>CM055118.1:244913841-246121559 GCA_029206835.1 Rana muscosa | reverse complement strand
AACTGTAGACACATCCCATAATTATATATTATACACCCTGTACTCTGCTGTAATTCAGTATTAGAAATTTTCCTGCTCTGCTGTAGCTTTGAGATCTTTCCAACAGCAATCAGTGCTTGTTTGGTGTATATGAGAACATCCCCAGCTGCAAAACACAGAAAAAAAAAGAGCTGGACATGCTGCTTTACATCAGCATGTGGCACAAGTGAATGTCAGGATGAAAAAAAAAAGTGCAGCGTTAACTTACTAATTAATAAACACAATAACGGTGGGACCCTCTAATTTATGGAAATTCCAATAAGGGAGGGAGGGAGAAGAAGAAGGAAGGGAGGGAGGGAGGGGGGAGAAAAAGGGAGGGAGGGAGGGAGGGGGGAGAAAAAAGGAGGGAGGGAGGGAGGGGGAGAAAAAGGGAGGGAGGGAGGGGAAAAAAGGGAGGGAGGGAGGAGAAAAAGGGAGGAGAAAAAAGGGAGGGAGGAGGAGAAAAAGGGAGGGAGGGAGGAGAAAAAGGGAGGAGGAAAAAGGGAGGAGGAGAAAAAGGGAGGAAGGGAGGAGAAAAAGGGAGGGAGGAGGAGAAAAAAGGGAGGGAGGGAGGAGAAAAAAGGGAGGGAGGGAGGAGAAAAAAGGGGAGGAGGGAAGGAGAAAAAGAGGGAGGGAGGGAGGGAGGGAGGGAGGAGAAAAAGGGAGGGAGGGAGGAGAAAAAGGGAGGGGAAAAAGGGAGGGAGGGAGGAGAAAAAGGGAGGGAGGGAGGAGAAAAAGGGAGGGGAAAAAAGGGAGGGAGGGAGGAGAAAAAAGGAGGGAGGGAGGAGAAAAAGGGAGGGAGGGAGGAGAAAAAGAGGGAGGAGAAAAAAGGGAGGGAGGGAGGAGAAAAAGAGGGAGGGAGGGAGGAGAAAAAGGGAGGGAGGGAGGAGAAAAAAGGGAGGGGAAAAAGGGAGGGAGGGAGGAGAAAAAAAGGGAGGAGAAAAAAGGGAGGGAGGGAGGAGAAAAAAGGGAGGGAGGGAGGGAGGGAGGAGAAAAGAGGGAGGGAGGGAGGAGAAAAAAGGGAGGAGGAGGGAGGGAGGAGAAAAAAAGGGAGGGAGGGAGGAGAAAAAAGGGAGGAGGGAGGAGGGAGGAGAAAAAAGGGAGGGAGGGAGGAGAAAAAAGGAGGGGAGGGAGGGAGGGAGGAGAAAAAAGGGAGGGAGGGAGGGGAGGGAGGAGAAAAAAGGGAGGGAGGGAGGGAGGGAGGAGAAAAAGGGAGGGAGGGAGGAGAAAAAGGGAGGGAGGGAGGGAGGAGAAAAAAGGGAGGGAGGGAGGGAGGGAGGAGAAAAAAGGGAGGGAGGGAGGAGAAAAAAAGGGAGGGAGGGAGGAGAAAAAAGGGAGGGAGGGAGGAGAAAAAGGGAGGGAGGGAGGAGAAAAAAGGGAGGGAGGGAGGAGAAAAAAGGAGGGAGGGAGGAGAAAAAAAGGGAGGGAGGGAGGGAGGGAGGAGAAAAAAGGGAGGGAGGAGAAAAAAGGGAGGGAGGGAGGAGAAAAAGGGAGGAGGGAGGAGAAAAAAGGGAGGGAGGGAGGAGAAAAAAGGGAGGGAGGGAGGAGAAAAAAGGAGGGAGGGAGGAGAAAAAAGGGAGGGAGGGAGGAGAAAAAAGGGAGGGAGGGAGGAGAAAAGAGGGAGGAAGGGAGGGAGGGAGGAGAAAAGAGGGAGGAAGGGAGGGAGGGAGGAGAAAAGAGGGAGGAAGGGAGGGAGGGAGGAGAAAAGAGGGAGGGAGGGAGGAGAAAAAGGGAGGGAGGGAGGGAGGAGAAAAAGGGAGGAGGGAGGGAGGGAGGGAGGGAGGAGAAAAGGGAGGGAGGGAGGAGAAAAAGGGAGGGAGGGAGGGAGGAGAAAAAGGGAGGGAGGGAGGGAGGAGGAAAAAGGGAGGGAGGGAGGGAGGAGAAAAAGGGAGGGAGGGAGGGAGGAGAAAAAGGGAGGGAGGGAGGGAGGAGAAAAAAGGGAGGGAGGGAGGGAGGAGAAAAAGGGAGGGAGGGAGGGAGGAGAAAAAAGGGAGGGAGGGAGGGAGGAGAAAAAGGGAGGGAGGGAGGGAGGAGAAAAAGGGAGGGAGGGAGGGAGGAGAAAAAGGGAGGGAGGGAGGAGAAAAAGGGAGGGAGGGAGGAGAAAAAGGGAGGGAGGGAGGGGAAAAAGGGAGGGAGGGAGGGAGGGAGGAGAAAAAGGGAGGGAGGGAGGAGAAAAAGGGAGGGAGGGAGGGAGGGAGGAGAAAAAGGGAGGGAGGGAGGAGAAAACGGAGGGAGGGAGGGAGGAGAAAAAGGGAGGGAGGAGAAAAAGGGAGGGAGGGAGGGAGGGAGGAAGGGAGGGAGGAGAAAAAGGGAGGGAGGGAGGGAGGAGAAAAAGGGAGGGAGGGAGGGAGGAGAAAAAGGGAGGGAGGGAGGGAGGAGAAAAAGGGAGGGAGGGAGGGAGGAGAAAAAGGGAGGGAGGGAGGAGAAAAAGGGAGGGAGGGAGGGAGGAGGGAGGAGAAAAAGGGAGGGAGGGAGGAGAAAAAGGGAGGGAGGGAGGGAGGAGAAAAAGGGAGGGAGGGAGGGAGGAGAAAAAGGGAGGGAGGGAGGGGAAAAAGGGAGGGAGGGAGGGAGGAGAAAAAGGGAGGGAGGAGGAGAAAAAAGGGAGGGAGGGGAGGAGAAAAAAGGGAGGGAGGGAGGAGAAAAAAGGGAGGGAGGGAGGAGAAAAAGGGAGGGAGGGGAGGGAGGGGAGGAGAAGGGAGGGGAGGGAGGGGAGGAGAAGGGAGGGAGGAGAGGAGAAGGGAGGGAGGAGAGGAGAAGGGAGGGAGGAGAGGAGAAGGGAGGGAGGAGAGGAGAAGGGAGGGAGGAGAGGAGAAGGGAGGGAGGAGAGGAGAAGGGAGGGAGGAGAGGAGAAGGGAGGGAGGATGAGGAGAAGGGAGGGAGGGAGGAGAGGAGAAGGGAGGGAGGGAGGAGAGGAGAAGGGAGGGAGGGAGGGGAGGAGAAGGAAGGGAGGGAGGGGAGGAGAAGGAAGGGAGGGAGGGGAGGAGAAGGAAGGGAGGGAGGGGAGGAGAAGAAGGGAGGGAGGAAGGGAAGGAAGGAAAAGGAAGGAAGGGAGGGAGGAGAGGGAAGGAAGGAAGGAAGGGAGGGAGGGAGGGAGGGAGGGAGGGAGGGAGGGAGGGAGGGAGGAGGAAGGAAGGAAGGAAGGAAGGAAGGAAGGAAGGAAGGAAGGAAGGAAGGAAGGAAGGAAGGGAGGGAGGGAGGGAGGGAGGGAGGGAGGGAGGGAGGGAGGGAGGGAGGGAGGGAGGGAGGGAGGAAGGAGGAGACGTGGGAGACGGATGCTGCATCAGGACTTATACTGCATCCACCCAAGTATGATTCTAAAAAAAAAATAAAAAAAAAATAACAATCCATACTTTTGTTTTAAGTACCCCTATCCATTTTAAAGCAGTATTAAAACCCAAAAGCAAAGATTACTCGTTTGCAGTTTACCAATTCTTAGATAGGATGGTTGCATTCGTTTTCTTTTTTTGGGGTTTGCTTTCTTCTATTTTCACCTGGTGATCCTGCTAGTAATTTTGGTGTTTTTGCAACAGAACAAGCTTTTTTGCAGATGTATCGGTTAAAAGGGATGACACAAACCATTTAACATTGACAGGGGTGCTTACAATGATCAGCTTTTGGTATGTAAAACCTTTATCCCAAAAGCAAAAAATTTTTTAAAAAAAAATGTTGCTGTAACTGCTTATAAAGTAGCAGCTGGAGTTTGGCTTTAATTTGTTAGTCTGGTAGTCCATCTAACACTCCCCTGCCCCCAGAGGCACATTATGCCTTTACTTTGCAAGTCAGAAAAAAAGAAAAGGAAAAAAGAAAAGAAAAAGGGAGGCAGCGGTTTACTCCCTCCTTTAAAAAAAGGAAGCTTATTACCGGTCGGACCGCCAGGTATAAATACAAGAAAAAGAAGCCTTAAAAAAGAAAACGAATGCAGCCACCACATGTAAGGATTGGTAACCTGCAATATATTACATTTTTGTTCTTAAATACTCTTGAAGCCTGTGCGAATAAGGCCGAATGCTAACGCTTTAGTACTTTGACCAGTCACTGACCTGGAACAAGAATACAGATGGTGTAAATCAGCAGTCCATGTCAGAAGGATTATTCTGGGTCAGTGACTCAAAGTAACAAGGACAGAAAGTCATCAGTTTCAACTAGAGAGGTGATCACAGCCAGCCTCCATATTTCTTTTATGACATCTTTAATATAAAAAGAATATGTACTTGTCTCAGAAGTCAGTACCTGAAGTTGAAGAAAATCTAATACTCCGCGTTCAACACAAAGAAGTTAGGAGTCAGGTGTGACTGGTCTTCTACTTCCAGATATCTGTACAGCCCTGCCATGCTGCATAATACACATACAATGCATGTAAAGGCTTTTACCAGTAATACACCTGCATGTGTCAAGCTGTTTGAACATAAATCTGTCATTTATAAAAGAACTCTGGTAAAAAAATGTACAGTTACTACACACATAGCATCTCGAAATGGGGAAAAAAAAAAAAAAAAGACAAAGAAAAAAAAACTGCCACATTAAAAGCCGGTTCACACCATAGAACTGCAGTCTGGATGCGTTCCAGATGCTTCTCTGCATGTGCATTTTTGGGGCAGTCCATTGCATTCCCCCCCCTTTTTTCTTAACCTTAAATAAGGACATGTGTGTTCCAGTGCGTTTTTGGTGCATTCCGGTACAGTCCAGTGCAGGAAAAATGCAGCATGTTCTACTTTTATTTACGGAACTGGAACTGAAAGCACTGGTGTGAACTATGCATTGAAAACCATATAACCTACTTTCCATGAGTTTCTAAAGCAGAAGTAAAATTGCACTGGACTGCATGTGGTGTGTGAACTGGTCCTCAAAGAGACCTGTTACCATTGCCATTCATGACAACATGAAATGGTCTAATAAAAGGATTCCCCTGTCCACTATACAGTGGGTACGGAAAGTATTCAGACCCCCTTACATTTTTTACTCTTTGTTATATTGCAGCCATTTGCTAAAATCATTTAAGTTCATTTTTTTTCCTCATTAATGTACACACAGCACAGAATTGTTGACATTTTTGCAGATTTATTAAAAAAGAAAAACTGAAATATCACATGGTCCTAAGTATTCAGACCCTTTGCTGTGACACTCATATATTTAACTCAGGTGCTGTCCATTTCTTCTGATCATCCTTAAGATGGTTCTACACCTTCATTGGAGTCCAGCTGTGTTTGATTATACTGATTGGACTTGATTAGGAAAGCCACACACCTGTCTATATAAGACCTTACAGCTCGCAGTGCATGTCAGAGAAAATGAGAATCATGAGGTCAAAGGAACTGCCTGAAGAGCTCAGAGACAGAATTGTAGCAAGGCATAGATCTGGCCAAGGTTACAAAAAAAATTCTAATGCACTTAAGGTTCCTAAGAGCACAGTGGCCTCCATAATCCTTAAATGGAAGACGTTTGGGACGACCAGAACCCTTCCTAGAGCTGGCCGTCTGGCTAAACTGAGCTATCGGGGGAGAAGAGCCTTGGTGAGAGAGGTAAAGAAGAACCCAAAGATCACTGTGGCTGAGCTCCAGAGATGTAGTCGGGAGATGGGTGAAAGTTGTAGAAAGTGAACCATCACTGCAGCTCTCCACCAGTCGGGGCTTTATGGCAGAGTGGTCCGACGGAAGCCTCTCCTCAGTGCAAGACACATGAAAGCCTGCATGGAGTTTGCTAAAAAAAAAAAAAAAAAAAAAAACACCTGAAGGACTCCAAGATGGTGAGAAATAAGATTCTCTGGTCTGATGAGACCAAGATAGAACTTTTTGGCCTCAATTCTAAGCGGTATGTGTGGAGAAAACCAGGCACTGCTCGTCACCTGTCCAATACAGTGAAGCATGGTGGTGGCAGCATCATGTTGTGTTGGTGTTTTTCAGCTGCAGGGACAGGACGACTGGTTGCAATCGAGGGAAAGATGAATGCGGCCAAGTACAGGGATATCCTGGACAAAAACCTTCTCCAGAGTGCTCAGGACCTCAGACTGGGCCGAAGGTTTACCTTTCAACAAGACAATGACCCTAAGCACACAGCTAAAATAACGAAGGAGTGGCTTTACAACAACTCCGTGACTGTTCTTGAATGGCCCAGCCAGAGTCCTGACTTAAACCCAATTGAGCATCTCTGGAGAGACCTAAAAATGGCCGTCCACCAACGTTTACCATCCAACCTGACAGAACTGGAGAGGATCTGCAAGGAGGAATGGCAGAGGATCCCCAAATCCAGGTGTGAAAAACTTGTTGCATCTTTCCCAAAAAGACTCATGGCTGCATTAGATCAAAAGGGTGCAAATACTAAATACTGAGCAAAGGGTCTGACCGTCTGAATACTTAGGACCCTGTGATATTTCAGTTTTTCTTTTTTAATAAATCTGCAAAAATGTCAACCATTCTGTGTTTTTCTGTCAATATGGGGAGCTGTGTGTACATTGAGGAAAAAAATCAACTTAAATGATTTTAGCAAATGGCTGCAATATAACAAAGAGTGAAAAATGTAAGGGGGTCTGAATACTTTCAGTACCCACTGTATACTCACCTTTCCAGATTAGAATGAGCAGTGGATGGCGGGTGCAATGCCAGGCTCCTGCAGACTCTTCCTCCAGCTCTCTGCCCATATCCAGGTACAGACTTTCAGTTGGAGAGCTGGAGAAAGTGTCAATGGACGACGAGCGTGGCTATCACCACACTTGTGTTCCACTGGGATCTACAAGTCCATCTGCCACAGTGGAAGACAGGACTTGTAGTTCACTCATTCACAAATCTCTGTGAATGAATGATGCAGTTGTGTGGGTGGCGACATCATACTTTTGCACCACGTTACACCCAAAATATGGGTATAACATGGTACGGAAGGTGGTGTTAACCTTTCCAGTGTATGTAAACCCATGTTATGGAGAAAAGAGGGAGGTGTTCGGTAGCCCTCACACACCTTCTGGCCTAAGGTGACAACACTGTTTCTTAATAGATATAGTGGAGTAAGTGTTGTCACCTTAGGACAGGAAGAATCACCAGGTGTGGAAGGTTTAGATACTATGTTAAATATCAGGCTGAAAGTCTCCAGGAAAAGAAGAGCTTTTCTAGGTGTCCCGTTCCTCCTCTCTGTTTCAATGCTGCAGCCTCTGCAAGACTAGTCCACATTTAACACTTCCATGAGTGTCAGAGGTCTGTGCATACCCCCCCCCCCGCATGCTGTGGTTTCTTCCTCAGAACCTTCCGTCAATGCTGAGTCCTGTTGCACAGGTGAGTAGATTACCTTTTTCATCAAAGGAAACAGTTTTTGCTGGATGTTTAGAGCAGCAACGCAGCTGGTTTAAAGCTGCGCTAAGCCTTATCATTTTTAGATAAAATGCTTTGCTCACAAATAAATGTAGCAGCAGCTGATCAACCATTCCTTGTCAAACAGTGCGGAGGGACTCACATGACTCGTTGTTTACAGCTTCACCCTCCGAATATCTCATCGCCGATCACATGAACTTCCACTCTACAAGTACACACAGCTTAGATTTTGTTTAAAAGCAAGGTGGATGGAGGAATCTCTCCCACCTGGACATTGTATTGCACTCTGCTGGCAGAATACATTGATCAGCACCGCAGCTGATTGGCTGCAAGCCACTAGTCAAAGAAGGTTTTCCAGTGGGTCCATTTGACAGAAGTCGATCAAAATATTAACTCCTGTCAAACAAGGAGGGCTAGAAACAGATGAAAATTTAGCTGGTCCCTGCTGAACTGGACAAATTTTGATCCGACTTTATCCAGCTGATCACAGTATTCAGGACTAAGGATGAGCTCCGGCGTGTTCGCATAATACACGTGCAGAGCCTGCCAGGAAGTCGGCGCGGCGCTAATGACAGGCAGGGAGACATTTCCCAATGCTCGGCTGCAGAGATCGGGAAATGTCTCCCTGGCTGTGATTAGCGCAGCGCAGTGCCGACTTCCTGGCGGGCTCTGCACGTGTACTATGCGAACACGCCAGAGCTTATCCTTACTCAGGACCACAAGTCCCATCAGTCACTGCGATACCACTCAGGTCTGTCCCCTCATTGATAAAAAACTGCCCTATGTTAAGACGCTGCCTGTGCTGCAGAGCCGCTGTCAATCCCGGGAGGTGTTGTTTTTTCATCTCGGGCTGCAGGCAGTGTCCACATTTTAGCATAGTCCTATGCCAGGGAGCGGGCACACACGGGTGGCTCCATAGGTCCCTGCAAGGGAAAGGAGACCCCTAAACCAGAAAGAGAGAAGGGGCTGTGATGATGGGACTGGATAAAACTGAAAGAAAGGCAAACTTTTTCCATTTCAGCTGTTGGCTTCTTTACCACCACTGTATGGCTGCCTCTCCTTTTTTTTATTTTTATAGATTGCCTTTAATTTTTTTTGTCTTGTTGCTCCATGGTGCGCACTCTCGAAATGAACACCAGATGCAATAAAAATAAGCGTCTCTTCATTAATCCCGTTCACTGGGAACAGTAGATCTCTGTCATGATACTAGGCAGAACGAGGAATCGCCTTGTTTACATAGGCAGTTCCCCGTCCTGCCTCTCCTCCCCGCGATCGCGGGCCGCCGGCGGACATCAAGTCGGCGGGCATGCTGCCGTGGCAGGCGTGGGCACACTTTCCTCCTTGCACGGAGTGATGTACAGGTACGTCACTTCGTGCAGGGGAGCCGACCTGCTGTATTATATCTGCGTGAGCAGGTCAGCAAGTGGTTAAACATTGTGAAATAAACTGAGTTGATTTAAATCAAAGCCTTTTTACTAGCGATTTAAATCAAATCCACCCTGGTTGTTACCGGCTTATACAGTATCTGATCAAACTGATCTCGGTTTGATCGGATGCCAGAGGAGAGATATGGGGATCTTGCAGTAAAAAGTGTACCTGTCACTGCCCATGCTATTACAAGGGTTGTTGTGTATCCCTAGTAATAGCAAAAAAAATTAAAACAAAAAAAAAAATGTAAATAAAATAACAAAAAACATTTAAAGTGCACCCACCCCCACCCCCACACACACACACACACACACACACACACACATCTGCATTCATACGTTGGTCCCGCACACACATATGTAAACAGTGATCTCGCCACACATGAGGGTACAAAGTCAAACAAACTTCTGCTTGTATCACCGAGACAATTGGGGTAGAAGTGGGAGTGGAGATCTGTCAAAACCAGGTACCCCCCCCCCCCTCCAAAAAAAAAACCGATCGTCTTATTTGGAGAATAAGGTTATAGCTTAGTGTCACTTTAAATAAAGCCTTATGCTGTAATGCCATCAGGAAGGAGACATGGACGGATACAATCCTCCGCGAGCTGGGTGTGATCCCCCCATCCCATACACAGCACTACACGACGGATTATTATCACCCCGGACCGCCGCTCTGCGGAAATAACAAAGAAAAACAAAACACAAATAGTAAATAATCCATCCGAACTCACCCCACTTCCGACAGCTGCAACCAGCGATGCTTTGCGGCAGCCGTAAAGGAAGCGAGGGCCGAACCGAGAGGGCTCACGTGACCGAGAACTGGCCCACGTGACAGCCGAGACTGTCTCATGTCAGAGGCATGTGTGTCAGAACACCGATAGGAGACACTGAGTGTAACCATAGTAACAATAATACATAGGATGATCAAATAATGCTGTTTATAATAATAATATTGAATATAACACTGATTATAATATTGATACTACATATAATAATATTACATAAGAATAGTAGTAATAATAATACTGAATATAATAAGCAGCCCGTCCATTAGGGGCGCAGGGGAGCCACCCCCCTAATCTAAATGCAGGGCGCCGGACGCATGAATTCCAAGGCGTTTTTTTTTTTTTTTTTTTAGTCAGAGGCTTTTATTGGCTTCAAAAAGGGTGGGCTGGGCTGGACTGGGAATAAAAACCAGCCCTGGAAATAATTTCATACCAGCATCATAACGTCATTTTCTTGTACATAAAAGGGAAAACCATGCATTTTAAAGCACATTTGAAGAGTGTATTATATATAGATAAGAGAGACACGGAATTTACAAACAGGTCATTTAGGCCCTATGCACACAGGGCGTTTTTGCAGCTCCTAACAGCAGCGTTAGACGTTTTTTTTTACAGCTGCAAAACGCCCATCCATGTTACTCTATTGTGTCATGCACACATAGAGCTTTTATGAGCTCCAAGTGGCATAGGCGTTTTCCAGCTGCAAAAAAAAAACCCAATTCCAGTGCGTTCTGGAGCTCCAGGTTTGAGCTGCAAAAACGCCAAACGCGCAAAAACGCCGCGATTTGCGTTTTTGAGCTCCAGGATTTTTTTTTTAAAAAGGTCAAAAAATGTTTACAAAACATGGACAGGCGTTTTTAAGCTGTAAAAAAACGCGGCTGTAAAAACGCCCTGTGTGCATGGGGCCTTAGGCTACTTTCACACTGAAGCGCTGGATGCGCTGGCGGTATAGCGGCGCTATTTTTAGCGCGCCCTACCGTCGCTTTTGCCACGTTTTAACCCCCGCTAGCGGCCGAAAAAGGGTTAAAAACGCCCGCTAAAACGTCTCTTTGCAGCGTTTTGCAGGCGTTTTTGGAGGCGCTACCCCATTGATTTCAATGGGCAGGGGCGCTATAGGAGCAGTATTTTTACCGCTCCAATCTCGCATCAAAGATGCGGCTTGCAGGAGTTTTTTTACCCTCCTGCAAGTGCACTGCTCCAGTGTGAAAGCCCTCTGGCTTTCACACTGGATACAATGGAGCTGCTTTTTCGCGGCGCATTGCAGGCGCTATTTTGTGAAAGGGGCCTTACTGGCACAGACACATTTACAAAAAAAATGCCTAAAATGGCAGTTTTCAGTGCAAATATCAATATTTAAGCTATAAACATGTAGCTAAAGCTATTATGTGAAAGTGAAAACAAGCACGCGATCACTTAATTGATATAAATCAAAACTGAAGTACATCTATTGATAGACACTGTGTAAAGGAAGTCCATATATGAAAACCACAACTACATATATAGATCCATAAAAAAAATAACAAAAAAGGTGCTAGATGAAAAAGTGAATAAATAAATGATTAAAAAATTCTAAGAAATCCAAACAAAAGGAGTGATTTGATCACAATAGGATTCAATCTGATGTTCAGCTAACTTATTCCAAACAAATGAAATATTCAGAAGAAGCCTCTCAAGCCTGCCTTGCCTACACACTATCGTGAAAAAAAAATGCTTGAACAAAGCGCGGTGACGTACAACACTATAAAGGGGAAGTTCTATTCGGATGGCGCCACCCTTTGGGCTGCTTTTGCTGATCCTTGTGTTAGTAAAGTTTGTTGAAAGACGATTCGCGCTTTTCAGCCTCGTGCTCTTCAGTCCGTTACAGCGTGACGAATGTGCTATCTCCATTACAAACGCTATTTTTACCAGAAGGAGCGCTCCTGTCTCATACTTGATTCTGAGCATGCGCATTTTTTTCCCTTCGTAAAAGCCTACACACTACCGTTTTTCACGACGTTAAAAAGAACGACGTGAAAAAATAGAGCAGGTTCTAATTTTTTTTAGGCCATTTTTCCCTGGATCAAAGAACATGTGGATACCATCGCTGCCGGCAGGCTGATGCACACTAGGGATGAGCTCGGTGTTCGAGTCGAACATACGTTCGACTCGAACATCGGCTGTTCGATCGTTCGACGAAGATCGAACGATTTGGGCCGTTCGCGCCTAATTCGAGTGACGCGAACGGCCCACAATGCACTACGCCATCGCAGTGTCATCCAGGCGCTGTGATTGGCCAAGCATGCACTGTGACCCCGCATGCTTGGCCAATCACAGCGCCGGCAGCGAGGAGAGCAATGATTGGCCACAGGCAGGATGCCTGTGGCCAATTATTGCTGAGGGTGTTTAGTACACGCCCCACACTATAAAAGGCCGCCAGCACGGCGGCCTAGTGTAGTGTGTTCCGGAGCAGGGAAAGAGAAGCATAGGCAGGGACAGTGACATTTTTTTTTTCTTGCTTAACCTGGATTCCTTTAGTTTAGGGAAAGAGAAGGATAGGTAGGGAGAGTGTCAGTGTGTTTTACTGTGCGAATCCTTGTTTCTAGGGACAGGGAAGGACAGTGAGGGAAATTCTCCTTGTGCTATAGTGTGCTAAAGCATTGATCATCAACCATCTTTAAAAAAACATTTTTTCTAGGGACAGAAAACTATAGGTAGGAAGAGTGTCAGTTTCTTTCACTGTGATAATCCTTGTTTCTAGGGACAGGGAAGGACAGTGAGGGAAATTCTCCTTGTGCTATAGTGTGCTAAAGCATTGATCATCAACCGTCTTTAAAAAAACATTTTTTCTAGGGACAGAAAACTATAGGTAGGAAGAGTGTCAGTTTCTTTCACTGTGATAATCCTTGTTTCTAGGGACAGGGAAGGACAGTGAGGGAAATTCTCCTTGTGCTATAGTGTGCTAAAGCATTGATCATCAACCGTCTTTAAAAAAACATTTTTTCTAGGGACAGAAAACTATAGGTAGTGTGACAGCAGGAAGGTAAAGTCACCTGGTTGCATCCAGGGGGGTAGGTATATTTCTCCCAGATTCAGGCTTTATGCCGACTTATACAACTAGGGAGAGAGTTGATGAAGCCCAGCTGAGGCTAGTGGGCTCATGGATGATTCATACCTCTAGGGAGAGTGCTGGGCGTCAGGCAGGCAGGGAGTTGATGAGACCAGCTGAAGCTTGTCAGCTCGTTTAAGGCCTCTATAAAAACTCCCAGCTTCATTAGGTGTTTGCTCATGCCTGGAACCAGACCTGTGTGGACTGTCTAGGGAGAGTGAACCCCTGTGCGGTGAGACAAAGCCTGTGTGGCTATTTGTTTGGACATTTACTAAACCAGGGACTTAGGGACTAGGACAGCACCAGGCTGATCCCAGTTGTTAGTTAGGGAAACCTGCATGTTTAGTCAGAGGTCAAGCTGACCAGGATTTATTTTGTTTGTTTCTTTTTGCTTTGCTGTGTTTTTGTCACTGTAAATAGAGAAATAAACCGCACCTTTTGATCTTGAAAACCACAACCTCCGTCTGCTGGGCCTGTTTTTGTGTGGGGAGCCCATCCAGGGGGTCACACACACCCGCTACCGAGTTAACCCCCTCACAGTAGGAAGAGTGTCAGTTTCTTTCACTGTGATAATCCTTGTTTCTAGGGACAGGGAAGGACAGTGAGGGAAATTCTACTTGTGCTATAGTGTGCTAAAGCATTGATCATCAATCAGCTTTAAAAAAACATTTTTTCTAGGGACAGAAAACTATAGGTAGGAAGAGTGTCAGTTTCTTTCACTGTGATAATCCTTGTTTCTAGGGACAGGGAAGGACAGTGAGGGAAATTCTCCTTGTGCTATAGTGTGCTAAAGCATTGATCATCAACCATCTTTAAAAAAACATTTTTTCTAGGGACAGAAAACTATAGGTAGGAAGAGTGTCAGTTTCTTTCACTGTGATAATCCTTGTTTCTAGGGACAGGGAAGGACAGTGAGGGAAATTCTCCTTGTGCTATAGTGTGCTAAAGCATTGATCATCAACCATCTTTAAAAAAACATTTTTTCTAGGGACAGAAAACTATAGGTAGGAAGAGTGTCAGTTTCTTTCACTGTGATAATCCTTGTTTCTAGGGACAGGGAAGGACAGTGAGGGAAATTCTCCTTGTGCTATAGTGTGCTAAAGCATTGATCATCAACCGTCTTTAAAAAAACATTTTTTCTAGGGACAGAAAACTATAGGTAGGAAGAGTGTCAGTTTCTTTCACTGTGATAATCCTTGTTTCTAGGGACAGGGAAGGACAGTGAGGGAAATTCTACTTGTGCTATAGTGTGCTAAAGCATTGATCATCAATCAGCTTTAAAAAAACATTTTTTCTAGGGACAGAAAACTATAGGTAGGAAGAGTGTCAGTTTCTTTCACTATGATAATCCTTGTTTCTAGGGACAGGGAAGGACAGTGAGGGAAATTCTCCTTGTGCTATAGTGTGCTAAAGCATTGATCATCAACCGTCTTTAAAAAAACATTTTTTCTAGGGACAGAAAACTATAGGTAGGAAGAGTGTCAGTTTCTTTCACTGTGATAATCCTTGTTTCTAGGGACAGGGAAGGACAGTGAGGTAAATTCTCCTTGTGCTATAGTGTGCTAAAGCATTGATCATCAACCGTCTTTAAAAAAACATTTTTTTCTAGGGACAGAAAACTATAGGTAGGAAGAGTGTCAGTTTCTTTCACTGTGATAATCCTTGTTTCTAGGGACAGGGAAGGACAGTGAGGGAAATTCTACTTGTGCTATAGTGTGCTAAAGCATTGATCATCAATCAGCTTTAAAAAAAAAAATTTCTAGGGACAGAAAACTATAGGTAGGAAGAGTGTCAGTTTCTTTCACTGTGATAATCCTTGTTTCTAGGGACAGGGAAGGACAGTGAGGGAAATTCTCCTTGTGCTATAGTGTGCTAAAGCATTGATCATCAACCATCTTTAAAAAAACATTTTTTCTAGGGACAGAAAACTATAGGTAGGAAGAGTGTCAGTTTCTTTCACTGTGATAATCCTTGTTTCTAGGGACAGGGAAGGACAGTGAGGGAAATTCTCCTTGTGCTATAGTGTGCTAAAGCATTGATCATCAACCATCTTTAAAAAAACATTTTTTCTAGGGACAGAAAACTATAGGTAGGAAGAGTGTCAGTTTCTTTCACTGTGATAATCCTTGTTTCTAGGGACAGGGAAGGACAGTGAGGGAAATTCTCCTTGTGCTATAGTGTGCTAAAGCATTGATCATCAACCGTCTTTAAAAAAACATTTTTTCTAGGGACAGAAAACTATAGGTAGGAAGAGTGTCAGTTTCTTTCACTGTGATAATCCTTGTTTCTAGGGACAGGGAAGGACAGTGAGGGAAATTCTCCTTGTGCTATAGTGTGCTAAAACATTGATCATCAACCGTCTTTAAAAAAACATTTTTTCTAGGGACAGAAAACTATAGGTAGGAAGAGTGTCAGTTTCTTTCACTGTGATAATCCTTGTTTCTAGGGACAGGGAAGGACAGTGAGGGAAATTCTACTTGTGCTATAGTGTGCTAAAGCATTGATCATCAATCAGCTTTAAAAAAACATTTTTTCTAGGGACAGAAAACTATAGGTAGGAAGAGTGTCAGTTTCTTTCACTGTGATAATCCTTGTTTCTAGGGACAGGGAAGGACAGTGAGGGAAATTCTACTTGTGCTATAGTGTGCTAAAGCATTGATTATCAATCAGCTTTAAAAAAACATTTTTTCTAGGGACAGAAAACTATAGGTAGGAAGAGTGTCAGTTTCTTTCACTGTGATAATCCTTGTTTCTAGGGACAGGGAAGGACAGTGAGGGAAATTCTCCTTGTGCTATAGTGTGCTAAAGCATTGATCATCAACCATCTTTAAAAAAACATTTTTTCTAGGGACAGAAAACTATAGGTAGGAAGAGTGTCAGTTTCTTTCACTGTGATAATCCTTGTTTCTAGGGACAGGGAAGGACAGTGAGGGAAATTCTCCTTGTGCTATAGTGTGCTAAAGCATTGATCATCAACCGTCTTTAAAAAAACATTTTTTCTAGGGACAGAAAACTATAGGTAGGAAGAGTGTCAGTTTCTTTCACTGTGATAATCCTTGTTTCTAGGGACAGGGAAGGACAGTGAGGGAAATTCTCCTTGTGCTATACTGTGCTAAAGCATTCCTCATCAACCATCTTTGAAATCCTTGTTTTTTGGACAGTCAGGGAAATTGTCGTTGTGCTATTCTGTGCGAAAGCAATCATCCTCAACCATATTTAGAAATCCTTAAGTAAAGGGACAGAGAAGGACACCTGAAGGTAGCCCTTATTGCTTTTTTCCCATCTCCCTGCAGGCCATCTATTAGAATGTCTGGAAGGCAAACAAGGAGAGGCAGACAGTCAGGAGGCAATAAAAGAGGGCAAGCAGGCTCTGTGTCTGGGGGCAACAGTGCTGGTCATGGACGCGGTGCATTGTCATCAGCACATGGCCATGGGACACGCTTGTCCTTCTTTTCGGCAGCTGGACATGTTGAGCCACATCATGCCGAAGACTTGGTAGAGTGGATGACCAAGCCCTCCTCCTCCTCCTCATCCTCTCTCACCCAGGCTCAGGGTACTGGCAAAGCAGCTGCCAAAGCGTCCTCTTCCCTGGTATCAATGTCAGACTCATCATCAGTCACTCCTTCCCTAGACCCACCATGTCCTCCTCCTGAGGAGTCCCCCGAACTGTTTGAGCACAGTGTTGGGTACATGCTCCAGGAGGATGCCCAGCGTTTCGAAGGGTCTGATGATGAAACCCAGCTACAGGAAGGCAGTAGCGTGAGAGCAGACAGAGGGGATGCTCAAGAAGGACACCAATCTGGCAGTCATGTTCCAGCAGCTGCAGCATACTGCCAGATTGGCTCCAGTGATGAGGAGGGAGGGGATGATGAGGTCACTGACTCCACGTGGGTGCCTAATAGGAGAGAGGAGGAGGAGGAGGATGAGGAGGAGGCACATCTCCAACGAGGCAGGATGGTGGCCAGCGTAAGGGCAGTACACCGACGGAATCACACCGCAGAGCTCCGCCTGTGCAGGGCGCTGCCTCTGCCCGTCATTCAAAAAGTTCTTTGGTGTGGGCCTTTTTTGAGGCTAGTGCATCAGATCGCACAGCTGCTGTTTGCAACATATGTCTCAAGCGTATATCGTGTGGCCAAAACATCAGCCGCTTGGGTACCACATGCCTGACCAGACATATGTTGACCTGCCATGCAGCTCGTTGGCAAGCCTACCTCAAAGACCCACACCAAAGAACAAAGCGGACCTCTCCTTGCACCGCATCAGCTGGGATCTCCAACCCCACTATAACTTCAGTCCTGTCTGAAACATGCACTGAGAGGAATGAAGGTGTAGAATTAGGTGTGTCACAGCCAAGTAGTTGCGGCCACTCTGCTAGCAGTACACCGACGTCCGATTCTAGCAGGCAAATTTCCCTGCCCCAGCTGCTGGACCGTCGAAAGAAGTTCACTCCCAGCCATCCACATGCCCAGCGGTTGAATGCTAGCTTGGCTAAATTGCTAGCGCTTCAACTGCTGCCTTTTCAGTTGGTAGACTCGGCCCCCTTCCGTGAGTTTGTGCAATGTGCGGTTCCTCAGTGGCAGGTTCCCAAACGCCACTTTTTCTCACGGAAGGCTATTCCGGCTCTCTACCGGCATGTGGAAGGCAATGTCTTGGCCTCGCTGGACAGGGCGGTCAGCGGTAAGGTGCATATTACCGCTGACTCATGGTCCAGCAGGCATGGACAGGGACGTTACCTTTCTTTCACGGCCCATTGGGTCACTCTTTTGGCAGCTGGGAAGGATGCAGGACAAGGTGCAGTAGTGTTGGAGGTTGTTCCGCCGCCACGCCTCCAAAATGCTACTACTGGTTGTGACACACCTCTCTCCTCCACCCCCTCCTCTTCTTCTTCCTCCATGGCCTCTTCCTGTGGTTTGTCCTCTGAACCAGCGGTGCTCCGTAGCCGTTCAAGGGGCTACGCAAGTACGCAGGCAAAAAGATGCCATGCCGTGCTTGCGCTGGTGTGTTTGGGGGACAGAAGCCACACTGGGGCAGAGGTCCTGTCTGCTCTGCAGGGCCAGGCCGAGAGGTGGTTGACGCCACGCCAGCTTAAGCCAGGAATGGTGGTTTGCGACAATGGCACCAACCTCCTCTCCGCCCTCCGACAGGGACAACTGACCCATGTGCCCTGTGTGGCTCACGTCCTTAACCTGGTGGTGCAGCGGTTCTTGGGCAGGTACCCGGGCTTACAGGATGTCCTGAGGCAGGCCAGGAAAGTCTGTGTGCATTTCCGCAGATCTTATAATGCCAGTGCTCGCCTGGCTGAGCTGCAAAAGGAGTTGAACCTGCCCAAGAACCGCCTTATATGTGACATGCCCACCAGGTGGAACTCAACGTTGGCCATGCTGCAGCGGCTGCACACGCAGCAGAGGGCCATCAATGAGTACCTGTGCGACTACGGCACCAGGACAGGGTCAGGGGAGCTTGGTTTTTTTTCTCCACGCCAGTGGGGCATGATCAGGGATGCATGCACTGTCCTGGCACCATTTGAGGAGGCCACGAGGATGGTGAGCAGTGACAGTGCATGCATCAGTGACACTGTACCTCTTGTCCACCTGTTGGAGCACACGCTGCGTGGAATAATGGACAGGGCACTTGAGGCAGAACAGAGGCAGGAAGAGGAGGACTTCCTTGCCTCTCAAGGCCCCCTTTACCCAGACAGTGTTCCTTCTGTCCCACCCATCGCACAGGAAGAGGAGGAGGAGGAGGAGGAGGAGGAGGATTGTGTCAGCATGGAGGTGGAGGCTGGCACTCAGCATCATCAGCAGCAGTCTTTTAGGGATGATTTACAGTCCCAAGAAACCAGTGGACTTGTACGTGGCTGGGAGGAGGTGGCTGCGGATCATGTCGTCCTTAGTGACCCAGAGGACTCCGGACCGAATGCCTCAGCAAACCTACGCTGCATGGCCTCCCTGATCCTGCAAAGTCTGCGGAAGGATCCTCGTATTCTTCGGATCAAGGAGAGGGACCATTACTGGCTGGCCACTCTCCTTGATCCACGGTACAAGGGTAAGGTTGCGGACCTTATGTTACCGTCGCAGAGGGAGCAGAGGATGAGACAACTCCGGGAGGCCTTGCAGAAAGGTCTGTGCAACGCGTTCCCAGAGACTGGGAGGTTACAAACTCCTGGTCCTGGACAACGAGTTGCTGAGGCTTCGGCCAGTCAAAGAAGGAGCGGTGGGGAAGGTGGCCGTCTGACCGATGCGTTCAGACAATTCTTTAGTCCGCAGCCCCAAAGTATGATCGGTTCCAGCAACCATCGCCAGCGTCTGATAAACATGGTGCAGGAATATCTAGGGGCAAGGTCAGACTTGGACACCTTCCCCACCGAAAATCCTCTGGCTTACTGGGTCTTGAGGATGGATCACTGGCCAGAGCTTGCACAGTATGCAATTGAGCTACTGGCCTGTCCTGCATCCAGCGTTCTTTCGGAACGCACATTCAGTGCTGCTGGAGGATTTGTCACGGATCACAGGGTGCGCCTGTCCACCGACTCGGTTGATCGACTGACTTTCATCAAGATGAACCAGTCTTGGATCACCACCAGCTACCACACACCTGATGCTGATATAACAGACTAATTGATTTTAACATGTCACATCCCTTCAAGACTGATGCTGATGCTGAGTGCCTGTGCTGTTATGTTGACTGGCTATTCTCCTCCTCCGAGTCCTCAATGATACGATTGATGATGATAGCTTGGAAGATCATTTTTGTTTATGGGTGCCGCCACCAGTGGCTAAGGCCCAATTTTTCAGCCCCTGTTTTACAGGGGCGTGTAATTACAATTTTTTTAGCAATAATTTGCCATAGGGCTCATTGCTGTGCTCCAAGTACAGTATCTGTGAGGGGTTGGAGTGTTGTGCCACCAGTGCCTAAGGCCCAATTTTTCAGCCCCTGTTTAACAGGGGCGTGTCATTACAATTTTTGAAGCAATACTTTGCAACAGGGCTCATTGCTGTGCTCCAAGTACAGTATCTGTGAGGGGTTGTAGTGTTGTGCCACCAGTGCCTAAGGCCCAATTTTTCAGCCCCTGTTCAACAGGGGCATGTAATTACAATTCTTGATCTAATAATTCACAGCAGGGCCCATTGCTGCACCCACCAAGAGTAACTCTGAGGGCTTACAGTGTTGTGGCAACGCCACCACCACCACCACCACCACGAAAGGCCCAATTTTTCAGCCCCTGTTCAAAAGGGGCATGTAATTACAATTCTTGATCTAATAATTCACAGCAGGGTCCATTCCTGCACCCACCAAGAGTAACTCTGAGGGCTTACAGTGTTGTGGCAACACCACCACCACCACCACCACCACGAAAGGCCCAATTTTTCAGCCCCTGTTCAACAGGGGCATGCAATTACAATTCTTGATCTAATAATTCACAGCAGGGCCCATTGCTGCACCCACCAAGAGTAACTGTCAGGGCTTACAGTGTTGTGGCACCAGCACCACCATCAAAAGCCCAATTTTTACTACCACTGTTCAACAATTATATGTAATTAAAATTCCTGATATAATAGTTGACAGCAGGGCGTTCCAGCACCAACCAAGAGTAACTGTGAGTGCTTACAGTGTTGTGCCAACACCAACAACTAAGGGGCCTATTTCTGCAGAGTATATACGGCAGGTCCCTACTTTCAAACATCCAACTTACAAACGACTCCTACTTGCAAACGCAAGAAGACAACAGGAAGTGAGAGGAAATCTACCCCTTGGAAGGAAAATTCTCTCCTGTAAGAATTAATATGGGAGAAAGGTGTCTCCTCTGTACTGATGCTTTATCAGCAATCCTTGTTTCAAGAAAAACACCACATTTCAAAAACAGTTGTCATTGGGACGGAAAGTGAGGTGAAATGTTCTGAACAGGGGCACAGACAGCAAAACAAATGTTACAGGGGTGATAACCCTTACCTATGTTTTCCAAAAAGTTTAAAAATAGATTTTTGGGCTGGAGCTACACTTAAACAATGTACCTGTTCAAAATTACAAACAGATTCTACATAAGAACAAACCTACAGTCCCTGTCTTGTATGCACCGCCTGTATACGGCTGTTCAGAGTATATAGGGCCTTTTTTATTTTATGTGCGGGGTTCCCCTTAATATCCATACAAGACCCAAAGGGGCTGGTAATGGGCTGGGGTGGGGGGGGGGGGGGTCGGGGTCATGGGGTAGCTATGCCATTTTTCTTAAAGATTTTCATCCATATTACCGGGACCAGACATTACATTAAAGCCGCAAGCAGTTTTAAATGGCTTTTTTTTCCTTTAGAAGTGTCATTTTGTGCAGGGACAGTTCTAAACACGGGAAACACGTGGCACTTCACAGGCATACTTTAGACACCCCCCAGGTACGATATTTAAAGTAATATTTGACTTTTTTTTTTTCACTTTATGCATCATTAAAATGACTGCTCCCGAAAAACGACCGTTTTTAAAACTTCTTTTTGCATTGATACATGTCCCCTGGTGCAGAACTCGGGTTCCCAAACCCTTTTTAGGACAATAACATGCATAATAGTCGTTATAATTAGCACTTTAGAATTCGAACGTTCGCATCCATTGTATTTAATAGGGTTCTAATGTTCGTACGAACTTTCGGTCGGTTCGCGGGTTCTGGTGCGAACCGAACCCGGGGGTGTTCGGCTCATCACTAATGCACACGCTCATTAGACCTCTATAACCTGAGGTCCCGTCTATCTGGTAAGCGGCATTATTGTTACATCTTATGGCTGCCAATTGAATATCCATTGAATAAGGCTTCTTCTGAATATTTAATTCGTTTGGAATAAGTTAGCTGAACATCGGATTGAATCCTATTGTGATGAAATCACTCCTTTTGTTTGGATTTCTTTGAATTTTTTAATCATTTATTTATTCACTTTTTCATCTAGCACCTTTTTTGTTATTTTTTTTATGGATCTATATATGTAGTTGTGGTTTTCATATATGGACTTCCTTTACACTTTTTTTACACAGTGTCTATCAATAGATGTACTTCAGTTTTGATTTATATCAATTAAGTGGTCGCGTGCTTGTTTTCACTTTCACATGATTTTTTGGCTTTAGTATTTAGGCTTTTCACTTGCAGCAGCACCATTTATTGTTTTTTATCAATTTTTTTTTCCAATATATTAAAAAAAAAATTCACTTGGTTTAGCGCAGGTTTTTTCCAACCTTTAGCTAAAGCTATTACAAATGTGTTTAAGTTAAACAAAAGTCAAAAACCATATTTCTCCATTTACATGAAGGGCAGATTAATATAACCCAGCCAGCACAGAGTTCCCCCATATATCAGGAGTCTGCAGGATTCCCCCTTACAGCGCAAGGGAACTCTGACATAAAGGGGAACATTGCAGATCATGATCTAAGTTGGAAGGCCCCTTTTACACTGGGGCGGTGGGTGCGTCGGCGATAAAGCAGCGGTATTTTTAGCAGTGCTTTACCGTGAATTCCGCTGCGCTATTCGGCTGCTAGCGGGGAGCTTTTAACCCCCGCTAACGGCCGAAAAAGGGTTCAAACCACCTGCAAGGCACCAGCAAAATGCGCTTAGCGGGCGGTATAGCCGCGGTGCCCATTCATTTCAATAGGAAGGAGCGGTGGAGGAGCGGTATACACAACGCTCCTCCACCGCTCCAAAGATGCTGCTAGCAGGACATTTTTTAGCGTCCTGCCAGCGCACCGCTCCAGTGTGAAAGCCCTCGGGCTTTCACACTGGAGTGTGCGGAGCGGCTCTTTCAGGGCGATTTGCAGGCACTATTTTTAGCGTTATAGCGCCTGCAAAGCGCCTCAGTGAGAAAGGGGTCGAACTCTGATATAAAGGGGGGCACTGGTGACCAGAGACCCCACTTTCATCAGAGTCCACTGCATTCCCCTTTACTGCATTCTCCTTTATATAAGAGTGCCCCCTTGCACTGAAGGGTGGAATCCTGCAGACTATGATGTAAAGGGGAACTCTGGGAATATGGGGAGGACTCTGGTGACCAGAGACCACCTTCCGCAGAAAGAAAACACTAAGGTAAGGGGGTTTACTGATATAAGGGGGAAACCTTTAGATCAGTGCCCCCTTACATTATTGTATTGACTCCCCCCTCAGACTGGCCTGGCGGCGCTGTCACTGACCTACTCTCAGGCGCATGGTGCAGGGCTCAGTCAGTTGGCTCCAGCTTGGTGGCTCTGGTTTTATCCCATAGTTTCCTCTCCACAGTCCATACATGTCTGACTTCTCCCATGACCTCCATCTTGGCGGCTCTCCCAATCTTGACTCCTCTCCAGACGTGAAGACAAGAGATAGTCAGAGGCTGCAGATGGTACAGGAGAGGTCAGAGGCTGCAGATGGTACAGGAGAGGTCAGAGGCTGCGGATGGTACAGGAGAGGTCAGAGGCTGCGGATGGTACAGGAGAGGTCAGAGGCTGCGGATGGTACAGGAGAGGTCAGAGGCTGCGGATGGTACAGGAGAGGTCAGAGGCTGCGAATGGTACAGGAGAGGTCAGAGGCTGCGAATGGTACAGGAGAGGTCAGAGGCTGCGAATGGTACAGGAGAGGTCAGAGGCTGCGAATGGTACAGGAGAGGTCAGAGGCTGCGGATGTTACAGGGGAGGTCAGAGGCTGCGAAATGGTACAGGGAAGGTCAAAGGCTGCAGATGGTACGGGAGAGGTCAGAGGCTGCGGATGGTACAGGGGAGGTCAGAGGCTGCAGATGGTACAGGGGAGGTCAGAGGCTGCAGATGGTACAGGGGGGGTCAGAGGCTGCGGAGGGGGGGCAGGAGGTCAGAGGCTGCGGAGGGGGGGACAGGAGGTCAGAGGCTGCAGGGGGGGCAGGAGGTCAGAGGCTGCGGAGGGGTGGACAGGAGGTCAGAGGCTGCGGAGGGGTGGACAGGAGGTCAGAGGCTGCGGAGGGGTGGACAGGAGGTCAGAGGCTGCGGAGGGGTGGACAGGAGGTCAGAAGCTGCGGAGGGGGGGACAGGAGGTCAGAAGCTGCGGAGGGGGGGACAGGAGGTCAGAGGCTGCGGGGAGGGGACAGGAGGTCAGAGGCTGCAGGGGGGGAACAGGAGGTCAGAGGCTGCGGGGGGGACAGGAGGTCAGAGGCTGCGGAGGGGTGGACAGGAGGTCAGAGGCTGCGGAGGGGGGGGGGGACAGGAGGTCAGAGGCTGCGGAGGGGGGGACAGGAGTTCAGAGGCTGCGGGGAGGGGACAGGAGGTCAGAGGCTGCAGAGGGGGGCAGGAGGTCAGAGGCTGCAGGGGGGACAGGAGGTCAGAGGCTGCGGGGGGGACAGGTGGTCAGAGGCTGCGGAGGGGGGGAAAGGAGGTCAGAGACTGCGGAGGGGTGGACAAGAGGTCAGAGGCTGCGGCGGGGGGGACAGGAGGTCAGAGGCTGCGGAGGGGTGGACAGGAGGTCAGAGGCTGCAGGGGGACAGGAGGTCAGAGGCTGCGGAGGGTGGGGCAGGAGGTCAGAGGCTGCGGGGGGGGGCAGGAGGTCAGAGGCTGCTGAGGGGGGACAGGAGGTCAGAGGCTGTGGAGGGGGGGCCAGGAGGTCAGAGGCTGGGGGGGCAGGAGGTCAGAGGCTGCGGTGGGGACAGGAGGTTAGAGGCTGCGGGGGGGGGACAGGCGTTCAGAGGCTGCGGGGGGACGTAGGAAAAGGCACACGACACGCCAGACGAGACCTCACTGAGGCCATCGTATCACTGCACATGCGCCCGCCTTTCCGAAAATTGCAGTGTGTACGGGCTTTCCTGAGCACGGCTAGCTTCGGGAACTGTGCTGGCGCATGCGCAGTTGCATGTCGGCCCGGTCCCGCAGCCATATTTTTTTCAGGCGCCGCTGCCCTCACAGCAGCCCCAGGAACAGCCAAGCAGCCGGCCCAACGGGATTTTTTCCGGTATCCCGGTAGGGCAGTCCGGCCCTGGGCTGGGGGCACAACGCACTGCACCCCGAACCCACCCAGTTGTGTGACAATAGCAAATTAATATTCGGTATTGTCTTCCCGATTCTCCTCCCGGCCAATCAGGAAGCAGGTCCTGAGACCCGATTGATTAAGCCAGGAGGAGAAGGCTGTCTGTTCGGCCGGGAGGATAAGCCACAGCTTTTCTCTCAGCTGGAGCGAGTAGCAGCAGCCCTACCCCTCCTCATCTCTTAAGGTAAGGCCGCCTTCTCGTCCATCACCGTCGGGGAAGGGGGTGGGGTAGGGTAGCGGCGGCAGTAGTGCGAGTGAGGGGGGAAGGTTTGTTTGCTCCCCCCCCAAAAAAAATATTGAGCACCAGCCACCACTGATAATAACACTGATTATAATACTAATACAAAATATAATAATAATAATACATATAATATAATAATGCAGTGTTAATAATAATAACACTGATTATAATACTAATACAAAATATAATAATAATAACACATATAAGATAATAATGCAGCAGTAATAATAATAACACTGATTATAATATTGATACTAAATATAATACTAATACATATTATAATTAATAAAACAGTAATAATACTGAATAATAATAACACTGATTATAATATTGACGCTAAAAATAATAGTATAAAATATAGTAATACTAAAAAAAATAGAACTGAATATAATAATAACACTGATTATAATATTGATACTAAATATAATTATAATAATACTACATGATAAAATAATAATAATAATAATACTGAATATAATAATTCTGAATAAAATGTGGTGCGATTCTGCTGCAACAAATAGCGCCACAGTCATGCAAACCAAATCATGCAATGCGTGTCGCCCAAAAAAGTTACGTAACTTCTATGGGGCGACATGCGCTAAGCGATTGCAGTGCGATTTGTCACGGCAGAATCCACTGGATTTTTTAGATGCCATTGAAATGAATGGCACCTGAACACACTGATTTGACATTTTAACAGTGTGTTTTGAAATGACGAGCAGATCCGCGGCGATTACGCCCGCGATTCAAAACGCTTATGTGTGAACGAGTGAAGCAGGTGAAGTCACTGAAATTCTCAATTTTTTTAGACATATTGACATTTTTTCACTTTTTTTTGTATAGTTTGTCATGCAGCAGCATAGGGCAGAACAACAAACGTGCCAAAGTACCTTTTTTTGGCACTGACACAAGCGCATTTTGCGTTCAGCATTCTGCCACGTTTTTCACGTAACAAAATGAGGAAATGTTACCCACATTTTTGGTGCCATTAAAGAGAAAAATGTCACCACAAGCACATTGTGCATTTTAGCGTGTTTTAGCCCTGGATCACACTGGTGCGTTTTGACATGCGATTTGACATGTCAAATCGCATGTCAAATCGGCGGCATTTGCCGGCAATGGCACCATCTTAATCGGTGCAACGCCACATCTGCGGCACTTCACCGATTTCAAAAAGTAGTTTTTCTACTACTTTTTGCGATTTCAGCCTCACGATTTACATTGATATCTGTGCAGAAATGTCTCTGTAATCGCGTCCGAAATAGTGACTGACAAGTGGGAGTGAAATCGTGCGAGTTCAGCTGAACTCGCACAGCTTCATTCTCGCAGCCCAGTGTGAACCTGGGCTTTCATGCATTTCTGCCCGCATTCTTGGAACACAAGGGTGTGAATGCAGCGTAAAGGAGTCCTGCGACTGTTTGCTCACCCCCCTATGGCACTGCCATCATGGTGCCTGCACAGATGTGTTAAAGGGATCTGCCTAGCCATCAGATCCTGACAGAGCCCTTGAGAACATCTGCACATGCCCAGGATATCTGTGTGCAAGGATGGGGACGTTTTCTAATGTCCGAGTTACCCATCTTTGGGCATGCATGGAAAAACCATGCATGTGCACAGATGTATGGAAAGACCCACGCATGCACAGATGTGCCTTAAGGCTGTCAGGACCTGACGTCCTGTGCATTTCCACACACGCACAGAACCAGGAAGGGGGCAGGGGTCATTCTCGCCTAGGCAAAAAATGCACAATAAATAAATAAATATCCATTTTAAAGAGAGGAAGGCAGGATATAGGGACATTAGGTTTAGGGAGAAGTCAGAATTAAAAGGCTGCATTAAAAACAAAAACAATTGCCCCCCAGGAGCTTTATGTTATAATGTAGTAGCCAGCAGGGTTGCTGTTAGAAATCACAAAGCCCCATACAGCCTACCTGACAGGGCCCACCTCTCAGAAAAAAATAATAATTAAAATTACATTTTCACTACAAATACACTAAAATCATTATTAGCGGACACAAACATATCAAAATTCCTGATAAATCGAAAAGATAAAACTGTATTGAGTTAATAAATAAAGTTATGTGTGTAAATGAGGTCTTGGGGCTCATTCACATAGATGCTGTGGCCTGTACAGTCAGTGTGAATCAGTGGTTTTTTTTTTTGTGTGGCTATTTCTGTGTGCAGGCAAGCCTTTGTTATGAGAACACATGCAGGTGTGTTGGTCTCCAAACACTGACAGTGTCCACTCACCCACCCCTGCACACTTACATAGGCGTGCGCACAGGGTGTGCCAGGTGTGCCCAGGCACACCCTAATGACCCTGTGCAGAACAGTTTCCCCTACTGACCTGGCTCCCCCTCCTTCCCCCCACAGCACTGTCGGCTTCCCTCCACTCCCACCGGTTGTTGCTGTGGATGTTTTTGGATAAGTGGGGGAAGCGGCCAGTAAATATGCAATTTACCGGCCACTTCCCTTTCTGAATGAACATCGTGAGTGATCGGTAGAGTGTGTTTGAGCTTTGGGGTGCACACCCTAATGCCAAAGGCTGCGCACACCTATGCACACTTATCAAATTAGAACCTGTGGCTGTGTTCATACAGCCTCTGCATCTTCATGGAGTAACAGCCACACAAAAAAAAAAAAAAAAAACACCCATTCACACTGTATGGTACAGAGAACCTGTGTGAATGAGCCCTTCATTTTTGTAATCATTTTTTTTACAATTTTTTACAGTTTTTATTTTTTTTACAATTTCTTAAAATTATTTTTTTTATATAATTTTTTTTACAATTTGTTATTTTTTTAATACATTTTTTTATTATTTTTTACAATTTTTGTTTTTACAACACTGTCAGAAGAACTTGGGTGAAATATAGGGGGTCTAAACATACCCCTGACATCTCAACTTTGAAGCAGTGGAAGGAATTGAGAACACAGATTCTTCAATTTTATTCTTTGTAGCCTCAGCTGCACTGAAGATGAAAGATAAGGAGATAGAGGCTCCTGTTCATTCATAAATTGAAGCCTATGCTTCAGTTATGAATGCAAACAGGAGCAATTGGTACTGATCACTTGCTGTGTTCATTCACTAAAGGAAGAGGCATATAAATGACACATGTACCAGCCCCTTCCCCCGCTCTCCATCCTGAACATCCCCCTGTGTACCCTAAGCAGCGGCAGGGGAAATCAGATAAGGGCAGGATAGGGAAGGCAATTACAGGACCAATGCCCTGTGTGTCTCTTCCTGCAGCAGCTGAAAGCTAGCAGCAGGGAGAAGGGGAGAAACCGGCTGCAGGGAATGACACACAGGGCATCTTTCCTTTATTTGCCCCCCTGACGCACAGATCCCCTTCCATGTCCTGCCCACATCTGATTCCCCTGCTGTCTGGGGCCCCCTGTGTGCCCGGGCCCCCTAAAGGAGGACCGGTGTTACCCCCTTTCAGCAGCCCTGGTAGCATGTGATCACCTCTAGCACTGTACTGTCCACTGTCACAGATGCTTCCATCTTCTCCCGGTCTTTCTTCCAGGTTTGGACTCATCAGCCACTTGATTGGCCAGGCCATGATGACGCCACTCCTGCACATGTGCATGAGAATCACATCAGAGCAGTGCCGTAAATGTATGCTGAGCTGAGCATGCGTGGCTCAGTGTATATAAACACTGACAGGCAGAGAGAAGGGTTTCTCTCATAAAATTCCTACTTGTCAGTGTTTTTCATATTTTAGGTTTAATTCCACTTTAAAGGGCCAACTCCATGAAACCTAACAATTTTGTGCCTGCACTGGAAACATTAACTGCTTGTTTAGCCTAGGGGATGTTAAGAGCCGTTTTCCAAATCCCCTAGACAGAAATGGGGAGCTAACCCTTGCAGTGGGGTGAATTTCTTGGTTTCCTGGATTTGGACTTTAAAGCGGAGGTCCGCCGAACTTTTTTTTTTTTTTAAAGTCAGCAGCTACAAATACTGCAGCTGCTGACTTTTAAAATAAGGCCACTTACCTGTCCAGCACGCCCGCGATGTCGGCACCCGATGCCGATCTATCGCTCGGCTCTCGGGTGCTGCCGCCTCCATGCTCGGTAAGGGAATCAGGAAGTGAAGCCTTGCAGCTACACTTCCTGGTTCCCTACTGCGCATGCGCGACTCGCGCTGTGCTATCCCACTGGTCCTTGCTGTCTTCTTGGACCTGTGTGTCTCCTGTGTGTCTCCCGAAAAGCGGAAGTTCCATTTTTGGGTGGAACTCCGCTTTAAACCCTTATCATAATTATTTTCTATTTGAAGTTCACCATTACCAAAAAACTGCCTATGCAGGTAAGGGGCTCCTGTAGATAAAAGCAAACTGTGCAGCTTTGACTAAAGTTAAATAATGTCCTTGCTATAGGTGTAGGCCATCTCCAGTGCCTTGAAAACGTTTTCATACCCCTTGACATTTTCCACATTTTCTCATGTTACAACCAAAAACATAAATGTATTTTATTGGGATTTTATGTGATAGACCAACACAAAGTGACACATAATTGTGAAGTGGAAGGAAAATGATAAATGGTTTTCAAAAGCTTTTACAAATTAAAACCTGAAAAGTGTGGGGTGCGTTTGTATTTAGCCCTCTTTACGCTGATACCCCTAACTAAACTCTAGTGGAACTAATTACCTTTTGAAGTCACCTAATTAGTAAATAGAGTCAACCTGTGTATAATTTAATCCCAGTATAAATGCAGCTGTTCTGTGAGGCCCTCAGAGGTTTGTTAGAGAACCTTAGTGAAAAAAAAAAACAGCATCAGAAGGCCAAGGAACACACCAGACAGATCAGGGCTAAAGTTGTGGAGGAACTTAAAGCTGGGTTAGGTTATAGAAAATTTCCCAAGCTTTGAACATCCTACGAAGCACTGTTCAATTCCTCATCTGAAAATGTTAAGAGTATGGCACAACTGCAAACCTACCAAGACATGGCCATCCACCTAAACTCACAGACTGGGCAAGGAGAGCATTATTTAGAGAAGCAGCCAAGAGGCCCATGGTAACTCTGGAGGAGCTTCAGAGATCCACAGCTCAGGTGAGAGAATCTGTCCACAAGACAACTACATACCTCCCAACATTTTGAGATGGAAATGAGGGACTTTTCGGACTTTTGTCCGAAGTACAAACACGCATGCCCAGAACCAATGTTAAAATCAACTAACAATAGCAGAAGTTGACCAAAGGGTGGCGGAAAAGAGCAGAAAAACCACGTGATGTTGGGAAAGTTTTGGGAAAGTTTGCAGAAAAGTCCTGCCGTGTGTATGCTATGGGTGTGCCCGGCCAACTCCCTTCGGACAAAAATCCAAGGAAAAGTTTGTTTGAAGTCCGACCGTGTGTATGAGGCTTAACACACGGCAGGACTTTTCTGCAAACTTTCCTAAAACTTTTCCAAAATCACATGTTTTTTCTGCTCTTTTCTGCTCTTTACCGCCACCCTTTTGTCAACTTCTGCTATTGTTGGTTGATTTTAACATTGGTTCTGGGCATGCGTGTTTGTACTTTGGACTAAAGTCCGATGGATTTCTGTACACACGATAGGACTTTGCACCGTAGGTCTTTTGTTGTCGAAAAGTTTGTCCGTTTGCAGAGCGAACTTTTGTCCGATGAAAACCGAAAAAGTTTGTCCGTTTGGAAAACGTAATTTTGAAGTTTGTTGTCAAAAAGTCCTACCGTGTGTATGGGGCTTTAGAAGAAAACCTGTAATGCCGCGTACACACGATCATTATTCACGGCGGTTAAAAAACCGCCGTGAATAATGACATTAAAAACGAGGGAACGGCTTGTTCCCCACACACGGTCGTTTTTCACGTAATTTTTTCTCTTGTCGAGAAAAACGACCATCTGTGGGCTCCGCGGCAGTGTTTCCCTATGGGAAAACTGCCACGGAAAAAATGTCGGAAAAAACGACGAGAAAAATTAGAACATGTTCTAATTTTTCTCGTCGTTTTTAATGCCGTTTTTCTCGTCGAGAAAAACGACAAAATGCCCACAGACGATTGGTTTTCTCGTCAAAAGGAAAAAATTACGTTTTTCTCGACGAGAAAAACGGTCGTGTGTACACGGCATTAGAATCTGCAAAAGACTTTAGACTGGAGCGGAGGTTCACCTTTCAGCAAGGCAACGACCCTAAACATACAGCCAGAGCTACCATGGAATGGTTTAGATAAAAGCATATTCATGTGTTAAGGCCCGTACACACGGTAGGACTTTTTGACAACAAACTTCAAAATGAGAAAGTTTTCAAAAAAATCCTACCGTGTGTACGCTCCATCGGACAAACTTTTTTGGTTTTCATCAGACAAAAGTTCGCTCTGCAAACGGACAGACTTTTCGGCAACAAAAGTACTATGGTGCAAAGTCCTATCGTGTGTACAGAAGTCCATCGGACTTTAGTCCAAAGTACAAACACGTATGCCCAGAACCAATGTTAAAATCAACCAACAATAGCATAAGTTGACCAAAGGGTGGCGGTAAAGAGCAGAAAAACCACGTGATGTTGGAAAAGTTTTGGGATAGTTTGCAGAAAAGTCCTGCCATGTGTATGCTATGGGTGTGCCCGGCCAACTCCTCAAAAATCCACGGAAAAGTTTGTTTGAAGTCCGACCGTGTGTACGAGGCTTTACCTGCATAGACAGTTTGGGATACAGGTAAACAAACCCTTTACTATGCTGATGGTAGGACATACTTTATGTTCTGCTTCGTCTGAAGATTCTGCTTTTCTGTGCTCCCTCATCACCTGATCCCCTGATCTCCATTGTGGCTTGTTGGCTTTCAGGGCCCCATGGAGCCACCCTAACATGCATGTCGACAAAATACATGTCACAAGCCACTACCTGCACAGGATACCCACAGGCAGCCCAGAGAGATAGAACCAATGATGTCATAATGGAGCATGCACGCATGATGGCACACTAGGAATGATAAGACATGTCTCGAGGAGGCTAATCGGGAGAATTTCGAAGAATTTAGTTTACATTCAGAGAACGTGCTCCCCAACTGTAAGTTCAGCAAAGCCGCAAAGAGAAAGGTGAGGATGCACCAATATTGTAAATAGAATCTGTGTGTGCATTATTACACAGGTAACTCAACAGCTTCTGCCTTGGCACATTTCATGGTGATTAGATAAAAGCGGAACTTCAGGAAGATATAAAAGACACAGATTAAAGTGATTGTAAACTTCTGACCTGAAAAATGCATATCCTTCTATAGTGTGTACTTGTCTCAACCCAAAGCACTGAGTGTGATTCCTGTCTGCAGTCTCCTTCCCTGTTATCTGTATGGGTCACTTCTGACAGGCTGTGCTGGCTCCAAAGGATCAGGGGGACAGGGGAGGAGACCTCCAGGACACAGCCTGTGCTTGACAGCCCCAGCTGGGCATGTTTCCCTATGAGATTGTGTAGAGGGGGGTGTCCCTTCCCTCCACTCAGGTCTCAAATTACACTCAGTTCACCTCTCTGGGCTGCGCAGTGTGTGACATCATGCACATCATGCCCTGCTCCCTACCTCTGGAAGATCAGAAAAGCTGTGTAATTTCTTTACCTTAAAGGAATGTAGAGGAGAAGTGGCAGCAGATAAACAGGTACAACCTATGCAAGAGGATTTGGTTTATCTCTGTGTATCACCCGCCTCATTGGATTTGATTGACAGCAGCGCGAGCCAATGGCTGGATAGGAGAGTGGTGGCCTCGTACACACGATCAGATTTTCAGAAGACCGTTCGTCTATTTTTTGTTGCATGCTTATCCCATATCGAAAGTGAAGAGGTTACATTACGTCAGAAGTGACGTAATGTGTTTAATAGTTTTAGTAAAAAATAGTTTAGTAAAAATGTGTTTAATAGTTTTCTATGTTTTCTTTCGTTTCTGAGCATGCGTAGTCTTACTCTTACGATTTTTTTCGGACGAAAAGTGTACTAATTAAACAAAAATCGGACGTAGAGTTCACGTACGACAAAAATTTTAAAGTCCGCACATCCAGCTTTTGTCAGACGAAAAATCTGAATTGACTGTCAAAAGCACCGTACTAACGATCCGAAAATCGTCAGATCGTTCGTCTGACAAAATTTTAATTCCGATTTTCGTATCGTATGTACGGGTCTTAACGATACAAGAGCACAGAGGTACAGAGCTTTGTCACCCTATAAAAGGAAGTGCCTGAAAAATTCAAAATAGGGATTATTTTAAAGCTGAACTCTGGGGAAAATCTAAAGTTCTTTCTCCCCTCTCTTTCCTGCTGGCGCTCTCCTCTTCTCTGTCTTCATTTATAATGTAGGACTGCTGGTCCTGCATTGTACCTGCGACCAACATAGCAGTGAAGAGCAGCGACTTTGGGGGACTAGTCCCACAGAGAGGAATGAGGGGTAAGGTAAGTAAAAATGAATGAGGGGTAAGGTAAGTAAAAATGCTTTTTAATGTTCTCCTAGACATTAATGAGAAATTAACCCTTGCAGCGCTGCGGAGCTCCACTGCCGGGGTAACTTTAGCTATTAACATGTTAAATAAATCTTATATAAGATTCTGGAGATTCGGTTTATATCTCCATTAGGTTTCCTACAAATCAAACTGACAAAAGCCGTGACAAATACAGCGCTCCACTTTGTGTCCTATAAATTCTAAATAAAGTACAGGCAGTGTAACTGGAATATCAACTTTACAATAATAGAATTCTTTACCAGGAAAAGACAGAGCGGAAGTCTCCTTAATTATTATCTAGTGTGTTTCATTTAATTCTTCAAAGTGGATTGTCATCCAGCTAATTAGAGTTTTGAAGCTGAACTTCAAGCAGATGTAGAATCATTAACAAATAATCAAATATATATATTTTTTTATTCAACCAATGTAAGCTTGATATTAGTCTCGTTCAATCACTTGTACAGCAGTGCTCAGACAGAGAAAGGGAGGAGCAGCACTGGGGTCCAGTCAGGTGTGCTGCATGTAGTTATGCTGAAAAGGAAGATGTTGACAGGAAGAGAGAACAGAGTGAGCGGATTGGTGAACTCATCAGGTCTCCTGCTGTTTCTTTACTATTTAAAGTAGCATTACAGCTATAATATAACTTTGTGCTGGTCTAAGCTTGCCCCCTCCGTCCTGCCGTTTTAGATGGACAATCAGGCACGCTCCCATGGCAATGAAAAGATCCCTCATATAAATATACAGTAAAACCTTGGTTTGAGAGTAACTTGGTTTAAGAGAGTTTTGCAAGACAAGCAAAATTTTAAAATACATTTTGATACAAGCGATGTCTTGATATACAAGTAGCGTCATGTCACAACTGAGTATAAAAGAGAAGAGAGGCGCCTCTAAGTGTAGCAATATGGTTACATTTAATGAAGGTACAACATTTAGCAACTCACATGGTTGATGATTAAAACAGACACATCTAAGTATGCAGGCATCCGGGGTAAAGCTGTCCACATAGACCATTCCCCGCGCCACCATCAATGTCATCCCTTCCACACTGCGCTCCACGAGCGGTTCAAGCCTCGCTTTCAGAACGCTCTACTGCAGGGTAGTCTTCCTGGTCGCGATTGCAGACTGACAGCGGTGAGAGGCGGCGGTGTGGGGGATGGTCTATGTGGACAGCTTTACTTACCCCGGATGCCATGTGAGTTGCTAAATGTTGTACCTTCATTAAATGTAACCATATTGCTACACTTATGCCTCGTACACACGACCGGTTTTCCTGGCAGGAAAACTGAGGGAAAAATAATGTATAATAACTTGTTCTCAATTTTCCTGTCAGGAAAAATACCGGGCGAGAAAACCGGTCGTCTGTATGGTTTCCTGAGGGGAAAAATACAGCGCATGGTCGTAAACAATTTGACGCATGCGCGGAAGCATAGAACGTCATTTTGTCGGCTCGTTGGAGTCTTTGACGTCACCGCGTTCTTGAAATTCAAAAATTCAGCGGTATTTGGCCTGAACGTGTGTATGCAAGGAAGGCCTGACAGGAACCCCGGCATGAAAAATGTCCGTTTTTTTTCCTGCCGGGAAAAATGGTCGTGTGTACGAGGCATTAGAGGCGCCTCTCTTCTCTTTTATACTCTGTATCTCCCGTTGGATTTTGCTTCTAATCCCCTTGTGGAGGCTTCCATTTGTGGATGGACATTTTATGGTTACATAACCTATCACATTGCTATAATCTTTTTATATGGACTATAAACTGAATGACTTATGAATAAATGGTTGTGGAACAAATCATTTGAGTTTCCATTATTTCTTATGGGGTGCTTTGGATTACAAGCATGTTTCCGGAACGAATTATGCTTGCAATCCAAGGTTTTACTGTATACTGTACACATACTTAGATCTGTGTCTGGAGTTCATTTCTAATATTTGTTATCGTTAACGCTCACCAACAATTTCACTGCTACTAAATAAGTGCTTTGTTCTGCCACATCCATTCTGAACACTGTCACCATACTGTGTATTATTATTGCTACCCCCTTGGGATTGGATAGTGTGAGTCAGAACACAAACGCTGTGAGTCGTCCAAGTATTGTGAAACGTTAATGCCTGCATGCACTGGGTATATTAAAATACTTCAGTCTATGTTGGATCTTTATGCCAGGAGTGAGCACATAAATCCGGCATAAAAAATGTTAATTTTGGCATGTAATTATACAAGTTTATGCGTGTTTGGGCGTTTTTTCTGTGTCCCGTTCACATCACAACACTGGTGTGATGTGCGGTGCTGTGCAGACGTGCTGCATTTTACGCACTCCACTGGAATCACCGCATGTCACCGTACAGCAGTACAACGCACCATGCTGCTGTTCAGTGACATACTGTAAATGAAATAAAAATGTTAAAAAAAAAAAAAAGAGCTGCGCAATGTGCTCCCTGCTGGAGCCAGCACTGCACTAGCTTGCACAGTAAAACACTGAGTTTTACCATGCAGACTAGTGTAGCACACCCCCGCAGGAGCTGCTGGTTTTAGTTTTGGGCCTGCACGTTACCTCAGTATTCGTTGTCTAGGGGAAGAAAGTCTGTAGAAACTCCAATGTCCACACAAGATGTAAAACCTTAAGCAGTTAGATTTTATTTTCCTTTTTCAATAAACAGATGAACAATGGTAGAAGGGTGAAGGGAAGGGGTAGGTTCAGGCACACAGTACAGATCACTGGGGAAACTTCTCACGTATAAAGTTAGTCACCACTCCTCGCTGAGTGGGTATTGCTCACCCGGATGGGCCCCTCTCACCTGGCCTAGCAGCCGGAATGATGCACAAACTATGATCAGGACCAGTCTCTGCCACAGACCGGTTGTGGACAAAATTGGATAATCCGGGATCCTCTGCCACAGGAATTAACGCCCGAACTTCCAGCCAAACAGTCAAGAGCCTTTAAGCCAACCCGGCAGACTGTAAGGTGAACTTAACTGCGGTGCATCCTCCAATAGAATTACCAGGCCCTCCTCAAGACACCAGCCTTCCGCTTGGTCTTTTCCAGGACAGGTCCTCCCTTGGTTTCCTCCATTGGGTGGCTATCTCCCTCAAGACAGACAGCAAAGGAACACCTTCAAGGTGTAGGCCCAGTCAGCATAACTGGGCCTACCTGGTAGAGTTACAGCCTCAGACCAGCATGGTTCCAAGGCCAGAATTACACGATACACCCCTCGCGCCAGGAGGTCCGCGGGGGGACGAAGGACCCCAAAAAATGGCATCTTCCCCTTAAGAACCCTTCCCCAGCATGCTCAGCGGGTAGACCACGCCCACTGAACTGTTCCCGGGGGAAGGCACCCAATACACTCTGGCTTGTCAGTCTTCCACATTGGCCTGAGGTGGTAATGCCACCTACAGACGAACAGTGGGACGTCTGCCCAACACAGCCATAGCCGGAACAGAGGCTAATTTAGCATCAATTATTTACATCTGAGCCTAACTTTTGGCTCAGATACCCTCTAAATTGAAACATGGCGCCCAGTCATTGGGAGAAGGGCGCTACACTAGTGTAAATGTATTTTTGAAGGGCATGTACTCAAACACCTTCTATTGGCTAGAATATTCACGAAGGCCCCTTTCACTTGGCCGGTTTGTTGCGGCTTCCGGTTCCTGGATTCCTGCAACTTCCAGATTCTTGCTGCAGAAATGACCAGGTTATGTGATTAGTGTGCAGCTGAACGCAAGTAGCCACACACACCGCACTCTAGGTGTCCGGCCGAACATGAAGTATGCCGTCCAGTTCTGGGCACCAGTCCTCAGAAAGGATATATTGGAAATGGAGAGAGTACAGAGAAGGGAAACAAAGCTAATAAAGGGTCTGGAGGATATTAGTTATGAGGAAAGGTGAACTTATTCTCTGTGGAGAAGAGACGCTTGAGAGGAGATATGATTTCAATATACAAATACCATACTGGTGACCCCACAATAGGGATAAAACTTTTCCGCGGAAGGGAGTTTAACAAGACACGTGACCACTCATTAAAATTAGAAGAAAAGAGGTTTAATCTTAAACTATGTAGAGGGATCTTTACTGTAAGAGCGTCAAGGATGTGGAATTCCCTTTCACAGGCGGTGGTCACAGCGGGGAGCATCGATAGTTTCAAAAAACTTTTAGATAAGCATCTGAACAACCACAACATACAGAGATATACAACGTAATACTGACATATAAAAATACATATGTTGGACTTGGTGGACTTGTGTCTTTTTTGAACCTCACTTACTATGTAACTATGTAACTATGTAACACAGCGATAAGCTGCAGTTCTGGGACAGATGTCTGAGCCTGGACGCACCCGCAACCGCAGCACATTGCACTGCTTTTTTTTTTACATTTTTATTTCATTATGTCACATTATGCCATATAACAGTATAAAGTATAAAGAGTCCTGAGCCTCCACTAATCCAAACTGCCTTAATTATCAAACATCAGATGCAAGCGTTAAACATGTCTCATATATCATGCAAATGTGGATAAATAAGTATATATATGCTGCGCTTTCCAAAGTCATGCACTATACCAGTGTAAAAAGAAACATATAAAAACCTCCAATAGTGAAAAAAACGTCTTTCCTAACAGTGGAAAGTGACAATAGTGCAATAAATGAACACATATATTAAATATAAAAAATAAATATATAAAAGATGTGTATATAAAAGCATAAACAATGATGATACGTAATATAAAGTGCTACTGTGCAAAGAAGTGCAATTCCCACTTTTATGATCCGGTATAGATTATCAGTGACCCACTGATGCATAAAAAAGTGCTCCTGTGCATGTGCATAGCATCCAGTATTAAATAGTTTATCAATATTGCATTGCTGGGTTGTTCAAAGAAGTGCTCCTGTGCACGTGTATGGTATCAAAAAGAGTCTATCCAGGTGTAATAAAGTTCATGCGATTTTAAAGTTCATGCGATTATAAAACTGCTAGGTGCAATAAAGTTCCTGTGATTATAAAACTGCTAGGTGCAATAAAGTTCCTGTGATTATAAAACTGCTAGGTGATCCAAAACATGCCGTGTTGTTCCTCACTCTGGTGCTCCCCTTAGGTATTTATTGCTCACCTCAGAGCGTGTGACTTTGCGATTAAGCGCAGTCAAATCACGCATATGAACCACCTCTGGGCTCTTGTAGTTACACCGGAATCCTGGACTCATTAGTATGGTACCTCGGAAAGTGTATGAAATAAAGACTTGATAGTGTAATAGAGTTTTGACGGTTTAATAAACAGAAAGCAAAAAAAAAAATGCTAGAGCAAAGCACGGTGACGTACGAAATGTACAACGGCACTATAAAGGGGAAGTTCCATTCGGATGGCGCCATCCTTTGGGCTGCTTTTGCTGATCCTTGTGTTAGTAAAGTTTGGTGAGAGATGATTCGCGCTTTTCAGCTTCGTGCTCTTCAGTTCGTTACAGCGTGACGAATGTGCTATCTCCATTATGAACGCTAGTTTTACCAGAACGAGCGCTCCCGTCTCATCACTTGCTTCTGAGCATGCGCGTTTTTTTCACGTCGTTAAAGCCTTTATACGGCCGTCTTTCATGACAAGAAAAACGACGACGTGAAAAACGAGAAAAATTAGAGCATGTTCCAAATTTTTAATGGCCATATTTCACGTCGTGAAAAATGCTCTGGAGCCTACACACGATCGTTTTTAATGACCAAATTAAAAAATGGCATTTTTCTCGTCATGAAAAACGGTCGTGTGTACGCGGCATATGAATCCACAGATTTGTACCTCCACGGAAGGAGCCATCGCATCTTCCCTGGAAACCCTACATAATATTATCTACAGAGGCCAGGTCCCCGATCGCCCCTAAACCTCCCTACTTGCCACTTCCCTTTCCTCTTTCCATTATATTGTCACAGAAGTATCCAGGCACACCTGGCTGAAATCTCCCAACAACCTCCTGTGGTTTAACCCTAATCTGCAGGAACTATACTTCCTTCCCAATCCCAATCGCTGGTACTCCAGGGGTGTTAAATATTTATGCCACCTGTACAACGCTCAGGGCTTTAAATCTTTTTCTCAGCTACGTTTAGACTTTGATCTACCAAGATCGTACCTATTTTATTACTACCAGCTCAGGCACGCTATTCGTGCCCAGTTTGGCTCCCTGGATAATCCCACTGCCCCCGTTGGAAAAACTGCTCAGACAGCCAGATCCCACTAAACTTGTCTCCACCTATTATGCAGCCCTAATGACTGACTTTAACCCCAGGTTTCACAAAGCTCAGGTAAAATGGACCTCTCTGGACATCTCCCTGGTAGACGAGGACTGGTCAGAATTTAGTGATACGTATAAAACCTCTGTTATTGCTTCCCGGGACCGCATCATACAGGTCAAAATTTTTCATCAAACCCACCTCACACCGGCTAGGTTACACAAGATGGGTCTCCTGCCCTCGGCTGCCTGTTTCCACGGCTGTGGCCAAGAGGCCGATTTCTTACACTGCTTCTGGTCATGCCCGGTAGTCCGGGACTTCTGGGAAGAAGTGGGTGCTTTCATCTGATCGGCGCTAGGCCTCCTAAACATAATCCACCCCAAGAACTGCCTATTAGGTATTTTTGGTGAATTACACCTATCATCACATGCCAAGAGACTGCGCCGTATACTCTTCTTCTATGGTAAAAAAGCTATTTTACTGTCCTGGAAAGGCGCACAGACCTCTCTGAAATCCCTCTGGTTAAAACTTATCCCACTGTATAAACGTACTTTTGAACTCCGGAAACGGAACAAAACATTCCACAAAATTTGGGGTAGATGGTTGGCTAGTCCGCTAACCCTCTCCCAGCACTGATTGTATCACTCTTGCTTGACCATTGATGGGCCGTGCCTCACAGATCTCTAATGTCTGGACCTCTGCGTTTGCTATATCTGAGCCTTTTACCATTGTGCCTACTTTATATTTTGCACTGATGTCAGTTTATTTTTCTATGTTTGAGTGTATTGCCTAATGTTTATGACCAGGTTGTCTGGGGGTATTGTTGTTTTTTTTGTATGTTTCTTTCTGTTTGTTGGTTTGTCTTTAACCTAATAAAAATATCTTAAAAAAAAAAAGGATCCACAGATTTTTGGTGCAGGAATCCGGAAGCTGCAACAAACCGGCTGTGTGAAAAGGGCCTTATTCTAGCAACGAAGATGAATTTACATGCATATATGTGCGTTTACACGTGTATGTGCATACATACATTTTTGCCAGTGAGCTCCTCTCCTAACACAGGTTTGGGGAATTATTTTTCCCCAGGATGCTGCTCTAAATTACAAATCTACTTCACAATTATGCATGGACACATTGAAATGAGTTGTATTCAGGGGCTTTGTCTTCTGCTTGTGTGCATGAGACCTTATTAATGCTGTGAAGTGTCTGAGTACATGGTCCTTGCACCTTGAATTTCCCATTCTGAAATTTTGCTAATGATAAAAATTAGAACTGCGGGATGCATGCATAGTACACTGGATGCAGTCAATAAGGGCACTAGTCCAACACTGGGCCCAGGCCCCAATGGGTTAGCAGGGGGGCCTGGGCCCAGCAGGGGCTGCCTGTGGCTGACTATGTAGTATGAGCTGCTCTATGACTATCCCTTATGCCTCCTATGGTGTCTATCCACTAGCAGTCTAGCACTGGCCCTGCCCAGGCATCATCATTGGCACTGATCACTTTCCCTGGATCTGGCCAGAACTGGTATATCTACCCTCATAGCTGCTTATGTTTGGAGAATAGGATCACTGTACACAGCTCTGTGCTCACTCTGCTGGGATTTGCGTGTGCTATGTGTAGCTATGAGATATCATTGTATATTCATGACTAGGGATGAGCCGAACACCCCCCAGGTTCGGTTCGCACCAGAATCTTCGAACAGACCGAAAGTTCGTGCGAAAGTTAGAACCCTATTAAATACAATGGACGCGAACGTTCGAAATCTAAAGTGCTAATTATAACGACTAATATGCATGTTATTGTCCTAAAAAGGGTTTGGGGACCCGGGTTCTGCCCCAGGGGACATGTATCAATGCAAAACAAAGTTTTAAAAACTGCCGTTTTTCGGGAGCAGTCATTTTAATGATGCATAAAGTGAAAAAAAAAAGTGAAATATTCCTTTAAATATTGTACCTGGGGGGTGTCTAAAGTATGCCTGTAAAGTGGCATGTGTTTCCCGTGTTTAGAACTGTCCCTGCACAAAATGACATTTCTAAAGGAAAAAAAGACATTTAAAACTGCTTGCGACTTTAATGTAATGTCTGGTCCCGGTAATATGGATGAAAAACTTTGAGAAAAATGGCATAGCTACCCCAACAGGCCCCCCCCCTACCCCAGCCCATTACCAGCCCCTTTGGCTCTTGTATGCATATTAAGGGGAACCCCGCACACAAAATAAAAAAGGCCCTATATACTCTGAACAGCAGTATACAGGCGGTGCAAACAAGACAGGGACTGTAGGTTTGTTCTTAAGTAGAATCTGTTTGTAATTTTGAACAGGTACATTGTTTAAGTGTAGCTCCAGCCAAAAAATCTATTTTTAAGCTTTTTGGAAAACATAGGTAAGGGTTATCACCCCTGTAACATTTGTTTTGCTGTCTGTGCCCCTTGTTCAGAACATTTCACCTCACTTTCCGTCCCAATGACAAATGTTTTTGAAAAGTGGTGTTTTTATTGAAACAAGGATTGGTGATAAAGCATCAGTAGAGAGGAGACACCTTTTTCCCATATTAACTCTTACAGGAGAGAATTTGCCTTTCTAGGGGTAGATTTCCTCTCACTTCCTGTTGTATACTTCCGTTTGCAAGGAGGAGTCGTTTGTAAGTTGGATGATTGAAAGTAGGGGCCTGCCGTATATACTCTGCTGAAATTTGCCCCTTACATGTTGGTGTTGCCACAACACTGTGAGCCCTCACAGTTATTCTTGGTGGGCGCTGAAACGCCCTGCTGTTAACTATTATATCAGGAATTGTATTTACATGCCATTGTTGAACAGTGGTAGGAAAAATTGGGCCTTGGTGGTGGTGCTGGTGCCACAACACTGTAAGCCCTCACAGTTACTCTTGGTGGGCGCATGAATGGGCCCTGCTGTGAATTATTAGATCAAGAATTGTAATTACATGCCCCTGTTAAACAGGGGCAGAAAAATTGGGCCTTAGGCACTGGTGCCACAACACTGCAACCCCTCACAGATACTGTACTTGGAGCACAGCAATGAGCCCTGTTGCAAAGTATTGCATCAAAATTTTTAATTACAAGCCCCTGTTAAACAGGGGCAGAAAAATTGGGCCTTAGGCACTGGAGCCACAACACTGCAACCCCTCACAGATACTGAACTTGGAGCACAGCAATGAGCCCTGTTGCAAAGTATTGCATCAAAAATTGTAATTACATGCCCCTGTTAAACAGGGGCAGAAAAATTGGGCCTTAGGCACTGGTGCTGGTGCCACGACACTGCAACCTCTCCCAGATACTCTAGTTGGAGTGCAGGAATGAGCCCTGCTGCAAAGCATTGCATCAAAAATTGTAATTACATGCCCCTGTTAAACAGGGGCTGAAAAATTGGGCCTTAGCCACTGGTGACGGCACCCAGAAACAAAAAAGTTCTTCCAAGCTATCATCAAGAATTGGATCATTGAGGAGGAGGAGGATAGTCAGTCAACATAACAGGACAGTCACTCAGCATCAGCATCAGTCTTGAAGGGATGTGACATTTGAAAATAAATTATTCTGTTATATCAGCTTCAGGTGCTTGGTAGCTGGTGGTGATCCAAGACTGGCTCATCTTTATGAAGGTCAGTTGATCAACCGAGTCGGTGGACAGGCGCACCCTGTGATCCGTGACAAAGCCTCCAGCAGCACTGAATGTGCGTTCCGAAAGAACGCTGGATGCAGGACAGGCCAGTAGCTCAATTGCATACTGTGCAAGCTCTGGCCAGTGATCCATCCTCAACACCCAGTAAGCCAGAGGATTTTCAGTGGGAAAGGTGTCCAAGTCTGACCTTGCCCCTAGGTATTCCTGCACCATGTATATCAGACGCTGGCGATGGTTGCTGGAACCGATCATACCTTGGGGCTGCGGACTAAAAAATTGTCTGAACGCATCGGTCAGACGGCCACCTTCTCCACCGCTCCTTCTGCTACTGACCGAAGCCTCAGCAACTCGTTGTCCAGGACCAGGAGTTTGTAACCTCCCAGTCTCTGGGAACGCGTTGCACAGACCTTTCTGCAAGGCCTCCCGGGGATGTCTCATCCTCTGCTCCCTCTGCGACGGCAAGATAAGGTCCGCAACCTTACCCTTGTACCGTGGATCAAGGAAAGTGACCAGCCAGTAATGGTCCCTCTCCTTGATCCGAAGAATACGAGGATCCTTCCGCAGACTTTGCAGGATCAGGGAGGCCATGCAGCGTAGGTTAGCTGAGGCATTCGGTCCGGAGTCCTCTGGGTCACTAAGGACGACATGATCCGCAGCCACCTCCTCCCAGCCACGTACAAGTCCACGGGTTTGTTGGGATTGTAAATTATCCCTAAAAGACTGCTGCTGTGATGCTGAGTGCCATGCTCCACCTCCATGCTGACACAATCCTCCTCCTCCTCCTCCTCGTCCTCTTCCTGTGTGATGGGTGGGACAGAAGGAACACTGTCTGGGTAAAGGGGGCCTTGAGAGGCAAGGAAGTCCTCCTCTTCCTGCCTCTGTTTTGCCTCAAGTGCCCTGTCCATTATTCCACGCAGCGTATGCTCCAACAGGTGGATAAGAGGTACAGTGTCACTGATGCATGCACTGTCACTGCTCACCATCCTCGTGGCCTCCTAAAATGGTGCCAGGACAGTGCATGCATCCCTGATCATTATATGATCTGCAGAAATGCACACAGACTTTCCTGGCCTGCCTCGGACATCCTGTAAGCCCGGGTACCTGCCCAATAACCGCTGCACAACCAGGTTAAGGACGTGAGCCACACAGGGCACATGGGTCAGTTGTCCCTGTCGGAGGGCGGAGAGGAGGTTGGTGCCATTGTCGCAAACCACCATTCCTGGCTTAAGCTGGCGTGGCGTCAACTACCTCTCGGCCTGCCCCTGCAGAGCAGACAGAACCTCTGCCCCAGTGTGGCTCCTGTCCCCCAAACACACCAGCGCAAGCACGGCATGGCATCTTTTTGCCTGCGTACTTGCGTAGCCCCTTGAACGCCTACGTAGCACCACTGATTCCGAGGACAAAGCACAGGAAGAGGCCATGGAGGAAGAAGAAGAGGAGGGGGTGGAGGAGAGAGGTGTGTCCCAACAACCAGTAGTAGCATTTTGGAGGCGTGGCGGCGGAACAACCTCCAACACTACTGCACCTTGTCCTGCATCATTCCCAGCTGCCAAAAGAGTGACCCAATGGGCCGTGAAAGAAAGGTAACGTCCCTGTCCATGCCTGCTGGACCATGAGTCAGCGGTAATATGCACCTTACCGCTGACCGCCCTGTCCAGCGAGGCATGGACATTGCCTTCCACATGCCGGTAGAGAGCCGGAATCGCCTTCCGTGAGAAAAAGTGGCGTTTGGGAACCTGCCACTGAGGAACCGCACATTGCACAAACTCACGGAAGGGGGCCAAGTCTACCAACTGAAAAGGCAGCAGTTGAATTGCTAGCAATTTAGCCAAGCTAGCATTCAACTGCTGGGCATGTGGATGGCTGGGAGTGAACTTCTTTCGACGGTCCAGCAGCTGGGGCAGGGAAATTTGCCTGCTAGAATCGGACGTCGGTGTACTGCTATCAGAGTGCCCGCAAGTACTTTTGTGACACACCTAATTCTACACCTTCATTCCTCTCAGTGCAGGTTTCAGAGAGAACTGAAGGTACAGTGGGGTTGGAGATCCCAGCTGATGAGGAGCAAGGAGAGGTCCGCTTTGTTCTTTGGTGTGGGTCTTTAAGATACGCTTGCCAACGAGCTGCATGGCAGGTCAACATATGTCTGGTCAAGCATGTGGTGCCCAAGCGGCTGATGTTTTGGCCACACGAGATACGCTTCAGACATATGTTGCAAACAGCAGCGGCGCGATCTGATGCACTCGACTCAAAAAAGGCCCACACCAAAGAACTTTTGGAATAACGGGCAGAGGCAGCGCCCTGCACAGGCGGAGCTCTGCGGTGTGATTCCGTCGGTGTGCTGCCCTTACGCTGGCCCCCCGAGGGCATCCTGCCTCATTGGAGATGTGCCTCCTCCTCCTCCTCCTCCTCCTCTCTCCTATCAGGCACCCACGTGGAGTCAGTGACCTCATCATCCCCTCCCTCCTCATCACTGGAGCCAATCTGGCAGTATGCTGCAGCTGCTGGAACATGACTGCCAGATTGCTGTCCTTCTTGAGCATCCCCTCTCTCTGCTCTCACGATACTGCCTTCCTCTAGCTGGGTATCATCATCAGACCCTTCGAAACGCTGGGCATCCTCCTGGAGCATGTACCCAACACTGTGCTCAAACAGTTCGGGGGACTCCTCAGGAGGACACGGTGGGTCTAGGGAAGGAGTGACTGATGATGACATTGATACGAGGGAAGAGGACGCTTTGGCAGCTGCTTTGCCAGTACCCTGAGCGTGGGTGAGAGAGGATGAGGAGGATGAGGAGGGCTTAATCATCCACTCTACCAAGTCTTCGGCATGATGCGGCTCAACACGTCCAGCTGCCGAAAATAAGGACAAGCGTGTCCCATGGCCACGTGCTGATGACGATGCACCGCGTCCACGACCAGCACTGTTGTCTCTAGACACAGAGCCTGTTTGCCCTCTTTTATTGGCTCCTGACTGTCTGCCTCTCCTTGTTTGCCTTCCACATTCTAATGGCCTGCAGGGAGATGGGAAAACCAGCAATAAGGGGTAGCTTCAGATGTATACTGTGCAGGAGGCACACTACGCCCGCTGTAAGTGCTGCAGATGCCTGCCTGTGTTACACAACAGAAAAACACAGCAATAAGGGCTAGCTTCAGGTGTATATTTTGCAGGAAGCACACTACGCCCGCTGTAAGTGCTGCAGATGCCTGTTAGTGTAACACAAAAGAAAAAACCCACGAGCAATAAGGGCTAGCTTCAGGTGTATAATGTGCAGGAGGCACACTACGCCCGGTGTAAGTGCTGCAGATGCCTGCCTGTGTTACACAACAGGAAAACACAGCAATAAGGGCTAGCTTCAGGTGTATATTTTCCAGGAGGCACACTACGCCTGCTGTAAGATGCCTGTTAGTGTAACACAAAAGAAAAAAACCACGAGCAATAAGGGCTAGCTTCAGGTGTATAATGTGCAGGAGGCACACTACGCCCGCTGTAAGTGCTGCAGATGCCTGCCTGTGTTACACAACAGGAAAACACAGCAATAAGGGCTAGCTTCAGGTGTATATTTTGCAGGAAGCACACTACGCTTGTTGTAAGTGCTGCAGATGCCTGCCTGTGTTACACAACAGGAAAACACAGCAATAAGGGCTAGCTTCAGGTGTATACTGTGCAGGAGGCTTAGCAAAAATGACACTGACACTGTCCCCTGCCTATCCTTCTCTCTCCCTGCACACAAGGTTTAGCAAAAAATATCACTGACACTGTCCCTGCCTATCCTTCTCTCTCCCTGCACACAAGGTTTAGCAAAGAATATCACTGACACTGTCCCTGCCTATCCTTCTCTCTCCCTGCACACAAGTTAAATGAACACATAGCACTGACACTGTCCCTGCCTATCCTTCTCTCTCCCTGAACCGGAACACACTACACAAGGCCGCCACGCTGGCGGCCTTTTATAGTGTGGGGTGTGTACTAAATCCCCCTGAGCTATAATTGGCCACAGGCATCCTGCCTGTGGCCAATTATGGCTCTCCTCGCTGCCGGCGCTGTGATTGGCCAAGCATGCAGGGTCACAGTGCATGCTTGGCCAATCACAGCGCCTGGATTGCACTGCGATGGCGTAGTGCATTGTGGGCCGTTCGCGTCACTCGAATTTGGCGCGAACGGCCCAAATCGTTCGATCTTCGTCGAACGATCGAACAGCCAATGTTCGAGTCGAACGTATGTTCGACTCGAACACCGAGCTCATCCCTATTCATGACTGATCACTGCACAGGTCTTGGAAATTATTACATGGTACTTATAGGCTGTAAGGGGCCCCATGATTTTAAATGCAGGCAGTTCAGAGATTACTGTGCAGATTTAGTATATAAATGCTAAACCTGTAAGTGTTTTTATGACCTCATTTACACCGGAGTACATGAAGTGTTTGTTCCCCCAAAACTTCATATTCCTGATATGTGCCTGCTGTATAGGGATGAGCTTCATGTTCGAGTCGAACATACGTTCGACTCGAACATCGGCTGTTCGATCGTTCGACGAAGATCAAACGATTTGGGCCGTTCGCGCCAAATTCGAGTGACGCGAACGGCCCACAATGCACTACGCCATCGCAGTGTCATCCAGGCGCTGTGATTGGCCAAGCATGCACTGTGACCCCGCATGCTTGGCCAATCACAGCGCCGGCAGCGAGGAGAGCAATGATTGGCCACAGGCAGGATGCCTGTGGCCAATTATTGCTGAGGGGGTTTAGTACACGCCCCACACTATAAAAGGCCGCCAGCGCGGCGGCCTTGTGTAGTGTGTTCCGGAGCAGGGAAAGAGAAGCATAGGCAGGGACAGTGTCATTTTTTTCCTTTACTAATCCTGGATTCCTTGTGTTTAGGGACAGAGAAGGATAGGTAGGGAGAGTGTCAGTGTGTCATTCTGTGCTAAACCTTGTTTGTAGGGACAGAGAAGGACAGTGAGGGAAAGTGTCAGTGTGCTATTCTGTGCTAAACCTTGTTTGTAGGGACAGAGAAGGACAGTGAGGGAAAGTGTCAGTGTGCTATTCTGTGCTAAACCTTGTTTGTAGGGACAGAGAAGGACAGTGAGGGAAAGTGTCAGTGTGCTATTCTGTGCTAATCCTTGTTTGTAGGGACAGAGAAGGACAGTGAGGGAAACTGTCAGTGTGCTATTCTGTTCTAAACCAATCTTGCTGAACCGTATTTGAAATCCTTGAGTTTAGGGACAGAGAAGGACACTCGTGGGAACTATCAGTGTGCTATTCTGTGCTAAATCTTGTTTGTAGGGACAGAGAAGGACAGTGAGGGAAAGTGTCAGTGTGCTATTCTGTGCTAAACCAATGTTGCTGAACCATATTTGAAATCCTTGAGTTTAGGGACAGAGAAGGACACTCGGGGAAACTGTCAGTGTGCTTTTCTGTTCTAAACCAATCTTGCTAAACCATATTTGAAATCCTTGAGTTTAGGGACAGAGAAGGACACTTGTGGAAACTATCAGTGTGCTATTCTGTGCTAAATCTTGTTTGTAGGGACAGAGAAGGACAGTGAGGGAAAGTGTCAGTGTGCTATTCTGTGCTAAACCAATCTTGCTGAACCATATTTGAAATCCTTGAGTTTAGGGACAGAGAAGGACACTCGGGGAAACTATCAGTGTGCTATTCTGTGCTAAATCTTGTTTGTAGGGACAGAGAAGGACAGTGAGGGAAACTATCAGTGTGCTATTCTGTGCTAAACCAATCTTGCTGAACCATATTTGAAATCCTTGAGTTTAGGGACAGAGAAGGACACTCGGGGAAACTGTCAGTGTGCTATTCTGTTCTAAACCAATCTTGCTGAACCATATTTGAAATCCTTGAGTTTAGGGACAGAGAAGGACACTCGTGGAAACTATCAGTGTGCTATTCTGTGCTAAATCTTGTTTGTAGGGACAGAGAAGGACAGTGAGGGAAACTATCAGTGTGCTATTCTGTGCTAAACCAATGTTGCTGAGCCATATTTGAAATCCTTGAGTTTAGGGACAGAGAAGGACACTCGGGGAAACTATCAGTGTGCTATTCTGTGCTAAATCTTGTTTGTAGGGACAGAGAAGGACAGTGAGGGAAAGTGTCAGTGTGCTATTCTGTCCTAAACCAATCTTGCTGAACCATATTTGAAATCCTTGAGTTTAGGGACAGAGAAGGACACTCGGGGAAACTGTCAGTGTGCTATTCTGTTCTAAACCAATCTTGCTGAACCATATTTGAAATCCTTGAGTTTAGGGACAGAGAAGGACACTCGTGGAAACTATCAGTGTGCTATTCTGTGCTAAATCTTGTTTGTAGGGACAGAGAAGGACAGTGAGGGAAAGTGTCAGTGTGCTATTCTGTGCTAAACCAATCTTGCTGAACCATATTTGAAATCCTTGAGTTTAGGGACAGAGAAGGACACTCGGGGAAACTATCAGTGTGCTATTCTGTGCTAAATCTTGTTTGTAGGGACAGAGAAGGACAGTGAGGGAAACTATCAGTGTGCTATTCTGTGCTAAACCAATCTTGCTGAACCATATTTGAAATCCTTGAGTTTAGGGACAGAGAAGGCCACTCGTGGAAACTATCAGTGTGCTATTCTGTGCTAAATCTTGTTTGTAGGGACAGAGAAGGACATTGAGGGAAAGTGTCAGTGTGCTATTCTGTCCTAAACCAATCTTGCTGAACCATATTTGAAATCCTTGAGTTTAGGGACAGAGAAGGACACTCGGGGAAACTGTCAGTGTGCTATTCTGTGCTAAACCAATCTTGCTGAACCATATTTTAAATCCTTGAGTTTAGGGACAGAGAAGGACACGCGGGGAAACTATCAGTGTGCTATTCTGTGCTAAACCTTGTTTGTAGGGACAGAGAAGGACAGTGAGGGAAACTGTCAGTGTGCTATTCTGTGCTAAACCAATCTTGCTGAAGCATATTGCAAATCCTTGTGTTTAGGGACAGAGAAGGATAGGCAGGGGACAGTGTCAGTGTCTTTGTTGCTAAGCCTCCTGCACATTATACACCTGAAGGTAGCCCTTATTGCTGGTTTTCCCATCTCCCTGCAGGCCATCCATTAAAATGTCTGGAAGGCAAACAAGGAGAGGCAGACAGTCAGGAGGCAAAAAAAGAGGGCAAGCAGGCTCTGTGTCTGGGGGCAACAGTGCTGGTCGTGGACGCGGTGCATTGTCATCAGCACATGGCCATGGGACACGCTTGTCCTTCTTTTCGGCAGCTGGACATGTTGAGCCACATCATGCCGAAGACTTGGTAGAGTGGATGACCAAGCCCACCTCATCCTCCTCATCCTCTCTCACCCAGGCTCAGGGTACTGGCAAAGCAGCTGCCAAAGCGTCCTCTTCTCTGGTATCAATGTCATCATTAGTCACTCCTTCCCTAGACCCACCATGTCCTCCTCCTGAGGAGTCCCCCGAACTGTTTGAGCACAGTGTTGGGTACATGCTCCAGGAGGATGCCCAGCGTTTCGAAGGATCTGATGATGATACCCAGCTAGAGGAAGGCAGTAGCGTGAGAGCAGAGAGAGGGGATGCTCAAGAAGGACACCAATCTGGCAGTCATGCTCCAGCTGCTGCAGCATACTGCCAGATTGGCTCCAGTGATGAGGAAGGAGGGGATGATGAGGTCACTGACTCCACGTGGGTGCCTAGTAGGAGAGAGGAGGAGGAGGAGGATGAGGAGGAGGCACATCTCCAACGAGGCAGGATGCCCTTGGGTGGCCAGCGTATGGGCAGCACACCGACGGAATCACACCACAGAGCTCCGCCTGTGCAGGGCGCTGCCTCTGCCCGTCATTCAAAAAGTTCTTTGGTGTGGGCCTTTTTTGAGGCGAGTGCATCAGATCGCACAGCTGCTGTTTGCAACATATGTCTCAAGCGTATATCGCGTGGCCAAAACATCAGCCGCTTGGGCACCACATGCTTGATCAGACATATGTTGACCTGCCATGCAGCTCGTTGGCAAGCCTACCTTAAAGACCCACACCAAAGAACAAAGCGGACCTCTCCTTGCACCGCATCAGCTGGGATCTCCAACCCCACTATACCTTCAGTCCTCTCTGAAACCTGCACTGAGAGGAATGAAAGTGTAGAATTAGGTGTGTCACAGCCAAGTACTTGCTGCCACTCTGCTAGCAGTACACCGACGTCCGATTCTAGCAGGCAAATTTCCCTGCCCCAGCTGCTGGACCGTCGAAAGAAGTTCACTCCCAGCCATCCACATGCCCAGCGGTTGAATGCTAGCTTGGCTAAATTGCTAGCGCTTCAACTGCTGCCTTTTCAGTTGGTAGACTCGGCCCCCTTCCGTGAGTTTGTGCAATGTGCGGTTCCTCAGTGGCAGGTTCCCAAACGCCACTTTTTCTCACGGAAGGCGATTCCGTCTCTCTACAGGCATGTGGAAGGCAATGTCTTGGCCTCGCTGGACAGGGCGGTCAGCGGTAAGGTGCATATTACCGCTGACTCATGGTCCAGCAGGCATGGACAGGGACGTTACCTTTCTTTCACGGCCCATTGGGTCACTCTTTTGGCAGCTGGGAAGGATGCAGGACAAGGTGCAGTAGTGTTGGAGGTTGTTCCACCGCCACGCCTCCAAAATGCTACTACTGGTTGTGACACACCTCTCTCCTCCACCCCCTCCTCTTCTTCTTCCTCCATGGCCTCTTCCTGTGGTTTGTCCTCGGAACCAGCGGTGCTCCGTAGGCGTTCAAGGGGCTACGCAAGTACGCAGGCAAAAAGATGCCATGCCGTGCTTGCGCTGGTGTGTTTGGGGGACAGGAGCCACACTGGGGCAGAGGTCCTGTCTGCTCTGCAGGGGCAGGCCGAGAGGTGGTTGACGCCACGCCAGCTTAAGCCAGGAATGGTGGTTTGCGACAATGGCACCAACCTCCTCTCCGCCCTCCGACAGGGACAACTGACCCATGTGCCCTGTATGGCTCACGTCCTTAACCTGGTGGTGCAGCGGTTCTTGGGCAGGTACCCGGGCTTACAGGATGTCCTGAGGCAGGCCAGGAAAGTCTGTGTGCATTTCCGCAGATCTTATAATGCCAGTGCTCGCCTGGCTGAGCTGCAAAAGGAGTTGAACCTGCCCAAGAACCGCCTTATATGTGACATGCCCACCAGGTGGAACTCAACGTTGGCCATGCTGCAGCGGCTGCACACGCAGCAGAGGGCCATCAATGAGTACCTGTGCGACTACGGCACCAGGACAGGGTCAGGGGAGCTCGGGTTTTTTTCACCACGCCAGTGGGGCATGATCAGGGATGCATGCACTGTCCTGGCACCATTTGAGGAGGCCACGAGGATGGTGAGCAGTGACAGTGCATGCATCAGTGACACTGTACCTCTTGTCCACCTGTTGGAGCACACGCTGCGTGGAATAATGGACAGGGCACTTGAGGCAGAACAGAGGCAGGAAGAGGAGGACTTCCTTGCCTCTCAAGGCCCCCTTTACCCAGACAGTGTTCCTTCTGTCCCACCCATCGCACAGGAAGAGGAGGAGGAGGAGGAGGATTGTGTCAGCATGGAGGTGGAGGCTGGCACTCAGCATCATCAGCAGCAGTCTTTTAGGGATGATTTACAGTCCCAAGAAACCAGTGGACTTGTACGTGGCTGGGAGGAGGTGGCTGCGGATCATGTCGTCCTTAGTGACCCAGAGGACTCCGGACTGAATGCCTCAGCTAACCTACGCTGCATGGCCTCCCTGATCCTGCAAAGTCTGCGGAAGGATCCTCGTATTCTTCGGATCAAGGAGAGGGACCATTACTGGCTGGCCACTCTCCTTGATCCACGGTACAAGGGTAAGGTTGCGGACCTTATGTTACCGTCGCAGAGGGAGCAGAGGATGAGACAACTCCGGGAGGCCTTGCAGAAAGGTCTGTGCAACGCGTTCCCAGAGACTGGGAGGTTACAAACTCCTGGTCTTGGACAACGAGTTGCTGAGGCTTCGGGCAGTCAAAGAAGGAGCGGTGGGGAAGGTGGCCGTCTGACCGATGCGTTCAGACAATTCTTTAGTCCGCAGCCCCAAAGTATGATCGGTTCCAGCAACCATCGCCAGCGTCTGATATACATGGTGCAGGAATACCTAGGGGCAAGGTCAGACTTGGACACCTTCCCCACCGAAAATCCTCTGGCTTACTGGGTCTTGAGGATGGATCACTGGCCAGAGCTTGCACAGTATGCAATTGAGCTACTGGCCTGTCCTGCATCCAGCGTTCTTTCAGAACGCACATTCAGTGCTGCTGGAGGATTTGTCATGGATCACAGGGTGCGCCTGTCCACCGACTCGGTTGATCGACTGACTTTCATCAAGATAAACCAGTCTTGGATCACCACCAGCTACCACACACCTGATGTTGATATAACAGACTAATTGATTTTAAAATGTCACATCCCTTCAAGACTGATGCTGATGCTGAGTGCCTGTGCTGTTATGTTGACTGGCTATCCTCCTCCTCCTCCATGATCCGATTAATGATGATAGCTTGGAAGATCATTTTGGTTTATGGGTGCCGCCACCAGTGGCTAAGGCCCAATTTTTCAGCCCCTGTTTAACAGGGGCGTGTAATTACAATTTTTGATGCAATACTTTGCAACAGGCTTCATTGCTGTGCTCCAAGTACAGTATCTGTGAGGGGTTGCAGTGTTGTGCCACCAGTGCCTAAGGCCCAATTTTTCAGCCCCTGTTCAACAGGGGCATGCAATTATAATTATTGATCTAATAATTCACAGCAGGGCCCATTGCTGCGCCCACCAAGAGTAACTGTCAGGCGTAACAGTGTTGTGTCAACACCACCACCACCACATCCACCACCACCAAAGGCCCAATTTTTCAGCCCCTGTTCAACAGGGGCATGCAATTATAATTATTGATCTAATAATTCACAGCAGGGCCCATTGCTGCGCCCACCAAGAGTAACTGTCAGGCCTTACAGTGTTGTGGCACCAGCACCACCATCAAAGGCCCAATTTTTACTACCACTGTTCAACAATTATATGTTATTACAATTCCTGATATAATAGTTGACAGCAGGGCGTTCCAGCACCCACCAAGAGTAACTGTGAGTGCTTACAGTGTTGTGCCAACACCAACACCTAAGGGGCCAATTTCTGCAGAGTATATACGGCAGGTCCCTACTTTCAAACATCCAACTTACAAACGACTACTACTTGCAAACGGAAGTATACAACAGGAAGTGAGAGGAAATCTACCCCTTGGAAGGAAAATTCTCTCCTGTAAGAATTAATATGGGAGAAAGGTGTCTCCTCTCTACTGATGCTTTATCACCAATCCTTGTTTCAATAAAAACACCACATTTCAAAAACAGTTGTCATTGGGACGCAAAGTGAGGTGAAATGTTCTGAACAGGGGCACAGACAGCAAAACAAATGTTACAGGGGTGATAACCCTTCCCTATGTTTTCCAAAAAGCTTAAAAATAGATTTTTGGGCTGGAGCTACACTTAAACAATGTAGCTGTTCAAAATTACAAACAGATTCTACATAAGAACAAACCTACAGTCCCTGTCTTGTATGCACCGCCTGTATACGGCTGTTCAGAGTATATAGGGCCTTTTTTATTTTGTGTGCGGGGTTCCCCTTAATATCCATACAAGACCCAAAGGGGCTGGTAATGGGCTGGGGTAGGGGGGGGGGGGGTGATGGGGTAGCTATGCCATTTTTCTTAAAGATTTTCATCCATATTACCGGGACCAGACATTACATTAAAGCCGCAAGCAGTTTTAAATGGCTTTTTTTTCCTTTAGAAATATAATTTTGTGCAGGGACAGTTCTAAACACGGGAAACACGTGGCACTTCACAGGCATACTTTAGACACCCCCCAGGTACAATATTTAAAGGACTATTTGACTTTTTTTTTTTCACTTTATGCATCATTAACCACTTCAATTCCATGCACTTATGCACCTTCCCGCCCAGACCAATTTTCAGCTTTCAGTACTCTCACACTTTGAATGACAATTACTTAGTCATGCTACACTGTATCCAAACAAAATTTTTATCATTTTCTTCTCACAAATAGAGCTTTCTTTTGGTGGTATTTAATCGCCACTGGGTTTTTTATTTTTTGCGATATAAGCAAAAAAACAGCAATTTTTTAAAAAAAAAAACACTTTTTTTTAGTTTCTATTGTAAAATTTTGCAAATAAGTAATTTTTCTTCATAAATTTGTGCCAAAATGTATACTGCTACATATCTTTGGTAAAATGAACCCAAATTAGTGTATATTATTTGGTCTTTGTGAAAGTTATAGAGTCTACAATCTATGGTGGCAATCACTGAAAATTTATCACATCTGATCACGCCTGATGTACTGAAGGGATATCTCATTTCTTGAGACACTAACAAGCGAGGAAAGTACAAATACCCCAAAATTACCCCTTTTTGGAAAGTAGACAGTCCAAGGTATTTACTAAGAGGCGTGGTGAGTTGTATTTTTTTCCCACAATTCTTGGGAAAATTTAATTTTTTTTTTTTTTTTTTTACACAAACTGGTCATATTAACAGTTTTTTTCTCTCACACAGCATATGCATAATTGCAACTACACCCCAAAATACATTCTGCTACTCCTCCTGAGTGTAGCGATACCACATGTGTGCGACTTTTACACAGCCTGGCCACATACAGAGGCCCAACATTGAAGTAGCACTTTCAGGCGTTCTACAAGCATAAATCGCACATATCCTTTCTCAACCACCTATTACACTTTTGAAGGCCCTGGAGCACCAGGACAATGGAATTTTCCACAAAATGACCCCATTTTGGAAAGCACACACCCCAACGTATAATCTATGAAGCATTATGAGTCTTTTGAACGGTTCATTTTTTTCCAGAAGGTTTTGGAAAATGTGGAGAAAAAATGAAAATGCATTTTTTTTACACAAAGTTGTCCATTTATAAGATATTTCTAACGCATAGCATATACATAGCAAAAATGACACCCCAAAATGCATTCTGCTACTCCTCCTGAGTATAGCGATACCACATGTGTGAGACTTTTACACAGCCTGGCCATATACAGAGGCCCAACATTGAAGTAGCACTTTCAGGCGTTCTACAAGCATAAATCGCACATATCCTTTCTCAACCACCTATTACAATTTTGAAGGCCCTGGAGCACCAGGACAATAGAATTTTCCACAAAATGACCCCATTTTGGAAAGCACACACCCCAACGTATAATCTATGAAGCATTATGAGTCTTTTGAACGGTTCATTTTTTTCCAGAAGGTTTTGGAAAATGTGGAGAAAAAATGAAAATGCATTTTTTTTACACAAAGTTGTCCATTTATAAGATATTTCTAACGCATAGCATATACATAGCAAAAATAACACCCCAAAATGAATTCTGCTACTCCTCCTGAGTATAGCGATACCACATGTGTGAGACTTTTACACAGCCTGGCCATATACAGAGGCCCAACATTGAAGTAGCACTTTCAGGCGTTCTACAAGCATAAATCGCACATATCCTTTCTCAACCACCTATTACAATTTTGAAGGCCCTGGAGCACCAGGACAATAGAATTTTCCACAAAATGACCCCATTTTTGAAAGCACACACCCCAACGTATAATCTATGAGGCATTATGAGTCTTTTGAACGGTTCATTTTTTTCCAGAAGGTTTTGGAAAATGTGGAGAAAAAATTAAAATGCATTTTTTTTACACAAAGTTGTCAATTTATAAGATATTTCTAACACATAATATGTACATAGCAAAAATTACACCCCAAAATGCATTCTGCTACTCCTCCTGAGTATGGCGATACCACATGTTTGAGACTTTTACACAGCCTGGCCACATACAGAGGCCCAACATCCAAGTAGCACCTCCAGGCATTCTAGCAGCATTAATTGCACATATCATTTTCTGACTACCGATCACATTTTTGAAGGCCCTTCATATATCTAACACATAGCAGGTACATACCAAATAACAAAAGATTACCTGTGGTTTTAGAAGTGCAGTGGTCCACAGAGGAGAGCATCGGTCCAGGCAGCAGGCAGGGATGAGGTCAGCGACAGCAAAAGCAATCATCCAGGCAGCAGGCAGGAATACTGTCCATAGTTCGCACAGGCAGAGAATGAGATACTGTCAGCACAGCCAGAGCACAGCCAAAGCACAGGTCCAGGTAGCAGGCAGAGGTGTCCCGGCAGAAATGCTGTCCAAAGTCAGTAGAGGCAGCAGGCAGATATATGGTCAACACAGCCAAAGTATTGGTCCAAGCAGCAGGAAGAAACATGGTCCATAATGTCATGGGTCATTACAGGCAGTAATATGGTCAGCACAGCCAAATTATTGGTCCAGGCAGCAGGAAGGGCCAGGGGGACAGGGGTAGAGGCTTCTCCCACCCAAATCGCTTTGAAGCCTCCGGGCAACCAGACCCTGTTCTTGGAGCACAGAAAACGAAAAACTGGTTTTCTCTACTCAGAACGCTATTCTGAAGCCCCTCACATATGTGAGACCCCTGTGTACTAAAAGTAGATGGCCAAAAGATCAGTCCAAGTGGCAGGCAAAAACATGGTCGATTAACAGGCCAAGGTCGGTACACGTGGAAGTCAGAAACGTGGTTTAAATCGGCAGGCAGAGGCATCGTCGGTAAACAGGCCAGGGTCAGTTAATTAACATGGAAGGTAGTTAGTAACATGGTAGCAGGCAAATAGGGAAATGGCAGTCTGTTAATAATAAGGGGAACTAATGGATGTATGATAATTTTTGAAGCAATTTCCGATGCACAGGCCAGGTTGGGAGGGACAATCGGGACAATAATAGCTGGTGTCTCTTCTTACTCCTCCTCTGCTGCATACACGGCATTTCTTTTGGCGTCTTCTTCCAGATTCTGTGGGGGGGATGCTAAAGGGAAAGTGTCGCTCGTGAAGCCGACTCACACTATCAGAGCGAATGCTTCCTGGGGCGGGATCTTGTTGGTAAATGAGGGCATCGATGATATCTTCGATATATTGGAGGTAGTGGAGTCGGTGATTTTGAGTTGCTTTTTGGTAGCAGACAAACGAATTAAAAAGGGCCATGTGAAACGCAACTTTTTTGTGCCAATAATGGGACTTTCTGGTTGATAAGTAGGGCTGTAGCATCTGGTCGTTTAAATCCACCCCCCCCATGTACAAATTGTAGTCGTGGACACATTCAGGCTTTACAATGGAGCCGCGTCTTCTTGGGATCTCCACCATGGTGTCATTGTGGATCGTAGAGAGGATGTGGACATCTTTCTTGTCCCTCCACTTCATGGCCAACACCTCCTCGTTCCTCATGGATGCCGATTCTCCAGGTCGCAATTTTTTTGTCAATAAATTTTGTGGGAATCCCTTCCGTTTTTTTTTTAAGGTACCGCAGGCCGGGGTTTGTTTACTGTAAAGGTGGCGAAAAAGGGGCAGGCTGGTATAATAATTATCAACATATAAATGGTAACCTTTTCCGAACAGGGGGTATGCCAACTCCCAGACAATTTTCCCACTGGTTCCAATATATGTGGGGCAATCACGGGGCTGGAGCTGGGAGTCTTTGCCTTCGTAGATCCTGAATTTGCAGACGTATCCAGTGGCTCGATCACATAATTTATTTAATTTTAACCCATACCTGGCTCTCTTGCTTGGTATGTACTGCTTGAACTGCAGTCGGCCGGTGAAATGTACGAGGGACTCGTCCACACAAATTTTTTGGTCTGGGATGAAAACTTCAAATCGCTGGGAAGGCATTGATTAGGGGGCGTATCTTGTACAATTTGTCGTAGTTGGGATGATCTCGGGGAGGGCACTGTGAATTGTCATTGAAGTGGAGAAAGCGCATAATTAATCATGTCGTATCTTTTCCTGGACATGACAGCGGAATATATGGGCATGTGTTGGATGGGGCGTTTGGACCAATATGAATGGACTTCGTTCTTTTTTGTAAGCCCCATATTGAACATAAGGCCCAAAAATAATTTAAATTCCTCCAATGTTAGACGCCGCCACTGGAACATGCGGGCGTAGGAAGAATCGGGGTTGGCAGCAATAAATTGGGATGCATACAGATTCGTTTGATCCACTATATTCTGCAGCAAATCTTGTGGGAAAAATAAACAAAAATAATCAAATTTAGAAAAATTTGTAGTGTCGGGCTGCACACCTGGCTGTGCGGTGAAAGGGGGGATGATAGCGGATCCTGAGTTGGCAGGCAACCATAAGGGGTTTGCCAGGGCATCGGGAAGGTAGGATTGGGGCTGGATTCTTCGGGTTGGGCGTGCATTTCCATTGCTTGTACTGGGCTCCTCTTCCTGGGGTATGGCGCTGCTGGTGGTGGGCAGTTCTCCTGATCTTGGTGCTGATCTTGGTGCTGATCTTGGTGCCGATCGCATTCTTTTGGGAGGGACGGTTTCCTCCGGGGACTCGGACTCTGAGCCACTATCCTCCACTGGCTCGTATTCCGAACCAAAATCGGATAATGGGAGCTCCCCGCTGCTCTCATCATCCGACATGGCAAGAATGGCATATGCCTCCTCAGGTGTGTAAACCCTTTGGGACATTATGGCAGTGCTTATTGGTGGGCCTGTGTAATGGTACTGCTGGTGGTAGTGGTGGCGGTCTGTGTGGTAGTACCGATGGAGGTATTAGTGGTGGGCCTGTGTGGTGGTACCGATGGCGGTATGGGTGGTGGTGGTACCAATGGTGGTACAGGTGGTGGTGGTACCGATGGCGGTACGGGTGGTGGTTGTGGCGGCGGTACCGATGGCGGTACAGGTGGCGGTACGGGTGGTGGTGGTAGCGATGGCGGTATGGGTGGTGGTGGTACCAATGGCGGTACAGGTGGTGGTGGTACCGATGGCGGTACAGGTGGTGGTGGTACCAATGGCGGTACGGGTGGTGATGGTACCGATGGCGGTACAGGTGGTGGTACAGGTGGTGGTGGCACTACCGACGGTGGTACGGGTGGTGGTACTGGTGGTGGTACCGATGGCGGCACTAGTGGTGATACTGGTAGCGGGCCTGTGTGGCAGTATAGATGCTGGGCCTGGTGGCGGTACTGGTGGTGGTACTGGTACCGATGGCGGTACTGGTAGCCTGTGTGGCGGTGCCAATGGCGGTACCGATGGAGATGGGCCTGTGACAGATGATTGACAGATGGGCTGATTGATTGACAGATGGGCTGATTGATTGATTGACAGATGGGTTGATTGATTGACAGATGGGGTGATTGATTGACAGGTGGGGTGATTGATTGACAGGTGGGGTGATTGATTGACAGATCGGCTGATTGATTGACAGATGGGCTGATTGACAGATGGGCTGATTGACAGATGGGCTGATTGATGTGCTGGGCTGTGTGACAGGTCCTCTTTATGGGGGGGGGCGTGTTGTGCACTGTAAACTTATGTAGACAAACTACACTGAGCTAACTTACTGATCTCTTCTCTCTCCTCACAGATCGGTGTGTGAGGAGAGAGCAGGGATCAGGTAGTAACTCCTGTGGAGTTTGTTTACATTTGTGACCGGCTGTGATTGGACACAGCCGGTCACGTGGTAAACAGCCAATTCATTGGCTGTTTACTCTGATCGGGGACGCGCTGTGTCCAAGGGACACTCGCCTTCCCCGATCCCCGCTCTGCAAGCCTGTGGCGGCGCGCACGGAGCGCACCGCCGAGTTTGTTTTGACAGGTGATCGGCTGTGACTTTGACACAGCCGATCACATGGTAAACAGCCAATGAAATTGGCTGTTTACCGTGATCGGGGAAGCGCTGTGTCCGAGGGACACATGCCGTCCCCGATCACCGCGCTGCGCGCCCCCGCGGGTGCGCGCAAGGCATTATCCTGCAGGACGTCATATGACGTCCAGTATCGATATTGCAACCACTTCCCGGACGTCAATTCACTATTGACTGGGCGGGAAGTGGTTAAAATGACTGCTCCCGAAAAACGGCCATTTTTAAAACTTCTTTTTGCATTGATACATGTCCCCTGGTGCAGAACCCGGGTTCCCAAACTCTGTTTAGGACAATAGCATGGATAATAGTCGTTATAATTAGCACTTTAGAATTCGAACGTTCGCATCCATTGTATTTAATAGGGTTCTAATGTTCGTGCGAACTTTCGGTCCGTTCGCGGGTTCTGGTGCGAACCGAACCCGGGGGTGTTCGGCTCATCACTACTGCTGTACCATGTACTTGTATGAGAAAGTATCCTGCTCTCTTTGTATTGCTTCCTGATGTGAAATCCCTGGTGTGCCTACCAGTCTCTCTGCTTTCCTATTAAAAACTGACCACAATAAGAACACTGTGGTCAGTTCTCTAGCTGTGCTGGGAAGTCAGTGTACTCTCCTCCAATGATCAGACTTGTCCTGACACGCCCCCGCTGCACAGCCATTCACTGGGAAGCTTAGTCTGCTGCTGCTTCTGCTCCCCCAGCTCTTATGCAGCTGAGAACAGAGGAAATGCGATCACTTATAAAAAAGGGAAAAAAGGTACAGTGGAACCTTGGTTAACGAGTAACGCGGTTAACGAGCGTTTTGAAAGACAAGCAACTTTTTTTTTTTAAATCCTGACTCGGTTTGTTGTCTCTCAAAACGAGCAGAATTCAAGCTCATGGGGTGTGCAGTACCGCATTTGGCCAGAGGTGGGGGCGCCGGTGACACTCGGAACGGTTCATAGCCGTTCGGAAATACTCGGAAACACCCAAATACTCAGTTCCCGTGTGTTTCCGAGCCTTTCTGAGGGTTTCCGAGTTCAGCCGAGCTGTCCCCGAGTATTTCCGAGGCTCTCCGGCGCCCCCCACACCTCTGGCCACATGCAGTATTGCATGCAATAGAAGTCAATGCCGAACAAATTATCTTAGTTTCCATTGACTTCTATGGGGAAACCCGCTTTGATATGCGAGTGCTTTGGATTACAAGCATTCTCCTGGAACGGATTATGCTCGTAATCCAAGGTTCCACTTTATGTATAATGGTTTTTAAATATCTATACAAAAATGTTTTGCCTTTCATTTCTTTTTTAAACTGAATGGGTTGTTTTACAAGGTGATCGTTTACAATCACTTTAAGCATATACCGGCTGTGCGAGGGCCATTTTTGCCTGCATGGGGATGCACAGATGTTCCATGCATCTGTGTGCAGGCAGTCCCATTCATTTCAATTGGGACACAGCTGCTGCTCCAAATTTGACATCCGCGTGAGTCCGGGTGTGTGTCCCCGAACTCACGTTGTCTGCATTCAGGGACACATACCTGCACCCACACTGATTGGGAGCAGTGGCCGTGCAACCGCTGTGTCCCAATTGACATAATTGGGAGTCGGGACTGTCTGCACGCAGATGCATGGAACACCTGTGCATCCCCCCATGGGAAAGGCAGCCCTCACATATGTGTACGCTTATATTTATTTATAGCTATTTATATAGCACCATTAATTTACCCAACACTTTACATTTATATATGTAGCGGTCCTCCCCCATCTTCTCCCTCTCTCTGTGGCTGGTTTTACTCGTCTAGGTATATCTGGGAGAAGGGGAAAGATGCACACCACCAGCTCGGCTCTCTGATGTAGGATGCAGAGATATGAGCTAAACCGTTTACCTTCGGGTCTGCATTTTAGGCCGGAGCCTCAGCCTCTCCTGGGGAGAATGATTGTCACTGTCACTGACAGGGACACTTAGCTTCCAGTAACACGAGTTCCACACCAAGAAAATTCCAACACTGTTTTATTGCTTGAGACTGGTTGACTTTTAAAAGAACAGACAAGGTGTAGGGAAGAGTAGGTCCAGGCACAACTAATGAATAAAGTTCCTCCTGTTCCGTTTAGTGCAAACAGGCTTGGCGCACAGTCGCTGCCACCGACCGTGAATTTGGTCACTGCCACTGACCTGGGTGAACGTTGAGGCCCCTGCCACAGGCCTTGGATGAGGCCTGTCACTGACCTGAGAAAGATGGGTCTCTGCCACAGACCATGAGAACGTGAATTACCTCCTTTAGAACAAACGACCCCTGTCAGAGGAAGACATCCATCCGGGCGGTCACCAGAGGCCTTCACCGGCACCAGCAAATGCTATGCTGGCTCTACGGGAAGGTCACATCTCCGGTCCCTTACTCCCAGGATTCAGGCACCCAATACCGAAGGTACTGGGCCCCAGGCATCCTGGTAAAGTACCTCACCCCAGGCTGAAGGTGCCTGGGATGGAACCCGACTCCACACGCCCAGGCCAAGGGCGCCTGGGCACAGACGAACCGCAGCAGCCCCCAGGCTGAAGGTGCCTGGGGAATGGACTTTGTGTGCAAGATGTCCGCCCCCTTTTATATCCCCTCCCAGCAGGCACAGCGGGTTCCCCACCCCCGCCGTACTACTGCCGCGAGAGGACAAAAAGGGCACGGCTCTAGAATGGCAGTTCAACCCCGGTCCCAGGTGACAGCGCCACCCAGGGACCGCAGGGAACATGACACCATTCATACCTCCCACACTCCAAAGTGTCCATAAATCCCTAAAATCAATGTATCTGGGCCATCTATGGCCCAGATACACCCCACTAAATTTGACTACATATAAATGCTGTACATTCACATCAGTCCCTGCTCTCAAGGAGCTTACAATCTAAGGCCCCCATCTCACATGCACACACATACTAGGGCCAGATTAGACAGGATTCAATTAACCTACCAGCATGCCTTTGGAGTGTTGGAGGAAACCAGAGTACCCGGAGGAAACCCGCGCAGGCACAGGGAGAACATGCAAACTCCAGGCAGGTTTTGTAGTGATTGATATTTGAACCAACGACCTTAGTGCTAGCAACTGTGCTGCATGTTATATAAGCCCATGTGTATGAGGCCTATAAGTCCTTACATTTAAAGCCACTCCTCTGAAAAGCAATCCCTGGTGGAACCCTTTTCACAGACATTTGACAGGTGACGAGTAGGAGATTTGTTACCTCCTTACCGCCTGTTTTAACTGTCAAAATACCAACCCCCCTGAGCTGCTTGAATGGGTTGTATTCAGCCGGGGTACTGAATGCAACAGGAAGGGGAGTGTAATTTTTGTTGCATGATGTTTACAGACCTGTCAAGCTGCCCTTGCAGTTTAAGAAGGGGCAGGTGGGGTGGCACTAAAAAAATAACAGTTCAACCACATGTTTTTACTACCTCCCAGCCACAAGTGTAGAGGAGCCCTATAGAAAGATGTATATTCTGACAGTTTTGATCAATTTTTAACTAGCTTTCAACTGCAAATATGACTGAACAGGTCAAAACAATGTGATCGATGAGTTAAATGAAAACACTGGTATCAGAATTGCCAGTAGTAGGTTGTTTGATCCATTTAATCATTTTTGATGATTAAATTTGCTAGAAAATTGCCTGAGTGTATGGCCTACACAATAGCTTGTCAGTGTTCAGTACTCGCCAGCACACACATGCTCTCCTTAATATAAACCAGGCCATGTTTAATTATCTGCAGCAGGCTAGCCAAGTCTAGGAAGCCAGTAATTGATACCTCTCTTGTGTCAGGCAGGAGAGCCGGATTGAAGGTCACTAAAGACAATAGATTATATAGTTGCCAGTTTTCTTGAGCCCTGGTGGGGAATAAGCAGATGTGAGAGAACAGACATGAAGCAGAAATCTACCCAAAATGTTTTTTTCTTCGTTTTAGAGCACGGAAAGAATACGACCTATGGTTTTTATGGCTGACTGTACCTATTGGGTAGGTTTCTCTTCAATTCCTACTCTGGTGATCGCAGCCATGCGGAACAGGAAGTGAGGAAAAAGATACACACAGAAATACTTTTCCAGACACCAACATGGCAGCATGCATCTGGGGGTAGCCACAGGATCAGTGCATAGCCATAAAGTGTTGGTGCCCACACACCAGCCCATTCACCTTTTGTCCTCATGGAATTTACAACCACTGTGAAGAGAAGAAACTCTTAAGCCTCGTACACACGGCCGAGATTCTCGTCGAAAAAAACATGTCGTTTTTTTCGACGAGATTCTTGGACAAGAAACTTGTCCCGGCCGAGTGTACAGACGCTCGATTCAAAGAACCCGCGGTTCTTTGAATGGAGCGTACGCGGTGACGTCATCGACTACGACGAGCATGCGCTCGTCACATTCGATGCCGTCGCCGCCATCTTGGTAAACCCTACCTTTGCCTAGGAAGCTACCGCGCATGCATCGAATTCATTTCGAACATGCACGGGCTTCCCGGAGGACAGGTAAGTGTACACACACTCACTTTTCTCGTTGAGAAACATGCCGACGAGAATCTCGACGAGAAAATAGAGAGCAGGTTCTCTATTTTCTCGTTGAGATTACTTGTCGGTTTTCTTGACGAGAAACCATACACACGAACGAATTTCTCGGCAAGACATCTCTGCCAGCAAGTTTCTTGCTGGTTCTTGCCGAGAAACTTGGTCGTGTGTACGAGGCCTGACATGCCACCTTTTGGTGGTTGTCCATGCAGGTTTAGCCTCTCCTAAATTGCAGACCCTGACCCTGGATGCTGAAGGCTCCAATATTGCAGGAATCCTCTCTGTGGATTTTTTGGGGTGAAAATTTGGTTCTAAGTAGTCCCACATACAGCAGTAGTACAGCCAGGGCCATCTTACTTGGAAGTGCTCTCCTTGTCTGGAGTTTTCCCAGCCTGCCTATCAAAAAGTGAGTGGATTCATGTAACTATGGCACCACATTTGCAAGACAAGTTTGTTTTCTTGTTTAGAGCTTCCTCACTTTCTTATAAAATTAGTAGGGCTGTGGAAATTAACTATTAATTCCTCGATTAATCAATTAATTGTTTTGATCGATCAAAATTCTTTTGATCGATCAAAATTCTTTGGGCTTGCCGTGTCCATTGCCTGTGTCCATTGCTGTGCCTTCATATCTGCATGCCGGCGGGACCTTACTATCTGCCACACGCAAGGGCTGTTACACTTCCCTCTATCACTTCCCTCTATCAACCTGGGATTCTACAGCCATCCACTGGGAGTTGTGATAGTTCCCTTCACGGGACATCTACATGCTGACGGACTGATGTTAGCCCCTTCTCATCTGGATTCAGCAGTGGTATCGTTGTACACATTTTTATACCAGTATCATACTTGGCTACATGTTTTTATGACTGCTTTTGCTACCGTTTGGTATTACTCACACCATTTTTACAGTTTATGTAGCTACATCGATTTTATCTCCAGTGCAGTATTTATTTTGTTACCTACTTGAAGACTATAAAAGTTTTAATGCTATTCCCATCGAGCGCTGCCTTTGTGTGTTTTTTGTATCTTGCTATTGATTTTTCCAGTGGTTGGTAGCTGCACTGGGAATCAGCCTCCAAGGAGATCAGCTAAAAGTAGTTGGATCTATGTGCGTTATAATTAATCGAAATTAGTCGATTAATCGATTTAAAAAAAATCGATTAATCGAACACGAAAATTTTAATCAGTAACAGCCCTAAAAATTAGGACTATCTTGATCTTCCCACCCTGATAGCAAGTTATTGTTCTACCACATGTATGTTGCCATGTTGGAGCCAGGAAAACATAAAATTGTATCAAATATTTAGAGTATTTTTAATTTCTTAGTGCAAATCCACAACAGCATACTAAACCCACACAGTCAGTTCATAGTGTTGTACAGGAAATTGGCTGTTGAGTGGGTGTCAACAATTTATAACTATGCATTAGTCCTGTGTACGGAAGCAGATGGGCCACTATCCATGCTGCCATGGATTGGTGCCAGAAGAGGAAAATTATGGTAAGTTTTTGATACAATTTTCCATTTTTTTAATAGAGTGTGCAGGAGTTAGAACCTCTATCGGGTATTGTTTGCTGTCTCTGACCCTTCAATCATCCCAGACAGGTGATGCGAAAGTAAAGTTGAGTGTCATCAGCGTAGGAGTGATAGAGCAGGTCCTGTTTGCTGATGATTTTGAGGAGTGGGCGGAGGTAGATGTTGAAGAGCACGGGCGACAGGGGTGATCCTTGAGGGACTCTGCATGTAATTGTGCATGCTTCCGAAGTGAAGGCTCCTAGTTTCACTGTCTGGGATCGATTTTCTAGGAAGGATGCGAACCAGGGTAGATCAGAGTCTGCGACTCCGGCTACTTCTGTAAAACGAGTGAGCAGAGTTTTGTGGTCTACTGTGTCGAAAGCTGCGCTGAGGTCCAGCAGCACCAGGAGACACGATTTTCCGTCATCTGCTGCTTCGAGGGCGTCATCCCATATTTTGAAAAGTGCCGTTTCTGTCCCGTGGCCTAGGCGGAAACCCAATTGTAGTGGGTCCAGGAGTTTGTAGGTGTCCAAATGAAGTTGTAGCTGTTGCACTATTGCTTTCTCAATGATCTTGGAGATGGTGTTAAGGCTTGTTACTGGTCTGCGGTAGTTTGGGTCTTTGGGGTCGAGGTTTGGTCTTTAGGAGGGGTTTGATTATGCCTTGCTTGAGGGAGATTGGAACAATACCTTCATTGAACGATTGATTTATGAGGTGTTACGGTGGGTGCCAAGATGTCGGTGGTGTCGATGGTGATTGGGGCCAGCATAAATTTAGTTGATTGTAGAATATTTATATGGCTTTTTTCTTCTTGCTCTGGCCGAGTGAGATTGTTTGTTTTTTTCTGCTGAATTATTTCACGGTTTAGGGCTTTTGAGATGGTGTTAGACAAGTGTTCTTTTTTTGCTTTGAAGATTGCTTTGTGGTATTTCTTGGTGAGTACTTTGTAGTTTGTGTGGTTTTCCAACTAACTAACCTTAAAAAATATTAAATCAATTATTATTATTTTATCTTATTAATATTAATAATAATATAATAATAAACACCCAAACCTGAGCAAAAATAAAACATTAATAATAATAATAATTATTATTTATTTATTTTATTTGTGTTAGGGTGTTTAGCTTTTTTATTAATATTATTTTACTTTATTTAATGGTTAGGGGTTAATTATTTATTTATTATTACTTAGTATTCATTTATTACATGTATTTATTCATTTATTATTATTATTATTAGTATAGTAGTAGTAGTAGTAGTAGTAGTAGTAGTAGTAGTAGTGGTATTAACAACCTAACCCTAACAAAAAATAAAAAAATAACTTCAACTCCTAATCCTCTCTAAACCAACCTTAAAGCGGAGTTCCACCCAAAAATTCAACTTTCGCTTTTTGGAATCCTCCCCCCCTCCGGTGTCACATTTGGCACCTTTCAAGAGGGAGGAGGGAGCAGATACCTGTGTAATACAGGTATTTTCTCCCACTTCCTGGCATAGATCACTGCGGTGATCGCGGTGACCTACGCCATGTCCGGCGTTACTCCACCCCCCGCTGTCTTCTGGGAGACACACAGGTCCCAGAAGACAGCAGGGGACCAGTAAAGACGCGCAGCGCGACTCGCGTATCCGCAGTAGGGAACCAGGAATGGCGGCACCTCCACCCGAGAGCCGAGGGACAAATCAGCTTCAGAACCCGGCAGCGCAGGCGCCCAGGACAGGTAAGTGTCCATATATTAAAAGTCAGCAGCTGCGGTATTTGTAGCTGCTGACTTTTAATATTTATTTTTTCGGCGGAACATCGCTTTAACTCTAACCCCATATCCCAATACCCCTTACCCTACCCGATAATGATAAATAAATAGTAATAATAATAAAAGTAATAAAAGCTAATGGAAAAGCTAAAAAAGCTAAAATACCTAGCAACAAATGATGCAACAGATAATGGTTTTCTCAAAAACGCTGTATAAAAAAATGCAAAAACGTGCATAAAAATGCACCACAATTGCACAAAAAAATGCGCAAAGATGCTACGCCCATTTCATTTGTGCCCAGTGTGCACCTTTCAAGTGAGAGATAAAAAACTGACTAGAAAAAAGTAGAGGTCCTGGCACACCACACTCCTATGTTGCAACAACAAGCATAAAGTAGCAAACTCAAATCATACGGAAAGGGAATACAATGTAACAAATCAGACCAAATCTAGTTATGCCTGTGTTGCAACCACCACCCATTCACCACTGTGCAGTTGCAGTAAACATCTAGTCTTGTTTTTTGTGCTTTTACTTCACAATGGTGAATGGGTGGTGGTGGTAACACACTCATAGCTAGATTTGGTCTGATTTGTTACATTTTATTCACTTTTGAGTCTGAATATCAGCAGTGTGCAAGAAGACCTTATTTTTTTTTTCTAATTGAGGCATATTTATGGCTAAGGGCCCTTTCACACGGGCTAACCGTATGTCCGTTTTTTCATCCATCAGTATACGGATGAAAAAGGGACATACATGTATCCCTATGGGATAGCGGGTGTCAGCGAATGAACATCTGCTGACACCCGATATCATCCGTCTCCGCTATGCTCCGTTTCTGCAGACGGAGGAAAATCCTATTTTATCCATCCATCTGCAGAGCGGATCGGATGAACACGGACAGACGGTCTGTGTTCATCCGATCCCCCCATAGGGGAGAGCGGAGATCTGACAGGGTGGTCCCTGCACAGTGTGCAGGGACCGCCCAGTCTTCCGATCTCTCAGCGGGGATCAACGGAGCGATCCCCACTGAGCAAGCGGATGTTCATGGGGTGGATCATCACGGGATCCGCCCGTGTGAATGGGCCCTTAGAAGCTTGAACTCATTTACAGAAGATGAAGAATCTCATTATTCTCAATGGGCCCTTCTTGTCTGAGCATTGTGTGTCACTTGTTGTCTGTAAAGCTTAAAATTGGAAATTCGCTTTTGAGTGTTTTTGGCCCCATAGACCTTAGAAATAGAAACACCTGAAAAATGCTTGGGAAAAAAATGTGTTTGTGCATTTTTTGGGGGGAATTTCTATGGGGCAAAAAATGGTCATTTCTGCTCCTGTATTACAAAAAAACACTGAAACGCCTGGCTATGCCACGCTAAAGGCCTGTACACACGATCGTATTTTACAACAATAGTAGGATTTTTAAAACAGCTTACCTGTAAAATCCTTTTCTTGGAGTACATCACGGGACACAGAGCGGCATAGTCATTACTATGTGGGTTATATAGAATTACCTTCAGGTGCTGGCACTGGCAACTTCCAAAACAGGAAGTACCCTCCCCTATATAAGCCCCTCCCATCCGGGAGCACCTCAGTTTTGTAGCAAAGCAATACGTGTCCCCAAAAGAGGGGTGGGAGCTCTGTGTCCCGTGATGTACTCCAAGAAAAGGATTTTACAGGTAAGCTGTTTTAAAAATCCTACTTTCTTGTTCATACATCACGGGACACAGAGCGGCATAGTCATTACTATGTGGGACGTCCCAAAGCAATGCCAAATGAGGGGGGGGATATACCATACATAAGCTGGGCGCCATCAGGCATGAGGATCTTTTGCGGTCTGCAACACACTGCGCCCAAAGGCGACATCCTCCTGACTTCTAACGTCCACCTGGTAGAACCTAGTAAACGTGTGTACTGAAGACCATGTTGCGGCCTTACAAATTTGAGCCAGGGAGGCCTGGTGATGCACTGCCCATGAAGTTCCAACTGCTCTCGTGGAGTGCGCCCTAACTTTGAACGGAGGCGGTCTACTTCTCAAGCCATAGGCTTGTATTATGACCTGTCGAATCCACTTGGCTAAAGTAGATTTTGATGCTGCCTGACCCTTTCTGGGGCCTTCTGGCAGAACAAACAAAGAATCCGTTCTACGAATCTGAGCAGTGGCTTTTAGATAAGCTTTAACTGCTCTTACTACATTCAAAGAATGCAATAACTTTTCCTCTACCGAGCTCGGTTTGGGGAAAAGAAGGAAGAACCACATCCTGGTTCAAGTGAAACCTCAATACCACCTTAGGAAGAAAGGCTGGGTGAGGACGTAATACTACTCTGTCCTCATGAATAACCAGATATGGCTCTTTACAGGACATGGCGGCTACTTCCGACACTCTTCTAGCCGAGCATATGGCTACTAAAAATATCAATTTTCTGGTGAGTAGAACCAAGGAAATGTGCCGCAAAGGTTCAAATGGCTGCTTCTGCAGAACCGACAGAACCAAATTTAGATCCCATGGACATATGGGAGCCTTAATCGGTGGAATAATATGAGTCACCCCTTGCATAAAGGATTTGACAAGTGAATGCATAGCCAGGGGCCTTTGAAATAGTATTGATAAGGCCGAAACCTGACCCCTGATAGTACTTAAGGCAAACTTCCTGTCTACAGCCACTGTAGGAAGTCCAGAATTCTGCCTATAACGTACTTATGTGGATGCCACTTTCTGGCCTCGCACCAAGTGATGTACGCCTTCCAAACTCTATAGTAGATCTGCCTGGATACAGGCTTCCTGGCATTGATTATAGTTGATACCACAGAGTTAGAGAGACCTCTCTTCTTTAGGATGTGGGATTCAATAGCCAGGCCGTTAAACTTAGAGTTAGTAAGGAAGGGTGGTATATCGGCCCTTGCGAAAGCAGGTCCGGACAACGTGGAAGGGTCCAAGGACTCCCCACAGACATTTTGATGATCTCCGCGTACCAGGCCCTTCGGGGCCATGCTGGAGCCACCAAGATCACCGGCTTCTTTTCCAACCTGACTCTGCGAAGGAGTCGAGGCAACAATTGTAGCGGAGGGAATGCATATATCAGTCTGAACTGATTCCAAGGGAACACCAGAGCATCCGAGCCGCAAGCGAGGGGATCCCTTGTCCGGGAGACAAATCTGTCCACCTTTGCGTTGAATCTGGATGCTAGCAGATCTACATCCGGTGTTCCCCACCGCTGACATATTGCTCGGAAGACTTCGGGATGAAGGGACCATTCCCCTGAGCATAACTGTTGGCGACTTAGAAAGTCCGCCTTCCAATTCTCCACCCCTGGAATGAAGACAGCTGACATACATGGGACATGCTTTTCTGCCCATTCCAGGATGTGACTTACTTCCCTCTGGACTGCACAACTCCTGGTGCCTCCCTGATGATTGATATATGCCACTGCTGTGGCATTGTCTGATTGAATTCTGACAGGGGACCCTTGGAGTCTGGATGCCCAGGCTACTAGGGCATACCGGGCTGCTCGTATCTCTAAGAGATTGATGGGCAGGGTTTTTACTACATTTGACCATCTGCCCTGGAGAGACCATTGCTCCAGTACTGCCCCCAGCCTATAAGGCTGGCATCTGTAGTGACCACCTTCTAGGATATCGGACTGAAGGGTTTTCCCTTCTGGAGATTCTGGGGGATCAACCACCAGCAGAGACTCTTCCGAACGGAAGGGGACAAAGCCATCGGGAAGTCTAGAGCCTGAATTTTTCCGTTGCAGGCTGACAATATGGCCCTCTGTAAATTCCTTGAGTGGAATTGGGCGTATGGCACAGCTTCGAATGATGCTACCATCTTTCCTAGCAGCCTCATGCACAGGCGTATGGACGGCTGTCTTTTTGCACAAAGCAGACGGACCAAGCCCCTCAAAGAGGATACCTTGTCTAGAGGTAAGAAAATCTTCCTCTGGTCTGAATTCAGCCGTAGCCCTAGATATACCAGGTTTTTCACTGGCTGTAGGGCTGACTTGTCCAGGTTGATGACCCAACCGTGAGATTCTAGATACTTGATTGTATCGACAATTACCACTTCTAGCTTGGCAACTGAGTGGTCCATCAACAACAGGTCGTGTAGGTATGCCATTATCGTTACACCTCGTGTTCTTAGATCGGCCAACAGTGGGGCCAGAATTTTTGTGAACACTCGTGGTGCTGTGGCCAGACCGAATGGTAAGGCTCTGAACTGAAAATGGCGCCCTTCTACTGCAAAGCGTATAAATTTTTGATGACCTGGAAAGATGGGAACATGCAAGTAAGCATCTTTGATGTCGATCGAGGCTAACCATTCCTCCCCCTGTAGGGCAGCGGTGACCGATCGGATCGACTCCATCCGGAAGGACCGGACGTTTAGAAATTTGTTTAGACTCTTTAGGTCCAATATGGGTCTTATGTCCCCGTTTGGTTTCGGGACTGTGAAAAGGTTTGAGTAGAAACTCAACCCCCACTCTTCCATAGGAACCTCCATAATTACTCCTTGGAGCAATAGTTGTTCTAACGCCACTAGGAGACACCTTCTTTTCAGAGGGTCTTTTGGCATGCCTGACCACATAAAATGGGAAGGAGGAGACTCTTTTAACTCCAACTTGTATCCCCGAGTTACTGCGGAGAGCACCCATCTGTCTTTGATCGTCTCCCGCCAGGTCTCTGTGAACAACTGAAGTCTTCCCCCCACCCGTTTGAGTGGGGTCAGCCCTTCATAGGCTTGACTTGGAGGCTGGTTTAGTACCTCTTCGGATCCAGGGCTTTTTATTACCCTGTGACTGTCCCTGATTTTTACCTCCTGAGTTTGACCGAGGAGGCCGTCGGAACTGCTTAGTAGCAGACGTCCCAGGGATAGGAGAGGTAGTCCTCTTAAAAGACGGACCCCTAGACCTCTTTTTAATTGGTAAGAGAGTACTTTTACCACTGGAAATCTTCTGGATATATTTATCCAGGTCTTCGCCAAAAAGGCGTTCTCCATGAAATGGGAAGCTAACTAAGAGCTTCTTACAGGGAGCCTCAGCAGACCAGTTCTTGAGCCACAGAAGCCTACGCATATGTACCAAAGACAGCGTGAGGCGGGAGGCCTGATGGATAGAATCCTTGATGGCGTCAACCGCAAAGCATAATGCTCTAGGCAGATCAGCCAGAGCCTGGGCCTGCTGGTCTGGCAAATCCCTCAGGACCATTTTCATTTGATCCTTTAAAGCTTGGCAGACCCCAATAGCTGCCACTGCTGGCTGTGTAACAGCCCCTGCGTTGGAAAAAGCAGATTTTAATAAAGATTCCAATTTTTTATCTACTGGATCTTTGAACATTTGAACATTATCTACTGGACATGTCAGTGATTTGTTCACAGAAGAAATGGCTGCGTCCACCGTAGGAACATTCCATCTCTGGGTGAATTTTTCCTCCATGGGATAGATCACCGGAAATTTCTTAGGTGGAACAAATAGTTTATCAGGATGTTCCCAGTCCTGGTATATAAGTCCTTCCAATAATGGATGAATTGGAAAGGAGCAATTAATCTGGGGAGCTTTTAGCGACCCCAACGAGGAGACAGCAGTAGTTGATGGTTCAACAAGAGGCATTTTAAATGCAGATCGAACCATGTCCGTTAGGGTCTGGACCCACAATCTTTCAGTCTGTGATGCTGAAAATGGTTCATCTACTGTCGATTCCTCAAAAACAGAGTTAACCTCCTCCTGATCCCCTTCAGGAAGGTCAGTCCCTTCCTGGGACTGTTGCTCTGCCAACAGGCACTCTAATGGAGGGGATGGAGATCTGGCGCGCTTTCTTTCCTGTAGAGAAGAAGCGATCAATGCTGCCAATCTCTGCTCCAATCCCTCCAGAGTTGAGGCAAAAACCTCCTCTGTTATATATGCAGGAGCAGGTGGACTGAGGACAGCCGCAGTACCTGGCACTCCCGGGGGTTCCTTATGGGTATTAACCTCTGATTTCTCAGGGGAGGAAGGTGCAGATGACTGCTCCAGATCCTCAGAGCCCGATGGAGACCCCCTACACTTCCTGAGAGGTATATCCCGGAGTTTTTTAGGCGGCATATTCCTTAGTTCAAAGCTGAGGTATTCCAGCCGCAATACACCCCTTTACTGAAATAGTCTAATGCAATTTGCTGCTATGTACATCAGTGGGTGTCTACTAATGCGTCTTTCTGGGGATGCCTGTATCAACCGCCCGCTGTAAGCCCCTATACCATGCTACCAGCTCCTTTTCATGCTCTGTGTCCATAGCAAGCAGCGTGGACTGAGTCCTTTTATCTTGCTGGGACGGCCGCACATGCGCAGAAGCGCTGGGCACACAGAGCGCGTCATCCGCCAGGCTCCGCCCCCTTTTTTGAAGCTAAATCTTATAAAAAGAAAGCGTGTGTGCGCGCGCGCGCGTGCACGTGTGCGCTCTTGGCGCCATGTAGGGAGAGGAGCCAGGGTCCCTGTTTCACCAGGACTCGGGGATGGAAGGAAACTACTTGGCAGCATGACAGAGGAATGCAGCTTCCCTGATAGAGAGCTCACTCATCTGCCTGGACTTTCACCATGGAAGGAATAGTCCCAAGAAAAAAAGACGTTCCACAGCGGCCTCTAGTGGACAAACACAGGTACCGCACTTTTGTCTTTTTTTTTTTTTAAAACCTCCTTTATGAAAAACATTTCTAGGTTTACAGTTTTTAAAACTTCCTTTATGAAAAGACATTTCTAGGATTTCTTAGGCATATACAGCTATTAGCGGGAATACCTTTAGGTAACCGGCAGAAAGACATATTAGGCTTGGGGGTCCCCTCAATAGAACCAAGTTCCTGAGGGGCCCCCACTTACCTTTTCCCCGCCGCAGGACTTTGTTTGGTCCACAGAAGCCCAAACTTCACCTCTCACGGCAGGCATTGTACTAGACCTTCAGGGACCGGGTTCCCAAGGATTCCACTCCCCTGGACCTGTATAGCACCCTGCACAGATAGCCTCTTGGTTTTGGGTATGACCAGAGCTCTGGATCCCAGGGTCCAGCCCTCCTAAGAGAGGCATTACAGGCAAAACCCTGCTCTTCTCTGCAAGGCCCGGGTACCGACCGTTTAGCTATGAAGCTTTTTTGGTCGGATCCGGAATAGCTTACTGAGGCCCAAAAGAACCTGTACGCAAGCTCAGATGAATACATGTTAACCTTGGCCAACACCTTAGACACTGGCAAAAAACTGAGGTGCTCCCGGATGGGAGGGGCTTATATAGGGGAGGGTACTTCCTGTTTTGGAAGTTGCCAGTGCCAGCACCTGAAGGTAATTCTATATAACCCACATAGTAATGACTATGCCGCTCTGTGTCCCGTGATGTATGAACAAGAAAATTGTCTGATGGACGTGTTGTGTCGGATAATCCGACCGTGTGTATGCTCCATCAGACAATTGTTGGCTGAATTAATGACAACAAATGTTGGCTGTTCATGCCCACCAACTGTCTGACAATAAATGTGTTACGTCGGATTATCCGATCGTGTGTACACAAGTTCGTCAGACTAAAATCTGAAGTACAAACACACATGCCCTGAACCAATGCTAACCATCAGACAACATTAGCAGAAGTTGCCCAAAGGGAGCAAAAAAAACATGTAGTTTCGTGAATGTTGGCTGAAAAAGTTCTGCCGTCTGTATGCAGAACAAGTTCACAGCCACGGATTTGTCTGTTGGAAGTCCGATCGTGTGTATGAGGCTTTAGTGTGAATGGGGGCTTAAAGTAGTATTAAACCCTCACTTTATGAATTTCACACATACAGTACATTTTAGCCAAACCACATGTCTTCAATCAGTGAATTTCCCTGCGTGGGACTTTAAAATGCAGTTGTCCAATGACCACATACGTATGACCAGATCTTTCATTTTTGGCATTCAGTACCTATTCTGTGTGTGCTCCTAAAAAACAATATTTAAAAAAAATTATCTTATATATGTGTAACATTAGATCTGGTCGCATAGATTTTATTTGTTGTAATACTTTATCTTACCACCAGAGGGGGCATTTACAGCAAGAAGCCAGATAATACATTAGTTTGAGCATTTGAGACAGAATTCAGACTGCTCCTACACTGTCTGTGTTGTCTCAGTGAGTGACATTTAGGAGAACTTCCTTTACTGAATAAGTCAGTAAAATAATTTCCTTTGCTTGATATTTTGCAATGTGGAATATTAGCAATACATCAATATTCTATACTTTTCCATATAGAATAAGTCTGGTACCCTTACAATAATTATTTGTATTTTCTGCAAGTATGCATTGGATGTATCATTTACCTGAGAGTTTTTTTGTCTACTTTTTTATTTTTTTTTACTTGCTGTTTTTGATTACTATAGTTCATAGTACAGATTTGTAAAAGCACCCCCTATGTCATCTCTATGTATCAAGAAATGCGTGTAGCAGTCCCCGCTTGATAATTGCAGAGATAAGTTTGCTGTTTCCGGACAGGTCAGACCTATCTCATAAACATGCTCTGAAAGAAAGCAGCAACAAAGCACAGTCATTGTGCAAGACTATTATGCAGAAAGCAGAATTTGCATATGCAATCAGCAAAGATGGCTTCTATATACCCATATACAGTAATGGGTGGGTGGTAGGGTGACCACATTTCCAAACTACCATTCAGGGACACCCTCCCTTCCCAAGAATCGGCTTGTGCTGTAACGAATCACAGCACAGTGATTGGACACAAGAGGCGGGATTTATGATTTCTCCAATCACAAGCAGGGGGCGGGGATTGTGCTCCTCCAGGCATTCCCGAACAGTACAAGTACTGTCAGTGAGTAAAGCAGTGATGTAGCGGCCTTTTTTTGGGGGCATCAGATTGGCCTGGGGGGTGGCTGTGTCAGTTTCATTCCGGGACACTGTATTGTCCTGAAATGAATGTGCCCGGGACAGACCTGCAAAATGCGGGACTGTCCCGGGCAATCCGGGACACGTGGTCACCCTAGTGGGTGGGTATCTGAATTGTGCAAAATCTGCAACCTGGAAAGCAGAGATTAAAAAAGAAAAAAAATTAGGCGAAGGTGAAGTTCCTTTTAAAGCTGAACTCCAGGCACAAAAACATTAATTTAACCACTTGTGCTCCAGAAGATTTTACCCCCTTTATGACCAGGCCATATTTTGCTATTTAGCACTGTGCTACTTTAACTGGCAATTGCGCGGTCATACAACGCTGTACACAAATGAAATTTATATAATTTTTCACAAAATAGAGCTTTTTTTTGGTGGTACTTTATCACCACTGTTTTTTTCTTTTTTTACTATATAAACAAAAAAAGATCAAACATTTTGAAAAAAAACAATTTTTTTTTACTTTCTGCTAGAAAACATATCTAATAAAAAAATATATATTTATAAATTTAGGCCAAAATGTATTCTGCTACATGTCTTTGGTAAAAGAAAAAAAAAAACAATAAGTGTATATTGATTGGTTTGCATGATGGGATATACAGTGCCTTGAAAAAGTATTCATACCCCTTGAAATTTTCCACATTTTGTCATGTTACAATTTAAAAACGTAAATGTATTTTATTGGGATTTTATGTGATAGACCAACACAAAGTGGCACATAATTGTGAAGAGGAAGGAAAATGATAAATGGTTTTCCAAATTTTTTACAAATAAATATAGGAAAAGTGTGGCGTGCATTTGTATTCAGCCCCCCTGAGTCAATACTTTGGAGAACCACCTTTCACTGCAATTACAGCTGCAAGTCATTTTGGGTATGTCTCTACCAGCTTTGTACATCTAGAGAGTGAAATATTTGCCCATTTTTCTTTGCAAAATATCTCAAGCTTTGTCAGATTGGATGGAGAGCATCTGTGAACAGCAATTTTCAAGTCTTGCCACAGATTTTTAATTGGATTCAGTTCTGGACTTTGACTGGGCCATTCTAACACATGAATATGCTTTGATCTAAACCATTCCATTGTAGCTCTGGCTGTATGTTTAGGGTCGTTGCTCTGCTGAACGATGAACCTCCACCCCAGTCTCAAGTCTTTTGCAGACTCTAACAGGTTCTTCTAATGCCTTGTACACAAGGTCGGATTTTCCGTCGGAATAAACTCTGACGGGTTTTTCAGACGGAATTCCGTTCAAGCTGTCTTGCATACACACTGTCACACCAAATTCTGACCGTCAAGAACGCGGTGACGTACAACACTATGCGAGCCGAGAAAAATGAAGTTCAATGCTTCCGAGCATGCGTCGACTTGATTCTGAGCATGCGTGGTTTTTAGTCCGTCGGAATTGCATCCAGACGAACGGAAATTCATCGGAAAAAAAGAGAACATGTTCTCTTTCTAAGTCCGTCGCAATTTCCGAAGGAAAAAGTCCGATGGGGCATACACACGTTCGGAATATTCAATGAAAAAATTCCGCCGGACTTTTTTCATCGGAAATTCCGAACGTGTGTACGCGGCATAAGATTGCCCTGTATTTGGCTCCATCCATCTTCCCATCAACTCTTTTCTGCCTCACATAGCATTTTGCTTTTAGACCAAAAAGTTCAATTTTGGTCTCATGTTTGCTGTGTCCCCCACATGGCTTCTCGCAAACTGGACTTCTTATGGCTTTTTTTCAATAACGGCTTTCTTCTCGCCACTCTTCCATAAAGGCCAGATTTGTGGCGTGCACGACTAATAGTTGTCCTGTGGACAGATTCTCCCACCTGAGCTGTTTTTTTTTTCTGCAGCTCCTCCAGAGGTACCATGGGCCTCTTGGCTACTTCTCTGATTAATGCTCTCCTTGCCTGGACTGTCAGTTTAGGTGGACGGCCATGTCTTGGTAGGTTTGCAGTTGTGCCATACTCTTTCCATTTTCTGATGATGGGTTGAACAGTGCTCCGTGAGATGTTTAAAGCTTGGGATACTTTTTAACCTAACAGCTTCAAACTTCTAAACGTCTCTTTACTAAATGGAAGGTTTTGCCTTCTGGGATATGTGTTGTGCATATCCCAGGAGGCAAAGGTGGAACAGTACATGTCGTTGACTAGGCGCATGCCATGCAAGGGGGCAGTGGCGTCGCTACGGGTGGGGGGGCCAGCACCCGGTGACACCATCTTGAAGGAGGTGGAGGGTCCTGGAGGCTGGGCTCTTCAGCCGGAATGTGCCAGCGTCACGTTCGCCCTGAGTGAGACTCCTCACTCCTGCTGCGGCTGCCTCCTTTCATTATACACAAGCGCGCCGTGGCCGCCCAGAGAGTGACAGTCTGAGCAACTTTGTGCTCAGGGGGGTCTGTACTGATGGAGGGGGGGTGGTTTGTCCTGGGGGGGTGTACTGATGGAGGGGGGTCTATACTTAGTGCATGGGGTCTGTACAGATGTAGGGGGGTGGTTTGTCCTGAGGGGGGTGTGTACTGATGGGGGGTCTATACTTAGTGCATGGGGTCTGTACTGATGGAGGGGGGTGGTTTGTCCTGAGGGGGGTGTACTGATGGAGGGGGGGTCTGTACTGAGGGAGGGGAGTCTGTACTGAGGGGCGACTATACTTGGAGGGTTGGGAGGGGGGGGGTGACACCATGTTTTACCGCACCGGGTGACACGAACCCTAGGGGGGGGGCAGGGACTGGCTTTTTTTAATGTAAAAACCTAAACCAAACAAACAAAACATCACTTGATGTTCTTGGCAATGAGAACGGGTGGAGAGGAGGGATCATGCTGCAGAGGCTGAAGAGACGCTTTAAGCCGAAAGCTACAGTGTGACTCTAGAGCAGCAAAGGAGGAATTTATGACTCAGGCTAACCTTGTAATAAATCTGTCTCATGGTGCTTCTGTATAGCAAGATTTGCCATGCAACAAAATAGACAAATGTCCTTCTTTTCTATTTTAGAAAGTTGGAAGGTATGACTGCCTGCAGTACTGACTCCACACTGTCTCAGCATGTTGAGGTGTCATACAGAGTGTTCTTCTACATAATGTTGCACAGGAGAGAAGAGCCCAGTCACAGGACTTCAACAGCTCACATGACCGGACTCTTCACCGCGCTGAAGAAGTAAGCCCTCGGTCACACCAGTATGACTTCAGGCATGACATACGATTCACAAATTAGAAGCATCTAATGTATTTCTTTGGCAGTGTCTTAATAGATACGATTTCAAGTAGCTCAGTATTACTTTTTCAGAACTTTAGCACGATTTCACTGCCATAGACTATAATGTAAATCGTGTTGCAAATCGTGCCTGTGTCCTTATCAGAACTACTTAACCACCTCCCAACCGGCTCACGTACATATACGTGAGAAGGTTGGCTCTCCTGCGCAAAACGACATACAGGTACATCCGCTCCTTTAAGAGCCTTAGCAGGCGCGCGCGTCCCCGCTGCACGGCTGGAGCCCGATGCGCGTGGCCGGCATTCACGATGATCGCCGGCCACCTGCCATCACGGGCAGGAGAGACAGAACGGGGATCTGTGTATGTAAACACACAAATCCCGGTTCTGTCAGGAGAGGAGAGACAGAGTGTGTGTTCCTATTAGTTAGGAACAGCGATATGTCTCCTCCTCTAGTCACTTCCATCCCCTCACAGTTAGAACACACACTGAGGGAACACACTTAACCTCTTGATTGCCCCTAGTGTTAACCCCTTCCCTGCCAGTGACATTTATACAGTTTAGTCTTTTTTTGTTTATAGCACAAAAAAAAAAAAAAAAAAAGCAGAGATTATCAAATACCACCAAAAGAAAGCTCTATTTGTGGGAACAAAAAGCACGTCAATTTTGTTTTGGTACAGGGTCGCACAACCGTGCAATTGTCAATTAAAGCGACGCAGTGCTGAATCGCAAAAAATGGCCCAGTCATTGAGCAGCCAATTGTTCCGGGGCTGAAGTGGTTAATATCTTAATAAATGGTATTGGGTCTGGGATTAAAAGTAATATTTCTACCTTTACAGATGACACTAAGCTGTGCAGTGGAATAACGTCCTTAAAGCATGTCTCCAACTTGCAAGCCGACCTCAATGCTCTATCTAATTAGGCAACTAAGTGGCAAATGAGGTTTAATGTTTATAAATGTAAAGTTTTTTTGCCTTCCTCTGGATCAACAGTGGGTGAAGGATTGTGGATATGGGATTGCATTATTATTATTATTATTATTATTATTATTATTATTTTTTGGTTGAACTAGATAGACTTGTGTCTTTTTTCAACCTGACTAACTATGTAACTATATACAGGAGCTCACAAAAGTGAGTACACCCCTCACATTTCTGTAAATATTTTATTCTATCTTTTCATGTGACAACACAAGAAATGACACTTTGCTACAATGTAAAGTAGTGAGAGTACAGCTTGTATAACAGTGTAAATTTGCTGTCCCCTCAAAATAACTCAACACTAGGGATGAGCTTCGAGTTCGAGTCGAACTCATGTTCGACTCGAACATTGCCTGTTCGCCCGTTCGCCGAACAGCGAACAAATTGGGGTGTTCGCGGCCAATTCGAAAAATCTATGGGAGAAATCTAAAGTGCTAATTATAAAGGCTTATATGCAAGTTATTGTCCTAAAAAGTGTTTGGGGACCGGGGTCCTGCCCCAGGGGACATGTATCAATGCAAAAAGAAGTTTTAAAAACGTCCGTTTTTTCGGGAGCAGTGATTTTAATAATGCTTAAAATGAAAAAATAAAAGTGAAATATTCCTTTAAATTTCGTACCTGGGGGGTGTGTATGATATGCATGTAAAGTGGCGCATGTTTCCCGTGCTTAGAACTGTCCCTGCAAAAAATGTCATTTTTGAAAGAAAAAAATGCATTTAAAACTGACTCGCGGCTATTAATGAATTGTCGGCTCCCGGCAATACATACAAAAGTCATTGATAAAAAAAAAAAAAAAAAGCGTAAGGGTTCCCCAGAATTCATTTACCAGGCCCTTCAGGTCTGGAATGGATATTAAGGGGAACCCCGCCGCAAATTTAAAAAAAAATTGACGTGGGGTTCCCCCAAATATCCATTCCAGGCCCTTCAGATCTGGCATGGATTTTAAGGGGAACTCAACCCCAAATTTAAAAAAAAAAATGGCGTGGAGTCCCCCTAAAAATCCATACCAGACCCCTTATCCGAGCACGCAACCTGGCCGGCCGCAGGGGAAAAGGGGGGGACGAGAGAGCGGCCCCCCTCCCTCCTGAACCGTACCAAGCCACATGCCCTCAACATGGGGAGGCTGTCCCCATGTTGATGGGGACAAGGGCCTCATCCCCACAACCCTTGCCCGGTGGTTGTGGGGGTCTGCGGGCGGGGGGCTTATCGGAATCTGGAAGACCCCTTTAACAAAGGGGACCCCCAGATCCCGGCCCCCCCTATGTGAATTGGTAAGGGGTACATTGTACCCCTACCATTTCACAAAGAAAGTGTAAAAAAATGTTTAAAAAACACACAAACACTTTGAAAAAGTCCTTTATTTAAAAAAAAAAAAAAAAAAAAACATTCCAGCGGTGAAATCCAGTGTCCCGCGGCGATCCCGATGTCCACCGCTGTCCTTCATTGGTTGTGCCTGAGCGGACCTGATGGGGAACTCCCTCTCAGTATTTTAAATGTATAGACCCGCCCCTTCTAAAGTTCCCCATCAGGTCCGCTCAGCGGACCAGATGCGGAACATGAGAAGGGGCGGGTCTATACATGTATTACCAAAGTGAGAGCAGTTCCCCATCAGGTCCGCCCCCTCGGTATGTCGGACCCGCCTACGTCATTGGCTTGAGCGGGGAACTTCCTTCACTGTGTAATTTAAATTTACATAGTGAAGGAAGTTTCCCCGCTCAAGCCAATGACGTAGGCGGGTCCGACATACTGAGGGGGCGGACCTGATGGGGAACTGCTCTCACTTTGGTAATACATGTATAGACCCGCCCCTTCTCATGTTCCGCATCTGGTCCGCTGAGCGGACCTGATGGGGAACTTTAGAAGGGGCGGGTCTATACATTTAAAATACTGAGAGGGAGTTCCCCATCAGGTCCGCTCAGGCACAACCAATGAAGGACAGCGCTGGACATCGGGATCGCCGCGGGACACTGGATTTCACCGCTGGAATGTTTTTTTTTGTTTGTTTGTTTTTTAATAAAGGACTTTTTCAAGGTGTTTGTGTGTTTTTTTTTTACATTTTTTTACGCTTTCTTCGTGAAATGGTAGGGGTACAATGTACCCCTTACCAATTCACATGGGGGGCCGGGATCTGGGGGTCCCCTTTTGTTAAAGGGGTCTTCCAGATTCCGATAAGCCCCCCGCCCGCAGACCCCCACAACCACCGGGCAAGGGTTGTGGGGATGAGGCCCTTGTCCCCATCAACATGGGGACATCCTCCCCATGTTGAGGGCAAGTGGCCTGGTACGGTTCAGGAGGGAGGGGGGGCCGCTCTCTCGTCCCCCCCTTTTCCCCTGCGGCCGGCCAGGTTGCGTGCTCGGATAAGGGATCTGGTATGGATTTTTAGGGGGACTCCACGCCATTTTTTTTTAAAATTTGGGGTGGAGTTCCCCTTAAAATCCATGCCAGATCTGAAGGGCCTGGAATGGATATTTGGGGGAACCCCACGTCAATTTTTTTAAAAATTTGCGGTGGGGTTCCCCTTAATATCCATTCCAGACCTGAAGGGCCTGGTAATTGAATTCTGGGGAACCTCCACGCTTTTTTTTTTTTTTTTATCAATGACTTTTGTATGTATTGCCGGGAGCCGACAATTCATTAATAGCCGCGAGTGAGTTTTAAATGCATTTTTTTCTTTCAAAAATGACATTTTTTGCAGGGACAGTTCTAAGCACGGGAAACATGCGCCACTTTACATGCATATCATACACACCCCCCAGGTACGAAATTTAAAGGAATATTTCACTTTTATTTTTTCATTTTAAGCATTATTAAAATCACTGCTCCCGAAAAAACGGACGTTTTTAAAACTTTTTTTTGCATTGATACATGTCCCCTGGAGCAGGACCCGGGTCCCCAAACACTTTTTAGGACAATAACTTGCATATTAGCCTTTATAATTAACACTTTAGATTTCGAACGTTCGAGTCCATTGTATTTAATAGGGTTCTAAAGTTTACACGAACATTTTGTCTGTTCGCAGGTTCTGGTGCGAACCGAACAGGGGGGCTCAACACACACTCGCCATTAATGTCTAAACCGCTGGCAACAAAAGTGAGTACACCCCTATATGAAAATGTCCATATTGGGCCCAGTGTCAATATTTTGTGTGGCCACCATTATTTTCAAGCACTGCCTTAACCCTCTAGGGCACTGCAGACTGGTTAAGAGCGATGTGGTGATGACGGTGATGCTTGGGATGGTGTCTAGTGTTCAAAGGAGTGACGTCACAATCACAGAAGATCACGGAAGTTCTGATCAGCTGTTTTCAGTTGCGCTGCATAGTGCTGCCTTCACAGTTTCTTGCTGACAGTGAGTAACTGATCCACATATTTTCATTAACCACTGCTATTTGAACTATTGTCAATTCCTCACCCTGATCATCATGCAGTCATCTGGGAATGGACTATTATTCATTATGTTGCTCCAGTTAATATTTGACAAGTTATAGCAGCTTTGATTACTTTTAGGCTATTCATAGCCCAGTGGATTTCATAGTATCCGTGGACACGCATACATCATTTCAGCCCCTGCCCCTTCCTTTCCCCGGACTGTTCCTCAATAGCAGCCTTCTTTTCAGCTACGGACTGGACTGGTATATATCTTTTGAATTTTTTGAATATTGCAACGGCCGTGGCCTCCATTATTATGCAACATATGCCTGGCTGGTGATGCGGTCACCTCAATTTGCACTCATCTATAGTGCCACATTGGTGCCATTTTATATTTTGGGTAGTGTCTATTGTTCTGTCTTGTGTGTGTTTGTTGTTTGTTTTTGTCCCCAGACAATCTTGTCTATTTATAATGTCAATTGTGTTCATTTCACCATCCATCTACACAGTTCAGATGGCTACACAGGCTCTAGCAAAAAGTAATGAAGCCTACAAACTTTACAGAAAGTTTGCTTAGTCAAGCTGGTTATTGTTGGATCAACTGCCAGCCTAAGGCCCCTTTCACACTGGGGCATTTTTCATGCGGTTTAGCGCTAATATTAGCGCTATTATACCGCATGAAAAAATCATGCCCTTTAGCCTTCAATGTGAAAGCCCGAAGGCTTTCACACTGAAGCGGTGCGCTAGCAGGACCGCTCCAAAAGTCCTGCTAGCCGCTTCTTTACAGCGGTAAAGGAGCGGTGTGTTCACCGCTCCTTTACCGCGGTCTCCCATTGAAATCAATGGGACAGCGCGGTAATACCGCCCGCAAACTGCGGCAATAGGCGCGGTTTGCGGGCGGTATTAACCCTTTTTCGGCCGCTAGCGGGGGTTAAATTTACCCCCCTAGCGACCGCATACTGCGGTAAGAACGACGGTATAGCAGCGCTGAAAATCGCGCTGCTATACCGCCACCGCTCCTGCCCGCCCCAGTGTGAAAGGGGCCTTATGCTTGTAAGCCCTCCCGACCATGGCACACATGAATCTTCTTGGGGAAAAGGGTCTGTTGGCTGGTTTTTGACTTTTAAGATTGCTTTTGCTTTTCCCTGTGGTAGGCCAGTGCCGGGGAAGTCTGCAAAGAACCCCCTTCCTTTTTTCTCCATAGAGATAAACAGTCCTGTTCAAATATGTGAACTTGCATATTTGTAAAATGATCTCTTGTACAAAGGCCACAATCTATCCAAGCAATGATCTTTTGTACAAGAGATCATTCTACAAATATACAATAACATTTTAGACAACCTAGTGTTGCTTAAAACTTTATTGCAGTAAACTTTTATATAATTTTGCAGATATCTCTAAATAGTCCTCTATATCACGGATTTAATATAATATGTATATTTAAAAAAATAAAAGTTATATATATTACACAGTCAAGGTCCGAAGAAACTGGTGCACTCTGTTTAACTACTTGCCGACCGTGCACTGAACATCTATTGCGACAGCACGGACTGGCTGCACAGAATCCCGTATATATATATATATATATATATATATATATATATATATATATATATATATATATATATGTGATTCTGCTCTTCTGGGTAGGGTGCAGCTGGCGAGCTGCTTGTGCTGTGCTTAGTCACAGCACAAGCCTGTCAGTGATTTCCTGACCAATGGATGTCCACCCATACTCACTGATTGGCCTAACCATTTATAAAGAAATTCGATTTTTTTTTTTTTATTGGCTATTTTTTTAGCAAAAAGTATAAAATATTGTTGTTTTTTTTTTTTGTTTGTTTTTAATTGTTGGTCTTTTTTTGTTTATAGTGCATAAACCCCCCCAAAGGTTCTCAAATACCACCAAAAGAAAGCTCTAAGCTCTATTTATGGTAAAAGAAAGATACAAATTTTGTTTGTGTACAGCGTTGTATGACCACGCAATTGTCACTTAAAATAACAGAGTGGCCTATAGCAAAAAATGGCCTGGTCAGAAGGGGGGTAAATCTTCCAGAGGTGCCCAACAAAGAATCCTTATGTGATTCTGCAGCTTTAATAACTTAAAAGACTGAACGAATAGGCACAGCAACAGGTTTGCTTTACCCCCCTCCCTAGCAGTAAATACTTACCTTTCCTTCCCCCCACTATTCTCTTCAGTGCAGGGAGCCAAAATAAATACTGTACTTACATCCAGGTATGGAGCAGCATGTGACTCATAGGCCCCTTTCACACTGAGGCGCTTTGCAGGCTCTATAATGCAAAAAATATCACCTGCAAAGCGCCCTGAAAGAGCAGCTTCATTCACTCCAGTGTGAAAGCCCGAGGGCTTTCACACTAGAGCGGTGTGCTGGCAGGACGTTAAACAATGTCCTGCTAGCAGCATCTTTGGAGCGGTGAAGGAATGAAAAGAATGGGCAGCACGGCCGAACCGCCGGCAAACCACTGCTGCAGCTGCGCTTTGCAGGTGGTTTTAACCCTTTTTCGGCTGCTAACGGGGGTTAAAAGTGCTCCACTAGCGGCCGAATACCTCGGCAAAAATGACAGTAAAGCGCAGCTAAAAATAGCGGTGCTTTACCGCCGACGCCACCCCCGCCCCAGTGTGAAAGCTGCCTTAGGGTTGCACCGATACTGATACCGGTATTAGTGCAGATACTAAGCATTTGCACGAGTACCGATGCTTTGATACCTGAAACCGATACTTTCAATATTTTTTACTTTCTGCTATAAAACATAAGCAATATATATGGAAAAAGTTGCACTCATAATAAAAAAGTGTGATAGCAGCCAGCATCAACATAAAGACATATTGTGAACAAAAAATAAGAAACAAACAGATGCAGCGCTGTGAGATATGTGAAACCCTAGAAACGTAACTACAGGGTTAATGATATAAAATATGTGTATCCTGTGCAAACTACACATCAATATATAACAGTACATCCAATGATGATAGGATGGAACTTGTACTCTCACCCAAACAGAAAAACCAAAACACCCTGCAGGTGTATGTGATGATAAGTGGGAGTAAAAAACATAGATAAGAGAAATACAGTAAATAACCCACAGAAATGGAAATAAAAGACTGTATGTATATAGTCCATAAAACAATACTGTGTGTAGCACAGGTCTACTACCAAAGTTATCATTAAGAAATGTATTGTTCTTTAGAAAGGGTTTGGCTCCCTCTAGTGACCGTTAGAACTATGTCAGGTTTCTTTTTCCTTCTGTTTAAAGAAAGTAAACAGCTAAGCATTGTGGGATATAGAGTACAATGAGGAAGTGACTCATAGTGTTAAATCAGTCTGGGAACTACTGACCCACAATGCCAAGCCACAGAACAGCCTGCTGGGTAAGCAGATAAAAGGACAAGCGTGGCCTGCTTTCAGTCTCTCTGGACGCCATTCAACAACCAGCAAGAGGCCTGTGTGTGTGTGCCTAGGGCTGGGAGAGCCTGCGGCCTACAGCAGAGAGCGGATTGCCTGCCAGAAGGATCCTTGTGAGCAGCCCTGCAGATTGAGCAGCAGGACTAGCCTGCGCTTCAGAGCTTTTGAAGCCATCTGCCTTCCAGCCCCCCTGGGAGGAGCAGCACCACGTGGAGGTGCCATCCACACAGAAGGAGTCCACAGCCAGCTGGGATCCAGAGTGGGTGAGAAGGCATCTGCCTATACAAGTAGTGACTGTGATATTAAAAAGTGATTGCCTGCTATACAGACTGTGCTGAGACCTGTAGTTCCACGGATCTGGATAAGCTGCATTTGAGCCTTTTTTTGCAATCAGATCCTGGGGCATTGTTTTCTTTCTTACCCATGCTGCCAGGTCAGTACTGTACTCTTCACTCTCAGAAGGAATTACAGGTGGGAATAGTTTTCAGCTAAGTAATCAATCACACCATATTCTACAGTTACTGTTTCCTTTGCTATTTTGGATTACAAATACGTGCACCACCTCACACTGCATTACAATTGAGCTAACTGAAGAACAGACTGCAACTGAAGTGACTTCCACTACTTTATTCTTACACAAGGCTTCACTGCTATAAGTTGTGTATCATTTGGAACTGCACTCTAGAGGGAGCCATTTAGCAACATACAGTTGAATGTGCATTTTACCACTGTTCACTGTTGTGTATTCTGCGTGTATTGGTCTGTATGCTGAGGCCTCAGTGGGGAGGTGTTTCAATACAGGTATTAAAGTATTGGGGATCTGTTCCACTGTGCACCTGTTCACATATACCCTTATCAGGTTGCTATTTGATACAGTGGTATGACATTTTTGCTTTGAACAAATATCTCTGTCAATTATAACTTGTGTTATTCATCTATTATTCACACCATTGCTTTTATGTTATTCTTCACCATTCTTCATCATAGTAAACTTCTACAAGTTGTTCATTGATATATTGTGAGTCTCTATTCACTACCACAGCTGATGAAGTGACTGAGCCCAGAGTATTGGTAAATATACTACATGCTCTATTATTATTGTGTTTTCTCTCTGTTGGGTTCTACAGCAATATTACTAAACAGGTGTGCCAGAGGGGTTGAGGCAGTTCTTGGGGTTGAGATGCAGAGTGCGGAAACATACATACATTAGCGGCTCCTACAGGGGTAGCTCTGCATGTATATCAAGGATCGTTGATCAGGAGTAAAAAAGCACCCCATATAAGTTCATATAAACATTCATTGTTCTAATTATCCAATATGAAACAATGAGAAGTTATCACTCTTGTAGACATGGGAGGTAGTCAGCAAACATGATACCCGGGGCAGTGATTCCAATACCAGGGAGGGGGGGAATGAATACTCTTACCCCGTATCGTGGACACACACGCCGGCGGTGGGTCAAATAGGCAACGACTGATCCTTTTAGGCACACATGCTGGTTGGAACTCCTGTGAAAGGGAAGCTTCCTGTGTCCACGTCAGACAAGGCAAATGTTGGGAGCTGTGACGTCACAAATCTTGATATAGCAGAACTCTAAAAGTCCAAACACGGATATAGACCACAGAAAAAAAACAGAAAAGGCCTCCACATAGTGCAGATGAATCCAATGATTTGATGTAAAAAAGGCTTGTTTATTCCAGTAAAATGTAATAAAAAGGTACAGGCATCATAAAAATGCTTGTAGATGGTGATCACAAAAAAAGTTTGGTTAAGGTGTAGTATGTAGAGCTAGGAGCAAGCTATGTACCCGACATGTTTCGCACTAAAGTGCATCAACTGGGGCATAAACCTGCTTGCAATACACCACGCCATTATATAATATTGTTACATGTGGATTTCGATTGATTCAACCTGCCGCAGCTGGTATACACACACCTCCAGGTCGAGATTGACCAATCCGAAATTAAAAAGTGCAGCATTCCAGCTCGTCACTCTCCTCTAGTTCGTCCGGCCAATCAGAGGTGTGTAACGTCCGCAGTGTGTCATCATGCCACCGCCAGAGCACGTCATCACGCAACGTAGGTGATGACGTTTGCGTTACAAGCCTCGAATCAACCGAGCGTTGTATAACACAACGCAAGGGTACACAGCAGCGCATCACTCCGCACTGTGGTGATGTCCATACACATGTATGTCATGTAACAATCTCCGCCCAGAACGACAGGGCACGTTACCATGTCAACCAGGCACGGAAGTCCACGACCCGGAAAGGCATGCAGCACAAAACAACAGATTGTACAGATCGGATTGGTCAATCTCGACCTGGAGGTGTGTGTACACCAGCTGCGGCAGTTTGAATCAATCGAAATCCACATGTAACAATATTATATAATGGCGTGGTGTATTGCAAGCAGGTTTATGCCCCAGTTGATGCACTTTAGTGCGAAACATGTGGGGTACATAGCCTGCTCCTAGCTCTACATACTACACCTTATCCAAATTTTATTTGTGATCACCGTCTACAAGCATTTTTATGACGCCTGTACCTTTTTATCTGATTTTACTGGAAAATAAATTTTACTGGAATAAACAAGCCTTAAAAAAGGCTTGTTTATTAAACTGGATTCGTCTGCACTGTGGAGGCCTTTTCTGTTTTTTTTTCTATGGTCTATATCCGTGTTTGGACTTTTAGGGTTCTGCTATATCAGGATTTGTGACGTCACAGCTCCCAACATTTGCCTTGTCTGACGTGGACACAGGAAGCTTCCCTTCACATGAGTTCCAACCAGCATGTGTGCCTGAGAGGACCAGTCGTTGCCTATTTGACCCACCGCCGCTGGCGTGTGTGTCCACAATATGGTGTAAGAGTATTCACCCCCCCTCCCTGGTGTTGGAATCACTGCCCCGGGTGTCGTGTTTGCTGACTACCTCCCATGTCTACAAGAGTGATAACTTCTCATTGTTGTATATTGGATAATAAGAACAATGAATGTTTATATGAACGTATATGGGGTGCTTATTTCCTCCTGATCAACGATCCTTGATATAAAGTATTGTGTTATGGACTATATACATACAGTCTTTTATTTCCATTTCTGTGGGTCATTTACTGTATTTCTCTTATCTATGTTTTTTACTCCCACTTATCATCACATACACCTGCAGGGAGTTTTGATTTTTCTGTTTGGGTGAGAGTACAAGTTCCATCCTATCATCATTGGATGTACTGTTATTTATTGATGTGTAGTTTGCACAGGATACACATATTTTATATTATTAACCCTGTAATTACGTTTCTAGGGTTTCACATATCTCACAGCGCTGCATCTGTTTGTTTCTTAAAATAAACATACCCAATTAAAAGAAAGTAAAAATCAAATTTCTTCATCAATTTAGGTGAATATGTATTCTGCTACATATTTTTGGTAAAAAAAAAATCCCAATTAGCGTATATTGATTGGTTTGTGCAAAACTTATAGCGTCTATAAACTATAGGATAGATTTAGGGACTTTTTATTTAGTTTTTTACTAGAAAGTGGCAGCGATCAACGATTTTTAGCAGGACTGCAACATCGCGGTGGACAAATTGGACATTGACACTTTTTGGACAGGCCGCCACTGGTCATTCCCCAGAGCGATCGTGGGAGGCGCAGCAACTGGGCCCACTGATTGGCTCCCACTGTGTCCAATCACAGCGGGAGCGGGTCGCCAGCGGTGCATGCATGCCTCAGATCAGGTTGCGTGGACACCGTACAGGTACGTTGTTTCGTGCAGCTGGGCCGCCCTGCCACAGTATATGTGCGGTGGGCGGCCTGGAACTGGTTAAAGCAACCTGACAAGTTAAAAAAAAATTAAGCCTTAATTAACTCCTTTATTCTCCTTCTTTATTTAGTTAATATTTTCCTGCTGGGTTTTTTTTTTGTTCAATTCTACGCATTTTTTTTTTCTACCAATAATAATTAAAACAATTTTTTTGTTTGTTAATATTTTTATACCTTTAACACTTTTCACATTGAAAAAAGCGCAAAAAAAAATGTATTTCATTTGTAAATAACGTTTCAATGCTTTGTACCACTGCTGACAGTTAAAGTGTAAACAAAACAGTTGCGGTAGGTATGGTTAATTGGTATCGGCAAGTACTAAAATAAAGTATTTGTACTCGTGCTCGTAAAAAAAAATGGTATCGGTGCATCTCTACATTCCATGCAGTGCTGGGTCAAAACAGTTGTATCACGCAGGAAATCGATAGCCATGTGTATGCAATAACTCCAGCAACTCGTAGTTTACACAGGACTTTCTTTCCTTTCCATAGCTGAACAGAGCATCTAGAAAACGAAAGGGAGGTAAGTATGTCAGTCATTGAAGGTCTATATTAAAGTGAGCCTGTCTCTTTGCTCAATTAGTCCAAATAGGCTCTCTTGATAGGCCAGCTCCCCCTGCTCACTGATACTTCCCTTCGGCTTCCTCTAAATGGGCAAAGAGACAGGTACCTTTGAAAGGAAACATTCACTGAGACAATATTTACTCTCATGGCTGAAAATGGCAATCTTATGGCAGGACTAACTTTTGAGGTAGAGACCTCGAACAAGAATACAGATCAGGAGTTGTGACATCACTGATTTTCTGATTTGCGTGCTGTTTCTGGGTCACTGAAGCTAGAGAAAGACAGCCAACTAGTTTAAGGTCCACAATGGCAGCCTCCATATTTCTCTCAATACAGATCCTTTAAGTTAGCCAGTAAGGGGCATGACTTAATTTCCGGACTAAATGTTGTTGTACTGAAGACTGTACTTGGGTGGAAGAGGCTCTCTTGAGAAAAGGGCACTTATGCCTTAAAGTGGCCAAGACAGAAATATAACATCAAAATTGTAATAACTAGCTTCTGCAGTAACTCAAGTTGTGAATGGATTAGCGAGCATCTGTATTTCTTCCTGGGCACTTTCTACATGTTTCTCTTCTTTCTGAAAACAAGCCTCCCCATCCTCAGGTTCCTTGTTAGCAGAGGTGAGAGGTCAAGAGTCTGTGATAAGGTTTTTATCAGCAGAGTGTACTGCTGGACCCAGCGCCTCAAGGTCGTCCAGTTCTCAGAGTTTAAGATTCCTAACAAAACAACATCCAGGCCTAAGGAGAAGGGTGTGAAGGTGATGGTGTCACTGTGTGCCCCGGGGAAAGGCAGACCAGGCCTGCATCCAAGAGAAATGTACAAGAACAATGTTTTCTTTAAATCCAGAGCCACAAGAGTATTATGATGAAACCGACTATAGTATAGCTCATTTTAAACTTCTACAGGCTTGTTACTTATTAATTAATCTATATAACACTGACAGTTGGCACAACTTTAGAGAAGACAACTTATCATGTGAGCTCCATCTCATATGTAACTAATAATTTAATATAGAAGTCCTGAAATGTGCACTTACTAGAGCCAACTTTAATGGCTTTTTGATGAAAAATAATTCAGTTTGTGCTTTCTTCCTATGTCCCCTATATTCCAATTCTTACCAAAGGATGCAAATAAAGTTGTATTTTGCGAGTCCTGGGACCCTGCACAAGCAATGTACCAAAGCCTGTGCTGACATCATCACGCACACTGGATCCGCAACCAGCAGTGCTGAATGCTTGTTTGACACACTTACTTAATTGAAAAAATTTTGAGTACATACACAGTTTTATAACAAAGAAATCAGGCAGTTTTACACTATGGGAGCCTGATATTTTAATTTTTTTGCAGGATTGTCATCTATGGAGCAAAAGTTATGATGTGAGAACTCTCCCCGCTGGTGTGCCCTGCAGTTCCCTAGTAGTCAGATTCCTTACTGCAACAAGATATACAAACCTCAAAGCGTTTATAGACCACCTATAATTTGGGGTCTTATTATTTGGTAAGATTCTGTATGTGACAAGGTGGTGGCATCTCAAATTGAATATATTCTTTTGGCTAGACTTTTATTTTTTTTTCAAGTGTGGTGTTAAAAGACTTTTATGTTAATTTGTTTATTCGGATTTTTTTTTAATATTCACAATTTTTGTTTTGCGGTGATTCATACATTCACTCATTACGGCATTTACCGTGCCTTGAAAAAGTTCATACCCCTTGTACTTTTCCACATTTTGTCATGTTACAACCAAAACCGTAAACGTACTTTTTGGGGATTTTTTAGACCAACACAACGTGGTACATAATTGTGAAGTGGAAGGGTAATGATAAATGTTTTTTTTTTTTTTACAAATAAATTGCTTAGAAGTGTGGCGTGCATTTGTATTCAGCCCCCTTTACTCTGATACCCCTAACTGAAATCTAGTGGAACCAATTGCCTTCAGAAGTCACCCAATTAGTAAATAATGAGTCCACCTGTGTGTAATTTAATCTCAGTATAAATACAGCTGTTCTGTGAAGCCCTCATATGTTTGTTAGAGAACCTTCGTGAACAAACAGCATCATGAATGTCAAGGAACACGGGGTATGAATACTTTTTCAAGGCACTGTAAATTGATGTGGATTTAAAGGGACAGCGCAACAATATTTCTTAATACAGTTTCTAACATTTGTATTTTGGTGTTTTTTGAGTGCAGCTGTTAACTATTTGTGTTAATTGATTTGGCTCCAAGTGCAGTTTAAAAAAAAAAAAATGTTTACACTTATTTTTAATCTATATCACACTGACAGTGGGCACCACTTTAGAGAAGACAACTAATCATGGGAGCCCCATCTCATATGTAGCTAATAATTGAATATAGGAGTCATCAAATGTGCACTCACTAGAGCCAACTTTAGGGTTGAAAATATATTTATTGGTATTTCAACAGAGTATACATAGAACAGTATATAGAGTTACAATCTGGAAACAGACACGGGTAAACTGGTGTGATGAATCAGCTAAATGGCTATCGCCTACAGCTCACTAGAGGCCAACTTTAATGGCTTTGATGAAAAATAATTAAGTTTATGCTTTCTTCCTATGTCCCCTATATTACAATTCTTACCAAATTATGCAAATAAAGGTGTATTTTGCGAATCCTGGGACCCTGTTAAAGCATTGTACCAGGATCCACTAGCATTTGGTGTATGTTTACAGGTTTAAGCTGAACTCCAGGCAAACAGCTAAATACACAGGCTCTGCAAACAGCTGATACCAGCTAATGAATAAATACAGAGCTGCATGAATCAGGAGCCCTATGGCGGCACCTCTGCAGCATCAGGGAGGAAGATCATGGAAGATCTAGCACATATGTCATGTTCCCCCGAAAGTAGACCATGTGTTTGAAAACTGGTAATACCATGGGTCAAATGGCAGAGTTGGAAGATATGAGCCTCCAATCAGATTCAGAATTGTAAGCGTACATTTGTGTGATGGCTGTGTTTGCCCACACCAAATGCACAGGTGCTCCATGCATCCATGTGCAGGCAGTCTCATTCATGTCAATTGAGGCCTTGGCAGAGCCCAGTCTTAAAGTGATACCAAAGTCTCCGTTTTTTTTTTTCGTTTAAAAATAACAAACATTTTATTGGTGTGGTGGTTTTGTAGTGGTTTTGCACACAGCAGCTCAGATCCTCCTCTTCTCGGGTCCCTTGCTGGTGCTCCTGGCCCCTCCTTCCTGCTGGGTGCCATCACAGCAAGCAGCTTGCTATGGTGGCACCTGAGCCAAGCTGCCGTTCTGTGTGTCCATACAGACACGAAGCCGCGGTTTGGCTTCACCCCCTCTCTCCTCATTGGCTCACTGACTTTGACTGACAGCAGCAGGAGCCAAAGACGATGCGCTGCTGTCTCGGCCAATAAGGAGGGAGAGACCCGGATAGTCGAGTCTCTCGTGCAACATCACTGGATCGAGATAGGCTCAGGTAAGCATTAGGGGGGCTGAGGGGGGCTGCTGCACACATGAGGTTTTTTTATCTTAATGCGTTGAATGCATTAAGATAAAAAACCTTTTGACTTTACAACCACTTTTAGTTGTGTAATAGTGCCACCTAGTACCTGTAGGACTTGAGTGCTGGAGACGTTCTCCAAGCTTCATTATATCACTGAGCAGCCCTAAGCCCTTGTGTGCTTCAGTAATCTGATTTGCTATTACTGATGTTATTCTAGTTTTGACCCCAATCTGTCTCTGGAATCTGTGATATGTCTGTCAACTGTCTGTCCTCTCCATTGCCCAACTGCTTGTTGCTGTTAGTCTGCCTCAAGTCCTGACCTTTGCCTGTTATACAATAGTGCTTGGACGTCACCTACCCAGATCTCTGCCTAGTTTACAAATTACGGTTTGCTGTTTGCGTAGCAGTTTTGAGCGATCTGGAATGCAGCGTTTGCATGGGGTAGTGTTAAATTGTATTCATATGCTGCTTTATTTTCTAATTACAGAATGTCCTGGCTGCTGCATTGAGACTTCATTTATTTCTCTATGCAAGTATGAAGGAATGGAACAAAAGCTTTTCAAAACCTAGACAATTTCTCCTTAAAACATCTAAAAGCAATGTGTCTTTGACTTGCTTCTCAGTCTGAAGGCCATGTATGTTAACTCTGAGGGTAGACTGGGAAACATTAACCTGGGGGGGGCAAACACCATCGGAAATCCAATTGTGTGTACAGGGCATTAGAATTTGAACATAAGTGACGTTCCGTCGCCAACATCTTGCTACACCCCGCACTCCTCCACAGTAAGGATACATTGAGAAGGGGGCAAGAGGACATCTCGTTACACCCACCGGAGTTTTGCATTTCACACTTATTTTTAACAGTAAACGGAGCTTATGAGGTGAAATACAGTATTTAGAAATATGTTTGACTGTTTACATGTTAAATTATAAAATCAGAGGTGTTCTGTGAGATCAGCAGATTTGCCGCTGCTTTTAAAATTCAACATCTAAACAGTCCGTCGGAATTCTAAATACTATATTTCACCATATAAGCTCCATTTACTGTTAACAATAAGTGTTAAATGCAAACTTTCGGTGGGTGTAACAAGATGTCCGCTTCCCCCCTTCTCAGTGCATCCTTACTGTGGAGTAGTGATGAGCCGAACACCCCCGGGTTCGGTTCGCACCAGAACCCGCGAACGGACCGAAAGTTCGCGCGAACATTAGAACCCTATTAAATACAATGGATGCGAACGTTCGGATTCTAAAGTGCTAATTATAACGACTATTATCCATGTTATTGTCCGAAACAGAGTTTGGAAACCCGGCTTCTGCACCAGGGGACATGTATCAATGCAAAAAGAAGTTTTAAAAACGGACGTTTTCCGGGAGCAGTCATTTTAATGATGCATAAAGTGAAAAAAAAAAAGTCAAATATTCCTTTAAATATTGTACCTGGGGGGTGTCTAAAGTATGCCTGTGAAGTGCCACGTGTTTCCCGTGTTTAGAACTGTCCCTGCACAAAATAACATTTCTAAAGGGGAAAAAAGTCATTTAAAACTGCTTGCGGCTTTAATGCAATGTCTGGTCCCGGTAATATGGATGAAAATCTTTAGGAAAAATGGCATAGCTACCCCATCAACCCCCCCCCCCCACCCCAGCCCATTACCAGCCCCTTTGGGTCTTGTATGGATATTAAGGGGAACCCCGCACACAAAATAAAAAAGGACCTATATACTCTGAACAGCCGTATACAGGCGGTGCATACAAGACAGGGACTGTAGGTTTGTTCTTATGTAGAATCTGTTTATAATTTTGAACAGCTGCATTGTTTAAGTGGAGCTCCATGGCAAATTCCTTTTTTTGTAGTTTTTTGTAAAACATAGGGAACGGTTATCACCCCTGTCACATTTTTTTTGCTGTCTGTGCCCCTGTTCAGAACATTTCACCTCACTTTGCGTCCCAATGACAACTGTTTTTGAAATGTGGTGTTTTTATTGAAACAAGGATTGGTGATAAAGCATCAGTAGAGAGGAGACACCTTTCTCCCATATTAATTCTTACAGGAGAGAATTTTCCTTCCAAGGGGTAGATTTCCTCTCACTTCCTGTTGTCTTCTTCCGTTTGCAAGTAGTAGTAGTTTGTAAGTTGGATGTTTGAAAGTAGGGACCTTCCGTATATACTCTGCAGAAATTGGCCCCTTAGGTGTTGGTGTTGGCACAACACTGAAAGCACTCACAGTTATTCTTGGTGGGTGCTGGAACGCCCTTCTGTCAAGTATAATATCAGGAATTGTAATAACATATAATTGTTGATCAGTGGTAGTAAAAATTGGGCCTTTGATGGTGGTGCTGGTGCCCCAACACTGTAAGGCCTGGCAGTTACTCTTGGTGGGCGCAGCAATGGTCCCTGCTGTGAATTATTAGATCAATAATTATAATTGCATGCCCCTGTTGAACAGGGGCTGAAAAATTGGGCCTTTGGCGGTGGTGGTGGTGGTGATGGTGGTGCTGGTGCCACAACACTGTAAGGCCTGACAGTTACTCTTGGTGGGCGCAGCAATGCTCCCTGCTGTGAATTATTAGATCAATAATTATAATTGCATGCCCCTGTTGAACAGGGGCTGAAAAATTGGGCCTTTGGCGGTGGTGGTGGTGGTGATGGTGGTGCTGGTGCCACAACACTGTAAGGCCTGACAGTTACTCTTGGTGGGCGCAGCAATGCTCCCTGCTGTGAATTATTAGATCAATAATTATAATTGCATGCCCCTGTTGAACAGGGGCTGAAAAATTGGGCCTTTGGTGGTGGTGGTGGTGGTGATGGTGGTGCTGGTGCCACAACACTGTAAGGCCTGACAGTTACTCTTGGTGGGCGCAGCAATGCTCCCTGCTGTGAATTATTAGATCAATAATTATAATTGCATGCCCCTGTTGAACAGGGGCTGAAAAATTGGGCCTTTGGTGGTGGTGGTGGTGGTGATGGTGGTGCTGGTGCCACAACACTGTAAGGCCTGACAGTTACTCTTGGTGGGCGCAGCAATGCTCCCTGCTGTGAATTATTAGATCAATAATTATAATTGCATGCCCCTGTTGAACAGGGGCTGAAAAATTGGGCCTTTGGTGGTGGTGGTGGTGGTGATGGTGGTGCTGGTGCCACAACACTGTAAGGCCTGACAGTTACTCTTGGTGGGCGCAGCAATGCTCCCTGCTGTGAATTATTAGATCAATAATTATAATTGCATGCTCCTGTTGAACAGGGGCTGAAAAATTGGGCCTTTGGTGGTGGTGGTGGTGGTGATGGTGGTGCTGGTGCCACAACACTGTAAGGCCTGACAGTTACTCTTGGTGGGCGCAGCAATGCTCCCTGCTGTGAATTATTAGATCAATAATTATAATTGCATGCCCCTGTTGAACAGGGGCTGAAAAATTGGGCCTTTGGTGGTGGTGGTGGTGGTGATGGTGGTGCTGGTGCCACAACACTGTAAGGCCTGACAGTTACTCTTGGTGGGCGCAGCAATGCTCCCTGCTGTGAATTATTAGATCAATAATTATAATTGCATGCCCCTGTTGAACAGGGGCTGAAAAATTGGGCCTTTGGTGGTGGTGGTGGTGGTGATGGTGGTGCTGGTGCCACAACACTGTAAGGCCTGACAGTTACTCTTGGTGGGCGCAGCAATGCTCCCTGCTGTGAATTATTAGATCAATAATTATAATTGCATGCCCCTGTTGAACAGGGGCTGAAAAATTGGGCCTTTGGTGGTGGTGGTGGTGGTGATGGTGGTGCTGGTGCCACAACACTGTAAGGCCTGACAGTTACTCTTGGTGGGCGCAGCAATGCTCCCTGCTGTGAATTATTAGATCAATAATTATAATTGCATGCTCCTGTTGAACAGGGGCTGAAAAATTGGGCCTTTGGTGGTGGTGGTGGTGGTGATGGTGGTGCTGGTGCCACAACACTGTAAGGCCTGACAGTTACTCTTGGTGGGCGCAGCAATGCTCCCTGCTGTGAATTATTAGATCAATAATTATAATTGCATGCCCCTGTTGAACAGGGGCTGAAAAATTGGGCCTTTGGTGGTGGTGGTGATGGTGGTGCTGGTGCCACAACACTGTAAGGCCTGACAGTTACTCTTGGTGGGCGCAGCAATGGTCCCTGCTGTGAATTATTAGATCAATAATTATAATTGCATGCCCCTGTTGAACAGGGGCTGAAAAATTGGGCCTTTGGTGGTGGTGGTGGTGGTGATGGTGGTGCTGGTGCCACAACACTGTAAGGCCTGACAGTTACTCTTGGTGGGCGCAGCAATGCTCCCTGCTGTGAATTATTAGATCAATAATTATAATTGCATGCCCCTGTTGAACAGGGGCTGAAAAATTGGGCCTTTAGTGGTGGTGGTGGTGGTGATGGTGGTGCTGGTGCCACAACACTGTAAGGCCTGACAGTTACTCTTGGTGGGTGCAGCAATGCTCCCTGCTGTGAATTATTAGATCAATAATTATAATTGCATGCCCCTGTTGAACAGGGGCTGAAAAATTGGGCCTTTGGTGGTGGTGGTGGTGGTGATGGTGGTGCTGGTGCCACAACACTGTAAGGCCTGACAGTTACTCTTGGTGGGCGCAGCAATGCTCCCTGCTGTGAATTATTAGATCAATAATTATAATTGCATGCCCCTGTTGAACAGGGGCTGAAAAATTGGGCCTTTGGTGGTGGTGGTGGTGGTGATGGTGGTGCTGGTGCCACAACACTGTAAGGCCTGACAGTTACTCTTGGTGGGCGCAACAATGCTCCCTGCTGTGAATTATTAGATCAATAATTATAATTGCATGCCCCTGTTGAACAGGGGCTGAAAAATTGGGCCTTTGGTGGTGGTGGTGGTGGTGATGGTGGTGCTGGTGCCACAACACTGTAAGGCCTGACAGTTACTCTTGGTGGGCGCAGCAATGGGCCCTGCTGTGAATTATTAGATCAATAATTATAATTGCATGCCCCTGTTGAACAGGGGCTGAAAAATTGGGCCTTAGGCACTGGTGGCACAACACTGCAACCCCTCACAGATACTGTACTTGGAGCACAGCAATGAGGCCTGTTGCAAAGTATTGCATCAAAAATTTTAATTACACGCCCCTGTTAAACAGGGGCTGAAAAATTGGGCCTTAGCCACTGGTGGCGTCACCCATAAACCAAAATGATCTTCCAAGCTATCATCGTTAATCGTATCATTGAGGAGGAGGAGGAGGATAGCCAGTCAACATAACAGCACAGGCACTCAGCATCAGCATCAGTCTTGAAGGGATGTGACATTTTAAAATCAATTAGTCTGTTATATCAGCATCTGGTGTGTGGTAGCTGGTGGTGATCCAAGACTGGTTCATCTTGATGAAAGTCAGTCGATCAACCGAGTCGGTGGACAGGCGCACCCTGTGATCCGTGACAAATCCTCCAGCAGCACTGCATGTGCGTTCTGAAAGAACGCTGGATGCAGGACAGGCCAGTAGCTCAATTGCATACTGTGCAAGCTCTGGCCAGTGATCCATCCTCAAGACCCAGTAAGCCAGAGGATTTTCGGTGGGGAAGGTGTCCAAGTCTGACCTTGCCCCTAGGTATTCCTGTACCATGTATATCAGACGCTGGCGATGGTTGCTGGAACCGATCATACTTTGGGGCTGCGGACTAAAGAATTGTCTGAACGCATCGGTCAGACGACCACCTTCCCCACCGCTCCTTCTTTGACTGCCCGAAGCCTCAGCAACTCGTTGTCCAGGACCAGGAGTTTGTAACCTCCCAGTCTCTGGGAACGCGTTGCACAGACCTTTCTGCAAGGCCTCCCGGAGTTGTCTCATCCTCTGCTCCCTCTGCGACGGTACGATAAGGTCCGCAACCTTACTCTTGTACCGTGGATCAAGGAGAGTGGCCAGCCAGTAATGGTCCCTCTCCTTGATCCGAAGAATACGAGGATCCTTCCGCAGACTTTGCAGGATCAGGGAGGCCATGCAGCGTAGGTTAGCTGAGGCATTCAGTCCGGAGTCCTCTGGGTCACTAAGGACGACATGATCCGCAGCCACCTCCTCCCAGCCACGTACAAGTCCACTGGTTTCTTGGGACTGTAAATCATCCCTAAAAGACTGCTGCTGATGATGCTGAGTGCCAGCCTCCACCTCCATGCTGACACAATCCTCCTCCTCCTCCTCCTCCTCCTCCTCCTCTTCCTGTGCGATGGGTGGGACAGAAGGAACACTGTCTGGGTAAAGGGGGCCTTGAGAGGCAAGGAAGTCCTCCTCTTCCTGCCTCTGTTCTGCCTCAAGTGCCCTGTCCATTATTCCACGCAGCGTGTGCTCCAACAGGTGGACAAGAGGTACAGTGTCACTGATGCATGCACTGTCACTGCTCACCATCCTCGTGGCCTCCTCAAATGGTGCCAGGACAGTGCATGCATCCCTGATCATGCCCCACTGGCGTGGTGAAAAAAACCCGAGCTCCCCTGACCCTGTCCTGGTGCCGTAGTCGCACAGGTACTCATTGATGGCCCTCTGCTGCGTGTGCAGCCGCTGCAGCATGGCCAACGTTGAGTTCCACCTGGTGGGCATGTCACATATAAGGCGGTTCTTGGGCAGGTTCAACTCCTTTTGAAGCTCAGCCAGGCGAGCACTGGCATTATAAGATCTGCGGAAATGCACACAGACTTTCCTGGCCTGCCTCAGGACATCCTGTAAGCCCGGGTACCTGCCCAAGAACCACTGCACCACCAGGTTAAGGACGTGAGCCATACAGGGCACATGGGTCAGTTGTCCCTGTCGGAGGGCGGAGAGGAGGTTGGTGCCATTGTCGCAAACCACCATTCCTGGCTTAAGCTGGCGTGGCATCAACCACCTCTCGGCCTGCCCCTGCAGAGCAGACAGGACCTCTGCCCCAGTGTGGCTCCTCTCCCCCAAACACACCAGCGCAAGCACGGCATGGCATCTTTTTGCCTGCGTACTTGCGTAGCCCCTTGAACGCCTACGGAGCACCGCTGGTTCCGAGGACAAACCACAGGAAGAGGCCATGGAGGAAGAAGAGGAGGGGGTGGAGGAGAGAGGTGTGTCACAACCAGTAGTAGCATTTTGGAGGCATGGCGGTGGAACAACCTCCAACACTACTGCACCTTGTCCTGCATCCTTCCCAGCTGCCAAAAGAGTGACCCAATGGGCCGTGAAAGAAAGGTAACGTCCCTGTCCATGCCTGCTGGACCATGAGTCAGCGGTAATATGCACCTTACCGCTGACTGCCCTGTCCAGCGAGGCCAAGACATTGCCTTCCACATGCCTGTAGAGAGCCGGAATAGCCTTCCGTGCGAAAAAGTGGCGTTTGGGAACCTGCCACTGAGGAACCGCACATTGCACAAACTCACGGAAGGGGGCCGAGTCTACCAACTGAAAAGGCAGCAGTTGAAGCGCTAGCAATTTAGCCAAGCTAGCATTCAACCGCTGGGCATGTGGATGGCTGGGAGTGAACTTCTTTCGACGGTCCAGCAGCTGGGGCAGGGAAATTTGCCTGCTAGAATCGGACGTTGGTGTACTGCTAGCAGAGTGCCCGCAAGTACTTGCCTGTGACACACCTAATTCTACACCTTCATTCCTCTCAGAGCAGGTTTCAGAGAGGAGTGAAGGTATAGTGGGGTTGGAGATCCCAGCTGATGCGGTGCAAGAAGAGGTCAGCTTTGTTCTTTGGTGTGGGTCTTTAAGGTAGGCTTGCCAACGAGCTGCATGGCAGGTCAACATATGTCTGATCAAGCATGTGGTGCCCAAGCGGCTGATGTTTTGGCCACGCGATATACACTTGAGACATATGTTGCAAACAGCAGCTGTGCGATCTGATGCACTCGCCTCAAAAAAGGCCCACACCAAAGAACTTTTTGAATGACGGGCAGAGGCAGCGCCCTGCACAGGCGGAGCTCTGCGGTGTTATTCCGTCGGTGTGCTGCCCATACGCTGGCCACTCAAGGGCATCCTGCCTCGTTGGAGATGTGCCTCCTCCTCATCCTCCTCCTCCTCCTCTCTCCTATTAGGCACCCACGTGGAGTCAGTGACCTCATCATCCCCTCCCTCCTCATCACTGGAGCCAATCTGGCAGTATGCTGCAGCTGCTGGAACATGACTGCCAGATTGGTGTCCTTCTTGAGCATCCCCTCTCTCTGCTCTCACGCTGCTGCCTTCCTCTAGCTGGGTATCATCATCAGATCCTTCCAAACGCTGGGCATCCTCCTGGAGCATGTACCCAACACTGTGCTCAAACAGTTCGGGGGACTCCTCAGGAGGAGGGCATGGTGGGTCTAGGGAAGGATTAACTAATGAAGATAATGATACCAGAGAAGAGGACGCTTTGGCAGCTGCTTTGCCAGTACCCTGAGCCTGGGTGAGAGAGGATGAGGAGGATGAGGTGGGCTTGGTCATCCACTCTACCAAGTCTTCGGCATGATGTGGCTCAACATGTCCAGCTGCCGAAAACAAGGACAAGCGTATCCCATGGCCATGTGCTGATGACAATGCACCGCGTACACGACCAGCACTGTTGCCCCCAGACACAGAGCCTGCTTGCCCTCTTTTTTGCCTCCTGACTGTCTGCCTCTCCTTGGTTGCCTTCCAGACATTTTAATGGATGGCCTGCAGGGAGATGGGAAAAACAGCAATAAGGGCTACCTTCAGGTGTATATTGTGCAGGAGGCTTAGCAACAATGACACTGACACTGTCCCCTGCCTATCCTTCTCTGTCCCTAAACACAAGGATTGAAAATATGGTTCAGCAAAAAAGTTTTAGAACAGAATAGCACACTGACACTTTCCCTCACTGTCCTACTCTGTCCCTCCCTACAAACAAGATTTAGCACAGAATAGCACACTGATAATTTCTACGAGTGTCCTTCTCTGTCCCTAAACTCAAGGATTGAAAATATGGAACAGCAAAATTGGTTTAGAACAGAATAGCACACTGTCAGTTTCACTCACTGTACCTCTCTGTCCCTCAACTCAAGGATTGAAAATATGGAACAGCAAAATTGGTTTAGAACAGAATAGCACACTGTCAGTTTCACTCACTGTACCTCTCTGTCCCTCAACTCAAGGATTGAAAATATGGAACAGCAAAATTGGTTTAGAACAGAATAGCACACTGTCACTTTCCCTCACTGTACCTCTCTGTCCCTCAACTCAAGGATTGAAAATATGGAACAGCAAAATTGGTTTAGAACAGAATAGCACACTGTCAGTTTCACTCACTGTACCTCTCTGTCCCTCAACTCAAGGATTGAAAATATGGAACAGCAAAATTGGTTTAGAACAGAATAGCACACTGTCAGTTTCACTCACTGTACCTCTCTGTCCCTCAACTCAAGGATTGAAAATATGGAACAGCAAAATTGGTTTAGAACAGAATAGCACACTGTCAGTTTCACTCACTGTACCTCTCTGTCCCTCAACTCAAGGATTGAAAATATGGTTCAGCAAAATAGTTTTAGAACACAATAGCACACTGACACTTTCCCTCACTGTACCTCTCTGTCCCTCAACTCAAGGATTGAAAATATGGAACAGCAAAATTGGTTTAGAACAGAATAGCACACTGTCAGTTTCACTCACTGTACCTCTCTGTCCCTCAACTTAAGGATTGAAAATATGGTTCAGCAAAATAGTTTTAGAACACAATAGCACACTGACACTTTCCCTCACTGTACCTCTCTGTCCCTAAACTCAAGGATTGAAAATATGGTTCAGCAAAATAGTTTTAGAACACAATAGCACACTGACACTTTCCCTCACTGTACCTCTCTGTCCCTAAACTCAAGGATTGAAAATATGGTTCAGCAAAATAGTTTTAGAACAGAATAGCACACTGACACTTTCCCTCACTGTACCTCTCTGTCCCTACAAACAAGGATTAGCACAGAATAGCACACTGTCACTGACACTCTCCCTACCTATCCTTATTTGTCCCTAAACACAAGGAATCCAGGATTAGTAAAGGAAAAAAAATGACACTGTCCCTGCCTATGCTTCTCTTTCCCTGCTCCGGAACACACTACACAAGGCCGCCGCGCTGGCGGCCTTTTATAGTGTGGGGCGTGTACTAAACCCCATCAGCAATAATTGGCCACAGGCATCCTGCCTGTGGCCAATCATTGCTCTCCTCGCTGCCGGCGCTGTGATTGGCCAATCATGCGGGGTCACAGTGCATGCTTGGCCAATCACAGCGCCTGGATGACACTGCGATGGCGTAGTGCATTGTGGGCCGTTCGCGTCACTCGAATTTGGCGCGAACGGCCCAAATCGTTTGATCTTCGTCGAACGATCGAACAGCCGATGTTCGAGTCGAACGTATGTTCGACTCGAACACGAAGCTCATCCCTACTGTGGAGGAGTGTGGGGTGTAGCAAGATGACGGCGACGGAACGTCACTTCCATTACAAATTCTGACGGGTCGCCTAATCTGACGAAACACAGGTCTAATTGGAGAGTGGAAAGCTTTATATTGCCCATCAAGTGTCACTGACTGTGGGTTCTACTCTGGTCAGTCTCTTTATGCTGTAGTATTTCAACTTAGGGCCATCAGCCCAAGATATGTTATTAATACTGATCCAGGGGGCAATTTCCCCCTTCCCATCTCCTGGCTAACTTTTGGCCATCGGATCTTCATTCTACTTAATTTTGCTCTTCTATCAGTGATAAAACTGAGACCAAGAATTACACAGTAAAATCAATATCTCCTTGTGGAGGTTCCTGGGGTAGACCAGATATTCCACAAACCCAGGACTGCTACCAGTGACACAAGAGGTTCACATTGGCAGAATGTGGACCTCTATGGCATAAGTTTTGATTTAGCATTACACAAGTGTCCCATTCTTATATTTACACCCCATTTTGATGCAATTATGGGATTCTGTGTTTGATCCCACCACGCCAATGTTTGTCCTGGGCTGGCCCCCAAAACCCTGATTAGCTCCTGCCTCATTGCATAAATTCTGTAGTAGGGTATTGAACTGTAAGCAGGAAATAACAGCAAAGCACAAGGAAAAATTGTGACGCATAGAAAACAAGAAAAATAAATGAATATAGAAACGCCTGATTATTAAGATAAACATACAAATGTGTTTAAAACGAATCATGACCCCAGTTGTATAGCAATGTGCCTCAACAAACACTCACACACACACACACACACACACAGACGTGTATGTTCATCATATTACATCTTTGGAGTAGGTCAGACCCCATGTCCCTTTAGTCAGCAAACACCTCCAGCTAATACGATACATTTCCCATGGCAGTGACATTCTGTCCAACAACATGGCTGCCTGCAGTTTTGTGGGAAACAGACTGGAAACAATAATATACAGTAGCAAGCCAAGAATTCCCTCCAAGGACTAATGCTTTCAGCAAACTGTTGAGACGTAATAACATATTAACAGGTTTATTTAAAGTTGATCTGTCAACAAGATGTAATTAGTGTTGTACTTTTTTTTTCTAAAATAAAGCAAATATTCAACAGAATGTGCCAAAATACAGTCAAGTTCTTGAGCGCATTTTTCAAGGAAACAGGTGTGAGAGCAAATGTGTGTGTCTATGGATGTGTTTGAGTAGCTTTAGAATTGTGTGTCTATGTGTATGGCCAACTCTAAAATTCTTGGTGTCCATGGACATGTCAGCAGATGAAGTTTTCAGAATTGCTGGGGACTAATGATGAGCAAATCTGCCTGGATTCAGTTTCTTGAATCTTCATCAACAGTCTTCCCAAAATGTACAAATTTTGTAGCGAACCCCAATGACGTCTACAAGGGTTCATCTTGTTATCCATTTCTGGTGATTTGTAGAGCTAATAATCAAACCAGGAGCATTTTATTAAATCAGTGGGCATGTATGCAAGATCTAGGTTGGGCCCCAATGCTTAAGAAAAAACAATTGTGTTGTGCTTGGTGTGTCACAGTAAAGATTGGGCATGTTTTTTTTTTGGTTCCTGGGGTTGAAAAAGACCTGGGGTACCTTTTGTGCAAAGAGGAGAACAGTGGTTGTGGCCAAATTAAGTTTACAGTGAAGGGGGAGGGGGGGTAATGGTCAGGGTTAAATAAAACATGGTCAGTGTGACCCGCATTACAATCCCCCCCAGGTCAGACTGTCCCTCAGTATAATCCTTCCCTCCAGGTCAATCTGGCGCCCAGTATAATCCCCCCAGCTCAAACTGTCCCCCAGTATAATCCTTCCCACTAGTGCTGGGACAAGTTCATCCAGTGCCCAGTTCAAAGATGCCAAACTGTACCCTCCCTCCACCGCTCACAATTTGTAGGCTTAGGGGATCCTATTCCCAGCAGTCACTCCGCTTGTCAAAATCACTGCTCCTGTCAGCCTTATGCCTAGGGCAGCCACCTCTTGTCCCAGCCCTGTTTCCCACCCTCCAGGTCAATTTGCCCCCCCCCAGTATAATCCCCCCCTAAGGTAAATCTGTCCCCCAGTATAGCCCCCCAGGCCAATCTGTCCCCCAGTATAATCCTCCTACCAGGTCAGTCTGTCCCCCAGCATAATCCCCCCAGATCAGTCTGTCCCCCAGTACAATCTGCCCTCCTCAAGTCAGTCTGCCCCTGGTATAAACCTTCCCCCTCCCCCAGGTCAGTCTGTCTGTCCCCTAGTATAATCCCCCCAGATCAGTCTGTCCCCCAGTTTAATCCCCCCCCCCCCAGGTCAGTCTGGTTTTATGCTGTAGCATGTGAACGAGGCCTTACTATGTTTTATTTTTTACAATGTGATATTATGGGGGGGGGGGTGACTTTGGTGAAACATCAGGGGTGTAAACATACCCCTGATGTCTTTTTTTAAAGCAGAGAAGGGGACGGTGGACATAGAGTCATTATTTCTTTTCTCTACAACCTCAGCTGCACTGCAGATGAATGAATAGAAGTCTCGGTACAGAGGCTCCTATTCATTCACAAACTGAAGTATTGTAGTTTACTATGCTTCAGTGATGAATGAACACAAGACCGATCGGTACCGATCGCTTGTTGTGTTTATTCAGAAAGAGGCAGCCACAGTACTGCAGGGAGGGGGCACAGGGGGGAGGGGCAGTACAAGGGAAGTTTCATAGTTTAATCCTCCTGTGGCTTCGGTGCAGCACCCGAAGCTGGCAGGAGGGGGAGGAGGAGAAGCTGGCAGCTGCAGGAGAGCCACAGGGGATTGGTGCTGTGGATGAGGGGGGAGGCACATAAGGGGAGGGGGGAGCATTTTAACTATGGGTTACTCATGCTTTCATATTATTGGCTATTGCGACTTAGCTAACCAGGGCAAAGGCTATGCACTGCATTATAGGTTGTTCCTTATTTCTGGAGGCAAACCAGCAAACCTTTGGCCAAAAGTTTGCTATTCACAAATTTTGAGAATCCCAGGGATTTGGCATGAACCCAGACTTTTTCCAGGCTGGGAACTAGCCATCAATCACTTGCAAGCATCAGAAGTATACATGAACGCATGTAGCTATTTTCCAACATTTTAGAAAAAGTGTATGAAAATTCCTAAAAATTCCTAAATATAAAAAGGGAATATGCTCAATTCACCAAGCTATATGATACGTGTTGTTTGCAGTTATGATCAGTATTTTCAGCCATGTGACTTATCTCTTTCTCTCATTGGCTGACATTACTAAAAATAATGGACCCTATTATGGCAAATAACAACCATTATTGCTTAGTGAATTTTTGCTTATTGCATTTTTTAACTGCTATTGAGCCATATATTGGTAGATTCAAGAAATTAGACATGCAAGCCAAGCCATGTGTGGCAATCTTGGAATAGACCGATCTCCCAACACTCATCTTAGTGGTGCAATTTTCCCATTTATGACCAGATCAAAGTTGAAATTGGCTAATCTCTTTCAGCACTGGCCTTAAAACCAAAGCAATCCCTTGCAGCAGGCCTTTATACATAGAATGTACATACATAAGGGACTGTCCCTGATTTGGAACAAAGTCCTTTTGTTTCTCAGTCCCTCTTTCCTCCTCATTTGTCCCTCGTTTTGGTCTGATCTATATAGTTGTATATAAAATGCACTTTTTATCTTTCAAAAAGTGTTTCCCAGCGCTAAACCTTTCATCCAAATTCTAAATTGCTGCATTTGTAAATTTCAAAAGACAATATAAAGGGATAGTGGTGGTAAAAAAAAAAAAAAACACTTGTGAGTTTAACAATTTTTTTTTGTATAATTCTCCTTTAAAGCGGAGGTCCACACAAAAAGTGAACCACCGTTTTTTGGCACCCTCCCCCCTCCGGTGTCACATTTGGCACCTTTCAGGGGGGAGGGGGGTGCAGATACCTGTGTAATACAGGTATTTGCTCCCACTTCCGGGCATAGATATCCGCAGAATCTGCGGGTACCTACGCCACTTCCCGTCCCCCCGTCCCCCGCTGTGTTCTGGGAAACACACAGTTCCCAGAACACAGCGGGGACCAGTGAAAGACGCGCAGCGCGATTCGCGCATGTGCAGTAGGGAACCGGGCAGTGAAGCTGCAACGCTTCACTTCCTGATTCCCTCACCGAGGATGGTGGCGGGGGGCAACCGAGAGACGAGCAATTGCTCGGCCTCAGCTGCCGACATCGCGGACAGGTAAGTGTCCATTTATTAACCTCCCTGGCGGTATGAATATTTCAGATTTTAGGTGCTGAAAGCGGTACCTTTATTTTGCATGGAAATTTGGCATTTTATATTGTAGGCCTGTAATTCTTAGGAATAACTCACTTAAATCTGTCCAAACAAGAGTCTAGTAGACATCCCGGGTATGATAAAGTTCAAAAAACAAAATCATAAATTATATTATAATAAATAACTATAAAATAATTATGACAAATAATAATATAATAATAATAAAAGTGTTTTTCAGTGTTTGATGACAAATTTCCCCACAAATCACTATTGCTCAATTCTGCAAGTGATTCTAATTTATTATCGCTCTTTTCTAGCTGGTCTAAAACCACTTTTGACATAAAGGGACACTTTTTGGTTGCTATGGACAATCTCCAGTTTCCAGGCAGAAAGAATAGTTTTTATTATATAAAACTGCATGCAGGGCACTGGATAGACCACTAGGGACAAAGGGGATGTGTAATTATTTGATACAGTACTGTAATCTGTAAGATTACAGTATACTGTATGTATACTGTGTGTTTGACTTTTTGAATTTGGCACCGAACTCCGTCCCCGTGCTTCGCAACGCTCAGGAACGGAGCTCGGCACTCGGCAGTGTGAATCGAGCGAGGAGACAGCTCGCACACACAGCGGGGACACATCGCAGGATCCAGGGAACAAGGTAAGTAACTTCCCCTGTATCCTGCAATGCGATCCCGCTTTGGGTACTGAAATCTTACCCCGAACCAGACTCGGGAATACCGCTAGGCGGTTTAAAAGTCAGCAGCTGCAGTATTTGTATCTGCTGGGTTTTAATATTTTTATTTTAGGTGGACCTCCACTTTAAGGGGGCGTGACAGGGGGTGTCCATTGCCTACATACTTTTGCTAATAGCTGTCCTTTGTTCCCATCTCAAAAATTTGGGAGGTATGTTTCAGTACTGGTCAGCTTTACAACAACAATCAGTTAATCTTTAATTTGAGTTTTATAAAGATCTTATTATACAAATCCATCAGGCTTTTCTCTGTGCTTCTTCAGTATATTGTCCATTATTCTGCACCATTAAACCTCCCCCTTTTGATCTGGTGTTTGTGATTGAGAATGTAGTTTGATCAGAGAAAGGGCAATACCAAGAGCTCATTGACTTGCATTTTCTAGGCTCAATCTGAAAGTAAGGATACACAGGGGTTGATTTAATAAAGGCAAATAGACTGTGCACTTTGTAAGTGCAGTTGCTCCTGACCTTAGTAAATTAGGTAAAGCCTCACTTTACAAAGAACACCCAATCACATGCAAGGAAAACACAAATAAAATGAGCATTTTTGCTTGCACATGATTGGGTGGTGGAAGTCAGCTGAGCTTTTTCTCATTTACTAAGCTCTGGAGCAACTAACTGTACTTTCAAAATACACAGCCTATCTGCCTTTAGTAAATCAACCCCAGGGATTTATCTATAAAGGGCACTCCAAATTCCCAGGTAAGGACTTTGGACGTCAGCATGAAGCAGAAAGCAGGTAGATATGTCCTTTGTATCAGATTAACTGCAACACTTTCATATTTAAATGGTGTGTACCTTTAAAATAGGCAAAGCTCAGACTATGAAACACAAGGAATGGTTGCTTGCCACAGGCATTAAAGCTGGTTAAGTCTGGAGACAAATAACTGCCAAAAATGGAGAGAAGTAAATAAATTCCCGGAAATACCAAGATATGAGAGACTCGCCCTTTACCAAACTGGACAAACACCAAGAGTTCAATGACCTTTAGAATATGAAAATGTAAAGAACCTTCCTTTCGTCTTAGAGAAGCAAGAATTGTGCCAAATCCTGGAACTTAATTGGCCAGGAACCTCTAACCATCTGTTTACAAGTGAAGGAGGGCTGAGACATGACACCAACATACAGTTTTACAGTATACGTTTTTTCTAAATATGTATACACAGTGGGAGTAAATTATGGTATGTAACTTCATTATAAGGCAACATCTGACATAACCATGTATTGTTTCCCTTATAAGTTCATAAATGTATGTTTTTTTATTAATAAAATGTGATGTATATGTAGCGGCCTCACTCTCCCTCTCCGCTTCTATTGCCTGGTTGGCTGGTTTTGTCTAGGGGTACCTGGGAGAGGAGAGTGCAGGAACACTACGCCAACCTCTCCCCTCGTATGTATATGAGGGTTGAGCAAAGTCACTTGAATTACCTTCGGGTCTGTTCACTGCATACGAAGCCTCCGAATTGTTCTGTGGATGTGTCTGCCAGTAATAGAGCCCCACACCAATTAAAAGTCCAACACTCTTTTATTTCTCCATTGCAGGGTGAACATAATAGTTGAACTTTCAGTAACAGGCAGACAGGGGTGTGGATACCAGTAGGCCCAGGCACAAATAAACTCTCCTATCCCTTTGCAAGCGAATAGGCCTGGCGCACGGTCTCTGCCACCGACCGTGAGATTGGTCGCTGCCACCGACCGGATGAACTGTTGAGGCCCCTGCCACAGGCCTAATAGCAGGTCTCTGCCACTGACCTGAATTGACTAGTTGGACCGCTGCCACCGGTCATAGAACATGAACCACCTTCCTCTATGAACTTGGCCCCTGTTCGGGAAAGATATCCCTCCGGGCAGTCTCCAGAGGTTCACCCGGCACTGGCAATATGCTGCACCAGATCTTCGGATGAATCCCTCCTTCGGTTCCTTACGCCTCTGGATTCGGGTGCCCAACGCCCAGGGCACCCTAGGACAATCCCTCCCTCGCGGGACCCAGCGGAAGGTACTGGGCCCCAGGCCTCCGGCTGAGTACTTCACCCCAGACTGAAGGTGTCTGGGATAGAACACGAACTCCAAGTGTCCAGGCCTAGGCCGCCTGGACACAAACCGTGGACAGCAGCCCTCAGGCTGAAGGTGCCTGGGACTCGAACCTCGTGGCGAAGATGTCCGCCCCCTTTATACCCTCTCCCAGCAAGCACAGCGGGTTCTCTGCCCCGCCGTACAACTGCTGCGAGAGGTCACAAAGGGTACGGCACTGCAGCGATGGTTCAACCCTGGCCCAAAGTGACACCGCCACCTGCTGGGCCGCAGGGAACTAGACATAACTGATGTCTTCACCAGAATTAAAAACTTTGAAAAGTATAAACCCGCTACATATATATTGCTGCTGGAGACCTGAAGATTTCAGAAGAATGGATCTTGAATCCATATTCCTATAGTTCGGAACCTACTTTTTTAAATTTCAGTTTGTTTACCTGCAGCACTGTAGTTCAATTAGTGATTAAAAAATTAGAAATTAGACTTCATCCTCAAAAGTGCTTATTGTTTTTGTAGGGGGTGAGAACATTAATCAAACATTTTTGAGGGTTGTGGGGAATAGGAAAGATTGGGAACCACTGAGCTGGAGGGATCCAAGTTCCAAACAAAAAGGGCCACTCCACTATAACTGGAGTGTTCAGGTGACCTTCAGGTAGGTGTTCCTCACGGTAGTTGGGTCTTCTGAGCAGATGTGTGCTATTCTGCTCGGGACCACGTGGAAGGAGGGGGAAAGGCGGGACTTTGAATGAGGCACATATGCAGTGCACCTCCATCCCTAATGCAGAAACATAAAGAGGGGAATGTGGGACTTTAAATGAGGCTGTAGACATGGTGTAGATGGGTTGAAAAGATACATATTTAATAATCAAAAAATGCATGACATATCACAAAAAACAGAAATCACCTAAAAAGAAACAACATGGTAGTACATATAATTTCTACATATTACTACATACAACAATTGGGTGCATGTGCAATACAGGCATTGGAGGTACAACAGTGTATAGCCCAACGCCACATGGTGATCTGCGTTGTTGGATAGATACATTAAAATAAGTTTCCATATGTATAGTTATCATATAGATAGCAAAAGGTACAAAAAATAAAATTGTGTAGTTCAAAACCAATAAAACCATAGAATATCATTGTCAGCAGATTGGATAATTGTTGTATCTGCGTCCCAGTTGCCCGACGCGTTTCGTGTGCATGAGACACTCATCAGGGGCTGATGCTTTGGGAATATCTATAAGATATATGATAAAGTGTAATTACTTGATCTGGTTGGTGGTTAAATAAATAAACGATGAGGCAGTGAGACCCATCTAGGGTACTTACATGTAAATTGTGACAAGGTCGGTGGGTGTGCAGCCATGGCCAATAGTTAAGTCTGTAATGGGAGCTGAGGTGACAGACAGGCACACTGCCGCGGAGCGTGCCGCATGGTCCCCCCTCAAACACAGATAGCCATGATTGGTATTCATATTGGAGTAGGCAATTGCCCAATGGTAGTTGCAAAGGGGAAGTTCTAAAAACAATAAATGTGAAAACACTGTATCAGATATAATTGCCAAATTAAATAAAGGCAAGCCCAGATGGAAAAAGTGGATATAGTAACCTTGTACAGCGTCCTTGAATCCCCACCAGGGGAGGAAAAGGTAGGTAAAGAAAAAATTGTGGTATGGCGTCTCCAAATGGTAGCAGCTAAACTGTGTTGCGGGGAGGCCAAATAAAGCCGCCCACACGTGTGCGCGCTGGCCGCCACCAACGTCACGCAGGCACGGCACAAATAGGGAGAGACTTCGAAGCAGGCGGAGAACCGCCCACAAACGGAGCTCATCCCCCCATTGGTCGGCAAGAAGGAAGACACACACCCAGCGTGATGACGCCAGTGTATGACGTCACACGCTGGGCGGGGTGCGTGGCGCCGATGCTCCGTGGGCGCCAACCCCAACCCCGCACACCTGACCGCCCATGAGAGGGGCGGGGAGGGAAATAAGGAGAAGGGGGCGCGCACAGGGAGCATCACAGCTCCCAAAATACCAGACACAAACGGAGAACCCTGGACATGCACTGTAACTAACCAGAATCACAAAACCATGACACTGAAGCCTATTGCTGATGGATCTCATGGACACAAGATGATTGTGTCATGAGTGTGCAAGACCTGGATATGGTACATTGCCTGTACAGGTCTTGACAAAAACCTACACCTGGGTGGCAGGGGAGCACTGGGACTAGCTAGCTACATGCCAGTTCTGGCGGTGGAGGGCCTCTCACCGGGCTGCAGATCACATGCCCAATTACTTCTGCCTTAACAAGCCTCTCTGAGTTGCTGAGGGAGGGAGGCTGAGAAATTTATGCACCCTGGGCATGTCAAGGAACCCAGGGATTTGTGGGGAAATAAGTTAAAGTGGCCAGCTCCTGCATCCGAGCATGGTGAGTAAATGGACATTACACTGCAGGACGACATGTCACTCACTTCCTCGGGTTTCTCTTTTGATATAAGTATTGGTTTTAAAAATAACACATGTCTTAATCCAAAGATTAGATGAAATGTTTAGTTGGATATAATAGTTTTTATATTGATACACAATTAATTTATACATTTATTAGAGATCTATACGTCAGAACAAAAAGATGGACCATCGATAAGTAAAGCGAGAAAAATTTGGTTCCAAAGGAATTGATAATTGAGAAGGGACTGTTGGGATCAATAGCCACCCCGGTCTCTCATTCAGTCATCTGTTTTATATATTAGACACAGTTCTTTTTTAAAATAAATTCATGGCAATTATCAACTCTGTTCTACATCAGATGCTGAATGTACATTGCAATACTTAAGTACAACTAAACAGGGAGTAATGACAGGATGGATGGCTAGCTATCGACTTGCATCTGTTCCCTATCATTGCAAAAAAGCACCCTATATTCAATTCACACTGTCGTTGTTTTGGGTAAGTTTGTTAGTTTGTTACCTCCCCTATTGTATAGTCATGCTCTTTGTACATTGGGAGTTAAATGGCGGTGACAGGTATGCACTGCTTATGGCTCCTGAGTGTTCCCTGAAACCTGCAGCTAAAGGAGTGAATTTTAGGTGATTGCTTCCGCACAGAAGTGCTATGGAATGTGTTGTCTTCTCTTGTGTCCCATCATGCCTCTCTAATATAAATGTGCACTGCAGTGTTTAGATAGGTTTGAAAATGCAGCGCCAGTTAAAGTGAATGTAAACCCTATAGAAATGGTATGGGGTTTCCTAAAATATTGTATATCATATACACTTGCCATTATTTTTTGATTATACACCTGAGCCTCATCTTCCAATGGGATTTGAGCTGGACTTTCTGGGCCTCTGAACTAAAGGCTCGTCCATAGGGTTCACCTTTCCCATTCTCCTCCTCCCACCCACTATTTGTTCTTTCCAATTTTTTTCTTTCTCCTTTTCCTCTTCTGTTACCTTCCCTCTACCCAACTCTTGCCCTTCGCCAGCAGCAGTGGCGGTGAGTCCATAGTGGGAGCAGGAGCGCCGCCCCCTCTCTCCTCTGCACCCATCAATCAACAATACATAGCTTGATGCATTGCATGAAGCTATGTATTGTTGCCGCTGCCGCCCACTATTCAGATGTCCGACCCCTGTTGAGCGCCGGCCATGTGAATAAAAGCGGTGGGCGTGTTTTGGAAGTGCCTGATTAGAGCAAAATGCTCTAATAGGCTTCCCGATTAGAACCTGCAGGCTCTAATCGGCTTCCAAATGGTTAACCAGAGGGCGCACAGGCTGTGCGTTCCCTGGTTAAACAGTGCTGTGTTAGGGAATCTCTCAGCCAATCAGGTGCACTGGGTCTGGTTACCAGTCACTTGATTGGGTGAAGCGACATCGAGGGCGGAGAAGACATCGAGGGAGCGTGGAGAGGAAGGCGCTGACCCGAAGAAGGTAAGTGCTGGGCTGGGGGGAAACTGGCTGCATTTGGGGGCACAAACTGGTGGAAATTGGGGGCACAAACTGGCGGCAATTGGGGGCACAAACTGGTGGCAATTAGGGGCACAAACTGGCTGCATTTGTGAGGAAACTGGCAGCATTTGGGGACTAACTGGTTGTATTTGGGGACAAGCTGGTTGCATTTGGGGACAGACTGGCTGCATTTGAGGGGACAAACTGGCTGCATTTGAGGGGACAAACTGGTTGCATTTGAGGGGACAAACTGGTTGCATTTGAGGGGACAAACTGGTTGCATTTGAGGGGACAAACTGGCTGCATTTGAGGGGACAAACTGGCTGCATTTGAGGGGACAAACTGGCGGCATTTGAGGGGACAAAATGGCGGCATTTGTGAGGAAACTGGCTGCATTTGTGAGGAAACTGGCTGCATTTGGGGACAAACTGGCTGCATTTGGGGACAAACTGGCTGCATTTGATTTGAGGAGACAAACTGGCTGCATTTGAGGGGACAAACTGGTTGCATTTGAGGGGACAAACTGGTTGCATTTGAGGGGACAAACTGGCTGCATTTGAGGGGAAAAACTGGCTGCATTTGAGGGGACAAACTGGCTGCATTTGAGGGGACAAACTGGCTGCATTTGAGGGGACAAACTGGTTGCATTTGAGGGGACAAACTGGTTGCATTTGAGGGGACAAACTGGCTGCATTTGAGGGGACAAACTGGCTGCATTTGGGGACAAACTGGCTGCATTTGAGGGGACAAACCGGCTGCATTTTAATGGGCACAGTGGCGGCAATTGAGGTTTTTTTTTTCAGTTTGTTTGCGCCCGCCCAAAAATTTTGAGCACCAGCCGCCACAGCCCAGCGTGCTGAACAATAAAAAATGAATGAACAGGTTCCCCCATCCCCACAAGCAAGGTGGATGGAAGAGTCATGGTTTTCTCACAATGGGACTCCTCCACCGTCAGAATACACTAATCAGCGACTGCTACAGCGAATACACGGGGGCCAAATGTCAGATGGCATCAGCAGGTTCAATAGAAACTGACCGTCATTCAGCCTGTGTGTACTGCAGCTGGTCTGACAGGAGTCAGTCGTTTGACTGACTACTGTCGAAGGTGCATGACTGAAAAGGGTCTGCCAACCAGCTCCCGGTCAGCGCTCTCAGCCAATGGCTGTCCCCTTGTCAGAACACAATAGAACAGCAGGGGTTGTTAGTACAGCGGTTCACACCTGAGCTGTCAGTTTTTTTTCGTTCAGCCCACTGGGTTGAACCAAAAAAAACTAGCAGTGTGCACGAGGCTTTAGGGACATAACTCTTCCAGCAAGCCCGTTCAACAGAAGTCAATCCTTAGATCGACTTCTGTCGAGTGGGAATGGCCATACTAAACTGGATGAATTTAATTCTACCTATGGCCAGCTTAAAGCGGAGTTCCACACAATTTTGAGAGGTGGTCCTAAACTAAAGACCACCCCTCGTTTTTGGATATCTAAAAAAAAAAAAAAGTTCCCAAAGTACATTTTTGGAAGTACTAAGTGTACTTCCGTTCCACCATGGCCGCGGCGCATGACGTCATGTCCGCTTGCGCAGCCAGCCCCCCCCCGCTGTCTTCTGGGACCTGTGCGTGTCCCAGAGGACAAGCTGGCCATTTACAAAGCGCTGCGCGACTCACATATGCGCAGTAGGAAACCGGCAGTGAAGCCGCTAGGCTCCACTGCCGGTTTCCCTTAGTTAGAATGGCGGCGCCTGCACCCGATCCAATTAATGGATCAGCCTCAGGGGAGCCGACATCGCGGGCTCCCTGGACAGGTAAGTGTACTTATTAAAAGTTAGCAGCTACAGTGTTTGGGCTGCTGCCACAACCTATTCTTAAAGTGCTGATACAATCAGGGCTAGTGCAAGGATTTTTGACACCCTAGGCGAAACCTCATTTTACTGCCCCCCCCGACTCCACCCCCTTTGCCCTGCCCATGTATACCCCTCCTTTTTAATGAAGTGCCCATCAAATGCAGCCTCACCAGTGCCCATCAATGAATGTTTGCTTGCTTCCATTCATTCGGGAGTTGGGACACAGACACAGTCGAACAGAGCGGCGGCTGCCTGCTGATGCTGAGACTTAGTTGCTTGCTGCAGAGAGAAGAGAGTAGGAACACCCTCAGCAGCAGTACGCCCTAGGCGGCTGCCTAGTTTGCCTAGTGGTAGCACCGGCACTGGATACAATTCCTTCATAGCTTTCTTGTTCACTGACCTAGAACAAGCATGCAAATAGGATTTCCAACTTTACACTGACTAGACTTGCTGCATGCTTTTTCTGGATCAGTGACAGTGATAGAATCCCAGTGAAAAAAAAAAAAAAAAAACTCCTTTTACCGATATAACATAAAATAGATTTTTGCCCCATTGCTCACTTTCAGTCCAGAGCTGTCGTATGTTGTGCTTCTTTTCTACCTCTAGATATCCTCAGTCTTCCGGGTTGAATGACACGCAGCTTCTTTTAACCCACCTACCTTGAGCCCAGAGCCAAATCCCTGCACACCCGGCAGCCATGAGAAATGTGGCGTAGTCCTTCTAATGGGGACCCAGCCTGCTGATGGTGTTATGCCTCGTACACACGTATGGGATTCCCGGCGGTAAAAAGTCCGCCGGGAATCCTGAGGGGAAAACCGAGAACCTGCTCGGTAACTTTCCCCCTGTACACACGAGAGGTTTTCCCGAAGGGAAAACTGCGGTGAGAGCTTTGACCGGGAATCCCGGCCGTGTGTATGCTCCATCGCAGTTTTTCCCATAGGAAAACTGCTGGGAAAAAGACCGCCGGGAATCCCGGCGAGAAAAAGGAAAACGTTCTCTTTTTTTTCACGCAGTTTTCCTGTCGGGAAAACTGAGATGGAGCATACACACAGCCGGGATTCCCGGGCCAAAAGCTCTGATGGCAGTTTTCCTGCCGGGAAAACAGGTCGTGTGTACGAGGCATTAGGCTAGTAGCAGCCCCTGGCGTGGCGAGACCTGGCCGCTCCAGAGTCGGGTTGTTTGGGAATACAGCCCAAAGTGGGTGGTATACGCCATCTAATGCTAAACACAGTAGCCATTAACACACAAGTACTGTAAGCAGGGGTGTCAAACTCAATGTTATTGCAGGCCACATCAGCAGTATGGTTGCCCTCAAAGAGCTGGTTGTATCATAGTTCAGGATTACGCTACGTACAGAATGCAGAGTTCAGGAGTGCACTACATACAGAGTGCAGAGTTCAATAGTGTGTTATGCAAAGAGTGCAGAGTTCAGGGGTGTGCTATGTACAAAATGCAGTTCCAGGGGTGCCCTATGCACAGAGTGCAGAGTTTAGGGGTGCATTATGTACAAAGTGCAGGGTTCAGGGATGCGTTCCATACAGAGTGCAGAGTCCAGGAGTGTGCTATGTACAGAGCTCAGTGTGCTCTGTGCACAGAGTGCAGGGTTTAGGGGTGCCCTATCCACAGTGTGCAACTCCAACCCCCCCCCAAGCTTCCACTACTTTCAGCTACCTGGCCTGGCTCTAGTACCTCCTTGTGTAGGTGGTTCTAGTACCTCCCTGTGTAGGCGGCTCTGCCTTGCTGGGAGATCATTCTCTGTTCTGTTATGAGAACAAAACTGTCCCTTGTAAATACACAAGGCTTCTGTGTTTACAAGTGACAGCTTGGAGCGAGAGCCAGAGGTCGAAGGTGAGAAGTACTGGAGTTCCGCTGCAAAGCCAGGTCTGAGGGCCACATGACAAGGTTTGGAGAGCCGAATTCGGCCCATGGGTCTTGTGTTTGACATATGTGCCGTAAGGGGAAGCTGAAAGAACTTGGAAGAGAGAGTTCAAGAGGGCAAAAAACTGGACCCACCCCCAGCCTGTGAATGGGGAGAGAAGGAGAAACAAGACAGCACAGTGACCTGATCTCTCTGTCACTCTGCTTTCTCCTCTATCCTCATGCTTAGTGATGAGCCGAACACCCCCGGGTTCGGTTCGCACCAGAACCCGCGAACGGACCGAAAGTTCGCACGAACATTAGAACCCTATTAAATACAATGGATGCGAACGTTCGAATTCTAAAGTGCTAATTATAACGACTATTATGCATGTTATTGTCCTAAAAAGGGTTTGGGAACCCGGGTTCTGCAGCAGGGGACATGTATCAATGCAAAAAGAAGTTTTAAAAACGGCCGTTTTTCGGGAGCAGTCATTTTATTGATGCATAAAGTGAAAAAACAAAAACAAATATTCCTTTAAATATCGTACCTGGGGGGTGTCTAAAGTATGCCTGTGAAGTGCCACGTGTTTCCCGTGTTTAGAACTGTCCCTGCACAAAATGACATTTCTAAAGGGAAAAAAAAAGCCATTTAAAACTGCTTGCGGCTTTAATGTCTGGTCCCGGTAATATGGATGAAAATCTTTAAGAAAAATGGCATAGCTACCCCATCACAGCCCCCCCCCCCTACCCCAGCCCATTACCAGCCCCTTTGGGTCTTGTATGGATATTAAGGGGAACCCTGCACACAAAATAAAAAAGGCCTTATATACTCTGAACAGCCGTATACAGGCTGTGCATACAAGACAGGGACTGTAGGTTTGTTCTTATGTAGAATCTGTTTGTAATTTTGAACTGGTACATTGTTTAAGTGTAGCTCCAGCCAAAAAATATATTTTTAAGCTTTTTGGAAAACATAGGGAAGGGTTATCACCCCTGTAACATTTGTTTTGCTGTCTGTGCCCCTGTTCAGAACATTTCACCTCACTTTCCGTCCCAATGACAACTGTTTTTGAAATGTGGTGTTTTTATTGAAACAAGGATTGGTGATAAAGCATCAGTAGAGAGGAGACACCTTTTCTCCCATATTAATTCTTACAGGAGAGAATTTTCCTTCCTAGGGGTAGATTTCCTCTCACTTCCTGTTGTCTTCTTCCGTTTGCAAGTAGGAGTCGTTTGAAAGTTGGATGTTTGAAAGTAGGGACCTGCCGTATATACTCTGCAGAAATTGGCCGCTTAGGTGTTGGTGTTGGCACAACACTGTAAGCACTCACAGTTACTCTTGGTGGGTGCTGGAACGCCCTGCTGTCAACTATTATATCAGGAATTGTAATTACATATAATTGTTGAACAGTGGTAGGAAAAATTGGGCCTTTGATGGTGGTGCTGGTGCCACAACACTGTAAGGCCTCACAGTTACTCTTGGTGGGCGCAGCAATGGGCCCTGCTGTGAATTATTAGATCAATAATTATAATTGCATGCCCCTGTTGAACAGGGGCTGAAAAATTGGGCCTTAGGCACTGGTGGCACAACACTGCAACCCCTCACAGATACTGTACTTGGAGCACAGCAATGAGCCCTGTTGCAAAGTATTGCATCAAAAATTGTAATTACACGCCCCTGTTAAACAGGGGCTGAAAAATTGGGCCTTAGGCACTGGTGGCACAACACTGCAACCCCTCACAGATACTGTACTTGGAGCACAGCAATGAGCCCTGTTGCAAAGTATTGCATCAAAAATTGTAATTACATGCCCCTGTTAAACAGGGGCTGAAAAATTGGGCCTTAGGCACTGGTGGCACAACACTGCAACCCCTCACAGATACTGTACTTGGAGCACAGCAATGAGCCCTGTTGCAAAGTATTGCATCAAAAATTGTAATTACACGCCCCTGTTAAACAGGGGCTGAAAAATTGGGCCTTAGGCACTGGTGGCGGCACCCAGAAACAAAAATGTTCTTCCAAGCTATCATCATCAATCGGATCATTGAGGAGGAGGAGGATAGCCAGTCAACATAACAGCACAGGCACTCAGCATCAGCATCAGTCTTGAAGGGATGTGACATTTTAAAATCAATTAGTCTGTTATATCAGCATCAGGTGTGTGGTAGCTGGTGGTGATCCAAGACTGGTTCATCTTGATGAAAGTCAGTCGATCAACCGAGTCGGTGGACAGGCGCACCCTGTGATCCGTGACAAATCCTCCAGCAGCACTGAATGTGCGTTCTGAAAGAACGCTGGATGCAGGACAGGCCAGTAGCTCAATTGCATACTGTGCAAGCTCTGGCCAGTGATCCATCCTCAAGACCCAGTAAGCCAGAGGATTTTCGGTGGGGAAGGTGTCCAAGTCTGACCTTGCCCCTAGGTATTCCTGCACCATGTATATCAGACGCTGGCGATGGTTGCTGGAACCGATCATACTTTGGGGCTGCGGACAAAAGAATTGTCTGAACGCATCGGTCAGACGGCCACCTTCCCCACCGCTCCTTCTTTGACTGACCGAAGCCTCAGCAACTCGTTGTCCAGGACCAGGAGTTTGTAACCTCCCAGTCTCTGGGAACGCATTGCACAGACCTTTCTGCAAGGCCTCCCGGAGTTGTCTCATCCTCTGCTCCCTCTGCGACGGTAACATAAGGTCCGCAACCTTACCCTTGTACCGTGGATCAAGGAGAGTGGCCAGCCAGTAATGGTCCCTCTCCTTGATCCGAAGAATACGAGGATCCTTCCGCAGACTTTGCAGGATCAGGGAGGCCATGCAGCGTAGGTTAGCTGAGGCATTCAGTCCGGAGTCCTCTGGGTCACTAAGGACGACATGATCCGCAGCCACCTCCTCCCAGCCACGTACAAGTCCACTGGTTTCTTGGGACTGTAAATCATCCCTAAAAGACTGCTGCTGATGATGCTGAGTGCCAGGCTCCACCTCCATGCTGACACAATCCTCCTCCTCCTGTGCGATGGGTGGGACAGAAGGAACACTGTCTGGGTAAAGGGGGCCTTGAGAGGCAAGGAAGTCCTCCTCTTCCTGCCTCTGTTCTGCCTCAAGTGCCCTGTCCATTATTCCACGCAGCGTGTGCTCCAACAGGTGGACAAGAGGTACAGTGTCACTGATGCATGCACTGTCACTGCTCACCATCCTCGTGGCCTCCTCAAATGGTGCCAGGACAGTGCATGCATCCCTGATCATGCCCCACTGGCGTGGTGAAAAAAAACCAAGCTCCCCTGACCCTGTCCTGGTGCCGTAGTCGCACAGGTACTCATTGATGGCCCTCTGCTGCGTGTGCAGCCGCTGCAGCATGGCCAACGTTGAGTTCCATCTGGTGGGCATGTCACATATAAGGCGGTTCTTGGGCAGGTTCAACTCCTTTTGCAGCTCAGCCAGGCGAGCACTGGCATTATAAGATCTGCGGAAATGCACACAGACTTTCCTGGCCTGCCTCAGGACATCCTGTAAGCCCGGGTACCTGCCCAAGAACCGCTGCACCACCAGGTTAAGGACGTGAGCCATACAGGGCACATGGGTCAGTTGTCCCTGTCGGAGGGCGGAGAGGAGGTTGGTGCCATTGTCGCAAACCACCATTCCTGGCTTAAGCTGGCGTGGCGTCAACCACCTCTCGGCCTGCCCCTGCAGAGCAGACAGGACCTCTGCCCCAGTGTGGCTCCTGTCCCCCAAACACACCAGCGCAAGCACGGCATGGCATCTTTTTGCCTGCGTACTTGCGTAGCCCCTTGAACGCCTACGGAGCACCGCTGATTCCGAGGACAAAGCACAGGAAGAGGCCATGGAGGAAGAAGAAGAGGAGGGGGTGGAGGAGAGAGGTGTGTCACAACCAGTAGTAGCATTTTGGAGGCGTGGCGGTGGAACAACCTCCAACACTACTGCACCTTGTCCTGCATCCTTCCCAGCTACCAAAAGAGTGACCCAATGGGCCGTGAAAGAAAGGTAACGTCCCTGTCCATGCCTGCTGGACCATGAGTCAGCGGTAATATGCACCTTACCGCTGACCGCCCTGTCCAGCGAGGCCAAGACATTGCCTTCCACATGCCGGTAGAGAGCCGGAATCGCCTTCCGTGAGAAAAAGTGGCGTTTGGGAACCTGCCACTGAGGAACCGCACATTGCACAAACTCACGGAAGGGGGCCGAGTCTACCAACTGAAAAGGCAGCAGTTGAAGCGCTAGCAATTTAGCCAAGCTAGCATTCAACCGCTGGGCATGTGGATGGCTGGGAGTGAACTTCTTTCGACGGTCCAGCAGCTGGGGCAGGGAAATTTGCCTGCTAGAATCGGACGTCGGTGTACTGCTAGCAGAGTGGCCGCAAGTACTTGGCTGTGACACACCTAATTCTACACCTTCATTCCTCTCAGTGCAGGTTTCAGAGAGGACTGAAGGTATAGTGGGGTTGGAGATCCCAGCTGATGCGGTGCAAGGAGAGGTCCGCTTTGTTCTTTGGTGTGGGTCTTTAAGGTAGGCTTGCCAACGAGCTGCATGGCAGGTCAACATATGTCTGGTCAAACATGTGGTGCCCAAGCGGCTGATGTTTTGGCCACGCGATATACGCTTGAGACATATGTTGCAAACAGCAGCTGTGCGAGCTGATGCACTCGCCTCAAAAAAGGCCCACACCAAAGAACTTTTTGAATGACGGGCAGAGGCAGCGCCCTGCACAGGCGGAGCTCTGCGGTGTGATTCCGTCGGTGTGCTGCCCTTACGCTGGCCACCCAAGGGCATCCTGCCTCGTTGGAGATGTGCCTCCTCCTCATCCTCCTCTCTCCTATTAGGCACCCACGTGGAGTCAGTGACCTCATCATCCCCTCCCTCCTCATCACTGGAGCCAATCTGGCAGTATGCTGCAGCTGCTGGAACATGACTGCCAGATTGGTGTCCTTCTTGAGCATCCCCTCTCTCTGCTCTCACGCTACTGCTTTCCTCTAGCTGGGTATCATCATCAGATCCTTCGAAACGCTGGGCATCCTCCTGGAGCATGTACCCAACACTGTGCTCAAACAGTTCGGGGGACTCCTCAGGAGGAGGACATGGTGGGTCTAGGGAAGGAGTGACTGATGATGACATTGATACCAGGGAAGAGGACGCTTTGGCAGCTGCTTTGCCAGTACCCTGAGCCTGGGTGAGAGAGGATGAGGAGGATGAGGAGGGCTTGGTCATCCACTCTACCAAGTTATCGGCATGATGTGGCTCAACATGTCCAGCTGCCGAAAAGAAGGACAAGCGTGTCCCATGGCCATGTGCTGATGACAATGCACCGCGTCCACGACCAGCACTGTTGCCCCCAGACACAGAGCCTGCTTGCCCTCTTTTATTGGCTCCTGACTGTCTGCCTCTCCTTGTTTGCCTTCCAGACATTCTAATGGATGGCCTGCAGGGAGATGGGAAAAACAGCAATAAGGGCTAGCTTCAGGTGTATACTGTGCAGGAGGCTTAGCAACAATGACACTGACACTGTCCCCTGCCTATCCTTCTGTGTCCCTAAACACAAGGATTTGCAATATGCTTCAGCAAGATTGGTTTAGCACAGAATGGTACACTGACACTTTCCCTCACTGAGTGTCCTTCTCTGTCCCTAAACACAAGGATTTGCAATATGCTTCAGCAAGATTGGTTTAGCACAGAATGGTACACTGACACTTTCCCTCACTGAGTGTCCCTCTCTGTCCCTAAACACAAGGATTTGCAATATGCTTCAGCAAGATTGGTTTAGCACAGAATAGTACACTGACACTTTCCCTCACTGAGTGTCCTTCTCTGTCCCTAAACACAAGGATTTGCAATATGCTTCAGCAAGATTGGTTTAGCACAGAATGGTACACTGACACTTTCCCTCACTGAGTGTCCTTCTCTGTCCCTAAACACAAGGATTTGCAATATGCTTCAGCAATATTGGTTTAGCACAGAATGGTACACTGACACTTTCCCTCACTGAGTGTCCCTCTCTGTCCCTAAACACGAAGATTTGCAATATGCTTCAGCAAGATTGATTTAGCACAGAATAGTACACTGACACTTTCCCTCACTGAGTGTCCTTCTCTGTCCCTAAACACAAGGATTTGCAATATGCTTCAGCAAGATTGGTTTAGCACAGAATGGTACACTGAAACTTTCCCTCACTGAGTGTCCCTCTCTGTCCCTAAACACAAGGATTTGCAATATGCTTCAGCAAGATTGGTTTAGCACAGAATAGTACACTGACACTTTCCCTCACTGAGTGTCCTTCTCTGTCCCTAAACACAAGGATTTGCAATATGCTTCAGCAAAATTGGTTTAGCACAGAATGGTACACTGACACTTTCCCTCACTGAGTGTCCTTCTCTGTCCCTAAACACAAGGATTTGCAATATGCTTCAGCAAGATTGGTTTAGCACAGAATGGTACACTGACACTTTCCCTCACTGAGTGTCCCTCTCTGTCCCTAAACACAAGGATTTGCAATATGCTTCAGCAAGATTGGTTTAGCACAGAATAGTACACTGACACTTTCCCTCACTGAGTGTCCTTCTCTGTCCCTAAACACAAGGATTTGCAATATGCTTCAGCAAGATTGGTTTAGCACAGAATGGTACACTGACACTTTCCCTCACTGAGTGTCCTTCTCTGTCCCTAAACACAAGGATTTGCAATATGCTTCAGCAAGATTGGTTTAGCACAGAATGGTACACTGACACTTTCCCTCACTGAGTGTCCCTCTCTGTCCCTAAACACAAGGATTTGCAATATGCTTCAGCAAGATTGGTTTAGCACAGAATAGTACACTGACACTTTCCCTCACTGAGTGTCCTTCTCTGTCCCTAAACACAAGGATTTGCAATATGCTTCAGCAAAATTGGTTTAGCACAGAATGGTACACTGACACTTTCCCTCACTGAGTGTCCTTCTCTGTCCCTAAACACAAGGATTTGCAATATGCTTCAGCAAGATTGGTTTAGCACAGAATGGTACACTGACACTTTCCCTCACTGAGTGTCCCTCTCTGTCCCTAAACACAAGGATTTGCAATATGCTTCAGCAAGATTGGTTTAGCACAGAATGGTACACTGACACTTTCCCTCACTGAGTGTCCCTCTCTGTCCCTAAACACAAGGATTTGCAATATGCTTCAGCAAGATTGGTTTAGCACAGAATAGTACACTGACACTTTCCCTCACTGAGTGTCCTTCTCTGTCCCTAAACACAAGGATTTGCAATATGCTTCAGCAAGATTGGTTTAGCACAGAATGGTACACTGACACTTTCCCTCACTGAGTGTCCCTCTCTGTCCCTAAACACGAAGATTTGCAATATGCTTCAGCAAGATTGATTTAGCACAGAATAGTACACTGACACTTTCCCTCACTGAGTGTCCTTCTCTGTCCCTAAACACAAGGATTTGCAATATGCTACAGCAAGATTGGTTTAGCACAGAATAGTACACTGACACTTTCCCTCACTGAGTGTCCTTCTCTGTCCCTAAACACAAGGATTTGCAATATGCTTCAGCAAGATTGGTTTAGCACAGAATGGTACACTGACACTTTCCCTCACTGAGTGTCCCTCTCTGTCCCTAAACACAAGGATTTGCAATATGCTTCAGCAAGATTGGTTTAGCACAGAATAGTACACTGACACTTTCCCTCACTGAGTGTCCTTCTCTGTCCCTAAACACAAGGATTTGCAATATGCTTCAGCAATATTGGTTTAGCACAGAATGGTACACTGACACTTTCCCTCACTGAGTGTCCCTCTCTGTCCCTAAACACGAAGATTTGCAATATGCTTCAGCAAGATTGATTTAGCACAGAATAGTACACTGACACTTTCCCTCACTGAGTGTCCTTCTCTGTCCCTAAACACAAGGATTTGCAATATGCTACAGCAAGATTGGTTTAGCACAGAATAGTACATTGACACTTTCCCTCACTGAGTGTCCTTCTCTGTCCCTAAACACAAGGATTTGCAATATGCTTCAGCAAGATTGGTTTAGCACAGAATGGTACACTGACACTTTCCCTCACTGAGTGTCCCTCTCTGTCCCTAAACACAAGGATTTGCAATATGCTTCAGCAAGATTGGTTTAGCGCAGAATAGTACACTGACACTTTCCCTCACTGAGTGTCCTTCTCTGTCCCTAAACACAAGGATTTGCAATATGCTTCAGCAAGATTGGTTTAGCACAGAATAGTACACTGACACTTTCCCTCACTGAGTGTCCTTCTCTGTCCCTAAACACAAGGATTTGCAATATGCTTCAGCAAGATTGGTTTAGCACAAAATAGTACACTGACACTTTCCCTCACTGAGTGTCCTTCTCTGTCCCTAAACACAAGGATTTGCAATATGCTTCAGCAAGATTGGTTTAGCACAGAATGGTACACTGACACTTTCCCTCACTGAGTGTCCCTCTCTGTCCCTAAACACAAGGATTTGCAATATGCTTCAGCAAGATTGGTTTAGCACAGAATAGTACACTGACACTTTCCCTCACTGAGTGTCCTTCTCTGTCCCTAAACACAAGGATTTGCAATATGCTTCAGCAAGATTGGTTTAGCACAGAATGGTACACTGACACTTTCCCTCACTGAGTGTCCCTCTCTGTCCCTAAACACGAAGATTTGCAATATGCTTCAGCAAGATTGATTTAGCACAGAATAGTACACTGACACTTTCCCTCACTGAGTGTCCTTCTCTGTCTCTAAACACAAGGATTTGCAATATGCTACAGCAAGATTGGTTTAGCACAGAATAGTACACTGACACTTTCCCTCACTGAGTGTCCTTCTCTGTCCCTAAACACAAGGATTTGCAATATGCTTCAGCAAGATTGGTTTAGCACAGAATGGTACACTGACACTTTCCCTCACTGAGTGTCCCTCTCTGTCCCTAAACACAAGGATTTGCAATATGCTTCAGCAAGATTGGTTTAGCACAGAATAGTACACTGACACTTTCCCTCACTGAGTGTCCTTCTCTGTCCCTAAACACAAGGATTTGCAATATGCTTCAGCAATATTGGTTTAGCACAGAATGGTACACTGACACTTTCCCTCACTGAGTGTCCCTCTCTGTCCCTAAACACGAAGATTTGCAATATGCTTCAGCAAGATTGATTTAGCACAGAATAGTACACTGACACTTTCCCTCACTGAGTGTCCTTCTCTGTCCCTAAACACAAGGATTTGCAATATGCTACAGCAAGATTGGTTTAGCACAGAATAGTACACTGACACTTTCCCTCACTGAGTGTCCTTCTCTGTCCCTAAACACAAGGATTTGCAATATGCTTCAGCAAGATTGGTTTAGCACAGAATGGTACACTGACACTTTCCCTCACTGAGTGTCCCTATCTGTCCCTAAACACAAGGATTTGCAATATGCTTCAGCAAGATTGGTTTAGCACAGAATAGTACACTGACACTTTCCCTCACTGAGTGTCCTTCTCTGTCCCTAAACACAAGGATTTGCAATATGCTTCAGCAAGATTGGTTTAGCACAGAATAGTACACTGACACTTTCCCTCACTGAGTGTCCTTCTCTGTCCCTAAACACAAGGATTTGCAATATGCTTCAGCAAGATTGGTTTAGCACAGAATGGTACACTGACACTTTCCCTCACTGAGTGTCCTTCTCTGTCCCTAAACACAAGGATTTGCAATATGCTTCAGCAAGATTGGTTTAGCACAGAATGGTACACTGACACTTTCCCTCACTGAGTGTCACTCTCTGTCCCTAAACACAAGGATTTGCAATATGCTTCAGCAAGATTGGTTTAGCACAGAATAGTACACTGACACTTTCCCTCTCTGAGTGTCCTTCTCTGTCCCTAAACACAAGGATTTGCAATATGCTTCAGCAAGATTGGTTTAGCACAGAATGGTACACTGACACTTTCCCTCACTGAGTGTCCCTCTCTGTCCCTAAACACAAGGATTTGCAATATGCTTCAGCAAGATTGGTTTAGCACAGAATAGCACACAGACACTTTCCCTCACTGAGTGTCCTTCTCTGTCCCTAAACACAAGGATTTGCAATATGCTTCAGCAAGATTGGTTTAGCACAGAATGGTACATTGACACTTTCCCTCACTGAGTGTCCCTCTCTGTCCCTAAACACAAGGATTTGCAATATGCTTCAGCAAGATTGGTTTAGCACAGAATAGTACACTGACACTTTCCCTCACTGAGTGTCCTTCTCTGTCCCTAAACACAAGGATTTGCAATATGCTTCAGCAAGATTGGTTTAGCACAGAATGGTACACTGACACTTTCCCTCACTGAGTGTCCTTCTCTGTCCCTAAACACAAGGATTTGCAATATGCTTCAGCAAGATTGGTTTAGCACAGAATGGTACACTGACACTTTCCCTCACTGAGTGTCCCTCTCTGTCCCTAAACACAAGGATTTGCAATATGCTTCAGCAAGATTGGTTTAGCACAAAATAGTACACTGACACTTTCCCTCACTGAGTGTCCTTCTCTGTCCCTAAACACAAGGATTTGCAATATGCTTCAGCAAGATTGGTTTAGCACAGAATGGTACACTGACACTTTCCCTCACTGAGTGTCCCTCTCTGTCCCTAAACACAAGGATTTGCAATATGCTTCAGCAAGATTGGTTTAGCACAAAATAGTACACTGACACTTTCCCTCACTGAGTGTCCTTCTCTGTCCCTAAACACAAGGATTTGCAATATGCTTCAGCAAGATTGGTTTAGCACAGAATGGTACACTGACACTTTCCCTCACTGAGTGTCCCTCTCTGTCCCTAAACACAAGGATTTGCAATATGCTTCAGCAAGATTGGTTTAGCACAGAATAGCACACAGACACTTTCCCTCACTGAGTGTCCTTCTCTGTCCCTAAACACAAGGATTTGCAATATGCTTCAGCAAGATTGGTTTAGCACAGAATGGTACACTGACACTTTCCCTCACTGAGTGTCCCTCTCTGTCCCTAAACACAAGGATTTGCAATATGCTTCAGCAAGATTGGTTTAGCACAGAATAGTACACTGACACTTTCCCTCACTGAGTGTCCTTCTCTGTCCCTAAACACAAGGATTTGCAATATGCTTCAGCAAGATTGGTTTAGCACAGAATGGTACACTGACACTTTCCCTCACTGAGTGTCCTTCTCTGTCCCTAAACACAAGGATTTGCAATATGCTTCAGCAAGATTGGTTTAGCACAGAATGGTACACTGACACTTTCCCTCACTGAGTGTCCCTCTCTGTCCCTAAACACAAGGATTTGCAATATGCTTCAGCAAGATTGGTTTAGCACAAAATAGTACACTGACACTTTCCCTCACTGATTGTCCTTCTCTGTCCCTAAACACAAGGATTTGCAATATGCTTCAGCAAGATTGGTTTAGCACAGAATGGTACACTGACACTTTCCCTCACTGAGTGTCCCTCTCTGTCCCTAAACACAAGGATTTGCAATATGCTTCAGCAAGATTGGTTTAGCACAGAATAGCACACAGACACTTTCCCTCACTGAGTGTCCCTCTCTGTCCCTAAACACAAGGATTTGCAATATGCTTCAGCAAGATTGGTTTAGCACAGAATGGTACACTGACACTTTCCCTCACTGAGTGTCCTTCTCTGTCCCTAAACACAAGGATTTGCAATATGCTTCAGCAAGATTGGTTTAGCACAGAATGGTACACTGACACTTTCCCTCACTGAGTGTCCCTCTCTGTCCCTAAACACAAGGATTTGCAATATGCTTCAGCAAGATTGGTTTAGCACAGAATAGTACACTGACACTTTCCCTCACTGAGTGTCCTTCTCTGTCCCTAAACACAAGGATTTGCAATATGCTTCAGCAAGATTGGTTTAGCACAGAATCGTACACTGACACTTTCCCTCACTGAGTGTCCTTCTCTGTCCCTAAACACAAGGATTTGCAATATGCTTCAGCAATATTGGTTTAGCACAGAATGGTACACTGACACTTTCCCTCACTGAGTGTCCCTCTCTGTCCCTAAACACGAAGATTTGCAATATGCTTCAGCAAGATTGATTTAGCACAGAATAGTACACTGACACTTTCCCTCACTGAGTGTCCTTCTCTGTCCCTAAACACAAGGATTTGCAATATGCTACAGCAAGATTGGTTTAGCACAGAATAGTACACTGACACTTTCCCTCACTGAGTGTCCTTCTCTGTCCCTAAACACAAGGATTTGCAATATGCTTCAGCAAGATTGGTTTAGCACAGAATGGTACACTGACACTTTCCCTCACTGAGTGTCCCTCTCTGTCCCTAAACACAAGGATTTGCAATATGCTTCAGCAAGATTGGTTTAGCACAGAATAGTACACTGACACTTTCCCTCACTGAGTGTCCTTCTCTGTCCCTAAACACAAGGATTTGCAATATGCTTCAGCAATATTGGTTTAGCACAGAATGGTACACTGACACTTTCCCTCACTGAGTGTCCCTCTCTGTCCCTAAACACGAAGATTTGCAATATGCTTCAGCAAGATTGATTTAGCACAGAATAGTACACTGACACTTTCCCTCACTGAGTGTCCTTCTCTGTCCCTAAACACAAGGATTTGCAATATGCTTCAGCAAGATTGGTTTAGCACGGAATGGTACACTGACACTTTCCCTCACTGAGTGTCCTTCTCTGTCCCTAAACACAAGGATTTGCAATATGCTTCAGCAAGATTGGTTTAGCACAGAATGGTACACTGACACTTTCCCTCACTGAGTGTCACTCTCTGTCCCTAAACACAAGGATTTGCAATATGCTTCAGCAAGATTGGTTTAGCACAGAATGGTACACTGACACTTTCCCTCACTGAGTGTCCCTCTCTGTCCCTAAACACAAGGATTTGCAATATGCTTCAGCAAGATTGGTTTAGCACAGAATAGCACACAGACACTTTCCCTCACTGAGTGTCCTTCTCTGTCCCTAAACACAAGGATTTGCAATATGCTTCAGCAAGATTGGTTTAGCACAGAATGGTACACTGACACTTTCCCTCACTGAGTGTCCTTCTCTGTCCCTAAACACAAGGATTTGCAATATGCTTCAGCAAGATTGGTTTAGCACAGAATGGTACACTGACACGTTCCCTCACTGAGTGTCCCTCTCTGTCCCTAAACACAAGGATTTGCAATATGCTTCAGCAAGATTGGTTTAGCACAGAATAGTACACTGACACTTTCCCTCACTGAGTGTCCTTCTCTGTCCCTAAACACAAGGATTTGCAATATGCTTCAGCAAGATTGGTTTAGCACAGAATGGTACACTGACACTTTCCCTCACTGAGTGTCCTTCTCTGTCCCTAAACACAAGGATTTGCAATATGCTTCAGCAAGATTGGTTTAGCACAGAATGGTACACTGACACTTTCCCTCACTGAGTGTCCCTCTCTGTCCCTAAACACAAGGATTTGCAATATGCTTCAGCAAGATTGGTTTAGCACAGAATGGTACACTGACACTTTCCCTCACTGAGTGTCCCTCTCTGTCCCTAAACACAAGGATTTGCAATATGCTTCAGCAAGATTGGTTTAGCACAGAATAGTACACTGACACTTTCCCTCACTGAGTGTCCTTCTCTGTCCCTAAACACAAGGATTTGCAATATGCTTCAGCAAGATTGGTTTAGCACAGAATGGTACACTGACACTTTCCCTCACTGAGTGTCCTTCTCTGTCCCTAAACACAAGGATTTGCAATATGCTTCAGCAAGATTGGTTTAGCACAGAATGGTACACTGACACTTTCCCTCACTGAGTGTCCCTCTCTGTCCCTAAACACAAGGATTTGCAATATGCTTCAGCAAGATTGGTTTAGCACAGAATAGTACACTGACACTTTCCCTCACTGAGTGTCCTTCTCTGTCCCTAAACACAAGGATTTGCAATATGCTTCAGCAAGATTGGTTTAGCACAGAATGGTACACTGACACTTTCCCTCACTGAGTGTCCTTCTCTGTCCCTAAACACAAGGATTTGCAATATGCTTCAGCAAGATTGGTTTAGCACAGAATGGTACACTGACACTTTCCCTCACTGAGTGTCCCTCTCTGTCCCTAAACACAAGGATTTGCAATATGCTTCAGCAAGATTGGTTTAGCACAGAATAGTACACTGACACTTTCCCTCACTGAGTGTCCTTCTCTGTCCCTAAACACAAGGATTTGCAATATGCTTCAGCAAGATTGGTTTAGCACAGAATGGTACACTGACACTTTCCCTCACTGAGTGTCCCTCTCTGTCCCTAAACACAAGGATTTGCAATATGCTTCAGCAAGATTGGTTTAGCACAGAATAGCACACAGACACTTTCCCTCACTGAGTGTCCCTCTCTGTCCCTAAACACAAGGATTTGCAATATGCTTCAGCAAGATTGGTTTAGCACAGAATGGTACACTGACACTTTCCCTCACTGAGTGTCCTTCTCTGTCCCTAAACACAAGGATTTGCAATATGCTTCAGCAAGATTGGTTTAGCACAGAATGGTACACTGACACTTTCCCTCACTGAGTGTCCCTCTCTGTCCCTAAACACAAGGATTTGCAATATGCTTCAGCAAGATTGGTTTAGCACAGAATAGTACACTGACACTTTCCCTCACTGAGTGTCCTTCTCTGTCCCTAAACACAAGGATTTGCAATATGCTTCAGCAAGATTGGTTTAGCACAGAATCGTACACTGACACTTTCCCTCACTGAGTGTCCTTCTCTGTCCCTAAACACAAGGATTTGCAATATGCTTCAGCAATATTGGTTTAGCACAGAATGGTACACTGACACTTTCCCTCACTGAGTGTCCCTCTCTGTCCCTAAACACGAAGATTTGCAATATGCTTCAGCAAGATTGATTTAGCACAGAATAGTACACTGACACTTTCCCTCACTGAGTGTCCTTCTCTGTCCCTAAACACAAGGATTTGCAATATGCTTCAGCAAGATTGGTTTAGCACAGAATGGTACACTGACACTTTCCCTCACTGAGTGTCCCTCTCTGTCCCTAAACACAAGGATTTGCAATATGCTTCAGCAAGATTGGTTTAGCACAGAATAGCACACAGACACTTTCCCTCACTGAGTGTCCTTCTCTGTCCCTAAACACAAGGATTTGCAATATGCTTCAGCAAGATTGGTTTAGCACAGAATGGTACACTGACACTTTCCCTCACTGAGTGTCCTTCTCTGTCCCTAAACACAAGGATTTGCAATATGCTTCAGCAAGATTGGTTTAGCACAGAATGGTACACTGACACGTTCCCTCACTGAGTGTCCCTCTCTGTCCCTAAACACAAGGATTTGCAATATGCTTCAGCAAGATTGGTTTAGCACAGAATAGTACACTGACACTTTCCCTCACTGAGTGTCCTTCTCTGTCCCTAAACACAAGGATTTGCAATATGCTTCAGCAAGATTGGTTTAGCACAGAATGGTACACTGACACTTTCCCTCACTGAGTGTCCTTCTCTGTCCCTAAACACAAGGATTTGCAATATGCTTCAGCAAGATTGGTTTAGCACAGAATGGTACACTGACACTTTCCCTCACTGAGTGTCCCTCTCTGTCCCTAAACACAAGGATTTGCAATATGCTTCAGCAAGATTGGTTTAGCACAGAATGGTACACTGACACTTTCCCTCACTGAGTGTCCCTCTCTGTCCCTAAACACAAGGATTTGCAATATGCTTCAGCAAGATTGGTTTAGCACAGAATAGTACACTGACACTTTCCCTCACTGAGTGTCCTTCTCTGTCCCTAAACACAAGGATTTGCAATATGCTTCAGCAAGATTGGTTTAGCACAGAATGGTACACTGACACTTTCCCTCACTGAGTGTCCTTCTCTGTCCCTAAACACAAGGATTTGCAATATGCTTCAGCAAGATTGGTTTAGCACAGAATGGTACACTGACACTTTCCCTCACTGAGTGTCCCTCTCTGTCCCTAAACACAAGGATTTGCAATATGCTTCAGCAAGATTGGTTTAGCACAGAATAGTACACTGACACTTTCCCTCACTGAGTGTCCTTCTCTGTCCCTAAACACAAGGATTTGCAATATGCTTCAGCAAGATTGGTTTAGCACAGAATGGTACACTGACACTTTCCCTCACTGAGTGTCCTTCTCTGTCCCTAAACACAAGGATTTGCAATATGCTTCAGCAAGATTGGTTTAGCACAGAATGGTACACTGACACTTTCCCTCACTGAGTGTCCCTCTCTGTCCCTAAACACAAGGATTTGCAATATGCTTCAGCAAGATTGGTTTAGCACAGAATAGTACACTGACACTTTCCCTCACTGAGTGTCCTTCTCTGTCCCTAAACACAAGGATTTGCAATATGCTTCAGCAAGATTGGTTTAGCACAGAATGGTACACTGACACTTTCCCTCACTGAGTGTCCCTCTCTGTCCCTAAACACAAGGATTTGCAATATGCTTCAGCAAGATTGGTTTAGCACAGAATAGCACACAGACACTTTCCCTCACTGAGTGTCCCTCTCTGTCCCTAAACACAAGGATTTGCAATATGCTTCAGCAAGATTGGTTTAGCACAGAATGGTACACTGACACTTTCCCTCACTGAGTGTCCTTCTCTGTCCCTAAACACAAGGATTTGCAATATGCTTCAGCAAGATTGGTTTAGCACAGAATGGTACACTGACACTTTCCCTCACTGAGTGTCCCTCTCTGTCCCTAAACACAAGGATTTGCAATATGCTTCAGCAAGATTGGTTTAGCACAGAATAGTACACTGACACTTTCCCTCACTGAGTGTCCTTCTCTGTCCCTAAACACAAGGATTTGCAATATGCTTCAGCAAGATTGGTTTAGCACAGAATCGTACACTGACACTTTCCCTCACTGAGTGTCCTTCTCTGTCCCTAAACACAAGGATTTGCAATATGCTTCAGCAATATTGGTTTAGCACAGAATGGTACACTGACACTTTCCCTCACTGAGTGTCCCTCTCTGTCCCTAAACACGAAGATTTGCAATATGCTTCAGCAAGATTGATTTAGCACAGAATAGTACACTGACACTTTCCCTCACTGAGTGTCCTTCTCTGTCCCTAAACACAAGGATTTGCAATATGCTACAGCAAGATTGGTTTAGCACAGAATAGTACACTGACACTTTCCCTCACTGAGTGTCCTTCTCTGTCCCTAAACACAAGGATTTGCAATATGCTTCAGCAAGATTGGTTTAGCACAGAATGGTACACTGACACTTTCCCTCACTGAGTGTCCCTCTCTGTCCCTAAACACAAGGATTTGCAATATGCTTCAGCAAGATTGGTTTAGCACAGAATAGTACACTGACACTTTCCCTCACTGAGTGTCCTTCTCTGTCCCTAAACACAAGGATTTGCAATATGCTTCAGCAATATTGGTTTAGCACAGAATGGTACACTGACACTTTCCCTCACTGAGTGTCCCTCTCTGTCCCTAAACACGAAGATTTGCAATATGCTTCAGCAAGATTGATTTAGCACAGAATAGTACACTGACACTTTCCCTCACTGAGTGTCCTTCTCTGTCCCTAAACACAAGGATTTGCAATATGCTACAGCAAGATTGGTTTAGCACAGAATAGTACACTGACACTTTCCCTCACTGAGTGTCCTTCTCTGTCCCTAAACACAAGGATTTGCAATATGCTTCAGCAAGATTGGTTTAGCACAGAATGGTACACTGACACTTTCCCTCACTGAGTGTCCCTCTCTGTCCCTAAACACAAGGATTTGCAATATGCTTCAGCAAGATTGGTTTAGCACAGAATAGTACACTGACACTTTCCCTCACTGAGTGTCCTTCTCTGTCCCTAAACACAAGGATTTGCAATATGCTTCAGCAATATTGGTTTAGCACAGAATGGTACACTGACACTTTCCCTCACTGAGTGTCCCTCTCTGTCCCTAAACACGAAGATTTGCAATATGCTTCAGCAAGATTGGTTTAGCACAGAATAGTACACTGACACTTTCCCTCACTGAGTGTCCTTCTCTGTCCCTAAACACAAGGATTTGCAATATGCTACAGCAAGATTGGTTTAGCACAGAATAGTACACTGACACTTTCCCTCACTGAGTGTCCCTCTCTGTCCCTAAACACAAGGATTTGCAATATGCTTCAGCAAGATTGGTTTAGCACAGAATAGTACACTGACACTTTCCCTCACTGAGTGTCCTTCTCTGTCCCTAAACACAAGGATTTGCAATATGCTACAGCAAGATTGGTTTAGCACAGAATAGTACACTGACACTTTCCCTCACTGAGTGTCCTTCTCTGTCCCTAAACACAAGGATTTGCAATATGCTTCAGCAAGATTGGTTTAGCACAGAATGGTACACTGACACTTTCCCTCACTGAGTGTCCCTCTCTGTCCCTAAACACAAGGATTTGCAATATGCTTCAGCAAGATTGGTTTAGCACAGAATAGTACACTGACACTTTCCCTCACTGAGTGTCCTTCTCTGTCCCTAAACACAAGGATTTGCAATATGCTTCAGCAAGATTGGTTTAGCACAGAATAGTACACTGACACTTTCCCTCACTGAGTGTCCTTCTCTGTCCCTAAACACAAGGATTTGCAATATGCTTCAGCAAGATTGGTTTAGCACAGAATGGTACACTGACACTTTCCCTCACTGAGTGTCCTTCTCTGTCCCTAAACACAAGGATTTGCAATATGCTTCAGCAAGATTGGTTTAGCACAGAATGGTACACTGACACTTTCCCTCACTGAGTGTCACTCTCTGTCCCTAAACACAAGGATTTGCAATATGCTTCAGCAAGATTGGTTTAGCACAGAATGGTACACTGACACTTTCCCTCACTGAGTGTCCCTCTCTGTCCCTAAACACAAGGATTTGCAATATGCTTCAGCAAGATTGGTTTAGCACAGAATAGCACACAGACACTTTCCCTCACTGAGTGTCCTTCTCTGTCCCTAAACACAAGGATTTGCAATATGCTTCAGCAAGATTGGTTTAGCACAGAATGGTACACTGACACTTTCCCTCACTGAGTGTCCTTCTCTGTCCCTAAACACAAGGATTTGCAATATGCTTCAGCAAGATTGGTTTAGCACAGAATGGTACACTGACACTTTCCCTCACTGAGTGTCCCTCTCTGTCCCTAAACACAAGGATTTGCAATATGCTTCAGCAAGATTGGTTTAGCACAGAATAGTACACTGACACTTTCCCTCACTGAGTGTCCTTCTCTGTCCCTAAACACAAGGATTTGCAATATGCTTCAGCAAGATTGGTTTAGCACAGAATGGTACACTGACACTTTCCCTCACTGAGTGTCTCTCTCTGTCCCTAAACACAAGGATTTGCAATATGCTTCAGCAAGATTGGTTTAGCACAGAATGGTACACTGACACTTTCCCTCACTGAGTGTCCTTCTCTGTCCCTAAACACAAGGATTTGCAATATGCTTCAGCAAGATTGGTTTAGCACAGAATGGTACACTGACACTTTCCCTCACTGAGTGTCCTTCTCTGTCCCTAAACACAAGGATTTGCAATATGCTTCAGCAAGATTGGTTTAGCACAGAATGGTACACTGACACTTTCCCTCACTGAGTGTCCTTCTCTGTCCCTAAACACAAGGATTTGCAATATGCTTCAGCAAGATTGGTTTAGCACAGAATGGTACACTGACACTTTCCCTCACTGAGTGTCCCTCTCTGTCCCTAAACACAAGGATTTGCAATATGCTTCAGCAAGATTGGTTTAGCACAGAATAGTACACTGACACTTTCCCTCACTGTGTGTCCTTCTCTGTCCCTAAACACAAGGATTTGCAATATGCTTCAGCAAGATTGGTTTAGCACAGAATGGTACACTGACACTTTCCCTCACTGAGTGTCCCTCTCTGTCCCTAAACACAAGGATTTGCAATATGCTTCAGCAAGATTGGTTTAGCACAGAATAGTACACTGACACTTTCCCTCACTGTTTTTCTCTGTCCCTACAAACAAGGTTTAGCACAGAATAACACACTGACACTCTCCCTACCTATCATTCTCTGTCCCTAAACACAAGGAATCCAGGATTAGTAAAGAAAAAAATGACACTGTCCCTGCCTATGCTTCTCTTTCCCTGCTCCGGAACACACTACACAAGGCCGCCGCGCTGTCGGCCTTTTATAGTGTGGGGCGTGTGCTAAATCCCCTCATCAATAATTGGCCACAGGCATCCTGCCTGTGGCCAATCATTGCTCTCCTCGCTGCCGGCGCTGTGATTGGCCAAGCATGCGGGGTCACAGTGCATGCTTGGCCAATTACAGCGCCTGGATGACACTGCGATGGCGTAGTGCATTGTGGGCCGTTCGTGTCACTTGAATTTGGCGCGAACGGCCCAAATCGTTCGTTGTTCGCCGAACGATCGAACAGCCGATGTTCGAGTCGAACGTACGTTCGACTCGAACACCGAGCTCATCCCTACTCATGCTCTTTGTCAGCACATGAATGATTTGGCTCCTTTTGCTGCTATTTACTTTCCTATCCCAAACTCTGCTGTACAGGGACTGCAAGAGACTGATACCAAGTCAATTTCAATGCTTACACTTCAGTGCTTGCATGCAAATAAATACATTTAGGATGTATTATTTAATACAGACTGGTATTCATTTGGGTCCTTTATATCAGCATTATTTTGATATATAGTTTGCTGAGTGAACTGCAGGTGAATTCTGAAATTCCCATCACTAAAACTACAAAGTAAATAATTGTGCGGTGTCAGTAATGCTGACCGCTTGCATCATTTTTCATGGTAAGCTCGGCCTCATTCCCAGCATTTAGACGCCCTTCCCGCTTGTATTACATTCATGAAGGATTTCGTTGTTTAGTTAGTGTCAGATGGGCGGAACATATGTCAGCGGTGTTAGTGGAATCATACAATAGCATCAGATGATATACGGCATAAATAGATGTTGGGTTTGTGCCGTAAATTGCACTTGTGTTTAGCGTGAGTCCAGATAATGATGTCTGAATCATCCTGCTGATCCCTGGAACTTGAACCAGAGCCAGAATGGGGTAATGAGGGGAGGAGGATCCTGTAAACACACACAAGAGCTTGCTGAGTAATGTCTGACATAGAAAGTTATCTGGAGCAGATACATGATCTGTGACAACCAGTGCAGAATACGAGCAGCCGCGCCACGTATGGTACTTGTTTACCTTCTCCGAGAAGGAATTAGACGTCATCTATTATTAGAGATGCTTACTGTAAGTGGGGGTGTGTTTACCATAAGATGCTTGTAGACCAAGGGTTACAGCAGCATGGTTATGGGGCGAGGGGCAGTACCAAACCTCAAAATATACAAATTATGATAATATTTTTCTGTACTTTGCTCTCTCTTCTGGCCGCCTCTGGATAGGTGAGGCTAGATTCAACAAATTACAGCATTATTAAACCCAGACGCAAACATTTATTATATTACAGCTTACCAATTCTTACATGAGATGGCTGCATGTTTCCTTTTCTTTAAGCTTTCTTCTGTGTTCATCGGTTGATCCGGCCAGCAAATCTGTTGTTTTTCGCAGCACAAGCTCTCCAGTAGAATGTATCAGTTTACATGGATGAGATAAACCATTGAACACTGGCAGGGGTAATTAACCACTTGCTGACTACCCTATAGCAGTTTTACTGCTACCATGCTGTATATATACGTGATTCTGCACTTCCACCTGCAGGGGCCTTGTGTGCTGCCAGCAGGCCATTTCTACTGTGATTATTCACAGCAGAAGCCAATCTGCAGGTGTCGAGCACTCAATGTCTGCCGGCACCCGCCAATTGTTGTGCAGAGACTCAGAGCAGAGCTCTGCCTATGTAAACAAGGCAGATCTCTGTTCTGAAAGTAGGTAAGGGATGGATTCTGTGTTCCTGCAAAGCAGGGACTAAAATCAATCGCTTCCCCTAGTAAATGCATCTCACACAGTACACAAAAACACTAGCTAGGCACACAGTTAACCCTTTGATCACCCTAGATGTGTAACACCTTCCCAGACGGTGTCATTAATACAGTGACAGTGCATATTTTTAGCACTGATCACTATATTAATGTCACTGGTTCCCACAAAGTGTCCGTGTCCAATTGTCCACCGCAATATCGCAGTCCCGCTATACGTCGCCGATTGCGGCCATTACTAGTATAAAAATCCATATTTATACTATACTTCTATACCAGTGTTTCTCAACTCCAGTCCTCAAGGCACCCCAACAGGTCATGTTTTCAGGATTCCCCTCAGATGAAATAGCTGTGGTTAATTACTAAGGCAGTGAAACTGATCAAATCACATGTGCAAAATAATGGAAATCCTGAAGACCTGACCTGTTGGGGTGCCTTGAGGACTGGAGTTGAGAAATACTGTCCTTTACCATAGTTTGTAGACACTATAACGTTTGTGTAAACCAATCAATATACGCTTATTGGGATTTTGTACCAAAAACATGTAGCAGAATACATATTGGCCTAAATTTTTGAAGAAATTTCACTTTTTTTTTTTTTTTTATATAAGATTTAGTTTACATTTGACATTATAACAGAGGAAAACCCAAAAAAAGGGAAAAGAGAGAAAAAAAAAGGGAATAAGAGGGGTACATCTGTCATGGTCCCAATGAAAACAATAAGAGAAACAATGAGACATATCAACATGTTGTATTAACAGGGGGTACCTCCCTTGTCCCGGACATTTGAAACATATGACTTCTCGAGATACCATGAACTGTCAGGAATTGTGGAACCGCCCAGATATCAATAACAAAAATGAAAATGTACCAAAGGTACGGAAAAGTTCTCACCTGGTTCATTGGCCAATTAGACACAACTTATGTAGGGCTGTTGACCATTGGGTGTTGGTTCGTTTGGACAAGTCGTCGAAAAGATGGATCCGCCAAGGCCAATAAAGCAACGTCTAAGCTAGATGAAACTGGGATTGTGCCATGTACGTGGTCTTTCAGGCTGCCCAGATAAGTTCAAACCGTGCTCGAGTGCCTTTACAAGTAGCAAGTCCTTCGCCACCATGATCTCCCTCACCTTCCCAACCCAGTCAAGCTCGTTTGGAATGGTATGAGGCGTCTAGCAGCATTGAGGAGGTGAGGGAGAGCCCTGAGTCTGTAGCGAGAAATAGGCATGGGGGGGGGGGGGTGTGGAGAAAAAAGTGTTTTGGCAAGGCTGGGAGATCTATACCAAGACCATCCAATATGTGCTTACTAACCATTGACCAAAAAGGTGTTAATAGTGGGCACTCCCACCATATATGTAGAAATGCTCCCTTCAGTCCACATGCCCTCCAACACCGGTCAGAGGTGGAGGGATAAATTCTAGCCTGGGACGAGGGCACCTTATATCACCTCGATTAAAGCTTGTAATTATTCTCTTGGGTTTTGGAGTCCACAGAACTCGAGTGGGTCAGACGGTATAGGTGGTGTAACTGTTCATCAGTGAATTTGCACTGGAGGTCCCGCTCCCATTCTCTCACAAAAAAGGGCTTGGGGCTAGATTTAGTTGCCTCCAGCAGAAATGTAGTTTTAATTTTTTTTTTTATTGGATAGATTTTATAGTAGAAAGTAAACAAAATAAATATATATTTTTTAATTGTTGGCCTTTTTTTTTTTTTACAGTGCAAAAATATAAGAAAAGCAGTGGTGATAAAATACCACCAAAAGAAAGCTCTATTTATGGGAAAAAAATTGCACAAATTTTATTTGGGTACAACGCTGCATGACCACGTAAATGTCAGTTAACCACTTCAACACCGGGCTTTTTATACCACCTCAATACCGGGCCTATTTTGGCACTTCTCTCCTACATGTACAAATCATCATTCTTTTGCTAGAAAATTACTCAGAACCCCCAAACATTATATATGTTTTTTTAGCAGACACCCTAGGGAATAAAATGACGGTAATTGCAACTTTTTTTCTTGCACTGTATTTGCGCAATAATTTTTCAAACGCCTTTTTTTTGTAAAAAAAATGGTTTCATGAATTAAAAAATAACAAAACAGTAAAGTTAGCCCAATTTTTTTATAAAATATGAAAGATGATGTTACGCAGAGTAAATAGATACCTAACATGTCACGCTTTAAAATTGCGAACACTCATGGAATGGCGCCAAACTTCGGTACTTAAAAATCTCCATAGGCGACACTTTGAAATTTTTTACAGGTTACCAGTTTAGAGTTACAGAGGAGGTCTAGTGCTAGAATTCTTGCACGCGCTCTAACGAACGCGGCGATACCTCACATATGTGGTTTGAACGGCGTTTACATATATGGGTGGGACTTACGTGTGCGTTCGCTTCTGATCGCGAGCTACCGAAGACAGGGGCATTTTAAAAAAAAAAAATATTTTTCTTTTTATTTTACTTCATTTTTTTTTTTTACACTCCCCCCCCCCCCAATTTCTTTTTGATCACTTTTATTCCTATTACAAGGAATGTAAACATCCCTTGTAATAGGAATGGTGTGTGACAGGTCCTCTTTATGGAGAGATACAGGGTCAATAAGACCCCACATCTCTCCTCCAGGCTGAAAAGCATGAGATCGTGAAAAAAAATTCACCGATCTCATGCTTACTAGCCGCAATGGCGGCTTTGTTTACTTTTGAGAACCCGGGTGTGACGTCATCACATCGCGCCCGGGCCTCCGACGGTCATAGAGATGACTGGTGACCATCTGGTCACCAGTCATCTCTATGCTTCCTATCTGGCGCTGGACGATTCATTCTCCGAGTCCCCGATGGCACGGGAGAGCTCGGAGAAGCACCAGATGGTGGCGGGGGGGTGTGTCCCCTCCCGCCGCCTATAAGAATGACCAAGCGGTGGAACTGCCGCTATGATCATTCTTATTGTGCGCATCTGTGGACGTCATTTGACTATGGGCGGGTAGAAAAGTGGTTAAAGTAACGCAGTGCCATATAGCAAAAAATTGTCTGGTCATGAAGGGGGGTAAATCCAGAGGTCAAGGGGGTAAAATGATCAGCGTTTATGTATTCATGCAAAAAATGTATCCCAAAAGGGGGTAAAAAAAATGTTTGCTGTAACTGATTATAAAATGTGAGCTGGAGTTTGTCTTTGCAAAGCTCCCAACTGTCCCTGATTTAGAACAAAGTCCCTCTGTCCCTCTTTCCTCCTCATTTGTAATTCATTTTGGTCTGATCTATATACCATAGTTGTATATAAATGCATGTTTTAACTTTCAAAAAGTGTTTCACCTTTCATCCAATTTCTAAATTGCTGCATTTGTAAATATCAAAAGCTAGTATAAAGGAATAGTAGTAGTAACAAAAAGCACTTGTGAGTTTAACTAATCTTCTTTTTTTTTCATAATTCTCCTTTAACCACTTCCTGCCCGACCTATATGATGGTCGGGAATTGGTTCAGTTATCCTGACTGGGTGTCATATGACGTCCAGCAGGATAACAAACCAGCATGCCTATCAGTGCCCATCAGTTCTGCATATCAGTGCCACCTATCAATGCCCATCAGTGCTGCCTCATCAGCTCATCAGTGCCCATTAGTGCAGCCTCATGAAGGAGAAAACCAAATATATTTTAACAGAAACAAAGAAAACTTTTTTTTTCAAAATGGTGATCAAATAGCACCAAAAGAAAGCTCTATTTGTGGGAAGAAAATGCTAAAAATTTTGATTGGGTACAGTGTTGCATGACCACACGATCGTCATTCAAAGTGTGACAGCGCTGAAAATTGTCCTGGGCAGGAAGGAGGGAAAGTGCCCTGTATTGAAGTGGTTAAGAAGGTTTGGCAGTGGGTGTGTTCTATTCCTACATACTTTTGCTAATAGGTATCCCTTGATCTCTTCTTAAAAATTTGGGAGGTGTATGTTGTTTTTTATGGGCCCATGCACATCACTGCATCAGAATAAGTCAACTTGCACCACATTCAGATTCATGAAACAAACAGAAAAAAATAATTTGAGAGTACTGTGTCTGAATTTTATGCATGTAAATATCTGTGGTAACCTTTACAGGCATACAGTGCCAAATTTACAAATGTGCTGTATCTCAGTCAGGGAGCTGTCTGCTTGGAGTTTGCATGTTCTGCCTGTGCTTGTGAGGTTTTCCTCTGAGTACTCCAGTACAAGCAAGCCCAAGCCTGACAAAATTGGCTGTAGTATGCGTGCTCATGTATGTATGTATGCATGTGAGATAGGAACCTTAGATTGTAAGCTCCTTGAGGGCAGTGACTGTACAGTATATAAAGTGCTGTGTAAATTGTTGCAGCTATAAAAATACCTGTAATAAATTTAAATAGTAATAATTATAATAATACACTGACTACAAGAGCCGCATGAGCCTTAGCAACAGAGGGCTCTAGGTGGCAATAGCCCACTACATTCTAGCAATGAAAAACACACTAGATGGCATTAGCTGCTTGTGTTCTAGAAAAGGAGGATGCCAGGCCACAATAGTGGTCTCCGTCCTAGCAACAGAAAATGCTTGCCATCAATAGCCACCCGCATCCTAGCAACCACTAACCTGCATTGCACAAACAATACATGTGTACAGCATACAGAGCACTTTTTACACAGAAGCTTTCTGCCAGCAAGATCCTGAGTACTAGTTGTATTATCGTACAGCCCTCTGCATGTACCTTTAAAGGGATTGTAAACCCTCATGTTTTTTCACCTTAATGCATTACTCACCTGAGTCCGTTCGTTCCCTCGGCGGAGATGTGCTGTACCTCTCTGCTCTGGGTTCTCGGCTCTTGATTGGATAGATTGATAGCAGCGCAGCTGCTGTCAATCAAATCCAATGACGTGGGCGGCAGGGGGTGGGGCCGAGTCCGGCATTCTGTATCATTGGACGCAAATGCTGGACTCGGGAGCGCGCCCACAAGGTAACCCCCCAGGAGAGCGCTTCTCTCAGGGGGTTTACCGATGCGAGGAGGAGCTGCGAGCGCTGCCGGGGGACCCCAGAAGAGGCGGACTGCACAGTGTAGGTGTAGCGGGGTCTCTAAATTTAGGTGGGGTACACCTGGGTGGAAGTCCAGGTGTGTAAGTATGGGAGTAATGGACCATTTGTATTTGTCACCACAGATTCTCTGCTCCCACCTCCGAAGAGGAAAGTCGGCCTGGTGCAGGCCTCCTATGGTCGTGGAAGAGCTTCACCCCGTCGCTTGCTTGGCCTGGATGGATCCGGTTGGAAGAGTCCTGGACATCCCAGTTCTACAAAAGGTCAAGGTGAGCCAGGGGCTGGGACTGTGGTGGTAGTTGGAGGTGTTGGGGGTCCACAGTCGGTGGAGCCCGCTAGGGAGGGTAGTACCACGTCTACCAGAGACTACCTTCCCGCGGAGATGTATGACACCTCCGACCTAGAGTCACTGTCGGATTGTGGAGATGACGGTGAGATCGATGAACTGTTTCACCAGAAGGGTTGGGACAAACGCCCATTACCTATGCTACGTGCACCCCAAGATTCGCCTATGTCCATAGGAGATAGCACGCCCCAGGCGGAGGCCCCAGAATCTACGAGGAAGCCTAGTCCTCCAATTGCTCTTCTACAATCCACAGTATCACCCGTTTTGTTGGCGGGGAAACAGCGAGCATCACTACGGGCACCGAGAGAAAAGCCATCCGAGGTAGTGAAAGTACCTCGGCACCCAGAGGCCATCGTTCAACCAGGAGAAGGTGAGCGGGCCACAATGCCTCCTTTAGCCCGATTGCAACAACTCTTTTCTCAGAGGGTCGCTCACGAGTATGGATGGGAATATCCGTACTTGCCCAGAGACTTGCTGTTTGAGGTTGAAGTTCTGCGACAGCGATGGTACGATGAGTTCGTTTGGGAGAAACTTAAAGTGCCTCATGCCCGGCGATACTTGTCCTGTTCGCCACCCGTGTTGAAAAAGTTTAGAGACTGCAGAGCAGACTGGATGTGGGGCCGCCATATCCACGCAGACAAGGTGCGCATCTGCAGGAAAGATGGAGAGGACGCTGACTATTCGATTGAGGTTTTCGATAAACATCTGAAGCCCTTGTTTTTGCCTGACCCGAGGTTTTATTTGTGAGAAGAGACTCACTTGTTTCCCCGTGACAACTTTCCGGAGGTGTTCTTGCCGGAGCATCGAACTGTACCCTAGTTTTTTATTTGTTTTTTTTTTTTTCTACTCTTTGGAGGAATGAGAGCTGTTTGTTTGTTCTCTCTTCTTCACAGTTCAAAGACAGAGACTTTGGGGGTAGAATCAGAGTGGGGACGCAGGAAAACTGAAGATTTTGCCAAGTGTCATCACCGTGGCATCGTCACTAGGTGGCGGTGTTGGGCAATGGCTGTTGCTTGTACATTTGCATCACTTTACTTATTGGAGCGAGTGGGTCTCTCGGCTGATAGACCCATTCATTCCAAATTTACACAGAATGTCAGGATGTGGTTTTCCTTGTGTGTTGTTTTTTTTTTCTTTCCCTTTGCAGGAGATTCGTCTGTCAAGACTACTGAGTATGGGGTGGTTCTTAGACAGAAAAGGGAGGGATTGTATATGTGTACATGCTTAGAGGGTTTTAAAAAAAAAAAGTTTATTGTTTTATGTTCCCCTCCCCTTTGAGCAGGTCTTGGTATGGTTAAGGTTCAAATTTTTAGGGAAGGCCTCTGGGGTCAGGCTTATGTCACCACCTTTGAGAGACATGGGTTTGCACCAGACGCTGGGGACCAGCGTCAAATCACAGGGGGGAGTATGTAGCGGGGTCTCTAAATTTAGGTGGGGTACACCTGGGTGGAAGTCCAGGTGTGTAAGTATGGGAGTAATGGACCATTTGTATTCGTGGAGGATTGGGCGGTGTAATAATAACCTTGGCCGGTGGGTGGCGGGTGCCCGCAGGCTCAGGGTAGATTCACTGCCATAGTGCTGTCCTTTTTTGTCCCTTCTCGGAAATGGTGCCGCGAGGGCGGGGAACCTGCCGTGGCGTCATTGGAGGGGATAAAAAGGGGGAGACGCCCTGGTCACAAGGTCTTGCTCTTGTGGAGGTTCTTCTTCACGCACTCAGGCACCTTAGGCCTGGGTGCGGGCGGTTCCGGATCCTGGCTCAGGTGCCCTAGGCCTGACCGGAATGGAGTTGGAGTTCATCTCAGGCACCTTCAGCCTGGGGTGAGGTACTAAACCAGGAGGCCTGGGGCCCAGTGACTTCAACTGGGTCCCGCGAGGGTGGAGAAGTCCGAGGGTCCCTGAAGTGGATGGGGCCCATGTCTGAGGTGAGGAGGACCGGGGAGGTTACCCATTCAGAGAGTCTGGAGCAGCATCAACCCAGTGACGGATGGGCCTCTGGTAACTCCCTTGGAGCAGGGATAAGAAACAGAGAGATTGACACGTACCTTGGAGGTGAACCTGACGTGCAGAGGGAGACCTCTCGTACAGCCCTGGTTCCCAGGTCACTGGAGTTGGGACAGTGGCCAAAGGAGCACAGTGGGGTATGAGTGCCTGTTAGGTTCTCCTGGACTAGATGAGAAGACCGCTATGGACAGCTGAAGATGCAGGTCAGGTGATGCAGGCCAGCGGGTGCAGGTAGCTGGGGATGCGGCTGGAAGGTGCAGATCAGCTGATGCAGGTAGCCGAGGATGCCGGTGGATACGGATACAAGCAGCAGGCAGGAGAAAGGTCAGACGAGCCAGGTCATGCACAGCGGATCAGATACAGACAGAAGCGTCAGGCAGCGGAGGGTCAAGTTCAGGCTGGATCAGGCAACAGAGGATCAGGCAGGCAGATGAGCAGGACTGGGTCTAGGAAGCCAAAGGTCAGGACTGGAGACAGCAGCAAGGTCAGGAAGCCAGGTCAAAGTAACAGCAGGTGCAAGTTCAGGATCAGGTCACCGGATAACTGCAGATCAGACAGCAAGAGTCTGGACAGAGGAAGCCCCTTTTAAAGGCCACTGGGCGCCAAGACAGTGTTACTGTGTGCGCGCGTGCGTGTGCACGATTGGCGCACGCAATTGGCGCACGCGCGTGCGCGATTGGCGCACGTGCATGCGCAATGGAAAACTTCTGTTTATATGTGGAAGCCTACTGGGCCTTGTTGTGGGTACCAGAGGCATACGTCCATGACAGAGATCTTTAGTAAAAATCAGCACACATTACACATTGTGAGACACATATTTAACCCCTTGATTACCCTAGATGTTAACCCCTTCCCAGCCAGTGTCATTAGTACAGTGACAGTGTATAGTAATAGCACTGATCACTGTATTAGTGTCACTGGTGATGCCAGTGGCAGTCAGTTCCCACTCAGTTTTAGTTAGTGTCAGATTGCCTGCCACACTATCACAGTCCCATTATAAGTCACTGATCACCACCATTAGTTGTGTAGCGGGGTCCCTTTTAAGACTCCCAGGACTACCTTACCCAGAACCCCTTTCGGCAATGTTTCCACCCCAGAGACTCATGGGAGGGGTTATAAAAGGAGGAGGCGAGGCTGGGCTCGGCCTCTTTGGGACACAAGACTTCAGTGACTGATCCTCCTGTGCGGATGTGCCGGTGTGCAAGGCCTGAAGCCTGAGGCCTTGTGCAGCACCAAAGAGCCTTCCACCCCGCTGCGAGCCTGGGTGGCATCTGACTTCGCTTATCCACAGCCTTGGTTGGATTGGGGACCCGATCGCTGGAGACACTGTGTGTGAGGACACAGTCTGTGGAAGTTCCAGGACTGGGATCGCGTCCGGAGGGGTGAGCGAGTGTATGCTCAGACCATATACTGTTTATTGCTGATGTGCCTTTAGACTGCCGTGGCCCACAAGTTTATATCTAATACTCTCACTGGAGATCCATATCAGAGTTGAACTCAGAGGTTCTTCAGTAAAGTGTTTGTTCTATCACAATCTTCCCACTGGATTACAAATGTTGTTCTGTTATGTGCACCACCTTTAAAGACTTGCCGGTGAAGAAACCATCATCCCCTATAGACTGAGTTTTAGGTATCTGAGCCAGGCCTGGCCAGCTAGTTAGTTCATTTAGTTGCTGCGCCACAGGGCGCCTAGTTAACTGTCGCCCACGCGGCGCACCTTTACTGTTCTATTAATGCATAGTGTGTTTATTGCTGCAGGGCTCTGCAACCTATTTAATGTAAACTGTTACCACTGTTGACCCTTTTTTACCACAATCTAAAGTAAACTAGATACCCCTTTCATTATTGCCTTGGTGTCTGAGTTTAATCATATAGCATAAGAATTATATTGTTGCCATAACTAACTGTGCCAGTAGGGGGTCGAGTAAATTGCCAGGGGTTGGCGGTGCTGCCTTCAGGGCCCAAACTAAATCTGCGGCCCTCTTAGTTGAAGGTATCGCTACACGTGGGGGTTCTCGTCCGGGATCCTGATACAGCAGTTGAACGCCAGAGGTGCCGGCATGGACCCACAAGCAGTAGAAGAGTGGTGCAAAGCTTCTAGGGCAGAGCCAAACAACTCGATAGTCATCAGCCTCCCAGGGGAGGAATGGAAGACTGAGATGGTAGAGGAGTTAATGAAGTTAGTGTCCCCGGATCACACACCATGGGTGATAGATATAAAGTCAGACTCAGACACTTCATATCAGTATGCACTGGTGGAATACGAAGACGGGATACCAGAGGCTTGCAAGCACAAGTGTGTAAAGACGCCAGACAATAGAACCTATAGGTTGGCGCCCACAGTAACTATAAAGAAGGAACCATTACAGATGGGATCACCGCAGGCTACGGCCCGTACCGCACCAGAAAGAGGAGACGGAGTGACACCCCCGGTGACACCCGCACCTGCCACTGCTATATCACCAGAATTGATAAAGGCAATAGGGGATCTGCTAATCAAATGTCAGAAGACAAACACGGTGCATGTAGAGACTAGCTACCGGAGACTGAAAACATTCTCAGGGAAGCTCCCTGTCCCTGCAGGGGAAGAAGATTTTGATACCTGGGTGGAGCAGGCATTACAAGTAGGGATGAGCTTCGTGTTCGAGTCGAACATACGTTCGACTCGAACATTGGCTGTTCGATCGTTCGACGAAGATCGAACGATTTGGGCCGTTCGCGCCAAATTCGAGTGACGCGAACGGCCCACAATGCACTACGCCATCGCAGTGTCATCCAGGCGCTGTGATTGGCCAAGCATGCACTGTGACCCCGCATGCTTGGCCAATCACAGCGCCGGCAGCGAGGAGAGCAATGATTGGCCACAGGCAGGATGCCTGTGGCCAATTATTGCTGAGGGTGTTTAGTACACGCCCCACACTATAAAAGGCCGCCAGCACGGCGGCCTAGTGTAGTGTGTTCCGGAGCAGGGATAGAGTAGCATAGGCAGGGACAGTGACTGTTATTTCTTTCTTGCTTAACCTGGATTCCTTTAGTTTAGGGAAAGAGAAGGATAGGTAGGGAGAGTGTCAGTGTGTTTTGTGCTTCTGCTATAGTGTGCTTAAAAAAAAACATTTATTCTAGGGACAGAAAACTCTAGGTAGGGACAGTGTCAGTTTCTTTCACTCTGCAAGTCCTTGTTTCCAGGGACCTGGAAGGACAGTGAGTGAATTGTCCTTTTGCTATATTGTGATTAAAAAAAACATTTATTCTAGGGACAGAAAACTCTAGGTAGGGACAGTGTCAGTTTCTTTCACTCTGCAAGTCCTTGTTTCCAGGGACCTGGAAGGACAGTGAGTGAATTGTCCTTTTGCTATATTGTGATTAAAAAAAAACATTTATTCTAGGGACAGAAAACTCTAGGTAGGGACAGTGTCAGTTTCTTTCACTCTGCAAGTCCTTGTTTCCAGGGACCTGGAAGGACAGTGAGTGAATTGTCCTTTTGCTATATTGTGATTAAAAAAAACATTTATTCTAGGGACAGAAAACTCTAGGTAGGGACAGTGTCAGTTTCTTTCACTCTGCAAGTCCTTGTTTCCAGGGACCTGGAAGGACAGTGAGTGAATTGTCCTTTTGCTATATTGTGATTAAAAAAAACATTTTTTTCTAGGGACAGAAAACTGTAGGTAGGGAGAGTATTTTTTTTCTTTCACTCTGCAAGTCCTTGTTTCCAGGGACCTGTAAGGACAGTGAGTTAATTGTCCTTGTGCTATATTGTGCTGAAAAAAACATTTATTCCAGGGACAGAAAACTCTAGGTAGGGACAGTGTCAGTTTCTTTCACTCTGCAAGTCCTTGTTTCCAGGGACCTGGAAGGACAGTGAGTGAATTGTCCTTTTGCTATATTGTGATTAAAAAAAACATTTTTTTCTAGGGACAGAAAACTGTAGGTAGGGAGAGTGTTTTTTTTCTTTCACTCTGCAAGTCCTTGTTTCCAGGGACCTGTAAGGACAGTGAGTTAATTTTCCTTGTGCTATATTGTGATTAAAAAAAACATTTATTCTAGGGACAGAAAACTCTAGGTAGGGACAGTGTCAGTTTCTTTCACTCTGCAAGTCCTTGTTTCCAGGGACCTGGAAGGACAGTGAGTGAATTGTCCTTTTGCTATATTGTGATTAAAAAAAACATTTATTCTAGGGACAGAAAACTCTAGGTAGGGACAGTGTCAGTTTCTTTCACTCTGCAAGTCCTTGTTTCCAGGGACCTGGAAGGACAGTGAGTGAATTGTCCTTTTGCTATATTGTGATTAAAAAAAACATTTTTTTCTAGGGACAGAAAACTGTAGGTAGGGAGAGTATTTTTTTTCTTTCACTCTGCAAGTCCTTGTTTCCAGGGACCTGTAAGGACAGTGAGTTAATTGTCCTTGTGCTATATTGTGCTGAAAAAAACATTTATTCCAGGGACAGAAAACTCTAGGTAGGGACAGTGTCAGTTTCTTTCACTCTGCAAGTCCTTGTTTCCAGGGACCTGGAAGGACAGTGAGTGAATTGTCCTTTTGCTATATTGTGATTAAAAAAAACATTTTTTTCTAGGGACAGAAAACTGTAGGTAGGGAGAGTATTTTTTTTCTTTCACTCTGCAAGTCCTTGTTTCCAGGGACCTGTAAGGACAGTGAGTTAATTTTCCTTGTGCTATATTGTGATTAAAAAAAACATTTATTCTAGGGACAGAAAACTCTAGGTAGGGACAGTGTCAGTTTCTTTCACTCTGCAAGTCCTTGTTTCCAGGGACCTGGAAGGACAGTGAGTGAATTGTCCTTTTGCTATATTGTGATTAAAAAAAACATTTTTTTCTAGGGACAGAAAACTGTAGGTAGGGAGAGTATTTTTTTTCTTTCACTCTGCAAGTCCTTGTTTCCATGGACCTGTAAGGACAGTGAGTTAATTGTCCTTGTGCTATATTGTGCTGAAAAAAACATTTATTCCAGGGACAGAAAACTCTAGGTAGGGACAGTGTCAGTTTCTTTCACTCTGCAAGTCCTTGTTTCCAGGGACCTGGAAGGACAGTGAGTGAATTGTCCTTTTGCTATATTGTGATAAAAAAAAACATTTTTTTCTAGGGACAGAAAACTGTAGGTAGGGAGAGTGTTTTTTTTCTTTCACTCTGCAAGTCCTTGTTTCCAGGGACCTGTAAGGACAGTGAGTTAATTTTCCTTGTGCTATATTGTGATTAAAAAAAACATTTATTCTAGGGACAGAAAACTCTAGGTAGGGACAGTGTCAGTTTCTTTCACTCTGCAAGTCCTTGTTTCCAGGGACCTGGAAGGACAGTGAGTGAATTGTCCTTTTGCTATATTGTGATTAAAAAAAACATTTTTTTCTAGGGACAGAAAACTGTAGGTAGGGAGAGTGTTTTTTTTCTTTCACTCTGCAAGTCCTTGTTTCCAGGGACCTGTAAGGACAGTGAGTTAATTTTCCTTGTGCTATATTGTGATTAAAAAAAACATTTATTCTAGGGACAGAAAACTCTAGGTAGGGACAGTGTCAGTTTCTTTCACTCTGCAAGTCCTTGTTTCCAGGGACCTGGAAGGACAGTGAGTGAATTGTCCTTTTGCTATATTGTGATTAAAAAAAACATTTATTCTAGGGACAGAAAACTCTAGGTAGGGACAGTGTCAGTTTCTTTCACTCTGCAAGTCCTTGTTTCCAGGGACCTGGAAGGACAGTGAGTGAATTGTCCTTTTGCTATATTGTGATTAAAAAAAACATTTTTTTCTAGGGACAGAAAACTGTAGGTAGGGAGAGTATTTTTTTTCTTTCACTCTGCAAGTCCTTGTTTCCAGGGACCTGTAAGGACAGTGAGTTAATTGTCCTTGTGCTATATTGTGCTGAAAAAAACATTTATTCCAGGGACAGAAAACTCTAGGTAGGGACAGTGTCAGTTTCTTTCACTCTGCAAGTCCTTGTTTCCAGGGACCTGGAAGGACAGTGAGTGAATTGTCCTTTTGCTATATTGTGATTAAAAAAAACATTTTTTTCTAGGGACAGAAAACTGTAGGTAGGGAGAGTGTTTTTTTTCTTTCACTCTGCAAGTCCTTGTTTCCAGGGACCTGTAAGGACAGTGAGTTAATTTTCCTTGTGCTATATTGTGATTAAAAAAAACATTTATTCTAGGGACAGAAAACTCTAGGTAGGGACAGTGTCAGTTTCTTTCACTCTGCAAGTCCTTTTTTCCAGGGACCTGGAAGGACAGTGAGTGAATTGTCCTTTTGCTATATTGTGATTAAAAAAAACATTTATTCTAGGGACAGAAAACTCTAGGTAGGGACAGTGTCAGTTTCTTTCACTCTGCAAGTCCTTGTTTCCAGGGACCTGGAAGGACAGTGAGTGAATTGTCCTTTTGCTATATTGTGATTAAAAAAAACATTTTTTTCTAGGGACAGAAAACTGTAGGTAGGGAGAGTATTTTTTTTCTTTCACTCTGCAAGTCCTTGTTTCCAGGGACCTGTAAGGACAGTGAGTTAATTGTCCTTGTGCTATATTGTGCTGAAAAAAACATTTATTCCAGGGACAGAAAACTCTAGGTAGGGACAGTGTCAGTTTCTTTCACTCTGCAAGTCCTTGTTTCCAGGGACCTGGAAGGACAGTGAGTGAATTGTCCTTTTGCTATATTGTGATTAAAAAAAACATTTTTTTCTAGGGACAGAAAACTGTAGGTAGGGAGAGTATTTTTTTTCTTTCACTCTGCAAGTCCTTGTTTCCAGGGACCTGTAAGGACAGTGAGTTAATTTTCCTTGTGCTATATTGTGATTAAAAAAAACATTTATTCTAGGGACAGAAAACTCTAGGTAGGGACAGTGTCAGTTTCTTTCACTCTGCAAGTCCTTGTTTCCAGGGACCTGGAAGGACAGTGAGTGAATTGTCCTTTTGCTATATTGTGATTAAAAAAAACATTTTTTTCTAGGGACAGAAAACTGTAGGTAGGGAGAGTATTTTTTTTCTTTCACTCTGCAAGTCCTTGTTTCCAGGGACCTGTAAGGACAGTGAGTTAATTGTCCTTGTGCTATATTGTGCTGAAAAAAACATTTATTCCAGGGACAGAAAACTCTAGGTAGGGACAGTGTCAGTTTCTTTCACTCTGCAAGTCCTTGTTTCCAGGGACCTGGAAGGACAGTGAGTGAATTGTCCTTTTGCTATATTGTGATAAAAAAAAACATTTTTTTCTAGGGACAGAAAACTGTAGGTAGGGAGAGTGTTTTTTTTCTTTCACTCTGCAAGTCCTTGTTTCCAGGGACCTGTAAGGACAGTGAGTTAATTTTCCTTGTGCTATATTGTGATTAAAAAAAACATTTATTCTAGGGACAGAAAACTCTAGGTAGGGACAGTGTCAGTTTCTTTCACTCTGCAAGTCCTTGTTTCCAGGGACCTGGAAGGACAGTGAGTGAATTGTCCTTTTGCTATATTGTGATTAAAAAAAACATTTTTTTCTAGGGACAGAAAACTGTAGGTAGGGAGAGTGTTTTTTTTCTTTCACTCTGCAAGTCCTTGTTTCCAGGGACCTGTAAGGACAGTGAGTTAATTTTCCTTGTGCTATATTGTGATTAAAAAAAACATTTATTCTAGGGACAGAAAACTCTAGGTAGGGACAGTGTCAGTTTCTTTCACTCTGCAAGTCCTTGTTTCCAGGGACCTGGAAGGACAGTGAGTGAATTGTCCTTTTGCTATATTGTGATTAAAAAAAACATTTATTCTAGGGACAGAAAACTCTAGGTAGGGACAGTGTCAGTTTCTTTCACTCTGCAAGTCCTTGTTTCCAGGGACCTGGAAGGACAGTGAGTGAATTGTCCTTTTGCTATATTGTGATTAAAAAAACATTTTTTTCTAGGGACAGAAAACTGTAGGTAGGGAGAGTATTTTTTTTCTTTCACTCTGCAAGTCCTTGTTTCCAGGGACCTGTAAGGACAGTGAGTTAATTGTCCTTGTGCTATATTGTGCTGAAAAAAACATTTATTCCAGGGACAGAAAACTCTAGGTAGGGACAGTGTCAGTTTCTTTCACTCTGCAAGTCCTTGTTTCCAGGGACCTGGAAGGACAGTGAGTGAATTGTCCTTTTGCTATATTGTGATTAAAAAAAACATTTTTTTCTAGGGACAGAAAACTGTAGGTAGGGAGAGTATTTTTTTTCTTTCACTCTGCAAGTCCTTGTTTCCAGGGACCTGTAAGGACAGTTAGTTAATTTTCCTTGTGCTATATTGTGATTAAAAAAAACATTTATTCTAGGGACAGAAAACTCTAGGTAGGGACAGTGTCAGTTTCTTTCACTCTGCAAGTCCTTGTTTCCAGGGACCTGGAAGGACAGTGAGTGAATTGTCCTTTTGCTATATTGTGATTAAAAAAAACATTTTTTTCTAGGGACAGAAAACTGTAGGTAGGGAGAGTATTTTTTTTCTTTCACTCTGCAAGTCCTTGTTTCCAGGGACCTGTAAGGACAGTGAGTTAATTGTCCTTGTGCTATATTGTGCTGAAAAAAACATTTATTCCAGGGACAGAAAACTCTAGGTAGGGACAGTGTCAGTTTCTTTCACTCTGCAAGTCCTTGTTTCCAGGGACCTGGAAGGACAGTGAGTGAATTGTCCTTTTGCTATATTGTGATAAAAAAAAACATTTTTTTCTAGGGACAGAAAACTGTAGGTAGGGAGAGTGTTTTTTTTCTTTCACTCTGCAAGTCCTTGTTTCCAGGGACCTGTAAGGACAGTGAGTTAATTTTCCTTGTGCTATATTGTGATTAAAAAAAACATTTATTCTAGGGACAGAAAACTCTAGGTAGGGACAGTGTCAGTTTCTTTCACTCTGCAAGTCCTTGTTTCCAGGGACCTGGAAGGACAGTGAGTGAATTGTCCTTTTGCTATATTGTGCTGAAAAAAACATTTATTCCAGGGACAGAAAACTCTAGGTAGGGACAGTGTCAGTTTCTTTCACTCTGCAAGTCCTTGTTTCCAGGGACCTGGAAGGACAGTGAGTGAATTGTCCTTTTGCTATATTGTGATTAAAAAAAACATTTTTTTCTAGGGACAGAAAACTGTAGGTAGGGAGAGTGTTTTTTTTCTTTCACTCTGCAAGTCCTTGTTTCCAGGGACCTGTAAGGACAGTGAGTTAATTTTCCTTGTGCTATATTGTGATTAAAAAAAACATTTTTTCTAGGGACAGAAAACTGTAGGTAGGGAGAGTGTTTTTTTTCTTTCACTCTGCAAGTCCTTGTTTCCAGGGACAGAGAAGGACACCTGAAGGTAGCCCTTATTGCTTTTTTCCCATCTCCCTGCAGGCCATCTATTAGAATGTCTGGAAGGCAAACAAGGAGAGGCAGACAGTCAGGAGGCAATAAAAGAGGGCAAGCAGGCTCTGTGTCTGGGGGCAACAGTGCTGGTCGTGGACGCGGTGCATTGTCATCAGCACATGGCCATGGGACACGCTTGTCCTTCTTTTCGGCAGCTGGACATGTTGAGCCACATCATGCCGAAGACTTGGTAGAGTGGATGACCAAGCCCTCCTCCTCCTCCTCATCCTCTCTCACCCAGGCTCAGGGTACTGGAAAAGCAGCTGCCAAAGCGTCGTCTTCCCTGGTATCAATGTCAGACAAATCATCAGTCACTCCTTCCCTAGACCCACCATGTCCTCCTCCTGAGGAGTCCCCCGAACTGTTTCAGCACAGTGTTGGGTACATGCTCCAGGAGGATGCCCAGCGTTTCGAAGGGTCTGATGATGAAACCCAGCTAGAGGAAGGCAGTAGCGTGAGAGCAGACAGAGGGGATGCTCAAGAAGGACACCAATCTGGCAGTCATGTTCCAGCAGCTGCAGCATACTGCCAGATTGGCTCCAGTGATGAGGAGGGAGGGGATGATGAGGTCAATGACTCCACGTGGGTGCCTAATAGGAGAGAGGAGGAGGAGGAGGATGAGGAGGAGGCACATCTCCAACGAGGCAGGATGCCCTTTGGTGGCCAGCGTAAGGGCAGTACACCGACGGAATCACACCGCAGAGCTCCGCCTGTGCAGGGCGCTGCCTCTGCCCGTCATTCAAAAAGTTCTTTGGTGTGGGCCTTTTTTGAGGCTAGTGCATCAGATCGCACAGCTGCTGTTTGCAACATATGTCTCAAGCGTATATCGCGTGGCCAAAACATCAGCCGCTTGGGTACCACATGCCTGACCAGACATATGTTGACCTGCCATGCAGCTCGTTGGCAAGCCTACCTCAAAGACCCACACCAAAGAACAAAGCGGACCTCTCCTTGCACCGCATCAGCTGGGATCTCCAACCCCACTATAACTTCAGTCCTCTCTGAAACATGCACTGAGAGGAATGAAGGTGTAGAATTAGGTGTGTCACAGCCAAGTACTTGCGCCCACTCTGCTAGCAGTACACCGACGTCCGATTCTAGCAGGCAAATTTCCCTGCCCCAGCTGCTGGACCGTCGAAAGAAGTTCACTCCCAGCCATCCACATGCCCAGCGGTTGAATGCTAGCTTGGCTAAATTGCTAGCGCTTCAACTGCTGCCTTTTCAGTTGGTAGACTCGGCCCCCTTCCGTGAGTTTGTGCAATGTGCGGTTCCTCAGTGGCAGGTTCCCAAACGCCACTTTTTCTCACGGAAGGCTATTCCGGCTCTCTACCGGCATGTGGAAGGCAATGTCTTGGCCTCGCTGGACAGGGCGGTCAGCGGTAAGGTGCATATTACCGCTGACTCATGGTCCAGCAGGCATGGACAGGGACGTTACCTTTCTTTCACGGCCCATTGGGTCACTCTTTTGGCAGCTGGGAAGGATTCAGGACAAGGTGCAGTAGTGTTGGAGGTTGTCCCACCGCCACGCCTCCAAAATGCTACTACTGGTTGTGACACACCTCTCTCCTCCACCCCCTCCTCTTCTTCTTCCTCCATGGCCTCTTCCTGTGGTTTGTCCTATGAACCAGCGGTGCTCCGTAGCCGTTCACGGGGCTACGCAAGTACGCAGGCAAAAAGATGCCATGCCGTGCTTGCGCTGGTGTGTTTGGGGGACAGAAGCCACACTGGGGCAGAGGTCCTGTCTGCTCTGCAGGGCCAGGCCGAGAGGTGGTTGACGCCACGCCAGCTTAAGCCAGGAATGGTGGTTTGCGACAATGGCACCAACCTCCTCTCCGCCCTCCGACAGGGACAACTGACCCATGTGCCCTGTGTGGCTCACGTCCTTAACCTGGTGGTGCAGCGGTTCTTGGGCAGGTACCCGGGCTTACAGGATGTCCTGAGGCAGGCCAGGAAAGTCTGTGTGCATTTCCGCAGATCTTATAATGCCAGTGCTCGCCTGGCTGAGCTGCAAAAGGAGTTGAACCTGCCCAAGAACCGCCTTATATGTGACATGCCCACCAGGTGGAACTCAACGTTGGCCATGCTGCAGCGGCTGCACACGCAGCAGAGGGCCATCAATGAGTACCTGTGCGACTACGGCACCAGGACAGGGTCAGGGGAGCTTGGTTTTTTTTCTCCACGCCAGTGGGGCATGATCAGGGATGCATGCACTGTCCTGGCACCATTTGAGGAGGCCACGAGGATGGTGAGCAGTGACAGTGCATGCATCAGTGACACTGTACCTCTTGTCCACCTGTTGGAGCACACGCTGCGTGGAATAATGGACAGGGCACTTGAGGCAGAACAGAGGCAGGAAGAGGAGGACTTCCTTGCCTCTCAAGGCCCCCTTTACCCAGACAGTGTTCCTTCTGTCCCACCCATCGCACAGGAAGAGGAGGAGGAGGAGGAGGAGGAGGAGGATTGTGTCAGCATGGAGGTGGAGGCTGGCACTCAGCATCATCAGCAGCAGTCTTTTAGGGATGATTTACAGTCCCAAGAAACCAGTGGACTTGTACGTGGCTGGGAGGAGGTGGCTGCGGATCATGTCGTCCTTAGTGACCCAGAGGACTCCGGAGCGAATGCCTCAGCAAACCTACGCTGCATGGCCTCCCTGATCCTGCAAAGTCTGCGGAAGGATCCTCGTATTCTTCGGATCAAGGAGAGGGACCATTACTGGCTGGCCACTCTCCTTGATCCACGGTACAAGGGTAAGGTTGCGGACCTTATGTTACCGTCGCAGAGGGAGCAGAGGATGAGACAACTCCGGGAGGCCTTGCAGAAAGGTCTGTGCAACGCGTTCCCAGAGACTGGGAGGTTGCAAACTCCTGGTCCTGGACAACGAGTTGCTGAGGCTTCGGCCAGTCAAAGAAGGAGCGGTGGGGAAGGTGGCCGTCTGACCGATGCGTTCAGACAATTCTTTAGTCCGCAGCCCCAAAGTATGATTGGTTCCAGCAACCATCGCCAGCGTCTGATAAACATGGTGCAGGAATATCTAGGGGCAAGGTCAGACTTGGACACCTTCCCCACCGAAAATCCTCTGGCTTACTGGGTCTTGAGGATGGATCACTGGCCAGAGCTTGCACAGTATGCAATTGAGCTACTGGCCTGTCCTGCATCCAGCGTTCTTTCGGAACGCACATTCAGTGCTGCTGGAGGATTTGTCACGGATCACAGGGTGCGCCTGTCCACCGACTCGGTTGATCGACTGACTTTCATCAAGATGAACCAGTCTTGGATCACCACCAGCTACCACACACCTGATGCTGATATAACAGACTAATTGATTTTAAAATGTCACATCCCTTCAAGACTGATGCTGATGCTGAGTGCCTGTGCTGTTATGTTGACTGCCTATCCTCCTCCTCCGAGTCCTCAATGATACGATTGATGATGATAGCTTGGAAGATCATTTTTGTTTATGGGTGCCGCCACCAGTGCCTAACGCCCAATTTTTCAGCCCCTGTTTAACAGGGGCGTGTAATTACAATTTTTGAAGCAATACTTTGCAACAGGGCTCATTGCTGTGCTCCAAGTACAGTATCTGTGAGGAGTTGCAGTGTTGTGCCACCAGTGCCTAAGGCCCAATTTTTCAGCCCCTGTTTAACAGGGGCGTGTCATTACAATTTTTGAAGCAATACTTTGCAACAGGGCTCATTGCTGTGCTCCAAGTACAGTATCTGTGAGGGGTTGCAGTGTTGTGCCACCAGTGCCTAAGGCCCAATTTTTCAGCCCCTGTTCAACAGGGGCATGTAATTACAATTCTTGATCTAATAATTCACAGCAGGGCCCATTGCTGCACCCACCAAGAGTAACTGTCAGGGCTTACAGTGTTGTGGCACCAGCACCACCATCAAAGGCCCAATTTTTACTACCACTGTTCAACAATTATATGTAATTAAAATTCCTGATATAATAGTTGACAGCAGGGCGTTCCAGCACCAACCAAGAGTAACTGTGAGTGCTTACAGTGTTGTGCCAACACCAACAACTAAGGGGCCTATTTCTGCAGAGTATATACGGCAGGTCCCTACTTTCAAACATCCAACTTACAAACGACTCCTACTTGCAAACGCAAGAAGACAACAGGAAGTGAGAGGAAATCTACCACTAGGAAGGAAAATTCTCTCCTGTAAGAATAAATATGGGAGAAAGGTGTCTCCTCTGTACTGATGCTTTATCAGCAATCCTTGTTTCAAGAAAAACACCACATTTCAAAAACAGTTGTCATTGGGACGGAAAGTGAGGTGAAATGTTCTGAACAGGGGCACAGACAGCAAAACAAATGTTACAGGGGTGATAACCCTTACCTATGTTTTCCAAAAAGTTTAAAAATAGATTTTTGGGCTGGAGCTACACTTCAACAATGTACCTGTTCAAAATTACAAACAGATTCTACATAAGAACAAACCTACAGTCCCTGTCTTGTATGCACCGCCTGTATACGGCTGTTCAGAGTATATAGGGCCTTTTTTATTTTATGTCCGGGGTTCCCCTTAATATCCATACAAGACCCAAAGGGGCTGGTAATGGGCTGGGGTAGGGGGGGGGGGGGTCATGGGGTAGCTATGCCATTTTTCTTAAAGAATTTCATCCATATTACCGGGACCAGACATTACATTAAAGCCGCAAGCAGTTTTAAATGGCTTTTTTTTCCTTTAGAAGTGTCATTTTGTGCAGGGACAGTTCTAAACACGGGAAACACGTGGCACTTCACAGGCATACTTTAGACACCCCCCAGGTACGATATTTAAAGGAATATTTGACTTTTTTTTTTTCACTTTATGCATCATTAAAATGACTGCTCCCGAAAAACGACCGTTTTTAAAACTTCTTTTTGCATTGATACATGTCCCCTGGTGCAGAACCCGGGTTCCCAAACCCTTTTTAGGACAATAACATGCATAATAGTTGTTATAATTAGCACTTTAGAATTCGAACGTTCGCATCCATTGTATTTAATAGGGTTCTAATGTTCGTTCGAACTTCCGGTCCGTTCGCGGGTTCTGGTGCGAACCGAACCCGGGGGTGTTCGGCTCATCACTAATTACAAGCAGTAGAGGCATGGGAGGTGCCTGAAGCGCAGAAGAGGCAACGAGTGATAGAGAGTCTCAAAGGCGCAGCAGCAGAAGCAGTGAAAAGTTTTCGGTTTGGGAATGCAGACTGCACGGCTCAAGACTGTCTAGCCATGCTACAGGAAGAGTTTGGTCAATTGGAAAAGGTGACAGAGATGGTCTACCAATTTGAACATACTTTCCAACAGCCAAGGGAGAAGACTGTAGGAGACATGAACCTTATTGAAGTCCTTGTATACCTGGACGATGTCATTGTCTTTGGGAGAACCTTGGAGGAACACGAGGAGAGGCTGGAAAAAGTGTTGAGGAGACTCAGTGAGGAGGGACTCAAGCTTTCGCCTGAGAAGTGTCGGTTCTACCAGTCTTCTGTGAACTATCTGGGGCACATAGTGTCTGAAGAAGGGGTGGCCACAGACTCTGAGAAATTGGAGGCAGTTACCTCCTGGCCACGACCCACCACAGTAACAGAACTCAAATCCTTCTTAGGGTTCTGCTCCTATTACAGGAGGTTTGTGGAAGGATTCGCCCGAATTGCTAGACCATTGAATGAACTGCTTAAGACTGAGGGAGAAGAGGACGACTCAGGGCCTAGGAAGCCGGGAGAGTCAGTCAGAGATCAGTGGAACCAGAAGTGTGAAGAGGCCTTTCAGGCGTTGAAGAAGAGCCTAACCACTGCTCCAGTCTTGGCCTACGCAGACCCAACCAAACCCTATGAACTACACGTAGATGCTAGTCATGACGGTCTGGGAGGAGTACTTTACCAAGAACACGAAGGGCAACTACGGCCTATTGCCTACGTGAGCAGGAGCCTGACCCCCTCTGAGAAAAACTACCCCACTCACAAGTTAGAGTTCCTGGCCCTTAAGTGGGCGGTAGTAGACAAGCTCAAAGACTACCTGTATGGCGCGGAGTTCACTGTGAAGACCGACAATAACCCCCTTACCTACCTTTTCACTACAGCAAAGCTGGACGCCACTGGACACAGGTGGCTGGCCGCATTGTCTGGATTCAATTTCAGCCTAAAGTACAGGCCAGGGATTGGGAATCGAGATGCAGACGCTCTGTCCAGGAGATCTCATGGTCCCACCCGTGACATGGAAGACTGGACTCAAGTGGCACCTGACGGGGTGCGGGCCCTTCTTCAAGGGGCTGAATTACAAGCCAGAGGGGGCTCAAGGGCGGAAGAGATAGGAGTTACCATGGTAGGAGTCCCCAAACAATACTGTGGAGTAACTCAACTGGAGGAAGATCATCTGCCAAAGCTGTCCAAGAAGGAACTAAGATGTGACCAATTAGAAGACCCCATGGGGAAATTAGTTCTGGAAGCCCTGGAGAATCAGGATCCAAACAGACTCCTGAGTCACTCCTCAAAGGAAGCTCGGCTGTTGAGGAAAGAGTGGGACAGGTTACAGGTGCATCAGGGAGTGGTCTACCGAAGGGGCCCCTCTGATGACCTGGAAGACAAATGGCAATTGTTTCTTCCGGAAAAACACAGAGAGACTGTTCTGATTGCCCTACATGACAATCATGGCCACCTAGGGGCGGAAAGGACCTTTCAACTTGTCAGAAGTCAGTTCTATTGGCCCTGCATGAGGGCAGAAGTGGAAGAGTACTGCCATTCATGTGCACGCTGCATCCAGAGGAAGACTTTACCGCATCAAGCTGCCCCAATGGGCCAGCTACAAAGTCAAGGCCCAATGGATCTGGTATGCATTGATTTCCTCTGCCTCGAACCCGACCTGAGTGGACTAAGAAATGTTCTGGTGATAACCGATCATTTCACCCGGTATGCCCAAGCTTTCCCAACCAAAGACCAGAAGGCTTCCACAGTAGCCAAGGTACTTATGGAGAAGTATTTTGTCCATTATGGGCTGCCCCAGTGACTTCATTCAGATCAAGGAAGGGACTTTGAGAGTCGGCTGATCCGGAAACTCCTGGATTCGTTAGGAATCAAGAAAACTCTAACCACACCTTACCACCCACAGGGAGATGCTCAGCCGGAGAGGTTTAACCGAACCCTGCTCAACATGTTGGGAACTCTGGATAGTGAGAAGAAACAACATTGGAGCAAACACATAGCAGCTATAGTACATGCTTACAACTGCACCACCAGTGATGCTACAGGCTACTCCCCATATTGACTCATGTTTGGGAGAGAAGCGAGGTTGCCTGTGGACCTGGCCTTTGGCACTTCTTTAGACCATTCCTCAGCCACATCCCACAAAGGATATGTGGACAGGCTCAGACACAGCCTGAAAGTAGCTTATGAACAAGCTCAAGCGGCCTCAGATCAAAGGGGAGCCCGAAACAAAAGAAACTTCGACCTGAAGGTCCGGGTACAAGACCTGCAGCCCGGGGATCGAGTACTGCTACGCAATCTGGGGGTCCCTGGAAAACACAAACTTGCAGACAGATGGAGATCTGAACCCTATGTCATCTGTAGGAAGCTGCCGGGCCTACCTGTCTACAAGTTGAAGCCAGAAGGAAAGGTAGGACCACTGAAGACGTGGCATCGAAACCACCTGCTCCCACTTGCTGAAGCGGTCAGGATACCTCCAGTGAGGGACTCCCCTGAACCAGTCTCTATTCTAGATACCCCCAGGCCAAACACTCAGTCCCAGACCTCTCGGGCTGAAGATGGAGAGGCCTCTGAACTCAGTGGAGATGAAGGAAGAGAACTTGACTGGCTGTGGTCTTCCCCAACTCCAGGAACTTCTGCTATAGATCTTCCAACTACTGAAGACACTATAGATGGACAACTGAATGCAGAAGCCGCTGAATTCATCCCATCTAGTCCTTCATCGGATTACTGGGAAGATGCCTGTGATATTTACCCTGAACAGGACCCTAGAGACTCTATGTATCCCTCGGCTCCTGAAGCAGATGTTACAGAGCCTGCCGTGTCGCCTGAACCTGTTACAGAAGAAGAGCCTGTGGCGCCAGAGCCAGAAACCCCAAGGGAACAAAGGGCTCGCAGAGTCATAAGGCTTTCCAGAAAGTTGACCTACCCACTAATGGGGAAGAGCTCAGAAGATTCTGTGGTCACTGCCAGGAGGAGTGTAGAGAATCCGGATCCCTCCACTGTTCATTTGGTAGAGGGCAACCCCCACTCACTCTCTGGCACAGTTAGGCAGGCCACTCAGGATAGTGTGACCTGTGGGCAAGGGAATCCAACCCCTCGGTTTTGGTGGGAATTTCCTATGCCAACCTCTTATGCAATGTTGTCTGGGGTTGTACGCAGTGTATGCTAGAATTTTCTTTGGGGACCAAAGAATTTAAGTGGGGGGAGTGTGTAGCGGGGTCCCCTTTAAGACTCCCAGGACTACCTTACCCAGAACCCCTTTCGGCAATGTTTCCACCCCAGAGACTCATGGGAGGGGTTATAAAAGGAGGAGGCGAGGCTGGGCTTGGCCTCTTTGGGACACGAGACTTCAGTGACTGATCCTCCTGTGCGGGTGTGCCGGTGTGCAAGGCCTGAAGCCTGAGGCCTTGTGCAGCACCAAAGAGCCTTCCACCCCGCTGCGAGCCTGGGTGGCATCTGACTTCGCTTATCCACAGCCTTGGTTGGATTGAGGACCCGATCGCTGGAGACACTGTGTGTGAGGACACAGTCGGTGGAAGTTCCCGGACTGGGATCGCGTCCGGAGGGGTGAGCGAGCATATGCTCAGACCATATACTGTTTATTGCTGATGTGCCTATAGACTGCCGTGGCCCACAAGTTTATATCTGATACTCTCACTGGAGATCCATACCAGAGTTGAACTCAGAGGTTCTTCAGTAAAGTGTTTGTTCTATCACAATCTTCCCACTGGATTACAAATGTTGTTCTGTTATGTGCACCACCTTTAAAGACTTGCCGGTGAAGAAACCATCAACCCCTATAGACTGAGTTTTAGGTATCTGAGCCAGGCCTGGCCAGCTAGTTAGTTCATTTAGTTGCTGCGCCACAGGGCGCCTAGTTAACGGTCGCCCACGCGGCGCACCTTTACTGTTCTATTAATGCATAGTGTGTTTATTGCTGCAGGGCTCTGCAACCTATTTCATGTAAACTGTTACCACTGTTGACCCTTTTTTACCACAATCTAAAGTAAACTAGATACCCCTTTCATTATTGCCTTGGTGTCTGAGTTTAATCATATAGCATAAGAATTATATTGTTGCCATAACTAACTGTGCCAGTAGGGGGTCGAGTAAATTGCCGGGGGTTGGCGGTGCTGTCTTCAGGGCCCAAACTAAATCTGCGGCCCTCTTAGTTGAAGGTATCGCTACAGTAGTATAAAAAAAAAATATTTCAGTACATGTACCATAGTTTTGTAAATGTTTTAACTTTGACACAAACCAATCAATATACACTTATTGGATTTTTGTTTTACCAAAGATGTAGCAGAATACATTTTGGCCTAAAGTTATGAAGAAATTTGATATTTTTCATTTTTTTATTACCGGTAGATATGTTTTTTAGCAGAAAGTAAAAAATATATACAGTGCCTTGAAAAAGTATTCATACCCCCTTGAAATTTTATCATGCTACAACCAAAAACGTAAATGTGTTTTATCGGGATTTTATGTGATCGACCAACACAAAGTGACACATACCGGTAATTGTGAAGTGGAAAAAAAATGATAAATGGTTTTCATTTTTTTTTACAGATAAATATGTGAAAAGTGTGGCGTGCATTTGTATTCAGCCCCCCTGAGTCAGTACTTTGTAGAACCACCTTTTACTGCAATTACAGCTGCAAGTCTTTTTGGGGATGTCTCTACCAGCTTTGCACATCTAGAGAGTGACATTTTTGCCCATTCTTCTTCGCAAAATAGCTCTGTCAGATTGTTAACCATTCCATTTTAGCTCTGGCTGTATGTTTAGGGTCTCTGTCCTGATAGGAGGTGAACCTCCACCGCAGTCTCAAGTCCTTTGCAGACTCTAAACAGGTTTTCCTCTAAGATTGTCCCGTATTTGGCTCCATCCATCTTCCCATCAACTCTGAGCAACTTCCCTGTCCCTGCTGAAGAAAAGCATCCCCACAACATGATTCTGCCACCACCATGTTTCACAGTGGGGATGGTGTGTTCAGGGTGATGTGCAATGTTCATTTTCCGCCACACATAGCGTTTTGCTTTTAGGCCAAAAAGTAAAAATTTGGTCTCATCTGAACAGAGTACCTTCTTCCACATGTTTGCTGTGTCCCCCACATGACTTCTCACAGACTGCAAACGGGACTCTTATGGCTTTCTTTCAACAATAGCTTTCTTCTTGCCACTCTTCCATATAGGCCAGATTTGTGGAGTGCACGACTAATAGTTGTCCTGTGGACAGATTCTCCCTCCTGAGCTGTGGATCTCTGCAGCTCCTCCAGAGTTACCATGGGCCTCTTGGCTGCTTCTCTGATTAATGCTCTCATCGCCCGGCCTGTCAATTTAGGTGGACGGCCATGTCTTGGTAGGTTTGCAGTTGTGCCATACTCTTTCCATTTTTGAATGATGGTTAGAACAGTGCTCTGTGAGATGTTCAAGGCTTGGGATATTTTTTTATAACCTAACATTGCTTTAAACTTCTCCACAACCTTATCCCGGACCTGTCTGGTGTGTTCCTTGGCCTTCATGATGCTGTTTGTTCACTAAGGTTCTCTAACAAACCTCTGAGGGCTTCACAGAACAGCTGAGATTAAGAATAAATTACACACAGGTGGACTTTATTTACTAATAAGGTGACTTCTGAAGGCAATTGGTTCCACTAGATTTTAATTAGAGGTATCTGAGTAAAGGGGGCTGAAAACAAATGCCCCCCCACACTTCTCAGATTATTATTTGTAAAAAAAATTGAAAACCATTTATCATTTTCTTTCCACTTCACAATTATGTGCCACTTTGTGTTGGTCTATCACATAAAATCCTAATAAAATACTTTTACATTTTTAGTTGCAACATGACAAAATTCAACTCTTTTTCAAGGCACTGTGTATATATATATATATATATAATATATATATGTATATATATATATATATATATTTTTTTTTTTTTTTTTGGTCTTTTTCGTTTATATAATAAAAAATGCAGTGGTGAACAAATACCACCAATAGAAAGCTCTATTTATAAAATATAAATTTTGGTTGGGTACAGCGTTGCATGACAGCACAATTACCAGTTAAAGTAGGTGAGTGCTAAATAGCAAAAAATGGCCTGGTCATGCAGGGGGTAAAACCTTCCAGAGCTGAGGAGAATATAATATGAAGAAACAACATTATTTTTTAAAGTACATTTCCAGAGTTTTCCAAAAGTCAGCTTAGATTAGAGTAATGTTCTTTCCGTATCTTTCAATAGATCTCAGCGGCAGCTTGTCCTACCATGGACGCTGATGATGGAGACTGATAAGAACATGGAAAATTAATTTCATGGAGTTAAAGGACATGGCGGGGAAAGAGAAGCAATATGAAGTTTTAATTGAGTAATTTGGTGTACAATCTGGAAATAGTTGGGGGTTCTGGTAGAATAATGGGTATGGATTTCAGTTTATTAAAAATGCCTGGGGCGTTTTTGAGGGTTAAACAGCGGGAAGGGTTTAGTAGACTGGTTGTACTATAACTGAAGTCTCATATAAGAAAATACTAATCAGAATAAAGAGACTAAAGTGGACCTGTGAGGATAGAAATATGGGTGCTGACAATTCGGCTTGTTATCAAACATGCAGATTTTAGGAATGTCATCCTGATTCAGGCTGTTCTTTCTAGTATTACTGACTTGGACCAAGCATGCAGCCAGTGAAGTCTGAAGGAATTTCAGATAGACTTTCAGGAGCCTGCCTGTCGGGAACTAGTTAGAAGGCCGAGATGCTAGGAGGGCTCCCCTTGCGGCCGAGCGCAGCACACCACTGAAGGTGACACAGGCAGCAGGTGTGGTGCCCACAGAAGCACGGGTGCCTGGTAGCTGGAACTGGAGACAGGCGTGCTTGGATGGTCCAGGAAGCAGGGACCGGTGGACAGACTTGATAACGGAGTCAGGAGCCAGGCCAGGGGTCAACACAGGAAGTCAGTCCAGGATCAGAGTCAAGTTCAAGGAGCAAGATAAATAAGTCCAGTAGCCAAGCCGGGATCAGATGCAGGAAGCAGGTGGAGAGAAGTCAGGTGCAAGCCAAGGATCAAGCCAGAGTGTCAGAATGGTCAGGTCAGGACAAGCCGGGTCGGTACACAGATCAGGAACAGCAGATGCACAGGACACAGGAATGCAGGACAAGCTGAAGATACACCAGCGATGTGCCACTGTCAGCAGTGGGTTTAAATAGTCCGGGCATCCATCACGCCGGGCGTGCGCCATTGCGCATGCGCGTGCGCATAGGGGCGCCACACGTCCGCCTAGTCCCGGCGCGCGCCTGCCTAATCCCGGCGCGCGCCTGCCAACCATGGTGCCGCGCATCGTTGTGAGCGCATGCGCATCAAATCGTCTATTTCCCTGATACTGCCCCATCTATAACAAATCAGGAATGGCATCTTCCACAGCACATCATTGTCATTAAACTGCACATAACCCCTGTGGGGCAGAACTCGTGTTCATTGTACTATATTTGTATGTTGCATTCTAATAAAAGGGGACAAGGCTTTAGCCTCGTACACACAGTGAGAATATCAGATGAATGATCGTCCAGTTTTTTTGCATGCTATTCTTATATCGAAGATTAAGTACCGCTTGTCTTGATTTTCTCCTAAAAAAATAACAGTGCACGCCCTGGTATGTCCTGGTATGCAAGTGTACCTAGGCACTCCTGTGCATCTAGCCTCATAGCTGCAGGGTGAGATCATTTAAAGCACTGCTGCCTCATTAAATTTGGAATGAGATTTGGTGATATCATTACTGTGCTGCTTGCTGGAGGGGAATCTGCACTGCATACATCCCCATGCTTTCACTTGATTAAAAATGCCTAAAATTGCCTGATATTGTTCTAAACTTGTTAACCACTTCAGCCCAGACCATTTGGCTGGCCAAAGACCAGAGCACTTTTTGCGATTCAGCACTGCGTCGCTTTAACTGACAAATGCGCGGTCGTGGCTCCCAAACAAAATTGCTGTCCTTTTTTTCCCACAAATACAGCTTTCTTTTGGTGATATTTGATTACCTCTGCGGTTTTTATTTTTTTGCGCTATAAACAAAAATAGAGCGACAATTTTGAAAAAAAGAGCTATATTTTTTACTTTTTGCTATAATAAATATCCCCCAAAAATATATAAAAAACCCTATTTATATATATATATATATATATATATATATATATATATATATATATATATAAAACCCTAATCGTGGCAGAGTCGCGCGCGCGACCACGCGGTGGCAAATTTAAAGGGACGTACCTTTGCCTGTCCGTGTCATTCTGTCGACGTATAAGTTTGTGTGGCGGTCGGCAAGTGGTTAACAAGCCAGATCAGGCCTACTTTTTTTTACACAAAGCCACATGTTTTTATTGTGCAGCATTACAACATGAGAAACCATGTAGTCTAGCTGCTGGCGTCCTAACAACCAGTGACGTCTTAGGTTAATATAGATTACGGTAGGTGTAGGCAACCTGGGGCCCTCCAGCTGTTTCAGAACTACAAGTCCCCTCATGCCTCTGGGAATATAGTTGTAACTGCCAGCCTTGCAATGCCTCATGGGAAATGTAGTTCCACAACAGCCCCAGGTTGCCTACCCCTGATATAGATGATGTTGGGTGCCTGACAACTTCCTTGTTTGCCCCTACCCTGACCATCTCCATTAGCACTGGAGTCATGTTAATTAGTGTGGGAAAGAAACTGAAGAAGAAGAGAAACGCTGAAATAGTAGTCTGTACCAGGGTGAAAAGAATAAATAACGTCTAATGTTGGGTGTCTCTCGTGTGTAGATACCACTGCATTATGTAAAACTATAAGTTTAGTTTTTGCATTTTAAAATGGGTTGCCTCGTGATTGTGCAGAATTTTAAAGGTTGAGAAGCACTGCCCTAAAAGGAAGGGTTAACACTGCTGTACAGGTTTGTCCACTCTTTTCAGGAAGGTTACTGCCCCCTGCAGGTCATACTATGTAAAAAGGGGCTCACTAGTGCCCTCGGAGGTTGGCCTGTGGAAAGACTGCTAAAATGTAACTGTTATGCTGCTGGTCTGAACCATCCATTGGAGGGGAGCCTAGTTTGGGTTCCCAGTGGGTCTGGAACCTATGGACCTATATGGACTTTGTTATGGATTATTGCTACCTCTTTTGGATTTACTGCCTTTTATGGACTTTTGCCTTGAGAACGACTTATAGAGTTAGCCATCTGCCTAAGGCAGGGGAGCTCAACCTTTCGAAGCGCAAGGGCCAATGTTGGTAACCGGACACACACAGTGAACTATGGGGTTTTACCACAGTGCCGCAGGACCAGGTGCACTGTGCTGCATTTCTCTTCAGGATGCTAGAAAGGTCCCAACTAAGTTCACTCCACCTGGGACAGAGCCGGCGCTACAGAGGAAGCATTGGCTTATGCAGCTTCTTCTCCCTCTGTGGCCGCCTGCTTCCTCCCCTGACAGTGCTGGCTTTATGCATTCTGATGCTCTGGGAGGGTGGTCAAACCATTGATACCAATCTGGGCTCGCCGACCTGCCATCCCAGAGCATGGGCATGCATTTCTCTGGTATGAAGCCGCAGGCTACGGGTTGAGCACCTTTGGCCTAGGATATGACTACCTCATGGGGCACTATTTAGGGGTACTAGAGAGCTTTGTACAGGAAAGCACGAGAAAGATGTCTTTGAGAGCTGTTTTCTTGTTACCTGCAACCACTTCAGTAAAATTTCTTCATCAATTTAGGCCAATATGTAGTCTGCTACATATTTTTGGTAAAAAAAAAAAAAACAATCAGCGTATATTGATTGGTTTGCACAAAAGTTATAGCGTCTACAAACTATATATATTTATCAAATTTTCATTTATTTTTTATTTTTTTACTAGGAATGTCAGCGATCAGCGACTTATAGCCGGACTGCGATATTGCGGTGGACAAATTGTACACCTAACTGACACTTTGACACTTATTTGGGGATTAGTGACATTATTACTGTGATCAGTGATATAAAAATGCACTGTCACTGTACTAATGACAGGGAAGGGGTTAACATCAGGGGCAATCAAAGGGTTAGCCGCTAGATCATTCTTATGGGCGGCGAGAGGGGACGTTCCCCCCCCACTCCCGCCACCCTCCGGTGTTTATACCGACTCACCTCTGCGATCGGTGAGTCGGAGAACGTATCCGCTGGCCCCGGATGTCCACCATAGAGATTTCCGGGCAGACCAGATGGTCGCCAGAGTCTCTATGATCGTCGGAGGCCGGGCGCGATGTTATGACGTCACGCCAGGCCTCTGTATTGAAAAAAACGGCGCCGCCTCAGCTGGGAAGCTGAGATTGTTTTTATTTCTATTTTAGGCTTCCCAGCCTAGAGGTGAGATGTGGGGTCTTATTGACCCCATATCTCACTGTAAAGAGGACCTGTCATGTCATATTCCTATTACAAGGGATGTTTACATTCCTTGTAATAGGAATAAAAGTGATCAAATTTATTTTATTTTTTTTTAAAGTGTCAAACTAAGTTTTTTTAAGTAAAATTAACAATATTTTTTTTTAAAGTGCCCCTGCCCCCATGTGCTCGCAGAAGCGAACGCATACGTAAGTCCCGCCCACGTATTAAAACGGTGTTCAAACAACACATGTGAGGTGTCCCCGCGAACGTTAGAGCGAGAGCAATAATTCTAGCACTAGACCTCCTCTTTAACTCAAAACATGTAGCCAGTAAAAAATGTTAAAGCGTCGCCTATGGGGATTTTTAAGTACCAAAGTTTTGCGCCATTCCACGAGCGTGTGCAATTTTTAAGCGTGACATGTTAGGTATCTATTTACTCGGCGTAACTTAATCTTTCACATTATGCAAAAAAATTGGGCTAATTTCACAGTTTTTTTTTTTTTTTAAAGCATGAAACGCGTTTGAAAAATTGCTGTGCAAATACCGCACAACATAAAAAGTTACAATACAATAACCGCCATTGTATTCTCTAGGGTCTCTGCTAAAAAAAAAACATATATAATGTTTGGGGGTTCTGTGTAATTTTCTAGCAAAAAAAATATGATTTTTACATGTAGGAGAGAAATGTCAGAATTGGCCTGGTTGGCAAGGGGTTAAACAATAAAACCCAATAAAAAGAAGTTATAAAAAAGTGGTACTATACAGCCGCTTTTCAAAATAAGTAGAACAGGAACTGACTATGGAAAGAAGAGTTCATATTGAATTCTGTGCAGGCCTGAACAAAGCAATAGCACATGTTTTGCTGCCTTCCATTCAGTATTCACAGAGAAAGCTTGTCTGTATTGGTGCTTTGTCCTTTGGTTTGAGTGAATCCTTTGTATAATACCACTGAAGCTTATATCCTCCAACCGTAAACTGAGCTCAAGTGCAAATGCATCACAGACACAGGGAGATTGCCTTTGTCACTGAAGGCTTTCAACCCCAGGTAGATTTTGTATTACCTGGGATATAATTCGTAATTTTCTCTTCATTTTTACCGGGAAAAAAAGGCTGCTGGAATCGCTCCAACTTGATTGCTAGTCTGAAAAAAGAGACAACGCATGCATGAAGGTCTGATGATCTAATTTTAGGTTAAACTAACTGACACAATCTCAACAATTCAGGATCAACATATGATTGAAAAAAGAGTACATAGAGCTTTCATTTGGGGAAAACCTCTTTATATCTAAATAGCTGGTAGATTTAAAGACAAAGGCACCTGAAGACATATTAAAAACTTGACTTTTCCTCTAATGCCTAGAACAAACGATGAGAAAATCAGACGAGAAATACCGCTTTCAGAGAAATAGTCATATAATCTGATTGTTAGTACACAGCTTTCGAGAGCCGATCATGACAGTTATTAGATTGTAAGCTCTTCTGAGCAGGACCCTCTTAATCCTCTTGTATTTTATTGTATTATAACTGTATTGTCTCCCTTTTAATATTCTAAAGCACTGCGTAAACTGTTGGCGCTATATAAATCCTGTATAATAATAATAATAATGACAGTTCATGCAAAAATATCCAAAAAGGAAGAAGCATGAAAATTTTTCTTGTATGATAACAGAACCATAGGCGTGCGCACAGGGTGTGCCAGGTGTGCCCAGGCACACCCAAATCACAGGAAAGATTTCCCCTACTGCCCTGGCCCCCTTTCCCCCCACCAGCTGCTGCTGCGGGCACACACAGGGGGATGCTTTAGAATGAGTGGGGGAAGGGGTCGGTAAATATGTGATTTACTGGCCCCTTCCCTTTCTGAGTGAACACAGTGAGTGATCGGTAGCGTGTGTTTGAGCTTTGGGGTGCAAACCCTAATCCAATAGGCTGCGCAAACCTATGAACAGAACATATGATTTTCGTATAATCAAATACAGGATTTGTCCGTAAAAAATCGGAAGACCAAGACCACACATGCTGGGAAATGAAAAAATACATTACAATACAATACAATACATTACATCACTTTAAAAGTTATATTCTGTTGTATGAAAATTTTCATATCTTTGGTTTTTGATGAGACTAGCATGTAAAAAAAAAAAAATGGACAATCATTCGTCCGGTCAGTGGCGTCACTAGGGTTGGTGTCACCTGGTGCGGCAAAACATGGTGTCACCCCCCCTCCTGTCTATCCTGCCCAGCGCCCTCCAGGCAGCGCACAGTCACGAGGCGCACCCCCAAATGACCCCTGTAAATTAAAGTATAGGGTGGTATTGGGCTGGCTGGAGCGATATAGGGCAGGTTGGGGTAATATAGGGCAGGTTGCAGTGGTATAGTGCAGTCTGGGGTGGCATAGGGCAGGTTGGGGTTGTATAGGGAAGGCTGGGGTGGTATAGAGCAGGTTGGGGTGGTATATGGCAGGCTGGGTGGCATTGGGCAGGTTGGGGTTATATAGGGCAGGGTGTGATGGCATAGAGCAGGTTGCAGTGGCATAGGGCAGGTTGGGGTGGTATAGAGCAGGTTGGGGTGGTATAGAGCAGGTTGGGGTGGTATATGGCAGGCTGGGTGGCATTGGGCAGGTTGGGGTTATATAGGGCAGGGTGTGATGGCATAGAGCAGGTTGTGGTGGCATAGGGCAGGTTGGGGTGGTATAGGGAAAGCTGGGGTGGCATAGGGCAGGGTGCGGTGGTATAGAGAAGGCTGGGGTGGCATAGGGCAGGGTGCGGTGGCATAGGGCAGGGTGGGGTGGTATAGAGCAGTTTGTGTGGCATACAGCAGGTTGCAGTGGCATAGGGCAAGCTGGGGTGACATAGGGCAGGTTGCGGTGGTATAGGGAAGGTTGGGGTGGCATAGGGCAGGGTGCGGTGGTATAGGGCAGGCTGGGGTGGCATAGGGCAGGCTGGGGTGGTATAGGGTAGGCTGGGGTGGCATAGGGCAGGTTGCAGTGGCATAGGGCAGGTTTCGGTGTCATAAGGCAGGTTGCGGTGGCATAAGGCAGGCTGGGGTGGTATGGTGCCAGGTTAGGACTCCATCATGGGGTGCAAGGTAGTCTGCTGCTGCTAGACAAAGCTATAGATTATATATAGATATTATGTAATATAGCTGGTCCATCCGCCCCTCCCCCCACCAGTCCAGCTAACTCAACTACTGTGCCTATTATATGTAATATAATATATCTGTGTCCAGCATCACCCCCCCCCCCCCATTATCATCATCAGACCAGCTCAGGGTGGGGGTGTCTCAGTCAGCTAATATAAATTATATAGTCAGTGTTGTCTGTCTGATAATGGGCGGGGGGGGGGGGGGTGATGCTGGATATAGATATATTATATTACATATAATAGGCACAGTAGTTGAGTTAGCTGGACTGGTGGGGGGAGGGGCGGATGGACCAGCTATATTACATAATATCTATATATAATCTATAGCTGTGTCGCAGCAGGCCACCTTGCACCCCCCCCCCCTTCATTATCATACAATACAGGTCAGGGCGCCAGACAGACTGAGTCCTCCTCCCACACTAGCTAGTAGCTCTGCCTCTTACAATGGCAACCGCCCCCCGCTCCCCACACACACACACACCTACCTCATCTTGTGCTTGTGCTCGGGAGTCGGGCCGGCGGTGGAGACCCCCCCCACCTGTTCTGGAGTCTTGACTGGAGAGGAGGAGGGCTGGGCAGCGACCCTCACAGCGTGCAGCCGGAGAAAGTTGTGTGTGACGTCACATCATCACAGTGCAGTGTGATGATGTGACAGGCTGACGCTCTGTAGGGTAGGGAGGGAGGAGGAAGAAGAATAAGGAACCGGAGGACACACACACACCAGGCGCGGCGGCGCTGGAAGTGTTGTTCCAGCCCAGCGGGGTGAAGTTGCTGAATTAAAGTGTCAGCTGTAAAAAAAAAAAAAAAAAGTCAAAAAAAAAAAAAAAGTCAAAAAAAAAATAAAAAAATTTTTTCTCACCGTCGGAAGGGTGTCACCCCTCTAGCGGGTGTCACCCGGGTGCGGACCGCACCCCCCGCACCCCCCTAGCAACGCCTCTGCGTCCGGTTTTTTTATCGTCTGTCCAAGGCTTTTAGGTGTTGGTCCCACCTTCTTAACATGATATCGATCATTTAGGCTGCCCTTTTATATTAACCACTTGCTATTTAGTACTGTGCTACTTTAACTGACGATTGCACGTTCATGCAATGCTGTATCCAAAGTAAATTGATATAATTTTTTCACAGAAATCGAGCTTTCTTTTGGTGGTATTTGATTACCACTGGGTTTTTTTCATTTATTTGCAATATAAAGGAATAAAAACCTAACATTTTGAAAAAAAAAAAAAAAATTCTACTTTCTGCTATAAAACATATCCAATAAATAAAAATAAAAAAATCAAGTTTCTTCATAAATTTCAGCCAAAATGTATTTTGCTACATGCCTTTGGTAAAGAAAATCCCATTAAGCGTATATTGATTGTTTTGAGTGAAAGTTAAAGCGTCTACAAACTATGATATAGATACAGTAATTTTAATCAATTAATTTTTTTGTTATACTAGCATAACTCCCAACTGTCCCTGATTTCGAGGGACCATCACTGATTTGGAGCTTGGAGCTTTGTCCCTTTGTCCCTCTTTCCCCCTCATTTTGGTCTGATCTAAATTGCTGCATTTGTACATTTTAAAAGCCAATATAAAGGAATAGTAGTGGTAAAAAAAGCCCTTGTGGATTTAATTAACCTTTTTTTTGGTTAATTCTCCTTTAAGGGTGTGTGGCAGGGGGGCATGTCCTATGCCTACATACGTTTATTAGTAGGTGTCCCTTGGTCCCATCTGAAAATGGAGTCAATGGGCAACCTGCAGTACACTGAGTGCACCTCACCTAGTTCACACTGCGCAGGCACGAGAGATCGGTAGGTGCACACTGGGTAGCCAGCTGCACAATTTCCTGGAAGAAACTCAGAGTGGGCTTCAGATGCCCACACTAAGGATGGAAGCTCACTGGATCCAGAGGGTACAGTGAGTACAAATAAACAAATGAAAAAAGAAAATTATTATGTTCCATAATAAGAACGTAAAGAAGAGGGGACAAAGGGCATCCGTGTCGTGTTCCATTATATATATAGAAAACGAGAGAAAGAGCAGAGATAAAGAGCCGTTGATTCTAATTCTAGCAGATGGTGAAGAATACAAAGACATGATCCTCGATAGCATATGAGGGCCCAATCCTATCTGCTGTAATGACAAGCAAAGGAATTGCCAGTCAACTTCATTGATTGCCTTCTTATGCCGCGTACACACAATCGTTTTTCACGTCGTTAAAAATGCCATTTTTTAAATTGGGCATTAAAGTGGTTGTAAACCCACTTTTTAAACAAAGACCTACAGGTAAGCCTAGATTAAGGCTTACCTGTAGGTGCATGAAATATCTCCTTAACCTACACGGTTAAGGAGATATTTGTATGTAAATGCGGCGACGCTGACGTCACCCCATTCACAAATTCGGCTAGGTCGCAACATTCGACGACGTAGCCGAATTCGACAGCTCACGCGCGCATGCGCGGAGTCACGTCTTCGCCGCTCCGGCCAATCACAGCGCGGGAGCGGCGCTGTGATTGGCTGCAGCGGCGATACCGGGAAGTAACATTCCGGCTATCGCCGCAGCAATGGATGCGGCTAGAGGAGGGACACGGACGACTTCGGGGGCCCCGATCGAAGGTAAGTGGTACATAATGAGCTAGTATGCTAGTCATACTAGCTCATTATAGCTTTGTCTTGCAGGTTAGTAAAAAAAAAAAAAAAAAGATAAAGGGTTTACAACCACTTTAAAAACGATCGTGTGTAGGCACCAGAGCATTTTTAACGACGTGAAAAATGGCCTAAAAAAATGAGAACCTGCTCTATTTTTTCACGTAGTTTTTTTTTAACGACGTGAAAAACAGTAGTGTGTATGCTTTTACAAGGGGAAAAAAAACGCGCATGCTCAGAATCAAGTATGAGACGGGAGTGCTCGTTCTGGTAAAACTAGCGTTCGTAATGGAGATAGCACATTCGTCACGCTGTAACGGACTGAAAAGCATGAGGCTGAAAAGCGCGAATAGTCGCTCAACGAACTTTACTAACATGAAGGGTGGCACCATTCGAACGGAACTTCCCCTTTATAGTGCCGTCGTACGTGCTGTACGTCACTGCGCTTTGCTCGAGCGTTTTTTTTAATGAACGTGTGTATGCAAGACAGGCTTGAGAGCAAACAAGAAAAATCATGTCGAGAAAAATGTCGTTTTTGAAAATGACATTAAAAACGATCGTGTGTACGCGGCATTAGCATTGACCATTAGTAGGCATATAGGGATGTCATGAGCGCGGGCATATTCAGTAAGAAGAAGGGTTTTTAAAGTATTTTCCCTAGCTTCCCAACCGCTCACAAATCCAACCGGATCCAGGTTAATTAATTGGCGCAATAGAGGTTGCAAACTATTGTCCAGCACCTTAGCATAAACTTTTAAGTCAACGCCAATTAGGGAGATAGGCCTGTAGTTTGCGCATAAGGTCGGGTCTTTATCAGGCTTCGGGATGAGGGAGATGTGCGCTTCGAGTGTTTGTGGAGGGAACACTGAGCCCTCCGATAAAGAGTTAAAAACTTTAGTTAGAAAGGGGATTTTCCTCTTTAATCTCTGATGCCGCGTACACACGATCGGAAATTCCGACAAGAAAAGACCGATGTGAGCTTTTTGTCGGAAATTCCGACCGTGTGTATGTTCCATCTGACTTTTTCTGTCGGAATTTCCGCCAACAAAAGATTGAGAGCAGGTTCTCTATTTTTCCGACGGACTATCGGAAAATCCGCTCGTCTGTATGCAATTCCGGCGCGCAAAAAAACACGCATGCTCAGAAACAAGCAGAAGAGCCGAACTGCCTATTGAACTTCATTGATCTTGGCTCGTCGTATGTCTTGTACACAGGGCCGCTGATAGGCCAGTACAACTGGCCCTGTTGTACCGGGCCCGGCCAGCAGGGGGGCCCGGGGAACCTAATCAGAGTAACTTAATGTAAATTAAAAAAATAAATAAATCATCCAGCCATCCCTTAACGTGGACAGCATGGGTGGCACTGTCTCTGCAGACAGCACATGCGTTATGGCATTAGCGTCATGGATGGCACTGTCTGCAGCACATTACGGCATTGGCGGCATGGGTGGCACTGTCAGCAGGTAGCACATGCATTATGGCCCATAACGCATGTGCTGTCTGCAGAGACAGTGCCACCCATGCCGTAATGTGCTGCAGACAGTGCCACTCATGACGCTAATGCCATAACGCATGTGCTGCCTGCAGAGACAGTGCCACCCATGCCGCCAATGCCGTAATATGCTGCAGACAGTGCCACCCATGACGCTAATGCCATAACGCATCTGCTGTCTGCAGAGACAGTGCCACCCATGCTGCCAATTGCATTATACTATTGGCGGCATGGGTGGCACTGTCTGCAGCACATTATGGCATTGGCAGCATGGGTGGCACTGTCTGCAGCACATTATGGCATTGGCGGCATGGGTGGCACTGTCTGCAGTGATAAATATCACTTGAAGACAAATCTGCACTTTTTTTCAAGGTGGGGTCTAGAGAGGGGCCAGGGGTGGGGCCAGGGGCGGGACCAGGGGTGGGACTGAAGGGGGCCCCCTCAGGTAGACTGTACGGGGCCCCATGATTTCTATCAGCGGCCCTGCTTGTACATCTCCGTGTTCTAGACGGTCGGAATTTCCGACAAGATTTGTGTGACCATGTGTATGCAACACAAGTTTGAGCCAACATTCCGTTAGAAAAAATCCATGGTTTTCTTGTTGGAATTTCCGATCGTATATACGCGGCATTAGTATTATAAAACAAACATCTTGATTCTCAGTTTTATCTAATGGTACTTTTTAATTTTTTTATTTTACCTTTTAAATTTCATTGTGCGTATACCCTGTGTAAAAATTCTGGTTGTAATTGCTGAACTAAATAACCAAAGGAAATTCACCAAAAAAAATAAAATAAAATAGATACAGGCTTTACATATAATAGTTCTATTTCTAATTAGAGGAAAATGTTGTAAGTGTAACCGGGACACTGCATGGAAGTGTTATTACATAAGGGACCTGTCATAATCCTTGGACCACACAGTGACTGTTCCTTTACAATGTATAGCCATGTGTAGAAACATCTGGACATGCAGCTAATGAGGCCAAGACTGACTGCCAGGCATGAGGACATCATTGCTGCTCTGCAAGGGTCTGCATTAAACAGTTTCCTAATTGTTGCAATGCGGATTTCGTATGTGGATCTCTGGAAACATTAGCTGTTGGAAATGTTGCAGTATTACACAAAACCTGGCAGTGAGGAAAAAATTTGAGTCAAAGAAATGTACATTCTGAAGTAGTATAGGCTTAACCAGCTTAGTCCTCACACCTATGGATCAGAGTGATTTTTGCATTTCTGATATGGTTCATTTGTAATTTATTAAGATAACAAAGTATATACTGTGTATATATATATATATATATATATATATATATATATATATATATATATATATTCTATTGGAAAAAATAGAATTGGTAAAAAAAAAATCATCAGGAAAATAGTAAAGAGGAGAAGAAGAAGCTGTTAAAAAGGGCTGATTTATAAGGGGTTACATAGAAATACATTAAATTAAAAAAAGAAATACCGGTATCTCTTTTTTTTTTGTCAAGTGTGTTTATATGACTTCATATACCTGTACAGTTGAAAACAGTTTTGAAACAAAGTACCGTATATACTCGAGTATAAGCCGAGTTTTTCAGCCCTTTTTTTTAGGGCTGAAAGTATACCCCTCGGCTTATACTCAAGTCAGTACCTGAAAATCGTGAAATTCCGCGGCCGGCGTCCATTGTTTAAATCTAGTGCCTTTCTCCCTTCCGCGATAATAGGCGTTTCCAGCAAACACTTGTGTTGAGTGTTGCGCCTATCACGGAGGTCCTCTTGTCCGACGTCCGTGATTGGCGGAGCACTGAACACAGTGCCTGCTGGGAAACCGAGTCCGAGAATGAGAGGACCTCCGTGATAGGCGCAACACTCAACACAGTGTTTGCTGGAAACGCCTATCACGGAAGGGCCAGGGAGAACGGCGCGAGATTTGAACAATGGACGCCGGCCGCAGAATTACAAGATTTTGAGGTACACTGACTCGGGCACAGGGAGGCTGCAATGGACACAGTAAGGGAGCACAGTGAGGTGACAATGGGCAGTGAGGTGGCACAGTGAGATGGCAATGGGCACAATAAGGGGGCACAGTGAGGTGGCAATGGGCAGTGAGGTGGCAATGTGCACAGTGAGGTGGCACAGTGAGATGGCAATGGGCACAGTAAGGTTGGGCAATTGGCACAGTGAGGTGGCAATGGGCACATTTCCTCCCCTCGGCTTATACTCGAGTCAATACGTTTTCCCAGTTTTTTATGGTAAAAGTAGGTACCTCGGCTTATACTCGGGTCGGCTTATACTCGAGTATATACGGTATATGCAAAAGTAATGTTACTTTGTATCTCTCTATCTTCTCTCTAAACAGAATTGTAAAACTGGGGGAGATTAAAGCACGATCCGAAAATAAGACGACAGATCGTCCGTTTTTTTTGCATGCTAGTCGCATATCGAACATGAAGAGTTTACTAAAGTTACGAAAATTCTCGTACGACATAATAAAAAAATCAGAAGGGATGTCATGTGTTCTAATTTATGTCTATTGTATTTTCGGACGACAACTGTACTGATTAAACGAAAATTGTACAATCTGGTATCATACGAGAAAAAAATGTCTTGCTTGTCCCATCGGATAATATCGGATGAACTGTCGTGATCGTCTCTCGAAAGCTGTGCCCTAACGATCCGATTATCGCACGATCGATTCGAAAGCGGTATATTTCGTATGATTTTCGGATCGTGTGTACAGGCCTTTACCAAAACTGGTGCACACATAATCTGGTGCAGCTGTGCATAGTAACCAATCAGCTTCTAACTTCAGCTTGTTTAATTAGGTTCTGACAATAAGCTCACGTTCACATTGGGCCGATTTAATATTCGCTTCGACATGTCAAATCGCAGAGTATTGCCGGAAATGGCACCGTCCGAATCGGTGTGATGCCGACTTTGCGGCGCCACGATTCCCAAAAGTAGTTTCAGCATTATTTTTGGTGACTTCGGGGTCAATTTCAATAGACATCTGTGCATGAACCCACACAGATGTCTGTCAAATCACCCCCAAAGTCGTACTGAAATTCTGGTTTGAAATCGTGCGAGTTTAGCTGAACTCGCATGATTTAAAACCCGCCCTCAGTGTGAACGTGGGCTAAAACCTGGAGGCTGATTGGTTACTAGGCACAGCTGCACCAAATTCTGTGTGCTTCAATTTAAGTAAATCTCCCCCATTGTGTCAGACAGCAGCAGCTGTTGTAGCTGCTGTATTTACACAGCAATTTCCAGTTATCATTTTGACAGCCAGGAACTGCTGCAAGGGGAGGATGGCAGCTGGGCAGAAAGACAGAGAAAAATACACATGCTATGAGTACTTTGATGATGCTTTTTGAGCATGTGTAGCATGCCCAGTGTCCACAATTTGTAAACAGAATGTGATGGTACCTGTGGCGGCCGGTGGAAATATTTTTGGGGGGCGGCAACCAGTATGACACCCGCCAGTCGGTCGGTCAGTGGTACTTACCCCATCACCGGGGGCTTCCCCTGCTCAGCGGCGGCAGCCTCCCATTCTCCTGCCCTCCACGGGTCATCACGGCGACGGTGGCGGCTTCAATTTCCTCCCTCCTCCTCAGCAGCCAATCGGGAGGCTTCTCATTTTGGCCAATCGGAAAATGGGTCTCATTGGCCAGATTGAGGATCAGTGTTCAGTGGCGGCTGGTGCTCAAAATTTTTGGGGGGGGGGCGCAAACAAACGGAAAAAAAAAACATCAATTGCCGCCACTGTGCCCAAACGCCACCAGTTTGCCCCCTCAAATGCAGCCAGTTTGCCCCCTCAAATGCTGCCAGTTTCCCCCCAAAGGCAGCCAGTTTCCCCCCAAAGGCAGCCAGTTTCCCCCCAAATGCAGCTAGTTTCCCCCCAAATGCTGCCAGTTTATCCCAAATGCAGCCAGTTTCCCCCCCTAAATACAGCCAGTTTGTCCCCAAATGCAGCCAGATTGTCCCCAAATGCAGCCAGATTGTCCCCAAATGCAGCCAGTTTTCTCCACAAATACAGCCAGTTTCCCCCCAAATACAGCCAGTTTGTCCCCAAATGCAGCCAGTTTGTCCCCAATTGCAGCTAGTTTGTCCCCAAATGCAGCCAGTTTCCCCCCAAATGCAGCCAGTTTCCCCCCAAATGCAGCCAGTTTGTCCCCAAATACAGCCAGTTTGTCCCCAAATACAGCCAGTTTTCCCCCAAATGCAGCCAGTTTGTCCCCAAACACAGCCAGTTTCTCCCCAAATACAGCCAGTTTCTCCCCAAATACAGCCAGTTTGTCCCCAGCCCGGCACTTATCGTCCTCCTCTACGCTCCCTCATGTCTTCTTCCGTCCTCGATGTCTTCTCCCGCCCTTGATGTCGCTTCAGCCAATCAGGTTACCGGTAACCAGACCCGGTGAACCTGATTGGCTGAGACGCGTGTCAGTGTTAACCAGGGAACGCACAGCCCTTGCGCCCCCTGGTTAACTATTTGGAAGCCGACTAGAGCCCACAGGCTGTAATCGGCCGCTGGCTCTGATAGACACTTCCAAAAACCAACCAACTGCTGTTATTCAGATGGCCGGCGCTCGCCAGGGGGCCGGCCATCCGAATAGTGGGCGGCAGCGGCGCCGGCGACAATACGTACATTCATGCAATGCATGAATGTATGTATTGTTGACTTGAGTGACAGTGCAGGGGAGAGAGGGGGTGGCGCTCCTGCGCCCACTATGGACGCACCGCCACTGTCAGAGTTACAACAGCGAATATTCATTCAATGTTGTAATACACCTGGATGGGCTGCAGTCGCATTCTCTGCGACCCGAGCCGACCCTATTTTGAAGCCTATTAGAGCCTCTGGCTCTAATTAGGTGCTTAAAAAAAAAACTCTGGCCGCTGTAATTCATGCGCCCGGTGCTCTGAAAGGGGCCGACTGCATGAATAGGGTGTGGCCTGGATGGTACTCTTTCCTCTTCCTCTTCCAGAAAAAATTATTCCCTCCCCACACGTTCCTGTGGTAGTCTAAGAGGTAAGTGGGTGCTGTAGCAGCTACCAGCTGGGAACTGGTAACAGCATGGAACAATATACATATTACCAGCACACCTGGAATCTTCAAAAAACATCCAAATATTTTATTCAAGATAATCACTTTACATTAAAATAATGTAATGTTTCAGGGCAATGCAGGAGTCCTTCATCAGGCATATGATGACTGTCATGCCTGATAAATGGGGTCCTGCACGGCCCCAAAATGTTGCATTCTTGCGCTGTGATGTGATCAACTTGAATAAAACATTTGGACATTATTTGAAGATCCCAGGTGTGCTGGCAATATGCACATTTCTCCCTCCTCCAGCACTGTGTGATCCTGTCCTGATAATATACAGTCAGGAGATCACCGGACATTAGATATAACCCAGCACTGTGTGATCCTGTCCTGATAATAATATACAGTCAGGGGATCACCGGACATTAGATATAACCCAGCACTGTGTGATCCTGTCCTGATAATATACAGTCAGGAGATCACCGGACATTAGATATAACCCAGCACTGTGTGATCCTGTCCTGATAATATACAGTCAGAGGATCACCGGACATTAGATATAACCCAGCACTGTGTGATCCTGTCCTGATAATATACAGTTAGGGGATCTCCGGACATTAGATATAACCCAGCACTGTGTGATCCTGTCCTGATAATATACAGTCAGGAGATCACTGGACATTAGATATAACCCAGCACTGTGTGATCCTGTCCTGATAATATACAGTCAGAGGATCACCGGACATTAGATATAACCCAGCACTGTGTGATCCTGTCCTGATAATATATAGTCAGGGGATCTCCGGACATTAGATATAACCCAGCACTGTGTGATCCTGTCCTGATAATATACAGTCAGGAGATCACCGGACATTAGATATAACCAGCACTGTGTGATCCTGTCCTGATAATATATAGTCAGGAGATCACCGGACATTAGATATAACCCAGCACTGTGTGATCCTGTCCTGATAATATACAGTCAGGGGATCACTGGACATTAGATATAACCCAGCACTGTGTGATCCTGTCCTGATAATATACAGTCAGGGGATCACTGGACATTAGATATAACCCAGCACTGTGTGATCCTGTCCTGATAATATACAGTCAGGAGATCACTGGACATTAGATATAACCCAGCACTGTGTGATCCTGTCCTGATAATATACAGTTAGGGGATCTCCGGACATTAGATATAACACAGCACTGTGTGATCCTGTCCTGATAATATATAGTCAGGAGATCACCGGACATTAGATATAACCCAGCACTGTGTGATCCTGTCCTGATAATATACAGTCAGAGGATCACCGGACATTAGATATAACCCAGCACTGAGTGATCCTGTCCTGATAATATACAGTCAGGAGATCACCGGACATTAGATATAACCCAGCACTGTGTGATCCTGTCCTGATAATATACAGTCAGGAGATCACTGGACATTAGATATAACCCAGCACTGTGTGATCCTGTCCTGATAATATACAGTCAGAGGATCACCGGACATTAGATATAACCCAGCACTGTGTGATCCTGTCCTGATAATATACAGTCAGAGGATCACCGGACATTAGATATAACCCAGCACTGTGTGATCCTGTCCTGATAATATACAGTCAGGAGATCACCGGACATTAGATATAACCCAGCACTGTGTGATCCTGTCCTGATAATATACAGTCAGGAGATCACCGGACATTAGATATAACCCAGCACTGTGTGATCCTGTCCTGATAATATACAGTCAGGAGATCACCGGACATTAGATATAACCCAGCACTGCGTGATCCTGTCCTGATAATATACAGTCAGGGGATCACCGGACATTAGATATAACCCAGCACTGCGTGATCCTGTCCTGATAATATACAGTCAGGGGATCACCGGACATTAGATATAACCCAGCACTGTGTGATCCTGTCCTGATAATATACAGTCAGGGGATCACTGGACATTAGATATAACCCAGCACTGTGTGATCCTGTCCTGATAATATACAGTCAGGGGATCTCCGGACATTAGATATAACCCAGCACTGTGTGATCCTGTCTTGATAATATACAGTCAGGGGATCACCGGACATTAGATATAACCCAGCACTGTGTGATCCTGTCCTGATAATATACAGTCAGAGGATCACCAGACATTAGATATAACCCAGCACTGTGTGATCCTGTCCTGATAATATACAGTCAGGGGATCATTGGACATTAGATATAACCCAGCACTGCGTGATCCTGTCCTGATAATATACAGTCAGGGGATCACCGGACATTAGATATAACCCAGCACTGTGTGATCCTGTCCTGATAATATACAGTTAGGGGATCTCCGGACATTAGATATAACCCAGCACTGTGTGATCCTGTCCTGATAATATACAGTCAGAGGATCACCGGTCATTAGATATAACCCAGCACTGTGTGATCCTGTCCTGATAATATACAGTCAGGGGATCACCGGACATTAGATATAACCCAGCACTGTGTGATCCTGTCCTGATAATATACAGTCAGGAGATCATTGGACATAAGATATAACCCAGCACTGTGTGATCCTGTCCTGATAATATACAGTCAGGGGATCACCGGACATTAGATATAACCCAGCACTGTGTGATCCTGTCCTGATAATATACAGTCAGGAGATCACCGGACATTAGATATAACCTAGCACTGTGTGATCCTGTCCTGATAATATACAGTTAGGGGATCACCGGACATTAGATATAACCAGTACTGTGTGATCCTGTCCTGATAATATACAGTCAGAGGATCACCGGACATTAGATATAACCCAGCACTGTGTGATCCTGTCCTGATAATATACAGTTAGGGGATCTCCGGACATTAGATATAACCCAGCACTGTGTGATCCTGTCCTGATAATATACAGTTAGGGGATCTCCGGACATTAGATATAACCCAGCACTGTGTGATCCTGTCCTGATAATATACAATCAGGAGATCACCGGACATTAGATATAACCAGCACTGTGTGATCCTGTCCTGATAATATACAGTCAGAGGATCACCGGACATTAGATATAACCCAGCACTGTGTGATCCTGTCCTGATAATATACAGTCAGGGGATCACCGGACATTAGATATAACCCAGCACTGTGTGATCCTGTCCTGATAATATACAGTTAGGGGATCTCCGGACATTAGATATAACCCAGCACTGTGTGATCCTGTCCTGATAATATACAGTCAGGAGATCACTGGACATTAGATATAACCCAGCACTGTGTGATCCTGTCCTGATAATATACAGTCAGAGGATCACCGGACATTAGATATAACCCAGCACTGTGTGATCCTGTCCTGATAATATACAGTCAGGGGATCTCCGGACATTAGATATAACCCAGAACTGTGTGATCCTGTCCTGATAATATACAGTCAGGAGATCACCGGACATTAGATATAACCCAGCACTGTGTGATCCTGTCCTGATAATATACAGTCAGGAGATCACCGGACATTAGATATAACCCAGCACTGTGTGATCCTGTCCTGATAATATACAGTCAGGAGATCATTGGACATTAGATATAACCCAGCACTGTGTGATCCTGTCCTGATAATATACAATCAGGGGATCACCGGACATTAGATATAACCCAGCACTGTGTGATCCTGTCCTGATAATATACAGTCAGGAGATCACTGGACATTAGATATAACCCAGCACTCTGTGATCCTGTCCTGATAATATACAGTCAGGAGATCATTGGACATTAGATATAACCCAGCACTGTGTGATCCTGTCCTGATAATATACAATCAGGGGATCACCGGACATTAGATATAACCCAGCACTGTGTGATCCTGTCCTGATAATATACAGTCAGGAGATCACCGGACATTAGATATAACCCAGCACTGTGTGATCCTGTCCTGATAATATACAGTCAGGAGATCATTGGACATTAGATATAACCCAGCACTGTGTGATCCTGTCCTGATAATATACAATCAGGGGATCACCGGACATTAGATATAACCCAGCACTGAGTGATCCTGTCCTGATAATATACAGTCAGGAGATCACCGGACATTAGATATAACCCAGCACTGTGTGATCCTGTCCTGATAATATACAGTCAGGAGATCACCGGACATTAGATATAACCCAGCACTGTGTGATCCTGTCCTGATAATATACAGTCAGGAGATCATTGGACATTAGATATAACCCAGCACTGTGTGATTCTGTCCTGATAATATACAGTCAGGGGATCTCCGGACATTAGATATAACCCAGCACTGTGTGATCTGTCCTGATAATATACAGTCAGGAGATCACCGGACATTAGATATAACCCAGCACTGTGTGATCCTGTCCTGATAATATACAGTCAGAGGATCACCGGACATTAGATATAACCCAGCACTGTGTGATCCTGTCCTGATAATATACAGTCAGGGGATCTCCGGACATTAGATATAACCCAGAACTGTGTGATCCTGTCCTGATAATATACAGTCAGGAGATCACCGGACATTAGATATAACCCAGCACTGTGTGATCCTGTCCTGATAATATACAGTCAGGAGATCACCGGACATTAGATATAACCCAGCACTGTGTGATCCTGTCCTGATAATATACAGTCAGGAGATCATTGGACATTAGATATAACCCAGCACTGTGTGATCCTGTCCTGATAATATACAATCAGGGGATCACCGGACATTAGATATAACCCAGCACTGTGTGATCCTGTCCTGATAATATACAGTCAGGAGATCACTGGACATTAGATATAACCCAGCACTCTGTGATCCTGTCCTGATAATATACAGTCAGGAGATCATTGGACATTAGATATAACCCAGCACTGTGTGATCCTGTCCTGATAATATACAATCAGGGGATCACCGGACATTAGATATAACCCAGCACTGTGTGATCCTGTCCTGATAATATACAGTCAGGAGATCACCGGACATTAGATATAACCCAGCACTGTGTGATCCTGTCCTGATAATATACAGTCAGGAGATCATTGGACATTAGATATAACCCAGCACTGTGTGATCCTGTCCTGATAATATACAATCAGGGGATCACCGGACATTAGATATAACCCAGCACTGAGTGATCCTGTCCTGATAATATACAGTCAGGAGATCACCGGACATTAGATATAACCCAGCACTGTGTGATCCTGTCCTGATAATATACAGTCAGGAGATCACCGGACATTAGATATAACCCAGCACTGTGTGATCCTGTCCTGATAATATACAGTCAGGAGATCATTGGACATTAGATATAACCCAGCACTGTGTGATTCTGTCCTGATAATATACAATCAGGGGATCACCGGACATTAGATATAACCCAGCACTGTGTGATCCTGTCCTGATAATATACAGTCAGAGGATCACCGGACATTAGATATAACCCAGCACTGTGTGATCCTGTCCTGATAATATACAGTCAGGAGATCATTGGACATTAGATATAACCCAGCACTGTGTGATCCTGTCCTGATAATATACAGTCAGAGGATCACTGGACATTAGATATAACCCAGCACTGTGTGATCCTGTCCTGATAATATACAGTCAGGAGATCACTGGACATTAGATATAACCCAGTACTGTGTGATCCTGTCCTGATAATATACAGTCAGGAGATCACCGGACATTAGATATAACCCAGCACTGTGTGATCCTGTCCTGATAATATACAGTCAGGGGATCATTGGACATTAGATATAACCCAGCACTGTGTGATCCTGTCCTGATAATATACAGTCAGGAGATCACCGGACATTAGATATAACCCAGCACTGTGTGATCCTGTCCTGACAATATACAGTCAGGGGATCACCGGACATTAGATATAACCCAGCACTGTGTGATCCTGTCCTGATAATATATAGTCAGGAGATCACCGGACATTAGATATAACCCAGCACTGTGTGATCCTGTCCTGATAATATACAGTCAGGAGATCACCGGACATTAGATATAACCCAGCACTGTGTGATCCTGTCCTGATAATATACAGTCAGAGGATCACCGGACATTAGATATAACCCAGCACTGTGTGATCCTGTCCTGATAATATACAGTCAGGGGATCTCCGGACATTAGATATAACCCAGCACTGTGTGATCCTGTCCTGATAATATACAGTCAGGGGATCACTGGACATTAGATATAACCCAGTACTGTGTGATCCTGTCCTGATAATATACAGTCAGGAGATCACCGGACATTAGATATAACCCAGCACTGTGTGATCCTGTCCTGATAATATACAGTCAGGAGATCACCGGACATTAGATATAACCCAGCACTGTGTGATCCTGTCCTGATAATATACAATCAGGGGATCACCGGACATTAGATATAACCCAGCACTGTGTGATCCTGTCCTGATAATATACAGTCAGGGGATCACCGGACATTAGATATAACCCAGCACTGTGTGATCCTGTCCTGATAATATACAGTCAGAGGATCACCGGACATTAGATATAACCCAGCACTGTGTGATCCTGTCCTGATAATATACAGTCAGGAGATCACCGGACATTAGATATAACCCAGCACTGTGTGATCCTGTCCTGATAATATACAGTCAGGGGATCACCGGACATTAGATATAACCCAGCACTGTGTGATCCTGTCCTGATAATATACAGTCAGGAGATCACCGGACATTAGATATAACCCAGCACTGTGTGATCCTGTCCTGATAATATACAGTCAGAGGATCACCGGACATTAGATATAACCCAGCACTGTGTGATCCTGTCCTGATAATATACAGTCAGGAGATCACCGGACATTGGATATAACCCAGCACTGTGTGATCCTGTCCTGATAATATACAGTCAGAGGATCACCGGACATTAGATATAACCCAGCACTGTGTGATCCTGTCCTGATAATATACAGTCAGGGGATCACCGGACATTAGATATAACCCAGCACTGTGTGATCCTGTCCTGATAATATACAGTCAGGGGATCATTGGACATTAGATATAACCAGCACTGTGTGATCCTGTCCTGATAATATACAGTCAGGAGATCACCGGACATTAGATATAACCCAGCACTGCGTGATCCTGTCCTGATAATATACAGTCAGGAGATCACCGGACATTAGATATAACCCAGCACTGTGTGATCCTGTCCTGATAATATACAGTCAGGAGATCACCGGACATTAGATATAACCCAGCACTGCGTGATCCTGTCCTGATAATATACAGTCAGAGGATCACCGGACATTAGATATAAACCAGCACTGTGTGATCCTGTCCTGATAATATACAGTCAGGAGATCACCGGACATTAGATATAACCCAGCACTGCGTGATCCTGTCCTGATAATATACAGTCAGGAGATCACCGGACATTAGATATAACCCAGCACTGTGTGATCCTGTCCTGATAATATACAGTCAGGAGTAGGGATGAGCTTCGAGTTCGAGTCGAACTCATGTTCGACTCGAACATTGCCTGTTCGCCTGTTCGCCGAACAGCGAACAAATTGGGGTGTTCGCGGCAAATTCGAAAAGTCTATGAGAGAAATCTAAAGTGCTAATTATAAAGCCTAATATGCAAGTTATTGTCCTAAAAAGTGTTTGGGGACCCGGGTCCTGTCCCAGGGGACATGTATCAATGCAATTTTTTTTTTTTAAAACGGCCGTTTTTTCGGGAGCAGTGATTTTAATAATGCTTAAAGTGAAACAATAAAAGTGAAATATTCCTTTAAATTTCGTACCTGGGGGGTGTGTATGATATGCATGTAAAGTGGCGCATGTTTCCCGTGCTTAGAACTGTCCCTGCACAAAGTGTCATTTTTGAAGGAAAAAAAGTCATTTAAAACTCACTCGCGGCTATTAATGAATTGTCGGCTCCCGGCAATACATACAAAAGTCATTGATAAAAAAAAAAAAAAAAAGCGTGGGGGTTCCCCCAAATTCCATTACCAGGCCCTTTAGGTCTGGAATGGATATTAAGGGGAACCCCGCCGCAAATGAAAAAAAAAATGGCGTGGGGTTCCCCCTAAATATCCATACCAGGCCCTTGAGATCTGGCATGGATTTTAAGGGGAACTCCACCCCAAATTTTTTAAAAAAAGGCGTGGAGTCCCCCCAAAAATCCATACCAGACCCTTATCCGAGCACACAACCTGGCCGGCCGCAGGGGAAGAGGGGGGGACGAGAGAGTGGCCCCCCTCCCTCCTGAACCGTACCAGGCCACATGCCCTCAACATGGGGAGGATGTCCCCATGTTGATGGGGACAAGGGCCTCATCCCCACAACCCTTGCCCGGTGGTTGTGGGGGTCTGCGGGCGGGGGGCTTATCGGAATCTGGAAGACCCCTTTAACAAAGGGGACCCCCAGATCCCGCCCCCCCTATGTGAATTGGTAAGGGGTACATTGTACCCCTACCATTTCACGAAGAAAGCGTAAAAAAATTTAAAAAAACCCCACACAAACACCTTGAAAAAGTCCTTTATTAAAAAAAAAAAAAAACATTCCAGCAATGAAATCCAGTGTCCCGCGGCGATCCCGATGTGCAGCGCTGTCCGTCATTGGTTTTGCCTGAGCGGACCTGATGGGGAACTTCCTCCTCAGTGTTTTAAATGTATAGACCCGCCCCTTCTAAAGTTCCCCATCAGGTCCGCTCAGCGGACCAGATGCGGAACATGAGAAGGGGCGGGTCTATACATGTATTACACAGCGAATGAAGTTCCCCATCAGGTCCGCCCCCTCGGTATGTCGGACCCGCCTACGTCATTGGCCTGAGCGGAGAACTTCCTTCACTGTGTAATTTAAATTTACACAGTGAAGGAAGTTTCCCGCTCAGGCCAATGACGTAGGCGGGGTCCGACATACCGAGGGGGCGGACCTGATGGGGAACTTCATTCGCTGTGTAATACATGTATAGAGTCTATAGACCCCTTCACTGCTATGGATGGATGGGCAAATTGCTATGCAATTTTTGTTTTGTCAATACACCCCCATGTGTCTCCAACTAATCTCATCTACATTCCTTTCTGCACACCACAGGAGGAAGGCACATGTAGATCATATTTGTAATTATATTTGTTTATAGACCCCTTCACTGCTATAGACTCTATACATGTATTACGCAGTGAAGGCAGTTCCCCATCAGGTCCACCCCCTCGGTATGTCGGACCCCGCCTACGTCATTGGCTTGAGCGGGGAACTTCCTTCACTGTGTAATTTAAATTTACACAGTGAAGGAAGTTCCCTGCTCAAGCCAATGACGTAGGCGGGTCCGACATACCGAGGGGGCGGACCTGATGGGGAACTGCTCTCACTTTGGTAATACATGTATAGACCCGCCCCTTCTCATGTTCCGCATCTGGTTCGCTGAGCGGACCTGATGGGGAACTTTAGAAGGGGCGGGTCTATACATTTAAAACACTGAGGACGAAGTTCCCCATCAGGTCCGCTCAGGCAAAACCAATGACGGACAGCGCTGGACATCGGATCGCCGCGGGACACTGGATTTCATCGCTGGAATGTTTTTTTTTTTAATTTTTTTTAATAAAGGACTTTTTCAAGGTGTTTGTGTGGTTTTTTTTACATTTTTTTACGCTTTCTTCGTGAAATGGTAGGGGTACAATGTACCCCTTACCAATTCACATAGGGGGGGGGCCGGGATCTGGGGGTCCCCTTTGTTAAAGGGGTCTTCCAGATTCCTATAAGCCCCCTGCCCGCAGACCCCCACAACCACCGGGCAAGGGTTGTGGGGATGAGGACCTTGCCCCATCAACATGGGGACATCCTCCCCATGTTGAGGGCATGTGGCCTGGTACGGTTCAGGAGGGAGGGGGCCGCTCTCTTGTCCTCCCCTCTTTCCCTGCGGCCGGCCAGGTTATGTGCTCGGATAAAGGTCTGGTACGGATTTTTGGGGGGACTCCACGCCATTTTTTTTTAACATTTGGGGTGGAGTTCCCCTTAAAATCCATGCCAGATCTCAAGGGCCTGCTATGGATATTTAGGGGGAACCCCACGCCATTTTTTTTAAAATTTGCAGCGGGGTTCCCCTTAATATCCATTCCAGACCTAAAGGGCCTGGTAATTGAATCTGGGGGAACCCCCACGCTTTTTTTTTTTTTTTATCAATGACTTTTGTATGTATTGCCGGGAGCCGACAATTCATTAATAGCCGCGAGTGAGTTTTAAATGACTTTTTTTCCTTCAAAAATGACACTTTGTGCAGGGACAGTTCTAAGCACGGGAAACATGCGCCACTTCACATGCATATCATACACACCCCCCAGGTACGAAATTTAAAGGAATATTTCACTTTTATTTTTTCATTTTAAGCATTATTAAAATCACCGCTCCCGTAAAAACGTCTATTTTTTAAACCTTTTTTTTGCATTGATACATGTCCCCTGGGGCAGGACCCGGGTCCCCAAACACTTTTTAGGACAATAACTTGCATATTAGCCTTTATAAATAGCACTTTAGATTTCGAACGTTCGAGTCCATTGTATTTAATAGGGTTCTAAAGTTTGCGCGAACATTCTGTCTGTTCGCAGGTTCTGGTGCGAACCGAACAGGGGGGTGTTCGGCTCATCCCTGGTCAGGAGATCACTGGACATTAGATATAACCCAGCACTGTGTGATCCTGTCCTGATAATATACAGTCAGAGGATCACCGGACATTAGATATAACCCAGCACTGTGTGATCCTGTCCTGATAATATACAGTCAGGAGATTACTGGACATTAGATATAACCCAGCACTGTGTGATCCTGTCCTGATAATATACAGTCAGGAGATCACCGGACATTGGATATAACCCAGCACTGTGTGATCCTGTCCTGATAATATACAGTCAGGAGATCACCGGACATTAGATATAACCCAGCACTGTGTGATCCTGTCCTGATAATATACAGTCAGGAGATCACCGGACATTAGATATAACCCAGCACTGTGTGATCCTGTCCTGATAATATACAGTCAGGGGATCACCGGACATTAGATATAACCAGCACTGTGTGATCCTGTCCTGATAATATACAGTCAGGAGATCACCGGACATTAGATATAACCAGCACTGTGTGATCCTGTCCTGATAATATACAGTCAGGAGATCACCGGATATTATATATAACCCAGCACTGTGTGATCCTGTCCTGATAATATATAGTCAGGAGATCACCGGACATTAGATATAACCCAGCACTGCGTGATCCTGTCCTGATAATATACAGTCAGGAGATCACCGGACATTAGATATAACCCAGCACTGTGTGATCCTGTCCTGATAATATACAGTCAGAGGATCACCGGACATTAGATATAACCCAGCACTGTGTGATCCTGTCCTGATAATATACAGTCAGAGGATCACCGGACATTAGATATAACCCAGCACTGTGTGATCCTGTCCTGATAATATACAGTCAGGAGTAGGGATGAGCTTCGAGTTCGAGTCGAACTCATGTTCGACTCGAACATTGCCTGTTCGCCTGTTCGCCGAACAGCGAACAAATTGGGGTGTTCGCGGCAAATTCGAAAAGTCTATGAGAGAAATCTAAAGTGCTAATTATAAAGCCTAATATGCAAGTTATTGTCCTAAAAAGTGTTTGGGGACCTGGGTCCTGTCCCAGGGGACATGTATCAATGCATTTTTTTTTTTTAAAACGGCCGTTTTTTCGGGAGCAGTGATTTTAATAATGCTTAAAGTGAAACAATAAAAGTGAAATATTCCTTTAAATTTCGTACCTGGGGGGTGTGTATGATATGCATGTAAAGTGGCGCATGTTTCCCGTGCTTAGAACTGTCCCTGCACAAAGTGTCATTTTTGAAGGAAAAAAAGTCATTTAAAACTCACTCGCAGCTATTAATGAATTGTCGGCTCCCGGCAATACATACAAAAGTCATTGATAAAAAAAAAAAAAAAGCGTGGGGGTTCCCCAGAATTCAATTACCAGGCCCTTTAGGTCTGGAATGGATATTAAGGGGAACCCCGCTGCAAATTTAAAAAAAAATGGCGTGGGGTTCCCCCTAAATATCCATACCAGGCCCTTGAGATCTGGACCAATTTATGTCCACACTCAATTTGAATGATAGAGGGATTAGGCTGAGCCATGCGGCTAGCTCTTCCTCTATACATTTCTTGGACATAGAGATTAAAGTGATTGACCAACATCTGGAGTTCAATACTTATTTCAAACCCACAGACCGTAATGGGTATATCCCGATAGACAGTTGCCATCATCCCCAGTGGCTGAAATCCATACCCGGTGGTCAGTTTCTCCGATTAAGACGTAACTGCACTAAGGTTGAAGATTTCGTCACCCAATCAGCTATTCTTAAGAAAAGATTTATAGAGAAGGGATATGAAAGTGGCGACCTGGATATGGAAATCGATCGGATCTTACGGATCGATCAAAACACATTACTCCAGGAACGTCCAAAAAAAGTGAAGGACGAAAGATTTAAATGGTCTTTTGTTACCACTTACTCTGTCCAGTCTAGACAAATAAAAGAAATTCTGAAGAAACACTGGGGTGTTCTCCAAAATGATAGGATTCTGGGACCTGTTTTACCCGAACGGTCAAATGTCATCTTCAGGGGAGCCAGATCTATTCAAGGTCAGATTGCTCCAAATATCATCGACCCCCCTAAAAGATTGACATTTTTCCAAGAATACAAGGGATATTTCCCTTGCCGTAAGTGTAACGTATGCCTACATAACACCCATGGCAGACGGAAAAGCGAGACCTTTCAGTCCACGGTCACCTTACGGGTATACCAGATGAAACGTTTCACCACGTGTGCCACACAGTTTATTGTGTATCTCTTGACCTGCCCATGTAAAAAACAGTATATTGGTCGTACCATCAGGACCTTTTCGATTCGGGTCAATGAACACATAAATAATATTAAACTGGGGAAAACCAATCACAGCGTTCCCCGACATTACCTCCAACACCACAATCGTAATCCTATGGGGACACAATTTTTGGTGATTGACCAGTTTGTTCCCCATTGGAGGGGCGAATCCCGCATACGTGGAGTGTCCCGTTTGGAAACTTTTTGGATCCATGAACTCCGTACATACCAACCGTTTGGTATGAACGTGGAATGGGACATAAATTCGTTCATCAATCTGGCATAATTATTACATGTGTATATATACATATATGTGGGTCTATACCTTTTATTTTCCATCTCCGAGGTGTAGATATACTTTTTAGGATTCATGTGTATCTAAGTTATTAAATACTAATTACGCTGGCGTTCAGCAGTGCAAACCTTTGTGTTTGACTTGTTTGAACCCCAGTTTGTGATATTGGTAACATTATGGGGAGTGATTCCTTATGATTTTTTGTTTTTCCTTTATGTCCACAAGATGGCACTCCATGCTTAACAGGAATGCTTCTCTTTTTCCTTTTTATTTTTGCCTATATTAGCTCTGCCCCCACTCCTGTCGGGTGTGCGCTCACTGGAGAGCTTCTGGCATGGATGTGGGGCGCCATATAGTATATTGAGGTACTTGTCTCTAATCATCCTAATTGTTGGGATGATGGAGATGTGTTTCCTCTTTTCTACGCAGAGCTGGAACGCAGTTTACGCGGCGGTCTTGGCTTGCGTTGCGTCCCAGCTTTGCGACTCACGTGACGGGGGCGTGTGTCTCCTTTTCTTATAGGAGATACATGTCCCTCCCTTTACGCGGGGCTGGAGCGCAGCCGATGCGGCCGATCCTTTTCCGGTCGGCGCTGCGTTCCAGCGTGGTGGCGCTGCGGTTCACACCGCGGTCCACGTGATCGTTACGACGCAATGCGTCATGACGTCATTTTTATAGTAACTGGCGTCTCATGAGAAGAGACGCCAGTAAATGACATTTATAGCCTTTAAATATCCAGTGGCCATACCCTGAAGCCATAACGGGTAAGGCACCCAATGAGGGATTACATTAATGTAGGTGCGTTGCCTTGATATGCGACGCACCTCCCCCTATCCCTCCACCGATCCAATGAGCCCTTTCATCTGAGCCGATTGGTCAGTGGTGAGCGGGTCCACCATTGGCTATTTCAATTGACCAATGGGAAGTGGCAGTTGATTGTGTGGGAGTTGATTTCTGTATATCACCTCCTCTGTCATTTTGGCGGTCCTTTTAAACAAGGCTACCATTGGCTAGATCACTATTACTTCCGGGGTCAAATGAGTTATGTCAGTCGACTTGGGAGGAGCTTTTTCCATTACTATGTTTTTATTGGTCCCTGCCTGGAGGTTGCGAGTTTGATTGGATATCCAGTCGTCTCTCCTCCAATCACGGACCAAGAAGGTTGGAACTCATCTGATTGGTTGTTTCCCCTTCTTACTTTGATTGTTTGGTGTATATATGCATGTGCAATATGGGGGAGCAGGTTGATGCCCCAGTAGAAGTCCTATTTGGACGAAACGCGTAGGGCTTGGTACGCCACTCCCCATATTGCCTTTTTTATTCTGTTTCTGTGATCACTTTTATTGTTACATTTTTGGTTTTATTCCAATAAAACCTATACAAATTTTTTTCGATCTATACCATTGGAGCCTTGTCTCTTCTTTTTCATGCATGTGAGGTAAAGAGATTTCTACTTGGATCCACTCTATACTATCCAGCTACCCATGGTCGGTCTCTTTTGAGGTAGAATTCCCTGTACATTGATTGGGAGTCGGGCTGATTTCTCACAAGCTCAGATTTGCTCAAACTATCCAGGATTTCCCTCCAAGCTTTGAAGTAGACGATCACGGTGTTCCAACGGCTAAAATCAAGACTCTAAAGCAACAGATGTCATCAGACAAGCTGTTCGTTGTCGTGGGTGGATTTCATATGCTTTCATGATCTGCTGTCATCGACAGGCAGATCCACGGGCTCTGGTAAGAGTATTTCACCTATTCCTGTAACCGGAAGATGTTCTTTGTTTGACGAACTATACACCTGCATGTCCTTATATTGATTCTTTTCACATTATTTTGATGGACACATTGTATAACTCTTTTTGCGAGTTACATGTTGGTGTATTTTTTTGACTTTTTGCTTACACATTCACATTATTGTTTTATTGTTTATTAGTTCCACCTTGTCACCTTGAGAGACATTCATTTGTTTCTTCTTCATTCTTGGCAGCGCTACTTTCTTTATCCCCATCACGTTTGCAATTTTTGTCATATTGTTATGTAGCAGCTTTTTTCTCCTCCTTTTTTTCTTTTTTCACATTCAGCGCAATATTTACCATACTTTCACTGTTTATTATTGACTTTTATTTATTGCCGCTTTTTGTATTTTATTTGTGTCACTATGGATGTGTTCGAGTATAGAACAGCCAGGTCATTCAACACTGAGGGTGTGTTTACTACCACTGGACCTGACACTGAAATTAGCGGTATGTTCATGAGATTAAAAAATCTGATGACCACGGAGGTACACCTACAATGGGATACGGCCTTTTTGGAGCAATATATTAAGGAACACATGGTTCCGAGAGGCCTCCGTTGGGATGTATCTCCACAACAAGGAGATTTAGATACCGCATCCTGGTTTCAATATTTTAATGAAGTGGGTATGAAACTTCTTGCCTTTTTGATAGAGAAGAAGCGTCATAAACTCTCACTCATAGATAAAGAAATCAAGGATTTAAAGGAGAAACTTACTCCTCATAGAACATCTCCTGAGTATACTTCTCTTTCAACAGGTTTGAAAAACCACCTTGAGAAGGAAGAAAAAGATCAGAGATCTAAAAAACAAAAGAAGTATAACAGGGATATCATGGATTATAAATCCAATCTGGTTTTCAATTGGCAGAAGAAATTAAATCAGCCTTTGCCTTCTGAAGACGAGATGTCTGGGATGGACATTACGCAACCTGATTCCCAGAATCCCGAAAGAATACTCACTCTAGAGTCTTCTGCTAGAAATGGCCCCGTTCGGATGTCCAATCCCCCACAACTTCCGAAGGCGAGACCGCCTAAAACTTCTGATGTTCGAAATAAACCTCGAACACCTAAACCTTATTCCAACTACCCTCCCCCTAATAGGGGTAGAGGCTCCAACAATAGAGGAAGGGGTTCCCAAAGGGGCCATTCGGGGGAGGTCTACCAATATAGGAGCCCTAGAAGACCCTCGTTTGGTTGGCAGGACCACCGGGGTGAGTATCCCCGTGATGATCGTGACTACCAACATAGAACTCCTATCCGGGTCCAAAATAGGTTCCTTCCCCTACAGGAGAACTATAGAGGAGAGGAACACTATGGGCCCCGTAGTTACCACAATAGAGATGAGGATTTTCTTTCTAGATCCCCTTATAATTACAACCAGAACTTCCCAGGACCTTCATATCAGCCGGGTTTTCACAGGGTAATGCAGGATTACCCAGGAAGCCCGGAAGAAAAAGAGGTACCCGAGGCGGGTGGAGGGCCCAAGCCAAAAAAAAGACCAAGGGTCTAAGTGGCTCGGGTGTCTTTAATCTTAGCTCGGTGAGTCTAACAGACGAGGAGAAACTTGTCCTTGATAAAGGGTTGAAATATGTCCCTCCTAGGACATTAAACAAGTTTTCCACGTTTATAGACGTACAAAAATTCATCCGTAAGCTCAGTATTCAAAGACACTTTCTAGTTCCACCCACCAACACAGTTACCACTGTCCCGATGGTTTCCAATGATCATGTACATACAGGGTTGGCTAACCCATCCTTGTTCAACCCTCCGGGAAACATAGCTCCTGCTATAAGTGTTTTCCGTAGTTTGGTTTTAGATGATTTAGAAAAAATGCCTAGTAAAAAGATACACATGAATCCTAGAGTCAAAGTTGGTTTAAAACAGCTTTGTGAGCGAAAAGATCTGATTATTCGTCCGGCCGACAAGGGCGGTGCCATTGTTGTGCTGGACAAATCAGACTACGTCAAGGAGATGGATAAAATATTGGGTGACTCGGAGACTTACATTCTAATGAATGGGAATCCCACCGTCCAATATAAGAAGGCTCTGACAGAACTGATTAATGAGGGTTTCTCCTTGGGGATCCTTGATAAGAAAGAGAAGAGCTACTTAGTTCCAGTAGCACCCAGGATTCCAGCTATATATTACCTCCCTAAGGTGCATAAAGATCCTGTCAACCCTCCTGGTCGTCCCATAGTGAGCGGGATTGACTCTGTGACGGCCAGGATTGGGAAATACATAGATTTCCATCTCCAACCATTGGTTAGACTTATGCCTTCCTTTCTAAAAGACACCGGTGATACTATTAGGCTTTTGGAATCCGTTGACTTCCAGGCTGGGACGATTTTGGCTACGGCTGATGTCACAGCCTTATACACGAGCATTCCCCACGAGTTGGGCTTTAATGCTGTGGAACACTATTTATCCACCAACAGCACCCTTTCAATTATCCAACGTAATTTCATTATGCAGCTCCTGAGGTTTGCAGCGAAACACAATTATTTTTGGTTTCAGAATAATTTTTATTTACAGACCAAGGGGGTTGCTATGGGGGCAAAGTTTGCTCCCAGCCTGGCCAATTTATTCATGGCCAAATGGGAGGAGGATGTCGTCTATGCCCTCAGGAGACCTGAACTGGTCCTTTGGGCGAGGTATATAGACGACATCCTCCTCCTATGGAAGGGAGACCAGGAATCACTGGACCAATTTATGTCCACACTCAATTTGAATGATAGAGGGATTAGGCTGAGCCATGCGGCTAGCTCTTCCTCTATACATTTCTTGGACATAGAGATTAAAGTGATTGACCAACATCTGGAGTTCAATACTTATTTCAAACCCACAGACCGTAATGGGTATATCCCGATAGACAGTTGCCATCATCCCCAGTGGCTGAAATCCATACCCGGTGGTCAGTTTCTCCGATTAAGACGTAACTGCACTAAGGTTGAAGATTTCGTCACCCAATCAGCTATTCTTAAGAAAAGATTTATAGAGAAGGGATATGAAAGTGGCGACCTGGATATGGAAATCGATCGGATCTTACGGATCGATCGAAACACATTACTCCAGGAACGTCCAAAAAAAGTGAAGGACGAAAGATTTAAATGGTCTTTTGTTACCACTTACTCTGTCCAGTCTAGACAAATAAAAGAAATTCTGAAGAAACACTGGGGTGTTCTCCAAAATGATAGGATTCTGGGACCTGTTTTACCCGAACGGTCAAATGTCATCTTCAGGGGAGCCAGATCTATTCAAGGTCAGATTGCTCCAAATATCATCGACCCCCCTAAAAGATTGACATTTTTCCAAGAATACAAGGGATATTTCCCTTGCCGTAAGTGTAACGTATGCCTACATAACACCCATGGCAGACGGAAAAGCGAGACCTTTCAGTCCACGGTCACCTTACGGGTATACCAGATGAAACGTTTCACCACGTGTGCCACACAGTTTATTGTGTATCTCTTGACCTGCCCATGTAAAAAACAGTATATTGGTCGTACCATCAGGACCTTTTCGATTCGGGTCAATGAACACATAAATAATATTAAACTGGGGAAAACCAATCACAGCGTTCCCCGACATTACCTCCAACACCACGATCGTAATCCTATGGGGACACAATTTTTGGTGATTGACCAGTTTGTTCCCCATTGGAGGGGCGAATCCCGCATACGTGGAGTGTCCCGTTTGGAAACTTTTTGGATCCATGAACTCCGTACATACCAACCGTTTGGTATGAACGTGGAATGGGACATAAATTCGTTCATCAATCTGGCATAATTATTACATGTGTATATATACAGATATGTGGGTCTATACCTTTTATTTTCCATCTCCGAGGTGTAGATATACTTTTTAGGATTCATGTGTATCTAAGTTATTAAATACTAATTACGCTGGCGTTCAGCAGTGCAAACCTTTGTGTTTGACTTGTTTGAACCCCAGTTTGTGATATTGGTAACATTATGGGGAGTGATTCCTTATGATTTTTTGTTTTTCCTTTATGTCCACAAGATGGCACTCCATGCTTAACAGGAATGCTTCTCTTTTTCCTTTTTATTTTTGCCTATATTAGCTCTGCCCCCACTCCTGTCGGGTGTGCGCTCACTGGAGAGCTTCTGGCATGGATGTGGGGCGCCATATAGTATATTGAGGTACTTGTCTCTAATCATCCTAATTGTTGGGATGATGGAGATGTGTTTCCTCTTTTCTACGCAGAGCTGGAACGCAGTTTACGCGGCGGTCTTGGCTTGCGTTGCGTCCCAGCTTTGCGACTCACGTGACGGGGGCGTGTGTCTCCTTTTCTTATAGGAGATACATGTCCCTCCCTTTACGCGGGGCTGGAGCGCAGCCGATGCGGCCGATCCTTTTCCGGTCGGCGCTGCGTTCCAGCGTGGTGGCGCTGCGGTTCACACCGCGGTCCACGTGATCGTTACGACGCAATGCGTCATGACGTCATTTTTATAGTAACTGGCGTCTCATGAGAAGAGACGCCAGTAAATGACATTTATAGCCTTTAAATATCCAGTGGCCAAACCCTGAAGCCATAACGGGTAAGGCACCCAATGAGGGATTACATTAATGTAGGTGCGTTGCCTTGATATGCGACGCACCTCCCCCTATCCCTCCACCGATCCAATGAGCCCTTTCATCTGAGCCGATTGGTCAGTGGTGAGCGGGTCCACCATTGGCTATTTCAATTGACCAATGGGAAGTGGTAGTTGATTGTGTGGGAGTTGATTTCTGTATATCACCTCCTCTGTCATTTTGGCGGTCCTTTTAAACAAGGCTACCATTGGCTAGATCACTATTACTTCCGGGGTCAAATGAGTTATGTCAGTCGACTTGGGAGGAGCTTTTTCCATTACTATGTTTTTATTGGTCCCTGCCTGGAGGTTGCGAGTTTGATTGGATATCCAGTCGTCTCTCCTCCAATCACGGACCAAGAAGGTTGGAACTCATCTGATTGGTTGTTTCCCCTTCTTACTTTGATTGTTTGGTGTATATATGCATGTGCAATATGGGGGAGCAGGTTGATGCCCCAGTAGAAGTCCTATTTGGACGAAACGCGTAGGGCTTGGTACGCCACTCCCCATATTGCCTTTTTTATTCTGTTTCTGTGATCACTTTTATTGTTACATTTTTGGTTTTATTCCAATAAAACCTATACAATTTTTTTTCGATCTATACCATTGGAGCCTTGTCTCTTCTTTTTCATGCATGTGAGGTAAAGAGATTTCTACTTGGATCCACTCTATACTATCCAGCTACCCATGGTCGGTCTCTTTTGAGGTAGAATTCCCTGTACATTGATTGGGAGTCGGGCTGATTTCTCACAAGCTCAGATTTGCTCAAACTATCCAGGATTTCCCTCCAAGCTTTGAAGTAGACGATCACGGTGTTCCAACGGCTAAAATCAAGACTCTAAAGCAACAGATGTCATCAGACAAGCTGTTCGTTGTCGTGGGTGGATTTCATATGCTTTCATGATCTGCTGTCATCGACAGGCAGATCCACGGGCTCTGGTAAGAGTATTTCACCTATTCCTGTAACCGGAAGATGTTCTTTGTTTGACGAACTATACACCTGCATGTCCTTATATTGATTCTTTTCACATTATTTTGATGGACACATTGTATAACTCTTTTTGCGAGTTACATGTTGGTGTATTTTTTTGACTTTTTGCTTACACATTCACATTATTGTTTTATTGTTTATTAGTTCCACCTTGTCACCTTGAGAGACATTCATTTGTTTCTTCTTCATTCTTGGCAGCGCTACTTTCTTTATCCCCATCACGTTTGCAATTTTTGTCATATTGTTATGTAGCAGCTTTTTTCTCCTCCTTTTTTTCTTTTTTCACATTCAGCGCAATATTTACCATACTTTCCTTGAGATCTGGCATGGATTTTAAGGGGAACTCCACCCCAAATTTTTAAAAAAATGGCGTGGAGTCCCCCCAAAAATCCATACCAGACCCTTATCCGAGCACACAACCTGGCCGGCCGCAGGGGAAGAGGGGGGGACGAGAGTGTACCAGGCCACATGCCCTCAACATGGGGAGGATGTCCCCATGTTGATGGGGACAAGGGCCTCATCCCCACAACCCTTGCCCGGTGATTGTGGGGGTCTGCGGGCGGGGGGCTTATCGGAATCTGGAAGACCCCTTTAACAAAGGGGACCCCCAGATCCCGCCCCCCCCTATATGAATTGGTAAGGGGTACATTGTACCCCTACCATTTCACGAAGAAAGCGTAAAAAAATGTAAAAAAACCCCACACAAACACCTTGAAAAAGTCCTTTATTAAAAAAAAAAAAAACATTCCAGCGATGAAATCCAGTGTCCCGTGGCGATCCCGATGTCCAGCGCTGTCCTTCATTGGTTGTGCCTGAGCGGACCTGATGGGGAACTTCCTCCTCAGTGTTTTAAATGTATAGACCCGCCCCTTCTAAAGTTCCCCATCAGGTCCGCTCAGCGGACCAGATGCGGAACATGAGAAGGGGCGGGTCTATACATGTATTACACAGCGAATGAAGTTCCCCATCAGGTCCGCCCCCTCGGTATGTCGGACCCGCCTACGTCATTGGCCTGAGCGGAGAACTTCCTTCACTGTGTAATTTAAATTTACACAGTGAAGGAAGTTTCCTGCTCAGGCCAATGACGTAGGCGGGGTCCGACATACCGAGGGGGCGGACCTGATGGGGAACTTCATTCGCTGTGTAATACATGTATAGAGTCTATAGACCCCTTCACTGCTATGGATGGATGGGCAAATTGCTATGCAATTTTTGTTTTGTCAATACACCCCCATGTGTCTCCAACTAATCTCATCTACATTCCTTTCTGCACACCACAGGAGGAAGGCACATGTAGATCATATTTGTAATTATATTTGTTTATAGACCCCTTCACTGCTATAGACTCTATACATGTATTACGCAGTGAAGGCAGTTCCCCATCAGGTCCGCCCCCTTGGTATGTCGGACCCCGCCTACGTCATTGGCCTGAGCGGGGAACTTCCTTCACTGTGTAAATTTAAATTACACAGTGAAGGAAGTTCCCCGCTCAAGCCAATGACGTAGGCGGGTCCGACATACCGAGGGGGCGGACCTGATGGGGAACTTCTCTCACTTTGGTAATACATGTATAGACCCGCCCCTTTCTCATGTTTCGCATCTGGTTCGCTGAGCGGACCTGATGGGGAACTTTAGAAGGGGCGGGTCTATACATTTAAAACACTGAGGAGGAAGTTCCCCATCAGGTCCGCTCAGGCAAAACCAATGACGGACAGCGCTGGACATCGGATCGCCGCGGGACACTGGATTTCATCGCTGGAATGTTTTTTTTTTTTTTTTTTTAATAAAGGACTTTTTCAAGGTGTTTGTGTGTTTTTTTTTACATTTTTTTACGCTTTTTTCGTGAAATGGTAGGGGTACAATGTACCCCTTACCAATTCACATAGGGGGGGGGGGGCGGGATCTGGGGGTCCCCTTTGTTAAAGGGGTCTTCCAGATTCCGATAAGCCCCCTGCCCGCAGACCCCCACAACCACCGGGCAAGGGTTGTGGGGATGAGGACCTTGTCCCCATCAACATGTGGACATCCTCCCCATGTTGAGGGCATGTGGCCTGGTACGGTTCAGGAGGGAGGGGGGGCCGCTCTCTCGTCCCCCCCTCTTCCCCTGCGGCCGGCCAGGTTATGTGCTCGGATAAAGGTCTGGTATGGATTTTTGGGGGGACTCCACGCCATTTTTTTTAAAATTTGGGGTGGAGTTCCCCTTAAAATCCATGCCAGATCTCAACGGCCTGGTATGGATATTTAGGGGGAACCCCACGCCATTTTTTAAAAAATTTGCGGTGGGGTTCCCCTTAATATCCATTCCAGACCTAAAGGGCCTGGTAATTGAATTTGGGGGAACCCCCACGCTTTTTTTTTTTTTATCAATGACTTTTGTATGTATTGCCGGGAGCCGACAATTCATTAATAGCCGCGAGTGAGTTTTAAATGACTTTTTTTCCTTCAAAAATGACACTTTGTGCAGGGACAGTTCTAAGCACGGGAAACATGCGCCACTTCACATGCATATCATACACACCCCCCAGGTACGAAATTTAAAGGAATATTTCACTTTTATTTTTTCATTTTAAGCATTATTAAAATCACCGCTCCCGTAAAAACGTCTATTTTTTAAACCTTTTTTTGCATTGATACATGTCCCCTGGGGCAGGACCCGGGTCTCCAAACACTTTTTAGGACAATAACTTGCATATTAGCCTTTATAATTAACACTTTAGATTTCGAACGTTCGAGTCCATTGTATTTAATAGGGTTCTAAAGTTTACACGAACATTCTGTCTGTTCGCAGGTTCTGGTGCGAACCGAACAGGGGGGTGTTCGGCTCATCCCTGGTCAGGAGATCACTGGACATTAGATATAACCCAGCACTGTGTGATCTGTCCTGATAATATACAGTCAGAGGATCACTGGACATTAGATATAACCCAGCACTGTGTGATCCTGTCCTGATAATATACAGTCAGGAGATCACCGGACATTTGATATAACCCAGCACTGTGTGATCCTGTCCTGATAATATACAGTCAGGGGATCACCGGACATTAGATATAACCCAGCACTGTGTGATCCTGTCCTGATAATATACAGTCAGGAGATCACCGGACATTAGATATAACCCAGCACTGTGTGATCCTGTCCTGATAATATACAGTCAGAGGATCACCGGACATTAGATATAACCCAGCACTGCGTGATCCTGTCCTGATAATATACAGTCAGGAGATCACTGGACATTAGATATAACCCAGCACTGTGTGATCCTGTCCTGATAATATACAGTCAGGGGATCACCGGACATTAGATATAACCCAGCACTGTGTGATCCTGTCCTGATAATATACAGTCAGGAGATCACCGGACATTAGATATAACCCAGCACTGTGTGATCCTGTCCTGATAATATACAGTCAGAGGATCACCGGACATTAGATATAACCCAGCACTGCGTGATCCTGTCCTGATAATATACAGTCAGGAGATCACCGGACATTAGATATAACCCAGCACTGTGTGATCCTGTCCTGATAATATACAGTCAGGAGATCACTGGACATTAGATATAACCCAGCACTGTGTGATCCTGTCCTGATAATATACAGTCAGGGGATCTCCGGACATTAGATATAACCCAGCACTGTGTGATCCTGTCCTGATAATATACAATCAGGAGATCACCGGACATTAGATATAACCCAGCACTGTGTGATCTGTCCTGATAATATACAGTCAGGGGATCACCGGACATTAGATATAACCCAGCACTGTGTGATCTGTCCTGATAATATACAGTCAGGAGATCACCGGACATTAGATATAACCCAGCACTGTGTGATCCTGTCCTGATAATATACAGTCAGGAGATCACCGGACATTAGATATAACCAGCACTGTGTGATCCTGTCCTGATAATGTACAGTCAGGAGATCACCGGATATTATATATAACTCAGCACTGTGTGATCCTGTCCTGATAATATATAGTCAGGAGATCACCGGACATTAGATATAACCCAGCACTGTGTGATCCTGTCCTGATAATATACAGTCAGAGGATCACCGGACATTAGATATAACCCAGCACTGTGTGATCCTGTCCTGATAATATACAGTCAGGAGATCACCGGACATTAGATATAACCCAGCACTGTGTGATCCTGTCCTGATAATATACAGTCAGGAGATCACCGGACATTAGATATAACCCAGCACTGTGTGATCCTGTCCTGATAATATACAGTCAGAGGATCACCGGACATTAGATATAACCCAGCACTGTGTGATCCTGTCCTGATACTATACAGTCAGGAGATCACTGGACATTAGATATAACCCAGCACTGTGTGATCCTGTCCTGATACTATACAGTCAGGAGATCACTGGACATTAGATATAACCCAGCACTGTGTGATCCTGTCCTGATAATATATAGTCAGGAGATCTCCGGACATTAGATATAACCCAGCACTGTGTGATCCTGTCCTGATAATATACAGTCAGGAGATCACCGGACATTAGATATAACCCAGCACTGTGTGATCCTGTCCTGATAATATACAGTCAGAGGATCACCGGACATTAGATATAACCCAGCACTGTGTGATCCTGTCCTGATACTATACAGTCAGGAGATCACTGGACATTAGATATAACCCAGCACTGTGTGATCCTGTCCTGATACTATACAGTCAGGAGATCACTGGACATTAGATATAACCCAGCACTGTGTGATCCTGTCCTGATAATATATAGTCAGGAGATCTCCGGACATTAGATATAACCCAGCACTGTGTGATCCTGTCCTGATAATATACAGTCAGGAGATCACCGGACATTAGATATAACCCAGCACTGTGTGATCCTGTCCTGATAATATATAGTCAGGAGATCTCCGGACATTAGATATAACCCAGCACTGTGTGATCCTGTCCTGATAATATACAGTCAGGAGATCACCGGACATTAGATATAACCCAGCACTGTGTGATCCTGTCCTGATAATATACAGTCAGGGGATCATTGGACATTAGATATAACCCAGCACTGTGTGATCCTGTCCTGATAATATACAGTCAGGAGATCACCGGACATTAGATATAACCCAGCACTGTGTGATCCTGTCCTGATAATATACAGTCAGGGGATCTCCGGACATTAGATATAACCCAGCACTGTGTGATCCTGTCCTGATAATATACAGTCAGGAGATCACCGGACATTAGATATAACCCAGCACTGTGTGATCCTGTCCTGATAATATACAGTCAGAGGATCACCGGACATTAGATATAACCCAGCACTGTGTGATCCTGTCCTGATAATATACAGTTAGAAGATCACCGGACATTAGATATAACCCAGCACTGTGTGATCTGTCCTGATAATATACAGTCAGGAGATCACCGGACATTAGATATAACCCAGCACTGTGTGATCCTGTCCTGATAATATACAGTCAGGGGATCATTGGACATTAGATATAACCCAGCACTGTGTGATCCTGTCCTGATAATATACAGTCAGGAGATCACCGGACATTAGATATAACCCAGCACTGTGTGATCCTGTCCTGATAATATACAGTCAGGAGATCACCGGACATTAGATATAACCCAGCACTGTGTGATCCTGTCCTGATAATATACAGTCAGGGGATCATTGGACATTAGATATAACCAGCACTGTGTGATCCTGTCCTGATAATATACAGTCAGGGGATCATTGGACATTAGATATAACCAGCACTGTGTGATCCTGTCCTGATAATATACAGTCAGGGGATCTCCGGACATTAGATATAACCCAGCACTGTGTGATCCTGTCCTGATAATATACAGTCAGGAGATCTCCGGACATTAGATATAACCCAGCACTCTGTGATCCTGTCCTGATAATATACAGTCAGGAGATCATTGGACATTAGATATAACCCAGCACTGTGTGATCCTGTCCTGATAATATACAGTCAGGAGATCATTGGACATTAGATATAACCCAGCACTGTGTGATCCTGTCCTGATAATATACAGTCAGGAGATCACCGGACATTAGATATAACCAGCACTGTGTGATCCTGTCCTGATAATATACAGTTAGAAGATCACCGGACATTAGATATAACCCAGCACTGTGTGATCCTGTCCTGATATTCTGCAGTCAGCAGACCATTGGACACTGAATAGAATTTCAGTGCAGTCTGCGATTCATTTTTCATCGAGTTTGTTTGAAACGGTTCCAGTATTTCTAAAGTAAATGTTTTGAAGAATATTTCATTTTATGAAAACATTTATGGACTCTCAGACACTGAGGCAGAGTGTGGTCTGTCCGCTGAGCTCACGGAAGATTTATAGCCTGTAATAATCCTTACATTAGATGGAAGTAGCTGGGCCACAATGGATAGACTTGTATAGCAGTTTCAGGACACACAAAGTTTATTCACTGAGATTGAGGCATGTTCGATGAAGTGCTAGCTGTTACACATGGGGACCTGGGGAGAAGTAATGGGCTCACCTATTAAATTAGCCGCTGTTACAGCTATGCTTGAGTGCTTTCATGAAGCTATAGCAGAGCGAATTCTCCCATACAGGTGTATACAACTTCAAAGGAAACACTGATAAGTGGTCCTTATTCAGAAAATTGGGATATTATCTTGCTAACATCGTATTCATAATTTTTCTCTGCAGTATGGCCAAACAAAATTCCCTAAAAACCCACTTGCCCACGCAAGCGTATTTTCTTTGTATACTTCACCCTCTAAGCACTTCCGTATGTATGATTAACACTAAAGAACACCTTTATTATTATGAATGGAGACTTCATTTTTTCTTGTTTCTTCTTCCCTTCACCCATTGGAGAACCCTTGCACCCTCTTTTTTAAGTTTCTTTGGTCCAGTGATGTCACGGGTCCTCCTTAGTCTTTTCTTTCTCTGGCAATGGTTGGATCCTAAATACTACGTAATGATGTGGCGCCACTGTTGAGTGAAGGGTCAGGGCAGGCCCTTGACACCCAGGGATCACAGGAAATGAGCAATGCCTGGATTGCTGAGCAGGTGTGTCCATAGGAGACAGCAACCCGGAGAGTGAATATAGGCACCAAAGTTTCTTCTTTTATTGGGCTGATAGCAATTGTGTGCTTGTGATGACAGGGTAGGTGACAGTCTAAAGCCCTTACCTCACATGCATATGTAGCGGGTATACACTTTTCTGTGTATTTAAAACTGGCAGAGACACCAGTGATGTGCAGTTCCCTGCAGCCCAGCGGGTGGCGCTGCCGCCTTGGGCTGGGGTTGAACCATTGCATTGTGCCGGGCTCCCTTTTTGTCCTCCCTCGGCAGCAGTATGGTGGGACGGGGAACCCGCCGTGCTTGCTGGGAGAGGGTATAAAGGGGCTGGCCATCTTTGTCATGGGGGTCGAGTCTCGGGCACCTTCAGCCTGTGGGCGGTGGTTCGTGTCGGTCCTCTAGGCGGCCTAGGCCTAGAACTACGTTCGGAGGTCGTGTTCCATCCCAGTCACCTTTAGCCTGGGGTGAGGTACTCGGATGGAGGTCTGGAGCTCAGTGCCCAACACTGAGTTCCGCGAGGGAAGGAGATCCTAGGGGACCCTGGGAGTGGGTACCCGAATCCGGAGGGCGTAATGGACCAGTGGGAGATACTTGCTTGAAGACCTGGTGCAGCATATTGCCGGTGACAGGTGAGCCTTCCATCGGAGACCGCCTTGAAGGAAATCCCCCTTCGCTCGGAGACTGCAACCCACCTTCAGGAAGGAAAGTGGAGAGTTCATTGTGCCTGGGCCTACTCGCATCCAGATCCCCCTTGTCTGTTCTGTTCGTTGAGGGAGTCCAACTGTCTGTGCATTACTCTGTTATTGTAAGAATAAAGGAGTGTTGGACTTTAGTGGTGTGGGGCTCAATTACTGGCAGACACTGTTCGAGAAAACCAGGAGGAGGCCGCTACACGTGGGGGCTCGGGTCCGGGATGGTGTTCGTGCTACTACGGAGTTTGAACGTGTCTTCCCGGAGGAGTTCTGAGTAGGTCGGCCATATTATTGGCCAAAGTGCATCCCTGCTCGAAGTCGTGGACATGACCCAGTGAAGGGAAAGGCCCGCGCAGAAGAGCGAGGAAAGGGGGGAGCTCAGCCGTGTGAAGGACTACACGTGGGGGCTTCTATTTGCACTGCGCCACCAGGCACAGCCCCACCGCTTAGTTCGTGGGCGTGACTCAGGAAGAAAAAGCCTGCGAACTGGAGCAAAGGGGAGGAGTCCAATACGCGTGAAGGACTACACGTGGGACGTTGGCGCAAAACTTTGCAGTGCGCGATGGACCAACAGCAAGTCACCATGTTCGGACAAACAGCGTGGGTTCCACTTCATCCTTCCACCACGTCTTTGACTGCTGCTGCTCCGGTGACCGATACAGGGATTCGGCTAAAGCCAAGGGGACAATTCGCCTTGTATTCATGCATGGACGTTGAGGCCCTGGGTGTGATTTGTCCCGGCTGCTCGGGACTGGTGTGTCATCTGAAGCCATTCGGGCGATGCGAAGTCTGTGGGGAGTTCCTATTCGAGGTAGATACAGTCATTGAGAAGCCAAGAACCATCTACCCCGGCCGTACCACAGGCAGCACCACTCAAGTTGGAGGAATCACTGCTTTGACAGCCATCCCTGTGCGCACTGCAGCGACCGCGGAGGAGGTCGCGAGTACTCAACGGGAGAAATCCGAGGATGCTGATTCGGTCACCACTGTCTCACAGCGTCCACCGCCGAAGAGAAAGACCGGTATGGTAGCCCCGTCCAGCGGTTGCGGTGGACCATCTCACCTGCCAATGCCCGGCCCGGATGAATCCGGTAAGAAGAGTTCCGGATGTCCTGCCTCAAGAAAAGGCAGAGGTAAGCCAGGCGGAGGGACTTGGTGTGTGGGCGGAGGTGTCGGGGATCCACAACCCTGTGTGTCCGTGGGGGGTGGTAGTCCCATTTCCACTACAGGCTACATACCCGCGGAGGAGTGTGACACCTCCGACCTAGAGTCGCTCTCCGATCTGGGAGACGATGTCGCCATAGACGAACTGTTTGCTCAAAAAGGCTGGGACTAAGTACCTCTCGCCTCGTCCCGCAGAACCAGGGACCCATCCATGTCTACAGGGGATAGTACACCCCGGGTGGAGGCACCAGCGCCTGAGGAGGGGTCCTGTCCCCAGCCTACTCTTGCCTTCCTGGTGCCTCCTGCACCTAACGCCGGGGAAAAGAGACTGTTGTTGCGGATACCTATGCCCAGACCAGATGTAATCAAGGCCCCTCGCCACCCGGACTCATAAGTTTTGCCTGGCGAAGGGGACAGAGCCACTATGCCTCCTCTGGCGAGACTACAAAGCCTATTTGGCCAGAAGGTTTCTGTTGAGTATGGATGGGAGTATCCGTACTTGTCCAAGGAGCTATTGTATGAAGTGGAAGTTTGCCGGGAGCGCTGGTACAATGACTTTGTGTGGACCCACCTTCAGGTTCCACACGCCCGCAGGTACCTTGCGTGTTCTCCCAAGGCCTCTCAACGCTTTAAAGATTGCAAGGCAGAATGGATGCTGGGACGACATATCCACGCGGACAAGGTGCTGATCCGACGCAAGGAAGGGGAAGATGTCGAGTACCATCTGGAGACCATGGATCAGCACTTGAAGCCACTTGTTCTGCCGCACCCTTGATTCTATCTATAGGAGAAGAGAGACTCAGTTTTTGTTCTTTATGCTGCTGAACTTTCCGGGGTTGTTGTTCTTGTTACCCAGAGGAAGAAGGACTGTTCCTGTTTGTTCTTCAATTCTCCAGCAAGAAATAATGGACTCTGGGGTAGATGGGGCGCAAGAGAAGAAGGAAAGTTCCACGAGTGCAGTTACCGCGATGCTGTCACCAGGTGGCAGTGTTGCGCATCGATATCACTGTTCACACACACACTTTGAAGGAAAGGATTTCTCTGCGGAGAAGTTTTTTCATTCTCACACGAATACATGTGTCAGGGTTTATGTGTGTTAACTTTCTTTTCCCCTCTGCAGGAGAGCATCCCATCAAGACCACTGAGTATGGGGTGGGTCTTAGTCAGGATGGGTGGGGAAAAGTGTAATGTGAAAATGTGATTTCAAGGTTGTTGTTAAGTGTTGTTGTTTCCCTTTCCCTCCCTTTTCATGTGAGGCTCAGGCACAACTGCTCTAGCTAGTTTTTGTTTTCTAAAGTTTTGGGATTTTTTAAAATTTTCAGTCGGTTTCTGGATTGGACTATGTCAGCCCTTGAGGGCATGGTTTATTCCAGACACTGGGGACCAGTGTCAAATCACCAGGGGGAGAGTGTAGCGGGTATACACTTTTCTGTGTATTTAAAACTGGCAGAGACACCAGTGATGTGCAGTTCCCTGCAGCCCAGCGTATGGCGCTGTCGCCTTGGGCTGGGGTTGAACCATTGCATTGTGCCGGGCTCCCTTTTTGTCCTCCCTCGGCAGCAGTATGGTGGTCCGGGGAACCTGCCGTGCTTGCTGGGAGAGGGTATAAAGGGGCCGGCCATCTTTGTCACGAGGGTCGAGTCCCGGGCACGTTCAGCCTGTGGGCGGTGGTTCGTGTCGGTCCTCTAGGCGGCCTAGGCCTAGAGGACGTTCGGAGGTCGTGTTCCATCCCAGGCACCTTTGGCCTGGGGTGAGGTACTCGAATGGAGGTCTGGAGCTCAGTGCCCAACACTGAGTTCCGCGAGGGAAGGAGATCCTAGGGGACCCTGGGAGTGGGTACCCGAATCCGGAGGGCGTAATGGACCAGCATGTCTTTGGAGTGTAGAGAGGAAACCGGAGCACCCGGAGGAAACCCACACAGGCACAGGGAGAACATGTAACCTCCAGGCAGGTAGTGCTGTGGTTGGGATTCGAACCAACAACCCTAGTGTTGCTAGGTGGAAGTACTAACCATTTAGCCGCTATGCTTTTCTCAAGAGCTCTCCTACCCTAACACAGTCTTTAGATTGTAAGCTCTCAGGAACCCTTTTATATTGAATTCTGGTGTTACTATATTATCTCTCTTTATATTGTAAAGCGCTGTGCGCTGTTGGCAATATTTAGATCCTGTATAATAATAATAGACATTTGGAAGTGGAGGAGGTGCTTTTGACAGGTATGGGTGTTGACACGGGAGCAGAGAATTCCCCTGTCATCACAAGCACACAATTGCTATCAGCCCAATAAAAAACAACATCTCAAGTCCGCTTATATGGTGTTTATTCACAAAAGACTATTAAGATTTCAAATTTATGCAACAGAACTACATTTGGACTATTCATTTCATGCTCTCCTTCTCATTCTATCATCCATATATTCATGCACTTCACTGCAATAGAGAAAAGTCAAGTCACCAACCTGGCTCTGCAAAATGGCTGAGCTGTGTAAGGCCTCGTACACACGACCGATTTTCTCGGCAAGAACCAGCAAGAAACTTGCTGGCAGAGAGGTCTTGCCGAGTAAATCGGTCGTGTGTACGCGGCTATCGGGTTTCTCGTCGAGAAAACCGACAAGAAACCTCAACGAGAAAATAGAGAACCTGCTCTCTATTTTCTCGTTCGAGATTCTCCTTGGCATGTTTCTCGACGAGAAAAGTGAGTGTGTGTACACTTACCTGTCCTCCCGGAAGCCCGCGCATGTTCGAAATGAATTTGACGCATGCGCGGTAGCTTCCTAGGCATACGTAGGGTATACCAAGATGGCGGCGACGGCATCGAATGTGACGAGCGCATGCTCGTCGTAGTCGATGACGTCACCGCGTACGCTCCATTCAAAGAACCGCGGGTTTTTTGAAACGAGCGTGTGTACACTCGGCCGGGACAAGTTTCTTGTCCAAGAATCTCGTCTAAAAAAACTACATGTTTTTTTCAACGAGAATCTCGGCCGTGTGTACGAGGCCTGAATCTCAGATCTTGAAGGACAGGAAAATGATCCTTTGACAAGTAAAACAGCTCCCAAATAAGTATTCCAAAAGTATAAAAATTTAGCTCCCAAAGCTAAATTCTCGATATCTAACAAAATGCATGGAGTGGGGAATGATGCTGAAAGAACTAGAGAACATAAAACTCCTTACACCATTGTATTGCTGTTACCAAGATGTTTTTCTTCTCTGTGATTGGTATCTAGTGATCTATAGAGATATAGACCCTAAAACCAGTCAATGTATCCCCAATTATATAGCTAAAACAGTACAGATATGTAGCAATACCCCCTAGAGGGCCGCTGGTTAGTTTTGGGTTTTGCACGTTACCTCTTCAGCTTCGTTGTCCGGGTAGAAAAATCTTTAGTAATGCAATGTCCACACAGATGTAAAACCTCAAACAGTTAGGCTTAATTTTATTCTTATGCAGTAAACTTTGAGAAGTAGAAGGTACAGAAGAATAGGGGAAGGTTCAGGCACTCGCCACAAAAGTTGACAAAGGTAGAAGTTCAAAGTCACTCACCACTCTCAATGTTATAGTGGGTATTGGTCACCCGGATAGTCCCCTCTCACATGGCCTAGCAGTCGGGATGACATACGAATCAGCAAGAGGGCAGTCTCTGCCACAGACTGCCCAAGGTGAAGATGGTCTCTGCCACAGACATGTTTAAGGCCCCTTTCACACTGAGGCGTTTTTACCGCGTTTTCGCGGTAAAAATAGCGCTGTAATAACGCCTGAAATAATCCTGCCCCAGCATTCTCAATGTGAAATCTCTGAGGGCTTTCACATTGAGGTGTTTTGCTGGCTGGGCGTTGAAAAAAATCCTGCAAACAGCTTTTTTAGAGCAACTTTAGGGCGCATAAAATAGCGCTGTAAAAACGCCTATCCCCATTGAAATGAATGGGATTCGCGGTAAAAACGCGGTAAAAACGCATAGACATAAGCGTTATGTTAAAAAATAGCGCTAACGTCTATGCGTTTTTACCGCGTTTTTACCGCGTTCGCGCTAATTTTAGCGCAATCGCTGTAAAATCGCGGTAAAATCGCGGTAAAAAAATGACATTAATTTTTAGCGTTTTTTCAACGCCTCAGTGTGAAAGGGGCCTTAGTGTACAAAGTCTCTGCCACAGACCTGTTTGAAGTTGAGCAATATATAGTCCAGGCAGGAATCCTCTGCCACAGCATCTCAAAGTCCCAAACTTCCAGCTGTACTTTTCAAAGAGCCTTTAAGCCAGTGGTTCTCAACTCCAGTCCTCAGGACCCACTAACAGGCCAAGTTTGCAAGATAACTGAAATGCATCACAGGTGATATAATTTGCTGCTCAGGGATTGCAGTATTCTAGTCTGCATCTCCCCAAGGTAATACTTAAAATCTGGCCTGTTAGTGGGTCCTGAGGACAGGAGTTGAGAACCACTGCTTTAAGCCAATCCGGCGATCTGTAGGGCTTGTAGCATAATGGATCCCTCCTTAATGAAGTTGCCAGGCCTCTCCCAAGACAACAGTATTGTGCGGGTCTCCTCCGGGGCAGATCCTCCCCTGGTCTTCTTCACTAAGATGCTTCCTCCCCATTTAAATGGACAGCTTGGGATCCCTTCTCTGGATGTAGGCCCCAGCCATGTTAGCTGGGCCTACTAAGTAGCGATGCAGCCTCGGGCCAACGTGATCCCGAGACCAGGACCACACACACACACCTCGCGCCCAGAGGGATGCTGGGTGAGAACGAACCCCAATCAATGGCGTCTGCCCCTTAAGTATCCCCTCCCAGCAGGCACATCGGGTTCACCACTCCCACTATACCGCTGCCGGGAAGGGCCACTCAATGTACCTTGATCTGCCCGTGTTCCAATAGGTGCCTGAGGTGGTAACGCCACCTACAGGCAAAAAGGGAAATCACTGCCAGGCAAACAATAACTGAGCAATAGTAAAAAAGAAATAAATGCGCTACCCAAACACACATAAATATTTACCACCCTAAAGAGGGAAGTGAAGCAGCTGTACTGGAATGTGACAAAATTCAAACAAAATGGAAAATAATAGTGCAGAATTACTCCATCCACTCCACGCCATTTATTCACCTTTTTGGACACTCATCACTTTGTTTAGTGTTGTGGACACTTTGTACATTGGGTTGGATATTTAACCTGCCCCTTCCGTTGTGTTTATGTTTATAGTCACATTTGAGTTACAGTCCAGTTTTCCTGGTCTATAGGTAGCGCTGCACTATTATTTTCCAAACAATAACTGAGACAGAGGCGAATTTGAATGTAATTATCAACCATCTGAGCCCAACTACTGGCTCAGACATCCCTCTAAATTTGAATAGCGCCCCAACCATTTGGGATGGGCGCTACAGATACATAACAGAGGCAAGACAGCTGTATGAATGAAGCTTTATATTGCCTATATAGGAGAACATGTAGATGAGAGCTGTAAGCTATTTGCATCAAACTCTGCTTATAGAGAAAAGCTACCAGTGTATCTGAGATAGGATGCCATCATTTAATGACATGTTGCCTGTAATGATAACCCCTGCTACTATCTTCAGGGCCATTATTAAATGAAATTGAATCTGCAACAGTCACTAAACAGGAAATACGAGCTGGACAGATAAAAAAGGTCAATGTGAGGTGGATGGGTTCTTCTTTCTTCACATCTTGCGAGGCTGTTTGAAAAGGTACCAATATTCTGTATATTCAGGTATCAATATTCTGTGTATTCTCGCTACCTACTGCATTCTAATGATGAGCGTTTTCTGTAGGAAACATTTTAGGCATGTTTAAAACATGTGCATGCATAACACGTTCTTATGTGCATTAGCACGTACACACGACAATGTGCAGTACATATGTGTTGCAGTGTGTTGCCATTCTGAATGGCACCCTAAACACACACATATACTGTATATACAGGTTAAGCAACTTGCCTTCAGCACACCACAACACAAAGATGTGAATGCTCATGGGGTTCACTGTTCTGCCCTAAAGAAGTACCGGTATATAAGCAGTGCATCAATGCTCATTGTGGGCCCATATAAATTGTGGGCTGCCTTAGTGTAGCTCATGAAAAAAAGAGTGTTAGGAAGACCAGACATGGTGTGAATTTCTTTCCTGCAACCATGTGTAGCGGCACCCCCGTAGGAGCTGCTGGTTTAGTTGTGGGTCTTTGCACGCTACCTTACTGTTCCAAGTGTTCGGCTCAGGGGTTCTCCTTGAAGAGTCTATCCATAAGAAATGTCTGCACCAACACAAAGTCTCTTTCAAGGGTTTTATTTGAATAAAACGTTCCAACAGAGGGGGTAGAGGAATTGGGAGGACTCAGGTATCTTACTTGTCAATCACGGAAACTTCCTAGGTCCAGAGGAGCGACTGTCTCCATGCTGGACTCAGCCACCACCGGATAGGCCCAATCTCACTGGCCTAGCAGCCGGTGCGAAGCTCAATCAATAGAATAGTCTCTGCCACAGACTTGGTATTGGAAATTGTTCAATAGAATAGTCTCTGCCACAGACTTGTATAACCCCTCACTGGGTTAGCTCCCTCAGAAAGAACACAGCTCTCAGTGCCAGAATCTTTCAGCTGCTCCGGCAGCACTGTGAGGTAGATTTTTGGGATCCGGGTGCATCCTCCAATTGAGTCCTCAATTGCTCGATCCCTTCCATCAGGCAAGGCGACACAGGATCATCCCTGGATCAGTAGGCCCCAGCAACTCCTGGGCCTACTTCTGAGTTGCGAGGCCTCGGGCATCCCTGAGGCCAGGAGGGCCCTCAGGTGAGGATCGAAGAAGACGACTCCCAAATTCTCCCAGCCTAATGGTGTCTGTCACTTAAATACCCTCTCCCAGCATGCACAGCGGGTTCACCACGCCCCACTGGGCTGCTGCTGGGAAAGAGGTACCCAATACATCCAGCCTGTTGCCTTTCCAACCCTGACCAGCGGTGACAGCGACACCCACCGGTGGGGGGAGAATCATGCAACCAACTGTACTGAAACAGTGCCATAATTTGAATAAACAATCTATCTGGGCTAAACTAATGCCCAGACAACTACATTTCAACATATAGCGCCCACTCATTGGGAGCAGGGCGCTACACACGGATTGCACAATTCCCCCATCAACACAGGCAGTGCTGACAGGGGAATCAGCAATTGTCTTCTCCTGGTGGGTGTGTGGACAGGACAGTGATCATCTCTAACAGCTATAGCAGCCGCTACCGATAATTGCAAGAGAATCTGGCAGGCTGGTTTTACCCAAGTTGATCGATTGATCAACTTGGTACATTCAGCCTGCACATTAATGGTTCAAATCTTGGCCGGTTCCTGCTGAACTGTCCTACATTAGAATCGTGTATGGCCAGCCTTAATGCTCACAGCACACCTCTGCCGGGTTAGCCCCCCCTTATCAAAATTTTTGAAAAAATCTTATGCAGTTTGTTAGATCTTTGTTAGATCAGGTTAGATCAACCGTTGTTTGCGTTAGATCTCACACAGAAGAAGCAATATTAACAGTTATTTGCTGGGGGGGCTAACCCGTCATCAGCCCCCCCTTATCAAAAAATTGCCCAAACAGTTAGCTATTTTGGAAGCTATTTGTTAGATCCGGTAAGATCAAGTGGTTTTAACGTTAGATCTCACATAATTAGAGACTTATTAAGTGATTAATGAGGGGGGGCTGGCCCCCCCTTATCAAAATTTCTGGCCAAAAATGATTCAGGCTAATAGATATTCGTTAGATCCGGTAAGATCAAGTAGTTTTAACGTTAGATCTCATATAATTAGAGACTTATTAAGTGATTAATGAGGGGGGGGCTGGCCCCCCCTTATCAAAATTTCGGGCCAAAAATCATTCAGGCTAATAGATATTCGTTAGATCCGGTAAGATCAAGTGGTTTTAACGTTAGATCTCACATAATTTCAGAGATATTCCACATAAAAATACTGATATTAGGTGGTACATAAGGACGGGTTGGCCCCCCCTTATCAAATTTTCGGGCCAAAAATCATTCAGGATAATAGATATTCGTTAGATCCGGTAAGATCAAGTGGTTTTAACGTTAGATCTCATATAATTAGAGACTTATTAAGTGATTAATGAGGGGGGCTGGCCCCCCCTTATCAAAATTCCGGGCCAAAAATCATTCAGGCTAATAGATATTCGTTAGATCCGGTAAGATCAAGTGGTTTTAACGTTAGATCTCACATAATTTCAGAGATATTCCACATAAAAATACTGATATTAGGTGGTACTTAAGGACGGGTTGGCCCCCCCTTATCAAATTTTCGTGCCAAAAATCATTCAGGCTAATAGATATTCGTTAGATCCGGTAAGATCAAGTGGTTTTAACGTTAGATCTCATATACTTTCAGAGATATTCCACATACAAATACTGATATTAGGTGGTACATATGGACGGGTTGGCCCCCCTTATCAAATTTTCGGGCCAAAAATCATTCAGGCTAATAGATATTCGTTAGATCCGGTAAGATCAAGTGGTTTTAACGTTAGATCTCACATAATTTCAGAGATATTCCACATAAAAATACTGATATTAGGTGGTACATAAGGACGGGTTGGCCCCCCTTATCAAATTTTCATGCCAAAAATCATTCAGGCTAATATATATTCGTTAGATCCGGTAAGATCAAGTGGTTTTAACGTTAGATCTCACATAATTTCAGAGATATTCCACATACAAATACAGATATTAGGTGGTACATAAGGACAGGTTGGCCCCCCCTTATCAAATTTTCGGGCCAAAAATCATTCAGGCTAATAGATATTAGTTAGATCCAGTAAGATCAAGTGGTTTTAACGTTAGATCTCACATAATTAGAGACTTATTAAGTGATTAATGAGGGGGGGCTGGCCCCCCCTTATCAAATTTTCGGGCCAAAAATCATTCAGGCTAATAGATATTCGTTAGATCCGGTAAGATCAAGTGGTTTTAACGTTAGATCTCACATAATTTCAGAGATATTCCACATAAAAATACTGATATTAGGTGGTACATAAGGACGGGTTGGCCCCCCCTTATCAATTTTTCGGGCCAAAAATCATTCAGGATAATAGATATTCGTTAGATCCGGTAAGATCAAGTGGTTTTAACGTTAGATCTCATATAATTAGAGACTTATTAAGTGATTAATGAGGGGGGGCTGGCCCCCCCTTATCAAAATTTCGGGCCAAAAATCATTCAGGCTAATAGATATTTGTTAGATCCGGTAAGATCAAGTGGTTTTAACGTTAGATCTCACATAATTTCAGAGATATTCCACATAAAAATACTGATATTAGGTGGTACATAAGGACGGGTTGGCCCCCCCTTATCAAATTTTCGTGCCAAAAATCATTCAGGCTAATAGATATTTGTTAGATTCGGTAAGATCAAGTGGTTTTAACGTTAGATCTCATATAATTTCAGAGATATTCCACATACAAATACTGATATTAGGTGGTACATATGGACGGGTTGGCCCCCCTTATCAAATTTTTGGGCCAAAAATCATTCAGGCTAATAGATATTCGTTAGATCCGGTAAGATCAAGTGGTTTTAACGTTAAATCTCACATCATTTCAGAGATATTCCACATACAAATACTGATATTAGGTGGTACATAAGGACGGGTTGGCCCCCCCTTTTCAAATTTTCGGGCCAAAAATCATTCAGGCTAATAGATATTCATTAGATCCGGTAAGATCAAGTGGTTTTAACGTTAGATCTCACATAATTTCTGAGATATTCCACATAAAAATACTGATATTAGGTGGTACATAAGGACGGGTTGGCCCCCCCTTATCAAATTACACAGTACACACCTGACAGTGACACAAGGCCTGTCTGGTGCCCCAGCCACCTTCCAAAGGCTAATGGAGAAGACCGTGGGTGACATGAAACTGATCGAGGTGTTGGTGCACTTAGACGACATCATCGTTTTCGGCAAGACCCTGGAAGAGCACGAAGAACATCTGGAGAAGGTCCTGAGGAGACTGCATGATGAGGAGGTTGAAGCTGTCTCTGGAAAAGTGCCAGTTTTACCAGCCAGACTTGGCATCGCAATCATCTGTTGCCTCTGTCAGAAGCAGTTCATGTGCCACCACAGCCAGATTTACAGCCCACACCCACGGCCTCTCAAAGATCCCAGCCAGTGACTAGATCTCACTCAGTCTGTACCCCTTGCTGAAAATGAAAACCGCGAGGCAGCACAACCTCCCCTCCTATGCTAATTGGTTGGATATTCCTCTGCCATGGTTTTGTGCAGATGCAAATTGTATGGTTTCCTGTGCACACTAACCTGTTTTTTTTTTTTACGTGTGTATATCAAAAGCATGTAACAGGTCATAGACTCTTTACCACCTTTGGCGGACCTAAGGTTTTTTGGTGGGGGGAGTGTGTAGCGGGGGCTGCTCTGTCACCCATGGTCCCACACCTCCCTCCATTCCCGCCAGGAACCGTCGGACTGAATAGACACTGACACAGGCACTTACTCAAGGAGAGCACGCCTGTCAGTACCTGTGGGGGATTTCTCCCCCTTAACTCTACTCTTCCTTGAGTGACGAGCAGCGGTCACTCACGGGCATCAGTCGGCTCTGCTCTCTTCTCTGTGTTCCTATTGGCAGGGAGAGGAAGTCAATCAAGCAGCAGCAGAGGACCACAGGACATAAAGGCTCATCACAAAATGGCACCATTGATTTTTACTGGGGATGGAGCTACTACTTCTGCTGTGAAAGAAGGGGGCTAGCTAAAGACTTAAGCTTGTTGGTCTGAGAAGAGATCACCATGAGGCTGGGAGGTGAACGGAGGTGTGAGAAGAGACCACAGGCATCCACTGAAGAACCATCCAAAGATGGTTCCAGAGACCATCCAGAGACGGTTGAAGATGGATGTACCTTCTGTAAAACCTAATATCCCTATTTTTATGTGAAATATCTCTGAAATTATGTGAAATCTAACATTAAAACCACTTGATCTTACCGGATCTAACGAATATCTATTAGCCTGTGTAGCGCCCTGCTCCTATTGGGTAGGTGCTAGTGTAAATTTAGTTATCTGAGCTGTCGTTTAGCTCAGAACAACTGTACCAAATTATGGTCTCTTTTCCAGTTTAGCTGGGCTGCACATTTTCCACCTGACTGTAGGTGTCGTTGTTACCACAGGTCAAGGTTGGAAATGCAGTAGGCTGGATGCATTGGGTATTCCTTTCCCAGGGACAGCGCAGTGGGAGTGGTGACCCTGCTGTGCATTCTGGGAGAGGGTACTTAACCACTTAAGCCCCGGACCATTTCGGGCCATTAGGACCAGGCCTGTTTTTGGGATTCGGCACTGCGCTGCTTTAACTGTAAATTGTGCGGACATGCAATGTTGTACCCAAATGAAATTTGCGTCCTTTTCTTCCCACAAATAGAGCTTTCTTTTAATGGTATTTGATTGCCTCTGCGATTTTTATTTTTTGCGATATAAACAGAAAAAGACCGAAAATTTTGAAAAAAAATGATATTTTCTACTTTTTGTTATAAGAAAAATCGAATAAACTCAATTTTAGTCATACATTTAGGCCAAAATGTATTCAGCCACATGTCTTTAGTAAAAAAAATGTCAATAAGCGTATATTTATTGGTTTGCGCAAAAGTTATAGCGTTTACAAACTAGGGTACATTTTCTGAAATTTACACAGCTTTAAATTTATGACTGCCTATCTCATTTCTTGAGGTGCTAAAATGGCAGGGCAGTACAAAACCCCCCCCCAAATGACCCCATTTTGGAAAGTAGACACCCCAAGGAAATTGCTGAGAGGCATGTTGAGCCCATTGAATATTTTTTTTTTTGTCCCAAGTGATTGAATAATGACAAAAAAAAAAAAAAAACAAATTACAAAAAGTTGTCACTAAATGATATATTGCTCACACATGCCATGGTTATATGTGAAATTACACCCCAAAATACATTCTGCTGCTTCTCCTGAGTACGGGGATACCACATGTGTGGGACTTTTTGGGAGCCTAGCCGCGTACGGGACCCCAAAAACCAAGCACCGCCTTCAAGGTTTCTAAGGGCATAAATTTTTGATTTCACTCCTCACTACCTATCACAGTTTTGAAGGCCATAAAATGTCAAAATAGCCCAAAACCCCCACAAATGACCCCATTTTGGAAAGTAGACACCCCAAGCTATTTGCTGAGAGGCATGGTGAGTATTTTACAGCTCTCATTTGTTTTTGAAAATTAAGAAAGACATTTTTTTTTCTTTTTTTTTTTTCTTTTTTTACATTTTCAAAACTTTGTGACAAAAAGCGAGATCTGCAAAATACTCAACATACCTCTCAGCAAATAGCTTGGGGTGTCTACTTTCCAAAATGGGGTCATTTGGGGGGGTTTTGTGCCATCTGGGCATTCCATGGCCTCCGAAACTGTGCTAGGCAGTGAGGAGTGAAATCAAAAATTTACACCCATAGAAATCCTGAAGGCGGTGCTTGGTTTTTGGGGTCCCGTACGCGACTAGGCTCCCAAAAAGTCCCACACATGTGGTATCCCCGTACTCAGGAGAAGCAACAGAATGTATTTTGGGGTGTAATTCCACATATGCCCATGGCATGTTTGAGCAATATATAATTTAGTGACAACTTTTTGTACATCTTTTTTTTTTGGTCATTATTCAATCACTTGGGACAAAAAAAAAAAAATATTCAATGGGCTCAACATGCCTCTCAGCAAATAGCTTGAGGTGTCTACTTTACAAAATGGGGTCATTTGGGGGGGTTTTGAACTGTCCTGGCATTTTATGCACAACATTAGGAAGCTTATGTCACACATCATCCACTCTTCTAACCACTTGAAGACAAAGCCCTTTCTGACACTTTTTGTTTACATGAAAAAAAAATTTTTTTTGCAAGAAAATTATGTTGAACCCCCAAACATTATATATTTTTTTAAAGCAAAGGCCCTACAGATTAAAATAGTGGGTGTTGCATTTTTTTTTCCACACAGTATTTGCGCAGCGATTTTTCAAACGCATTTTTTGGGGGAAAAACACACTTTTTTTATTTTTAATGCACTAAAAAACACTATATTGCCCAAATGTTTGATGAAATAAAAAAGATGATCATAGGCCGAGTACATGGATACCAAACACGACATGCTTTAAAATTGCGCACAAACGCGCAGCGGCGACAAACTACATTCATTTTTAAAAGCATTTAAAAGCCTTTACAGGTTACCACGTTAGATTTACAGAGGAGGTCTACTGCTAAAATGACTGCCCTCGATCTGACCTTCGCGGTGATACCTCACATGCATGATGCAATTGCTGTTTACATATGACGCTAGACCGACGCTTGCGTTCGCCTTTGCGCAAGAGCAGGGGGGGACAGCGGTGCTTTTTTTTTTATTTTTTTATTATTTATTTGGCTTTTTTATTTTATTTTTAAACTGTGCCTTCCATATTTTATTTTTTTACCATTTTTATCGTTATCTCAGGGAATGTAAATATCCCCTATGATAGCAATAAGTAGTGACAGGTACTCTTTTTTTGAAAAAAATTGGGGGGTTAGACCCTAGATCTTTCCTCTGCCCTCAAAGCATCTGACCACACCAAGATCGGTGTGATAAAATGCTTTCCCAATTTCCCAATGGCGCTTTTTATATCCGGGGGGGGGGACATTCCCTCCCACTGCTTGTAAAAGCAGTCTAAAGGGTAATTATCTGCTAGAATTGCTTTTACATGAAAGCCGGCTGCTGGCTGAAAAGAATGATACCAAGATGATACCTAAACCCGCAGGCATCATTCTGGTATAAACATTCAAAGTCCAGCAACATACCAGTACGTTGCTGGTCCTTGTTGGACATGTATTGTAATCTTTTTTTTCATACAGCCTATTGGCTGAACGAAAAAAAGAGATTGATTGGTGGGTATGCCCACCATTAGAATACCTCCCTTCATCCACCCACTTCTAATGATGGGCATATATGCCGAAGCATGGGGGCATCCTCCCGCAAAAAAGTTATGCCGCGTACACACGATCAAGCCTTCGTCGGAATTTCGACCGTATGTACGCGGCATAAAAGGTTATGCCGCGTACACACGGTCGGACTTTTCCACGGGCAAGCCTCCGTTAGAATTTCGACCGTATATACGCGGCATTAGGAGCAAAATCGCTCCTCCGCCCCTGCTGCCCCCATGCTTCGGCATATATGCTCTTTTTTTTAACTGTGGTGGTGAAATCACCTCCTACAGCGTTGGAGTCACGGCTTTATGTATCGTGGGAGCAAACGCTGTTGCTGTCAAGATAAATAGATCCGCGCTGCAACTGAATGGCGTACCTGATAAGCAAATGGTGGTTAACATTAAAACAAAGTAACATTACAGTACAACAGTAAGACCTTACCATGCCATACCTGCAAAGCAATTACCAAAACAAAACCTAGTAAAAAATAAAAAAATGTTTTAACGCAACCTGTGCCTAAAATATATATATGCCGAAGCATGGGGGCATCCTCCCGCAAAAAAGTTATGCCGCGTACACACGGTCGGAATTTTCCACGGGCAGGCCTCCGTCGGAATTTCGACCGTATGTACGCGGCATTAGGAGCAAAATCGCTCCTCCGCCCCTGCTGCCCCCATGCTTTGGCATATATGCTCTTTTTTTTAACTGTGGTGGTGAAATCACCTCCTACAGCACTGGAGTCACGGCTTTATGTATCGTGGGAGCAAACGCTGTTGCTGTCAAGATAAATAATTCCGCGCTGCAGTTGAATGGCGCACCTGAAAACAAAAAATTACATACCTGAAAAGCAAGCATGATAAAACATTGCAGAATAGAATACAGTAAAAAAGAGCAGAACAATAGAGAGAAAATAGAGAGAGAGAGAACAATAAAACGACAACTATTTTTGGTTTTTTTATTTTATATTTTTTTTGTGTTTTGTTTTTTACGTTTTTTTTTCTTTTTTACACTTTTTTTTGTAACTTTACAACTGTAATGGTTCGGGTCTCTCAAAATGTAATGGCATCTTGGGAGACCCTGTGTAAGTGTGTCCTTGTCTGCGAAATGCTGTACCCTACGCTAAAACTTCACTTTTGAGTGGTAGCGTTCAAAACATTCACCTTGGCAAAGACCAGGCTTGTCAGGACAGAGTGGACAAAAACTACGGGTGTCACGCCTAAATCCGCGCTTGCTACAGACACGACATCTTTTTTGGGGGTGGCTTTGGGTAGGGGTACTCGGGAGGACATACGAATAATGCCTCTCATGCAGCCGGCTTACTGCATTTGGTAGGGGATGGTGAGGTGCAGAACCGCCTGGATACAGGGGTTCTGTGACTATCTCATTCTGGAATTTTAGAAGAGATAACGTCCCGCCTGAAGCTCTGTATAGCACATGAGCGTTCAGCAAAGCCAATTGGAATAATGATAGAGACACTTTTTTGTACCAGCGTCTCGCCTTACGGTCAATTAGATACGGCGCCATCAACTGGTCGTTGAGGTCCACCCCTCCCATATTTTGGTTATATTCGTGGACACAGAGGGGTTTCTCCACAACACCAGTCGCCGTACGAATTTGGACTGTCGTGTCTGCATGAAGGGAGGTAAGAAGGAAAACATTCTTATTGTCCCTCCACTTCATAGCAAGCAAGTTATTACACTTCAAGCAGGCTCTCTCCCCCAGCCTAAGACGGGCATCTACAAGCCGCTGGGGAAAGCCCCGGCGATTAGGTCGCACGGTGCCACATGCTCCAATCTGATGATCAAACAAGTGACTAAACAGTGGCACGCTCGTGTAATAATTGTCCACATACAAGTGGTACCCCTTTCCGAATAAGGGTGACACCAAGTTCCACACTATCTTGCCAGCGCTCCCTATGTAATCCGGGCAGTTGACCGACTCAATCTGACTATCTTTTCCCTCATAAACCGTAAAGTTCACTACATAGCCTGTTGCCCTGTCACAGAACTTGTAGAGCTTGACCCCGTATCTGGCACGCTTGCTGGGAAGGTACTGCTTGAAAGACAAGCGGCCAGAAAATTTAATCAGGGACTCATCAACGCAGACAACTTGATCGGGAGTAAACAAGGCTGCAAAACGTTCGTTGAAGTGGTTTATGAGGGGCCGAATTTTATAGAGCCGGTCGTATTCAGGGTCCCCACGTGGACGACAAAGTTCATTGTCGTTGAAGTGCATGAACCGCAAAATCTGCTCGTATCGTGCCCTGGACATGGAGGCAGAGAACACGGGCATGTGGTCAATTGGGTGCGTGGACCAATAAGCACGCAATGACGGAAATTTATGTGTGCCCATGTTGAGGGAAAGGCCCAGAAAGGTCTTAAATTCGGAAACCGTAATTGGTTTCCAATTTCTGGCAATTTTAGGCAACTGGGGGTTAGCGGCGATAAATTGACCAGCATATAAATTACTCTGGTCCACAATAGATCTATAGAGATCTTCCGTGAAAAACAGCGAATAAAAATCAATTGGAATAAAATCAGCTGTTTCCACCTGAATACCGGGTTGGGCAGTGAATGGGGGAAGTACGGGTTCTGCAGAAGTGGTGGGGACCCAATCAGGATAGGCAAATTCTGCAGGAAGGGCAGTATGGGCACGACGGGCCTGCCTTTGTCTTCTTGGTGGCAGCGGGACACTACTTGTGCTTGCCACCTCGCCAGCTTGAACTGCACTTATGGGACTCGCCACGTCACCAAGTGTTACTGCAGTGCTGGATGTACGTCCAGGCTGTACTAGGCCGCTGGTGCTTGCCAGTTCACCAGAAGGAATAGCGGCGCTAGTACTACTCTGCTCCATGATACGAGAGACCTGCGGTTCTTGCTCCTCAACAACCTCAGAAGATCGGGATCGGGTACACCTGACCTTAGCAGGGACCTCAACTTCGTCGTCAGAGCTATCTGACGTGGGGCCGCTGACGTCACTGTCTTCTACGGGAAGATATTCTGAGCCTGAATCTGACAGATACGTGACCTCCTCTTCACTATCTGTCATGCTCAGAATCTCGTAGGCCTCTTTACTAGTGTACCTTCGTCTTGCCATTTTGGGCTCTAAATTTAGGGGTACACTAGTAAGATTCACAGGAAAAAAAGCACCTGACTGTCGTCAGCAAATATATCAAACGCTACAAAAAAACTGTTAGCGATCGCAGGGATCAGGCCTGTCTCTGCGAACGCTGCAGTTATGTGTGTTGTGTTTGGTAAGTGACAGTGATCGATCGATACTGCACTTGGGTGGGCTGGGCTGGGCTGGGCTGGGCGGAGGGGCTAAACGCAGGCGCTAGCAGGTATCTGGGCTGATCCCGCTAACACTGCGTTTTTGGGAACCCTAAACCGCTGGGGGGTGTATGCTTTGCGCGTGGGTGTTAGCGTTACTGGCACTAACCTAACACTGCCTGGGGCGACGCAGACCCTCTCTGGCGCTAAAACCTAATTGATCTCACCCGCCGGGCGATCAGGGGGGTTAAACCTTTATTGGGTTATATACGGCGGGTGCCCTGATGCTATAAAAAGCAAACTAATCAACCAGCGTCACCCGTAACCTTTATATGGTGATCACTGGTGAAAGGGTTAACTAGGGGCAATCAGGGGGTTAAAACCTTTATTAGGTTAAATATTGGGGTACCTGACACTATATAAAAACCTGACGGGTAACCTAAATAACTAAATAACTTACTGGCTAACCAGTGACACCAGTGACGCTTATACGGCGATCACTGGTGAAAGGGTTAACTCTAGGGGCAATCAGGGGGTTAAAGTAATATATGGGGGTACCTGACACTAATAAAAACCTGCGGTGAACCTAAAAAAAAATAACTGCCTATCTAAAACACCAGCGACACGAATACAGCGATCGGAAAAACAATCGCTTAGTGACGCTGAAGTTAGGGGGTGAAAGGGTTACCTGGGGGGTGATCAAGGGGTTAAACCTTTATTAGGGGGGGTTAGGGGGCTACCCTGGACCTAAAGGGGCCTAATCCTAACTGCCCTGCAACTTTTTACAATCACAGATGACACTAAATGCAGTGATCAGTAAAATAAATGATCACTGCAATCAGTGACACTGTGATTGGGGGCTTTGGGGTGACCTGGGGGGTGATCTGGGGGTGACTGGGGGGTGATTTGTGTGCCTATGTGTACCTACGTGTCAGTGGACTGTTGGTGCACTAACCTGCTTCTTCTCTCCTCAGCGCCGGGAATGAAAAGACCGCGGCGAGGGAGATGACATCACTTCCTCCAGCCTGTGTTTACATTTCAGGCAGGAGGAAGCAATTTCATTCGCCGGGAGCGATCGCGAGGGGGGGGGGCGGAATCGAGCGGCCGCCCCCTCATGCCTGATCGCTCCCGAACACTTAATGGCCGCTCACTGCAGTGAAGGGGGGTCCGGATGGACCCCCCAACTGCACAAAGGCGATCACGTAGATCTACGTGATTCTGCCTGTCGGTGCCATTCTGCCGACGTAAATCGGCGGTGGGCTATCGTTAAGTGGTTAAGGAGCAGACACCGTTTTTCGGGGTCTTCCGATCCTGACCTGACGGCCCTCCTGGCCTCAGGGATGTGTTAGTAGTGTTCTGCGTCGGGGCCTGTAGGCCCGAGGCTCTGTTGCTGAGAGTAGGCCCAGGAGTTTCTGGGGGCCTACTGATCTCTGGATGGTCCCGTGTCGCCTTGCCTGAGGGAAGGGACCGAACAATTGAGGGCTCAATTGGAGGACGCATCCGGATAAAAATATGCCTCGCAGTGCTGCCGGCTGGCTGAAAGATCCTGGCACTGTGTGTTATGTTTTCAGAACTTTATCAAGTGAGTGATTACCCAAGTCTGTGGCAGAGACTATGTGTATTCTTCAAGTCTGGCAGAAACTATTTGTATTCTTCAAGTCTGTGGCAGAGACTTTTGGCCGAGCACCGCACCGGCTGCTAGGTCAGTGAGAGAGGCCTATCCGGTGGTTGCTATATCCAGTGTGGAGACTGTTTGTCCTCTGGATTAAGAAGTACCCATGATCCGCAAGCAAGGTACCTGAATCCCCCCTAACCCTCCATCCCTCTGTTAATAAAACCCTTGAGAAAAAGAGACTAAGTGTTTGGTGCAGACATTTGTGAGAAATTCTTCAAGGAAGACCCCTAGGACGGACCTGGTGAACAGTAAGGTAATGGCAGACCCAAATCTTAAACCAGCGCCCCTGATATAGACACTAGTATGGATATCCGTGCATCGATACCAAATATCCATAATATCCCTGTAATTATGTATAATCAACCATTAAAACCACTTGATCTTACCGTATTTAACGAATATCTATTAGCCTGAAGGATTTTTGGACAGTAAATTGCATGTGGGGGGGCCAACCCGTCTATATGTACCACCTAATATCAGTATTTGTATGTGGAATATCTCTGAAATTATGTGTGATCTAACGTTAAAACTACTTGATCTTACCGGATCTAATGAATATCTATTAGCCTGAATGATTTTTGGCCCGAAAATTTGATAAGGGGGGGGGGGGGCCAACCCGTCCTTATGTACAACCTAATATCAGTATTTTTATGTGGAATATCTCTGAAATTATGTGAGATCTAACGTTAAAACCACTTGATCTTACCGGATCTAACGAATATCTATTAGCCTGAATGATTTTTGGCCCGAAAATTTGATAAGGGGGGGCCAACCCATCCTTATGTACAACCTAATATCAGTATTTTTATGTGGAATATCTCTGAAATTATGTGAGATCTAACGTTAAAACCACTTGATCTTACCGGATCTAACGAATATCTATTAGCCTGAATGATTTTTGGCCCGAAAATTTGATAAGGGGGGGCCAACCCGTCCTTATGTACCACCTAATATCAGTATTTTTATGTGGAATATCTCTGAAATTATGTGTGATCTAACGTTAAAACCACTTGATCTTACCGGATCTAATGAATATCTATTAGCCTGAATGATTTTTGGCCCAAAAATGTGATAAGGGGGGGCCAACCCGTCCTTATGTACCACCTAATATCAGTATTTTTATGTGGAATATCTCTGAAATTATGTGAGATCTAACGTTAAAACCACTTGATCTTACCGGATCTAATGAATATCTATTAGCCTGAATGATTTTTGGCCCGAAAATTTGATAAGGGGGGGGGGCCAACCCGTCCTTATGTACCACCTAATATCAGTATTTTTATGTGGAATATCTCTGAAATTATGTGTGATCTAACGTTAAAACCACTTGATCTTACCGGATCTAACGAATATCTATTAGCCTGAATGATTTTTGGCCCGAAAATTTGATATGGGGGGCCAACCCGTCCTTATGTACCACCTAATATCTGTATTTGTATGTGGAATATCTCTGAAATTATATGAGATCTAACGTTAAAACTACTTGATCTTACCGGATCTAACGAATATCTATTAGCCTGAATGATTTTTGGCCCGAAAATTTGATAAGGGGGGGCCAACCCGTCCTTATGTACCACCTAATATCAGTATTTTTATGTGGAATATCTCTGAAATTATGTGTGATCTAACGTTAAAACCACTTGATCTTACCGGATCTAACGAATATCTATTAGCCTGAATGATTTTTGGCCCGAAAATTTGATAAGGGGAGGCCAACCCGTCCTTATGTACCACCTAATATCAGTATTTTTATGTGGAATATCATTGAAATTATGTGAGATCTAACGTTAAAACCACTTGATCTTACCGGATCTAACAAATATCTATTAGCCTGAATGATTTTTGGCCCGAAAATTTGATAAGGGGGGGCCAGCCCCCCCTCATTAATCACTTAATAAGTCTCTAATTATGTGAGATCTAACGTTAAAACCACTTGATCTTACCGGATCTAACAAATAGCTTCCAAAATAGCTAACTGTTTGGTCAATTTTCTGATAAGGGGGGGCTGATGACGGGTTAGCCCCCCAGAAAATAACTGTTAATATTGCTTCTTCTGTGTGAGATCTAACGCAAACAACGGTTGATCTAACCTGATCTAACAAAGATCTAACAAACTGCATAAGATTTTTTAAAAAATTTTGATAAGGGGGGGCTAACCCGGCAGAGGTCACAGCGCCTTGGTGAGGCGTTGAGCATTAAAGACTCGAGCCTTGGGACTTGATCCTATTGTTTACAATTTACACAGCACTTTACATATATTGTACATTCACGTTAGTCCTTGGCCTTTAAGGAGCTTACAGTCTAAAGCCCTTACCTCACATGCATACTGTGAGGGGGTTAACTCGGTAGCGGGTGTGTGTGACCCCCTGGTTGGGCTCCCCACACAAAAACAGGGCCAGCAGACGGAGGTTGTGGTTTTCAAAATCAAAAGGTGCGGTTTATTTCTCTATGTACAGTGACAAAAACACAGCAAAGCCAAAAAGAAACATAAACAAAATAAATCCTGGTCAGTTTGACCTCTGACTAAACATGCAGGTTTCCTAAACTAACAACTGGGATCAGCCTGGTGCTGTCCTAGTCCCTAAGTCCCTGGTTTAGTAAAAGTCCAAACAAATAGCCACACAGGCTTTGCCTCACCGCACAGGGGTTCACTCTCCCTAGACAGTCCACACAGGTCTGGTTCCAGGCATGAGCTAACACCTAATGAATCTGGGAGTTCTTATAGAGGCCTAAATGAGCTGACAAGCTTCAGCTGGTCTCATCAACTCCCTGCCTCACGACGCCCAGCACTCTCCCTAGAGGTATGAGTCATTCATGAGCCCACTAGCCTCAGCTGGGCTTCATCAACTCCCTAGTTGTATAAGTCGGCATAAAGCCTGAATCTGGGAGAAATATATCTACCCCCCTGGATGCAACCAGGTGACTTTACCTTCCTGCTGTCACATACCCCCCCCTCTTGTTTTAACCTTGGGGTTGGAACACCAGCAATCAGGCATTCATGTACTCGAGACAAAGCATCCACATTCCCCATTTGAACGCCAGGGCGATGCTTTACTGTGAAGTTGAATTCCTGTAGGGCCAGGAACCACCTATTCACTCTTCTATTTGTCTCCTTGTTTTGAGCCATCCACTTTAACGGAGCGTGATCCGTAACCATGTCAAAGTGCCTACCTAGCAGATAGTACCGAAGGGAATCTAGAGCCCACTTCACCGCTAAACACTCCTTTTCAACCGTGGCGTAATTTACCTCATGGGACTTCAACTTCCTGCTGAGGTAAATGACTGGGTGCTCTTCCCCGTTCCAGACCTGGGACAATACTGCTCCTAACCCCACATCTGACGCATCACTTTGTACGACAAAGTCTTTAGAGAAGTCGGGTGAGTACAACACTGGCTGGCTACATAAGGCTTGTTTCAAGAATTGGAATGCTGCCTCCGCCTCGGGGGTCCATTTAATCATGACCGACCCTTTCCCTTTCGTCAGGTTGGTTAGGGGCACAGCCTTAGAAGCAAAGTGGGGAATGAAGCGCCGATAATAACCCGCGATTCCCAGAAAGGCTCGTACCTGCTTCTTGCTGTTGGGACGTGGCCAACTCTGGATGGCCTCGACTTTGTTGAGTTGGGGTTTTATTACTCCCCTGCCAATGGTGTACCCAAGATATTTGGCCTCCTCCTGCCCAATGGTACACTTCTTGGGGTTAGCCGTAAACCCCGCTTCCCGGATAGAGTCTAGGACTGCTTGCACTTTTGGCAGATGTGAGGCCCAATCTGTGCTATGGACAATTACGTCATCCAGGTAAGCCGCAGCATACTTCCGATGGGGCCTCAGTATCTAGTCCATTTTCCGCTGGAATGTGGCCGGCGCATTCTGTAACCCGAACGGCATTCTCTTATATTGGAACGCCCCGTCTGGGGTTACAAATGCGGTTTTCTCTTTGGCCGACTTGGCCAGGGGAATTTGCCAATACCCTTTTGTGAGGTCAAGAGTCGTCATGTATCGGGCTGTTCCCAGCCGGTCGATCAACTCATCTATACGTGGCATGGGGTAGGTGTCAAATTTTGTAACTTTGTTCAACTGACGAAAATCGTTACAAAATCGCCAGCTCCCATCCGGTTTAGGCACCAACACAATGGGACTAGACCAATCACTTTGGGACTCCTCTATCACCCCTAAGTTCAGCATTTTCTGTACTTCCTCCCGTATTGCCTCCCGTCGGGCCTCTGGGATCCGATAGGGTTTTAACTTCACCCTTTCACCGGGCGGGGTAATGATGTCATGCTCTACCCCAGATGTTTGTCCCGGCAGCTCAGAGAACACCTCCTTGTTGCGAAGCACAAACTCCTTAACCTCCTGTTGTTGGGGTTGTGACAAGGTGGCTGCTATTCCAACCTCCGGAATCACGCAACCAGTTTGAGCTGGTGACCAAGTTTCTGCGACTAGGGACTCTCTATCCCTCCAGGCTTTCAACAGATTAACGTGATATATCTGTTCGGGCTTTCGCCTTCCTGGTTGTCTGACCTTGTAATTCACTTCGCTCACTTTTTCCATTATCTCTTAGGGGCCTTGCCATTTGGCAAGGAATTTACTTTCAACCGTAGGGACAAGTACCAATATCCTATCCCCCGGGGAAAAGGTACGGGTCTTTGCTCCACGGTTGTACACTCTCTGCTGTGCCAACTGCGCTTGGGCCAAATGTTCCTTCACGATGGGCATTACCTGTGCAATTCGATCTTGCATCAGGGCGACATGCTCAATCACACTCCTGTGGGGAGAACTCTCACTTTCCCAAGTTTCCTTGGCAATATCCAACAGCCCTCTTGGGTGTCTCCCATACAGTAACTCAAAGGGGGAGAATCCCGTAGAGGATTGGGGCACCTCCCTAATAGCAAACATCAAATAAGGAAGTAGACAGTCCCAATCCTTTCCATCTCTATCCACCACTTTCTTCAACATTTGTTTTAGGGTTTTGTTGAATCTTTCAACCAGCCCATCGGTTTGGGGGTGATACACAGATGTACGCAATTGCGTCACTTTGAGCAATTTACACAGCTCTTTCATAACCCGGGACATAAAGGGTGTACCTTGGTCCGTAAGCAGTTCTTTACAAATACCCACCCGGCTAAAAACAAGAGATAGCTCTTTGGCTATGGTTTTGGCCGAGGTATTTCTGAGAGGGATCGCTTCTGGATAACGGGTGGCATAGTCCATTATAACCAATATGTACTGGTGCCCCCTAGCGGACTTGATTATAGGACCTACCAAATCCATTGCGATTCTCTCAAACGGGACCTCAATGATGGGTAGAGGGACCAGCGGGCTACGGAAATGTGGCATCGGGGCCGACCTCTGACACACAGGGCAGGAGGAACAATAATTTTCTATGTCCTTCATCACCCCAGGCCAATAGAATCTCTGTAATACCCTCTCTCGGGTTTTCTCTGTCCCCAGATGACCTCCAAGAATGTGCCCATGGGCCAACTCCAACACCAACTTCCTGTAAGGTTTGGGCACCACAAGCTGCTCAACGGTTTCTTCTGCCCTTTTTGCCACCCGATACAGTAGGTCCTTCTCTACGCTGAAGTATGGGTAAGTGCAGGTATTATCTGGGTTCACTAACTCGCCATCTATTTCCACTACGTTTTCCCGTGCCTTTATTAGGGCGGGGTCTTTTAACTGTTCTGTGGCAAAATTTTCCCTGTGAACCTCCAGATCAGAAAACTCCACAGACGGTAGGTTTTCGTCTGAGGAGGTGGGCTCCTCTCCAGTTTCTTGAGTCTCCCCTGCCAATACTGACAAGGGAAATTCTGGAGAGTCCTCACCACTCTCAGAGGAGTTCTGGCTATCACATTCCTGGTACATAGGGGCACCAGTGGGGGGCTCAGGATCATCCCACAGTTCCCAGAACTTCGGAAAATCCCTTCCCACAATGGCATCATGCGGTAATTGAGATACTAACCCCACTGGATGAGAGAGGGTACCTTTGGGGGTCTCGAAACACACTGTAGTCACTGGATACTCTCGGGTGTCCCCATGCACACAAATAACAGCTACCTTGCTATTCCCAGAGACCTCTGTTTTAACTAATTCAGCCTTTATCAGGGTCACAAGGCTACCTGAATCCAGTAATACCACAACATTTCTACCATTAATACACATTTTGCATAAATGTTTCTCAGTTCCCCGAATGGCAGTGCATGCGACTGTCGCACACAGCGACTGACGTCTGTCCATCAGAAAGTCACATTGCATGGGTTCCTCCACAACCGGGCAATTTGCTGCAATATGTCCCGCTTGCCGGCAGCGGTAGCAAACAATCCATTTGGCTGCCTCTTGAGCCCCTGACTTCCCAGGCTGTTCTCGCCAAACTTTGGGTAGAGCTCCCACCCTCTCACTCTCTCCACCCTCACCCCTTGGAATCCTCTTATCCGCCCCTGGGGATGGTCTGGTCTTAGGGTGGAAAGTCCGAGAGTCTCTGGAAGAGGCCGTCAGGTTCTCTGTAGCCAAGTATTTCTCTACACGATCCACAAGACCACCGGCCGTCTCTGGGTCTCCATGGCTTACCCACTTTTGGATGGCAGTAGGAAGAGCTCTCAAAAACCGATCCATTACAACACGTTCCACAATCTCTGGTGCGGACAAAGTCTCTGGCTGTAGCCACTTCCTGCTCAGGTGAATGAGATCATACATTTGAGACCTGGGGGGTTTTCCAAGCTGGAAAGTCCAGTTATGCACACGCTAAGCCCGGACAGCCAGGGTGACACCCAGCCTTGCCAATATTTCAGCTTTTAGCATCACATAGTCTTTTGCTTGGTCAGGCTCTAGGTCATAGTAAGCCTTCTGCGATTCACCAGTTAACAGAGGAGCCACCAGTCCAGCCCACTGCTCCTCAGGCCACTTTTCTCTTTCAGCAGTCCTTTCAAATGTGGTCAAAAATACCTCTGGATCATCCTCTCCAGTCATTTTTGTCAATAAACGACTCACCCCAAAGGACGCGGTATTAGTGGGACGGCTTTCCTCACTGGTCTGCGGACGTTGCTGCATTACTGCTTCCATTTGTTGTAGTCTCTGCTCTTGCTTCTGTAACAGGTCTATGAAGCGGGCCTCAGATTGCTGCTGGGCTTGTTGATGAGCTTGCTGCTGGGCTGCAAGGCTCCTTTGCAAACCTGCATTTGTCTGCTGTTGATTGGCATTTGCTAGAGCCAGCTGTTTCAGTATCTCCTCCATGCTGGCTTAAAAAAAACTGCCACTGGTTCTCCACCAACTGTGAGGGGGTTAACTCGGTAGCGGGTGTGTGTGACCCCCTGGTTGGGCTCCCCACACAAAAACAGGGCCAGCAGACGGAGGTTGTGGTTTTCAAAATCAAAAGGTGCGGTTTATTTCTCTATGTACAGTGACAAAAACACAGCAAAGCCAAAAAGAAACATAAACAAAATAAATCCTGGTCAGTTTGACCTCTGACTAAACATGCAGGTTTCCTAAACTAACAACTGGGATCAGCCTGGTGCTGTCCTAGTCCCTAAGTCCCTGGTTTAGTAAAAGTCCAAACAAATAGCCACACAGGCTTTGCCTCACCGCACAGGGGTTCACTCTCCCTAGACAGTCCACACAGGTCTGGTTCCAGGCATGAGCTAACACCTAATGAATCTGGGAGTTCTTATAGAGGCCTAAATGAGCTGACAAGCTTCAGCTGGTCTCATCAACTCCCTGCCTCACGACGCCCAGCACTCTCCCTAGAGGTATGAGTCATTCATGAGCCCACTAGCCTCAGCTGGGCTTCATCAACTCCCTAGTTGTATAAGTCGGCATAAAGCCTGAATCTGGGAGAAATATATCTACCCCCCTGGATGCAACCAGGTGACTTTACCTTCCTGCTGTCACAATACATACACATACAAGGACCAATCTAGACAGGAGCCAGATAACCTACCTGCATGTCTTTGAAGTGTGAAAGAAAACTGGAGTACCTGGAGGAAACCCCAGCACAGAACATGCAAACTCCATGTGGGCAGTGCCATGGCTGGGATTCAAACTGGTGACCCTGGTGCCTGATGCCTCGTACACATGACCGGTTTTCCCGGCAGGAAAACTGCCATGAGAGCTTTTGCCCGGGAATCCCGGCTGTGTGTATGCTCCATCGGCGGGAAAAATTATGAAACATGCTCTCTTTTTTCCCGCCGGGATTCCTGGTGGTTTTTAAGGCGGCAGTTTACCTATGGGAAACACTGCGGTGGAGCATACACACGGCCAGGTTTCCCGACCAAAGCTCTCATGGCAGTTTTCCTGCCGGGAATAAAATGAATAAAATAAGTGATGAGCGCAAATCCCTAGTGACAATAAATTAAATAAAGTAACGAATATTGTGTGTAAACAATGTCACAATCAAATCCAGTGTATGCAGTGTGTAAGAAATGTGCACAAAGTGCAAATAGTTCCAAATAGTGCAAATATGCTGATAAAGTGCAAGTGAATACTGTGTGCAAAACAATCCCTGAATGCACAATTGCAAATGATACAAATGCTGAATAAATATGTCCGATATCCAATGGATAACCATGTGTGAAAAATAATGAAACTATTATATTGCAAATAATGTCCTAAATACAAAATATAAATTATAAGTCCATGTGCATATAACAAATGCACCCAATGTGAAATCCAATGGTGCACACAGCGATCTTCTTCTATCAGAGAGAAGTTCTTCTACCAAAAAGGATCTCCAAACAACCCAGTGCTCTCAGAGCTCTTACCACAATTCTGATGAGATGAGCCTGTATGGTGTCCTTGCTAATGCAGTGCGATCCTGGCTGCGCTGTCTCTCACAGCACCTCCCCTTCAACTTAGTAGCTCCAGAGGTGGCTGCAGACACAATGGGAGCAAGAATAGCCTGGAAGCATTCCTGTAGGGCTGGAATTCTTCTGCTGTATTCGCTGTGTGCACCATTGGATTTCACTTTGGGTGCATTTGTTATATGCACATGGACTTATAATTTATATTTTGTATTTAGGACATTATTTGCAATATAATAGTTTCATTATTTTTCGCACATGGTTATCCATTGGATATCGGACATATTTATTCAGCATTTGTATCATTTGCAATTGTGCATTCAGGGATTGTTTTGCACACAGTATTCACTTGCACTTTATCAGCATATTTGCACATTTTAGCACTATTTGCACTTTGTGCACATTGCTTACACACTACATACACTGGATTTGATTGTGACATTGTTTACACACAATATTCGTTACTCTATTTAATTTATTGTCACTAGGGATTTGCGCTCATCACTTATTTTATTCATTACATTATTGGTGCTATTGTTTACACTACAGATTGAGCAGCAGTCCCGCTATATTTTTATACCGCGTTCACGTGGAGGCACGAGAGACTACACTTTCACATTATTTCCTGCCGGGAAACCCGGCCATGTGTAGGGGGAAAAAGCTACCGAGCAGGTTTCCGGTTTTCCCCTCAGTTTTCCCGGCAGACTTTTTACCGCTGGGAAAACCGATTGTGTGTACTAGGCATAAGAAATGTAGTTCTGTAGCATAAATATGAAATCTTAATAGTCTTTTGTGAACCAACACCATATAAGCAAACCTGAGATGCTATTTTGTGTATGCTAGGCCTGCTTTGTATTTTTGGTGTTACATTGGTGGATTTCCTGTCTTTCTTAGTTGGCTTTTTTATAGCTGGGTTTCCTAATGCCATGTACACATGATCGATTTTCTCGACGGTAAAAACACAGTCGAGAAAATCGACGCGAAAAACGAGGAACGGCTTGTTCCCCTACACACGGCCGTTTTTCCCGACATTTTTTCTCTTGGTCGAGAAAAACGACAGTGTGTGGGCTCCTGGCAGTGTCTCCCTATAGGAAAACTGCAGCGGAAAAAAATGCCGTGAATCACGACGAGAAAAATTAGAGCATGTTCTAATTTTTCTCGTCGTGATTCATGCCGTTTTTCTCGTCGGGAAAAATTATGAAAAGCCCACACACGGTCGTTTTTCTCGTCAAAGAGAAAAAATGTAATTTTTCCAGACGAGAAAAATGGTCGTGTGTACGCGGCATAATAATTAATCTCTTGTTATGCTCTTTCCTTATGTAATGTGCTTGCTTTTTTGTGTAATATTGGTCTTTCTATACAGTTCCTCTGTCAGTCATGATAGTATAGTTGGGTACACACCCACCATGGCTCCCAGTGGCTACCAGTCATCTTACGGAGACTTTGGGGTTTATTTACTAAAGGCAAATCCACTTTGCACTACAAGTGCACTTGGGAGCGCAGTCACTGTAGATCTCCAGGGGACGTGCAAGGAAAATATAAAACAGCATTTTTGCTTGTACATGACTGGATGATAAAATCAGCAGAGCTTCCCCTCATTTCAGATCCTCCCCTCAGATCTAAAGCAACTGCACTTCCAAGTGCACTTGCAGTGCAAAGTGGATTTGCCTTCATGAAATCAACCCCATTGTTTCTTCTGAATGTACACAGAGCTGCACGTGGGCATGGTTTGGGGGCCAGGATGAAATAAAGTGGAAGTGTAGCTAAAAAAAAAAAAAGGCTGTAATTATGTGTGTCTCACATCTTACAGGCAGCAGGATCCTGTAGAAATCTGTGCAGGGATGCTGGCCCTCTGGAGCAGTGAAGAAGCTCCTGATGAGGACCCACCCCCTTCTTCCCTCCTCCTCCACTGAGAAAAGGTATTTTAGGATAATGTAATTCATATGACTCCCCCATTCAGAGATTGTGCTCCCTGCATAGAATATTTCTACAGGATCCAGTTGCCTACAAGACATGGGACATACTTTAGCTTTAACTCTCGTGTGCAAGCATGGAAGCTCCACCTCCTCAAGCTGGCCAAAGATCGGGAACCCAGAAGAAAACTGGGTGAAGATGTCAGTAGCAGCAATGAAGTGAGGGCTAGTTCACACCACAATTTCTGTGTTCTGCATGCGTTTCTGCATGCGTGTTTTTGATGCGTTTTTATTCCTCTTTTTTTCTTTACTCAGTTCAGAACATGTGCATTCTGGGGCGTTTTTAATGTGTTCCTGGGTAATTTTTGATACGGTTTTCCTTCATTCCAGATGCGTTCCATACAGAAAAAATGCAGCGTGTTCTACCTTTAATGACTGCATTGGAATGCAGTGCACTGATGTGAACTAGGCCATTGGAATACATGGAAAACACTGTGAACGTGATTTTGGTGCAGATTAAAAATGCACTGGACTGCATCTGATGTAAACCAGCACCAAAAGCAGTGACAGCTGGTGGAGAACTTTGGGGGGGCGCAGGTGGGTCCCTCCAGGTCCACACTCACCCTATGGTTGGAGCCCTCCAGCAGTCACAGCCCCCTTGGTGTCTGGCGCTGTGACTTCTGTGTTGACCACGTTTGATTTCTGGTTCTCGGTCTTCGGCCTCCTGTTCTGAATGGCCGGGGCGGGAAGCCAGAAGCCGATGATGAGTGTTGATTCACTGGTATCGCAGGGTGTGAGGGTTCAGGGCCAACGCTGTATCCTGGCCTAGGCCAACAAGGCCCAGGCCTAGGGCAGCACTTTGCAGGGGGGCAGCACGGAAAGAGTCCCCGCCGGCGTGCGCTACACTGTTAGTGTAACGCAAGCTGCTTCTAATTTTGCCTGTCCTATCAGCCTGGACCACAAACCTTCCTCACTGTGCTATATGTTTTCTGCTTCACCATTAACATGGTTATGTCTTCTTAGTCCTCTCTCTAAAATTATCAGAAATTTGTGCTTAAAGTAGAACTATAGGCAACACTTTTTTTTCATTTTGGATAGAGTAAGGGAGGGTTATAACCCCTGTCAGTTTATTTTTTACCATCCCTGTCCCATTGCAGAGATTTCCCTTCACTTCCTGCCCCATAGCCAAACAGGAAGTGAGAGGAAATCTATGCAAATTAAGGGAATCTATTGCCCCCCAGGCCCTAAGAACTAGTGTCCCCACTCGAAAATTTCAGGGTTGGTCTTAACCAGAAAGGGGTGTGGCCTTGACAGGAAGGGGTGGGTCATATTTAAAATTGGGGGGTGCACAAGTTTAGTCAGGCCTAGGGCAGCACAAAACCTAAATACACTACTGTTCAGGGCGCAGTGCTCTGCGCCCCAGGGACAACATGAAACAAGCCATTTGGGGCCTCGGGCTCTGGTCACGTGCTTGTGGGGGGTGAAGGACATGGTAGAGACCTATTGGTCTAGTTCCCCACACAGTGCAAGGCCACACACATGGAGCGATTGATTTTTGGATGAATGATGATAGGACCAATATTTTTTAACATTGAAGTGTTGAAGGGTGTTAGGCTTGCCATACATTATACAATTTTCTTGTTCAACTTTCCTTTAGATTTTTCAAAACCATATAATATGAGGTCAAGCCTAAACACTTTCAAATTGTATGCCATCAGGCAGGCCCTTGCACTACATAGTTGAAGGTAAATCTAAAGGAAATTGAATAAGAAAATTGTATAGTGTATGGCCAGCCTTAGCCATATTGCTAGTGTAGCAATACCCCCTAGAGGGCTGCTGGATTAAATTTGGGTCCTGCCGTTACCCCACCTTTCACCGTCCCAGAACTAAGAGTCTATGTTAGGAAGTTTCAAACAGATGTGAGCGCCAGTCACTTCAGTCTTTTTCCAATGCTTTAATAAACAAACTTGCAGTAGTAGAAGGATAGAGGGTTAGGGGAAGTTCAGATACCTTATTCATACCTCCCAACTTTGTAAAGTCCCTTCGCGGGACATTCTGATGTCCCCTCTCCCCTGCCAACCAGAGTTGTTGAGCGGGGAGGGGGGGGGGTTGGGGGGGTGCGGGACATTGCCAAAAAAAAACGGGAATTGCCACAGAAGTTGTTGAGGGGGGGTGATGGTTGCCGCCGGAACATTTAAAAAAAAAAAAAGGAAAAAAGGCCGCCGATCGGGGGGGGGCATACTAGTGCGCCTATCGCGGGGGGGGGGGGGGGGGCTCTTACCTGCTGCTGCTGCTGCTCCTCTTCTTCTGTTCATGTTTCCTGCTGTGCGGGAAACATGATAGTCTCGCGGGAGTGCGGGAAGGAGGAGCCTCTGCGGGTAAAACCCGCACAATTTGTGCCAGTTGGGAGGTATGCCTTATTGCAGATCACGGATTACTTTCTTAGATCCAGAGGACAAACAGCTTTCTGTCACTGGATTTTGCAACAACCGGATAGGCCTCTCACACCGACCTAGCAGCCGGTATGAAGCACGGACAAGTCTCTGCCACAGACATAGCGATACGTGGAACTCCTGGATAATCCTCTGCCACAGGATTTTTTAGCCAGCAGTTAGTTAGTTGTAGCTAGTGATGAGCCGAACACCCCCGGGTTCGGTTCGCACCAGAACCCGCGAACGGACCGAAAGTTCGTACGAACATTAGAACCCTATTAAATACAATGGATGCGAACGTTCGAATTCTAAAGTGCTAATTATAACAACTATTATGCATGTTATTGTCCTAAAAAGGGTTTGGGAACCCGGGTTGTGCACCAGGGGACATGTATCAATGCAAAAATAAGTTTTAAAAACGGTCGTTTTTCGGGAGCAGTCATTTTAATGATGCATAAAGTGAAAAAAAAAAAGTCAAATATTCCTTTAAATATCGTACCTGGGGGGTGTCTAAAGTATGCCTGTGAAGTGCCACGTGTTTCCCGTGTTTAGAACTGTCCCTGCACAAAATGACACTTCTAAAGGAAAAAAAAGCCATTTAAAACTGCTTTCGGCTTTAATGTAATGTCTGGTCCCGGTAATATGGATGAAAATCTTTAAGAAAAATGGCATAGCTACCCCATGACCCCCCCCCCCCCCCCTACCCCAGCCCATTACCAGCCCCTTTGGGTCTTGTATGGATATTAAGGGGAACCCCGCACATAAAATAAAAAAGGCCCTATATACTCTGAACAGCCGTATACAGGCGGTGCATACAAGACAGGGACTGTAGGTTTGTTCTTATGTAGAATCTGTTTGTAATTTTGAACAGGTACATTGTTTAAGTGTAGCTCCAGCCCAAAAATCTATTTTTAAACTTTTTGGAAAACATAGGTAAGGGTTATCACCCCTGTAACATTTGTTTTGCTGTCTGTGCCCCTGTTCAGAACATTTCACCTCACTTTCCGTCCCAATGACAACTGTTTTTGAAATGTGGTGTTTTTCTTGAAACAAGGATTGCTGATAAAGCATCAGTACAGAGGAGACACCTTTCTCCCATATTAATTCTTACAGGAGAGAATTTTCCTTCCAAGGGGTAGATTTCCTCTCACTTCCTGTTGTCTTCTTGCGTTTGCAAGTAGGAGTCGTTTGTAAGTTGGATGTTTGAAAGTAGGGACCTGCCGTATATACTCTGCAGAAATAGGCCCCTTAGTTGTTGGTGTTGGCACAACACTGTAAGCACTCACAGTTACTCTTGGTTGGTGCTGGAACGCCCTGCTGTCAACTATTATATCAGGAATTTTAATTACATATAATTGTTGAACAGTGGTAGTAAAAATTGGGCCTTTGATGGTGGTGCTGGTGCCACAACACTGTAAGCCCTGACAATTACTCTTGGTGGGTGCAGCAATGGGCCCTGCTGTGAATTATTAGATCAAGAATTGTAATTGCATGCCCCTGTTGAACAGGGGCTGAAAAATTGGGCTTTCGTGGTGGTGGTGGTGGTGGTGGTGTTGCCACAACACTGTAAGCCCTCAGAGTTACTCTTGGTGGGTGCAGGAATGGGCCCTGCTGTGAATTATTAGATCAAGAATTGTAATTACATGCCCCTTTTGAACAGGGGCTGAAAAATTGGGCCTTTCGTGGTGGTGGTGGTGGTGGCGTTGCCACAACACTGTAAGCCCTCAGAGTTACTCTTGGTGGGTGCAGGAATGGGCCCTGCTGTGAATTATTAGATCAAGAATTGTAATTACATGCCCCTTTTGAACAGGGGCTGAAAAATTGGGCCTTTCGTGGTGGTGGTGGTGGTGGCGTTGCCACAACACTGTAAGCCCTCAGAGTTACTCTTGGTGGGTGCAGCAATGGGCCCTGCTGTGAATTATTAGATCAAGAATTGTAATTACATGCCCCTGTTGAACAGGGGCTGAAAAATTGGGCCTTAGGCACTGGTGGCACAACACTACAACCCCTCACAGATACTGTACTTGGAGCACAGCAATGAGCCCTGTTGCAAAGTATTGCTTCAAAAATTGTAATGACACGCCCCTGTTAAACAGGGGCTGAAAAATTGGGCCTTAGGCACTGGTGCCACAACACTCCAACCCCTCACAGATACTGTACTTGGAGCACAGCAATGAGCCCTATGGCAAATTATTGCTAAAAAAATTGTAATTACACGCCCCTGTAAAACAGGGGCTGAAAAATTGGGCCTTAGCCACTGGTGGCGGCACCCATAAACAAAAATGATCTTCCAAGCTATCATCATCAATCGTATCATTGAGGACTCGGAGGAGGAGGATAGCCAGTCAACATAACAGCACAGGCACTCAGCATCAGCATCAGTCTTGAAGGGATGTGACATGTTAAAATCAATTAGTCTGTTATATCAGCATCAGGTGTGTGGTAGCTGGTGGTGATCCAAGACTGGTTCATCTTGATGAAAGTCAGTCGATCAACCGAGTCGGTGGACAGGCGCACCCTGTGATCCGTGACAAATCCTCCAGCAGCACTGAATGTGCGTTCCGAAAGAACGCTGGATGCAGGACAGGCCAGTAGCTCAATTGCATACTGTGCAAGCTCTGGCCAGTGATCCATCCTCAAGACCCAGTAAGCCAGAGGATTTTCGGTGGGGAAGGTGTCCAAGTCTGACCTTGCCCCTAGATATTCCTGCACCATGTTTATCAGACGCTGGCGATGGTTGCTGGAACCGATCATACTTTGGGGCTGCGGACTAAAGAATTGTCTGAACGCATCGGTCAGACGGCCACCTTCCCCACCGCTCCTTCTTTGACTGGCCGAAGCCTCAGCAGCTCGTTGTCCAGGACCAGGAGTTTGTAACCTCCCAGTCTCTGGGAACGCGTTGCACAGACCTTTCTGCAAGGCCTCCCGGAGTTGTCTCATCCTCTGCTCCCTCTGCGACGGTAACATAAGGTCCGCAACCTTACCCTTGTACCGTGGATCAAGGAGAGTGGCCAGCCAGTAATGGTCCCTCTCCTTGATCCGAAGAATACGAGCATCCTTCCGCAGACTTTGCAGGATCAGGGAGGCCATGCAGCGTAGGTTTGCTGAGGCATTCGCTCCGGAGTCCTCTGGGTCACTAAGGACGACATGATCCGCAGCCACCTCCTCCCAGCCACGTACAAGTCCACTGGTTTCTTGGGACTGTAAATCATCCCTAAAAGACTGCTGCTGATGATGCTGAGTGCCAGCCTCCACCTCCATGCTGACACAATCCTCCTCCTCCTCCTCCTCCTCTTCCTCCTCTTCCTGTGCGATGGGTGGGACAGAAGGAACACTGTCTGGGTAAAGGGGGCCTTGAGAGGCAAGGAAGTCCTCCTCTTCCTGCCTCTGTTCTGCCTCAAGTGCCCTGTCCATTATTCCACGCAGCGTGTGCTCCAACAGGTGGACAAGAGGTACAGTGTCACTGATGCATGCACTGTCACTGCTCACCATCCTCGTGGCCTCCTCAAATGGTGCCAGGACAGTGCATGCATCCCTGATCATGCCCCACTGGCGTGGAGAAAAAAAACCAAGCTCCCCTGACCCTGTCCTGGTGCCGTAGTCGCACAGGTACTCATTGATGGCCCTCTGCTGCGTGTGCAGCCGCTGCAGCATGGCCAACGTTGAGTTCCACCTGGTGGGCATGTCACATATAAGGCGGTTCTTGGGCAGGTTCAACTCCTTTTGCAGCTCAGCCAGGCGAGCACTGGCATTATAAGATCTGCGGAAATGCACACAGACTTTCCTGGCCTGCCTCAGGACATCCTGTAAGCCCGGGTACCTGCCCAAGAACCGCTGCACCACCAGGTTAAGGACGTGAGCCACACAGGGCACATGGGTCAGTTGTCCCTGTCGGAGGGCGGAGAGGAGGTTGGTGCCATTGTCGCAAACCACCATTCCTGGCTTAAGCTGGCGTGGCGTCAACCACCTCTCGGCCTGGCCCTGCAGAGCAGACAGGACCTCTGCCCCAGTGTGGCTTCTGTCCCCCAAACACACCAGCGCAAGCACGGCATGGCATCTTTTTGCCTGCGTACTTGCGTAGCCCCTTGAACGGCTACGGAGCACCGCTGGTTCAGAGGACAAACCACAGGAAGAGGCCATGGAGGAAGAAGAAGAGGAGGGGGTGGAGGAGAGAGGTGTGTCACAACCAGTAGTAGCATTTTGGAGGCGTGGCGGTGGAACAACCTCCAACACTACTGCACCTTGTCCTGCATCCTTCCCAGCTGCCAAAAGAGTGACCCAATGGGCCGTGAAAGAAAGGTAACGTCCCTGTCCATGCCTGCTGGACCATGAGTCAGCGGTAATATGCACCTTACCGCTGACCGCCCTGTCCAGCGAGGCCAAGACATTGCCTTCCACATGCCGGTAGAGAGCCGGAATAGCCTTCCGTGAGAAAAAGTGGCGTTTGGGAACCTGCCACTGAGGAACCGCACATTGCACAAACTCACGGAAGGGGGCCGAGTCTACCAACTGAAAAGGCAGCAGTTGAAGCGCTAGCAATTTAGCCAAGCTAGCATTCAACCGCTGGGCATGTGGATGGCTGGGAGTGAACTTCTTTCGACGGTCCAGCAGCTGGGGCAGGGAAATTTGCCTGCTAGAATCGGACGTCGGTGTACTGCTAGCAGAGTGGCCGCAAGTACTTGGCTGTGACACACCTAATTCTACACCTTCATTCCTCTCAGTGCATGTTTCAGAGAGGACTGAAGTTATAGTGGGGTTGGAGATCCCAGCTGATGCGGTGCAAGGAGAGGTCCGCTTTGTTCTTTGGTGTGGGTCTTTGAGGTAGGCTTGCCAACGAGCTGCATGGCAGGTCAACATATGTCTGGTCAGGCATGTGGTACCCAAGCGGCTGATGTTTTGGCCACGCGATATACGCTTGAGACATATGTTGCAAACAGCAGCTGTGCGATCTGATGCACTAGCCTCAAAAAAGGCCCACACCAAAGAACTTTTTGAATGACGGGCAGAGGCAGCGCCCTGCACAGGCGGAGCTCTGCGGTGTGATTCCGTCGGTGTACTGCCCTTACGCTGGCCACCAAAGGGCATCCTGCCTCGTTGGAGATGTGCCTCCTCCTCATCCTCCTCCTCCTCCTCTCTCCTATTAGGCACCCACGTGGAGTCAGTGACCTCATCATCCCCTCCCTCCTCATCACTGGAGCCAATCTGGCAGTATGCTGCAGCTGCTGGAACATGACTGCCAGATTGGTGTCCTTCTTGAGCATCCCCTCTGTCTGCTCTCACGCTACTGCCTTCCTGTAGCTGGGTTTCATCATCAAACCCTTCGAAACGCTGGGCATCCTCCTGGAGCATGTACCCAACACTGTGCTCAAACAGTTCGGGGGACTCCTCAGGAGGAGGACATGGTGGGTCTAGGGAAGGAGTGACTGATGATGAGTCTGACATTGATACCAGGGAAGAGGACGCTTTGGCAGCTGCTTTGCCAGTACCCTGAGCCTGGGTGAGAGAGGATGAGGAGGAGGAGGAGGGCTTGGTCATCCACTCTACCAAGTCTTCGGCATGATGTGGCTCAACATGTCCAGCTGCCAAAAAGAAGGACAAGCGTGTCCCATGGCCATGTGCTGATGACAATGCACCGCGTCCACGACCAGCACTGTTGCCCCCAGACACAGAGCCTGCTTGCCCTCTTTTATTGCCTCCTGACTGTCTGCCTCTCCTTGTTTGCCTTCCAGACATTCTAATAGATGGCCTGCAGGGAGATGGGAAAAAAGCAATAAGGGCTACCTTCAGGTGTCCTTCTCTGTCCCTTTACTTAAGGATTTCTAAATATGGTTGAGGATGATTGCTTTTGCACAGAATAGCACAACGACAATTTCCCTGACTGTCCAAAAAACAAGGATTTCAAAGATGGTTGATGAGGAATGCTTTAGCACACTATAGCACAAGGAGAATTTCCCTCACTGTCCTTCCCTGTCCCTAGAAACAAGGATTATCACAGTGAAAGAAACTGACACTCTTCCTACCTATAGTTTTCTGTCCCTAGAAAAAATGTTTTTTTAAAGCACACTATAGCACAAGGAGAATTTCCCTCACTGTCCTTCCCTGTCCCTAGAAACAAGGATTATCACAGTGAAAGAAACTGACACTCTTCCTACCTATAGTTTTCTGTCCCTAGAAAAAATGTTTTTTTAAAGCTGATTGATGATCAATGCTTTAGCACACTATAGCACAAGTAGAATTTCCCTCACTGTCCTTCCCTGTCCCTAGAAACAAGGATTATCACAGTGAAAGAAACTGACACTCTTCCTACCTATAGTTTTCTGTCCCTAGAAAAAATGTTTTTTTAAAGCTGATTGATGATCAATGCTTTAGCACACTATAGCACAAGTAGAATTTCCCTCACTGTCCTTCCCTGTCCCTAGAAACAAGGATTATCACAGTGAAAGAAACTGACACTCTTCCTACCTATAGTTTTCTGTCCCTAGAAAAAATGTTTTTTTAAAGCTGATTGATGATCAATGCTTTAGCACACTATAGCACAAGTAGAATTTCCCTCACTGTCCTTCCCTGTCCCTAGAAACAAGGATTATCACAGTGAAAGAAACTGACACTCTTCCTACCTATAGTTTTCTGTCCCTAGAAAAAATGTTTTTTTAAAGCTGATTGATGATCAATGCTTTAGCACACTATAGCACAAGTAGAATTTCCCTCACTGTCCTTCCCTGTCCCTAGAAACAAGGATTATCACAGTGAAAGAAACTGACACTCTTCCTACCTATAGTTTTCTGTCCCTAGAAAAAATGTTTTTTTAAAGCTGATTGATGATCAATGCTTTAGCACACTATAGCACAAGTAGAATTTCCCTCACTGTCCTTCCCTGTCCCTAGAAACAAGGATTATCACAGTGAAAGAAACTGACACTCTTCCTACCTATAGTTTTCTGTCCCTAGAAAAAATGTTTTTTTAAAGCTGATTGATGATCAATGCTTTAGCACACTATAGCACAAGTAGAATTTCCCTCACTGTCCTTCCCTGTCCCTAGAAACAAGGATTATCACAGTGAAAGAAACTGACACTCTTCCTACCTATAGTTTTCTGTCCCTAGAAAAAATGTTTTTTTAAAGCTGATTGATGATCAATGCTTTAGCACACTATAGCACAAGGAGAATTTCCCTCACTGTCCTTCCCTGTCCCTAGAAACAAGGATTATCACAGTGAAAGAAACTGACACTCTTCCTACCTATAGTTTTCTGTCCCTAGAAAAAATGTTTTTTTAAAGCACACTATAGCACAAGGAGAATTTCCCTCACTGTCCTTCCCTGTCCCTAGAAACAAGGATTATCACAGTGAAAGAAACTGACACTCTTCCTACTGTGAGGGGGTTAACTCGGTAGCGGGTGTGTGTGACCCCCTGGTTGGGCTCCCCACACAAAAACAGGGCCAGCAGACGGAGGTTGTGGTTTTCAAAATCAAAAGGTGCGGTTTATTTCTCTATGTACAGTGACAAAAACACAGCAAAGCCAAAAAGAAACAAACAAAATAAATCCTGGTCAGTTTGACCTCTGACTAAACATGCAGGTTTCCTAAACTAACAACTGGGATCAGCCTGGTGCTGTCCTAGTCCCTAAGTCCCTGGTTTAGTAAAAGTCCAAACAAATAGCCACACAGGCTTTGCCTCACCGCACAGGGGTTCACTCTCCCTAGACAGTCCACACAGGTCTGGTTCCAGGCATGAGCTAACATCTGATGAAGCTGGGAGTTTTTATAGAGGCCTTAAACGAACTGACAGGCTTCAGCTGGTCTCATCAACTCCCTGCCTCACGACGCCCAGCACTCTCCCTAGAGGTATGAGTCATTCATGAGCCCACTAGCCTCAGCTGGGCTTCATCAACTCCCTAGTTGTATAAGTCGGCATAAAGCCTGAATCTGGGAGAAATATATCTACCCCCCTGGATGCAACCAGGTGACTTTACCTTCCTGCTGTCACATACCCCCCCCTCTTGTTTTAACCTTGGGGTTGGAACACCAGCAATCAGGCATTCATGTACTCGAGACAAAGCATCCACATTCCCCATTTGAACGCCAGGGCGATGCTTTACTGTGAAGTTGAATTCCTGTAGGGCCAGGAACCACCTATTCACTCTTCTATTTGTCTCCTTGTTTTGAGCCATCCACTTTAACGGAGCGTGATCCGTAACCATGTCAAAGTGCCTACCTAGCAGATAGTACCGAAGGGAATCTAGAGCCCACTTCACCGCTAAACACTCCTTTTCAACCGTGGCGTAATTTACCTCATGGGACTTCAACTTCCTGCTGAGGTAAATGACTGGGTGCTCTTCCCCGTTCCAGACCTGGGACAATACTGCTCCTAACCCCACATCTGACGCATCACTTTGTACGACAAAGTCTTTAGAGAAGTCGGGTGAGTACAACACTGGCTGGCTACATAAGGCTTGTTTCAAGAATTGGAATGCTGCCTCAGCCTCGGGGGTCCATTTAATCATGACCGACCCTTTCCCTTTCGTCAGGTTGGTTAGGGGCACAGCCTTAGAAGCAAAGTGGGGAATGAAGCGCCGATAATAACCCGCGATTCCCAGAAAGGCTCGTACCTGCTTCTTGCTGTTGGGACGTGGCCAACTCTGGATGGCCTCGACTTTGTTGAGTTGGGGTTTTATTACTCCCCTGCCAATGGTGTACCCAAGATATTTGGCCTCCTCCTGCCCAATGGTACACTTCTTGGGGTTAGCCGTAAACCCCGCTTCCCGAACAGAGTCCAGGACTGCTTGCACTTTTGGCAGATGTGAGGCCCAATCTGTGCTATGGACAATTACGTCATCCAGGTAAGCTGCAGCATACTTCCGATGGGGCCTCAGCATCTGGTCCATTTTCCGCTGGAATGTGGCCGGCGCATTCTGTAACCCGAACGGCATTCTCTTATATTGGAACGCCCCGTCTGGGGTTACAAATGCGGTTTTCTCTTTGGCCGACTTGGCCAGGGGAATTTGCCAATACCCTTTTGTGAGGTCAAGAGTCGTCATGTATCGGGCTGTTCCCAGCCGGTCGATCAACTCATCTATACGTGGCATGGGGTAGGTGTCAAATTTTGTAACTTTGTTCAACTGACGAAAATCGTTACAAAATCGCCAGCTCCCATCCGGTTTAGGCACCAACACAATGGGACTAGACCAATCACTTTGGGACTCCTCTATCACCCCTAAGTTCAGCATTTTCTGTACTTCCTCCCGTATTGCCTCCCGTCGGGCCTCTGGGATCCGATAGGGTTTTAACTTCACCCTTTCACCGGGCGGGGTAATAATATCATGCTCTACCCCAGATGTTTGTCCCGGCAGCTCAGAGAACACCTCCTTGTTGCGAAGCACAAACTCCTTAACCTCCTGTTGTTGGGGTTGTGACAAGGTGGCTGCTATTCCAACCTCCGGAATCACGCAACCAGTTTGAGCTGGTGACCAAGTTTCTGCGACTAGGGACTCTCTATCCCTCCAGGCTTTCAACAGATTAACGTGATATATCTGTTCGGGCTTTCGCCTTCCTGGTTGTCTGACCTTGTAATTCACTTCGCTCACTTTTTCCATTATCTCGTAGGGGCCTTGCCATTTGGCAAGGAATTTACTTTCAACCGTAGGGACAAGTACCAATATCCTATCCCCCGGGGAAAAGGTACGGGTCTTTGCTCCACGGTTGTACACTCTCTGCTGTGCCAACTGCGCTTGGGCCAAATGTTCCTTCACGATGGGCATTACCTGTGCAATTCGATCTTGCATCAGGGCGACATGCTCAATCACACTCCTGTGGGGAGAACTCTCACTTTCCCAAGTTTCCTTGGCAATATCCAACAGCCCTCTTGGGTGTCTCCCATACAGTAACTCAAAGGGGGAGAATCCCGTAGAGGATTGGGGCACCTCCCTAATAGCAAACATCAAATAAGGAAGTAGACAGTCCCAATCCTTTCCATCTCTATCCACCACTTTCTTCAACATTTGTTTTAGGGTTTTGTTGAATCTTTCAACCAGCCCATCGGTTTGGGGGTGATACACAGATGTACGCAATTGCGTCACTTTGAACAATTTACACAGCTCTTTCATAACCCGGGACATAAAGGGTGTACCTTGGTCCGTAAGCAGTTCTTTACAAATACCCACCCGGCTAAAAACAAGAGATAGCTCTTTGGCTATGGTTTTGGCCGAGGTATTTCTGAGAGGGATCGCTTCTGGATAACGGGTGGCATAGTCCATTATAACCAATATGTACTGGTGCCCCCTAGCGGACTTGATTATAGGACCTACCAAATCCATTGCGATTCTCTCAAACGGGACCTCAATGATGGGTAGAGGGACCAGCGGGCTACGGAAATGTGGCATCGGGGCCGACCTCTGACACACAGGGCAGGAGGAACAATAATTTTCTATGTCCTTCATCACCCCAGGCCAATAGAATCTCTGTAATACCCTCTCTCGGGTTTTCTCTGTCCCCAGATGACCTCCAAGAATGTGCCCATGGGCCAACTCCAACACCAACTTCCTGTAAGGTTTGGGCACCACCAGCTGCTCAACGGTTTCTTCTGCCCTTTTTGCCACCCGATATAGTAGGTCCTTCTCTACGCTGAAGTATGGGTAAGTGCGGGTATTATCTGGGTTCACTAACTCGCCATCTATTTCCACTACGTTTTCCCGTGCCTTTATTAGGGCGGGGTCTTTTAACTGTTCTGTGGCAAAATTTTCCCTGTGAACCTCCAGATCAGAAAACTCCACAGACGGTAGGTTTTCGTCTGAGGAGGTGGGCTCCTCTCCAGTTTCTTGAGTCTCCCCTGCCAATACTGACAAGGGAAATTCTGGAGAGTCCTCACCACTCTCAGAGGAGTTCTGGCTATCACATTCCTGGTACATAGGGGCACCAGTGGGGGGCTCAGGATCATCCCACAGTTCCCAGAACTTCGGAAAATCCCTTCCCACAATGGCATCATGCGGTAATTGAGATACTAACCCCACTGGATGAGAGAGGGTACCTTTGGGGGTCTCGAAACACACTGTAGTCACTGGATACTCTCGGGTGTCCCCATGCACACAAATAACAGCTACCTTGCTATTCCCAGAGACCTCTGTTTTAACTAATTCAGCCTTTATCAGGGTCACAAGGCTACCTGAATCCAGTAATACCACAACATTTCTACCATTAATACACATTTTGCATAAATGTTTCTCAGTTCCCCGAATGGCAGTGCATGCGACTGTCGCACACAGCGACTGACGTCTGTCCATCAGAAAGTCACATTGCATGGGTTCCTCCACAACCGGGCAATTTGCTGCAATATGTCCCGCTTGCCGGCAGCGGTAGCAAACGATCCTTCTTGCGGCCTCTTGAGCCGCTGATTTCCCAGGCTGTTCTCGCCAAACTTGGGGTAGAGCTCCCACCCTCTCACTCTCTCCACCCTCACCCCTTGGAATCCTCTTATCCGCCCCTGGGGATGGTCTGGTCTTAGGGTGGAAAGTCCGAGAGTCTCTGGAAGAGGCCGTCAGGTTCTCTGTAGCCAAGTATTTCTCTACACGATCCACAAGACCACCGGCCGTCTCTGGGTCTCCATGGCTTACCCACTTTTGGATGGCAGTAGGAAGAGCTCTCAAAAACCGATCCATTACAACACGTTCCACAATCTCTGGTGCGGACAAAGTCTCTGGCTGTAGCCACTTCCTGCTCAGGTGAATGAGATCATACATTTGAGACCTGGGGGGTTTTCCAAGCTGGAAAGTCCAGTTATGCACACGCTGAGCCCGGACAGCCAGGGTGACACCCAGCCTTGCCAATATTTCAGCTTTTAGCATCACATAGTCTTTTGCTTGGTCAGGCTCTAGGTCATAGTAAGCCTTCTGCGATTCACCAGTTAACAGAGGAGCCACCAGTCCAGCCCACTGCTCCTCAGGCCACTTTTCTCTTTCAGCAGTCCTTTCAAATGTGGTCAAAAATACCTCTGGATCATCCTCTCCAGTCATTTTTGTCAATAAACGACTCACCCCAAAGGACGCGGTATTAGTGGGACGGCTTTCCTCACTGGTCTGCGGACGTTGCTGCATTACTGCTTCCATTTGTTGTAGTCTCTGCTCTTGCTTCTGTAACAGGTCTATGAAGCGGGCCTCAGATTGCTGCTGGGCTTGTTGATGAGCTTGCTGCTGGGCTGCAAGGCTCCTTTGCAAACCTGCATTTGTCTGCTGTTGATTGGCATTTGCTAGAGCCAGCTGTTTCAGTATCTCCTCCATGCTGGCTTAAAAAAAACTGCCACTGGTTCTCCACCAACTGTGAGGGGGTTAACTCGGTAGCGGGTGTGTGTGACCCCCTGGTTGGGCTCCCCACACAAAAACAGGGCCAGCAGACGGAGGTTGTGGTTTTCAAAATCAAAAGGTGCGGTTTATTTCTCTATGTACAGTGACAAAAACACAGCAAAGCCAAAAAGAAACAAACAAAATAAATCCTGGTCAGTTTGACCTCTGACTAAACATGCAGGTTTCCTAAACTAACAACTGGGATCAGCCTGGTGCTGTCCTAGTCCCTAAGTCCCTGGTTTAGTAAAAGTCCAAACAAATAGCCACACAGGCTTTGCCTCACCGCACAGGGGTTCACTCTCCCTAGACAGTCCACACAGGTCTGGTTCCAGGCATGAGCTAACATCTGATGAAGCTGGGAGTTTTTATAGAGGCCTTAAACGAACTGACAGGCTTCAGCTGGTCTCATCAACTCCCTGCCTCACGACGCCCAGCACTCTCCCTAGAGGTATGAGTCATTCATGAGCCCACTAGCCTCAGCTGGGCTTCATCAACTCCCTAGTTGTATAAGTCGGCATAAAGCCTGAATCTGGGAGAAATATATCTACCCCCCTGGATGCAACCAGGTGACTTTACCTTCCTGCTGTCACACTACCTATAGTTTTCTGTCCCTAGAAAAAATGTTTTTTTAAAGCACACTATAGCACAAGGAGAATTTCCCTCACTGTCCTTCCCTGTCCCTAGAAACAAGGATTCACACAGTAAAACACACTGACACTCTCCCTACCTATCCTTCTCTTTCCCTAAACTAAAGGAATCCAGGTTAAGCAAGAAAAAATAAATGTCACTGTCCCTGCCTATGCTTCTCTTTCCCTGCTCCGGAACACACTACACTAGGCCGCCGTGCTGGCAGCCTTTTATAGTGTGGGGCGTGTACTAAACACCCTCAGCAATAATTGGCCACAGGCATCCTGCCTGTGGCCAATCATTGCTCTCCTCGCTGCCGGCGCTGTGATTGGCCAAGCATGCGGGGTCACAGTGCATGCTTGGCCAATCACAGCGCCTGGATGACACTGCGATGGCGTAGTGCATTGTGGGCCGTTCGCGTCACTCGAATTAGGCGCGAACGGCCCAAATCGTTCGATCTTCGTCGAACGATCGAACACCGAGCTCATCCCTAGTTGTAGCACAACTGCACAGTACCAGATCTTTTAAGCCATCCGGCAGTACTGTGAGGTAGATTAACTTGGGTGCATCCTCCAAACGAGTCACCAGGCCCTTCCTGAGAAACCAGCCTTCAGGCCGGTTCTCTCCAGCAAGGGTCCCCCCCTGGAATTTTCTCAGTTTGAGTGGCTTCTTCCGCACAGGCAAGACAGCACATGACCACCTTGAGTTAAGTAGGCCCCAGACAGACTTCTGGGCCTACTCGTATTAACGCACCCTCGAGCCAGCAGGGCCCAAGGTAGAAGAGAGCAACTGCCACATACCTTAGGCCAGGAGGGCCATCAGGTCAGAGAGAAATAATCATGGCGTCTGTCCCTTAAATATCCTCTCCCAGAATGCAAAGCAGTAGAACACTCCCACTGGGCTGTTTCTGGAAAAGAACAGTCAATGCACTTAGCCTGCTGTATTTCTCACACTGGCCTGTGGTGACAGTGACACCTACTGGCAGGGCCGCTGATAGGGCAGTACAACCAGCTCTGTTGTACGGGGCCCGGCCCTATCAGCTGCATAGAGGGGCCCGGCCAGCATTACAGCTCATTGCTGCATTAAATAAAAAATTTAAAAAACGAGCTTGGTAAACTTCTCCCCCGCTCCTACTTGTTTTATGGAGCGGGGTTATACTATTTTCCTGGGCCCCATCAAGTCAACAGAGGGGCCCAGGTGCGCACAGAGGAGGGACTATTTCTTCATTTTCGGGGGCGGATGTATATCCAGCCCAACCGCAACTCAATTAGTCCCGGCTGGCGGAGTGATGCTGAGGTGCGAGGAGGCTAACAGGGAACAGGAAGGAGAGCCTGGCTGCAATGGACACAGTGAGTAAAGATAGAATAAAGCAAAGAATCCTCACTGTGTCCTTAGAATAGAACTCACAACACAGCAGGTTACCATTAGCATTACAACAGTCTTCACAGGCAGCACAGTAAGTAGGGCTCTGTGTCTCATGGCTGCTGACTTTGTTATGGCTGTGGTGTGTTACAGTCTGTTATATACAGTACAGCCATAAGTTAACAAAGTCAGCAAACAGCCATGTCACATACAGCCATGATAGAGCCCCTGCTTACTGTGCTGCCTGTGATGATGATTGTAATGCTAATGAGGTGCTACTTTACACTTCAGTTGGGGGAGCAGTAAACATGTGCAGTGGAGCTGCATTTTACCCCCCCCCCAAAAAAAAAAACACTTTCTGTCCAGCGACACACCATCACGTCGCTGGATTGGAAGGGTGATATCTCTGTCATCACTGCAGCAATGATCGGATATAATTTTTTAGCCCCAGTGATTCTGCACAAAGTAAAAGAGGACCTGTCATGGCCCTGCTATCACGAGGGATGTTATTCATTCCTTGTGAAAGCAACAAATAATTAAATTAAAGATACAATGTAATTTTTTTAACAAAATGCTTATGCGCAATTGCGAACGCACATTTTGGCCCCGCACGCATGTGTAAACGGCAAGAAACCTGCCTTTTGTTTTGATCCGGGGTTAGGGGTGGGGACATGGGTGAGGTCGAAGGGGGCCCCGTCAGGTAGGCTGTACGGGGCCCCATAATTTCTAACAGCTGCCCTGCCTACTGGCAACAGTGAGAAATGCGCACAACACAGCCAAACTGGAACAGAAGCAAATCAACTTTATTAAATCAATCTGAACTATTTACAGCTCAGATAACACAAAATTTACCACATAGCCCCTATTTAATAGGAACAGGGCCAGTGGCGGTGCATCCATAGTGGGCGCAGGAGCGCCGCCCCCTCTCTCCTGTGCTCACAACAACAATACATAGGTTCATGCATTGCATGAACCTATGTATTGTCGCCACCGCTGCCGCCCACTATTCAGATGGCCAGCCCCCTGGCGAGCGCCGGCCATCTGAATAACAGCGGCTGGTTGGTTTTTGGAAGTGCCTATAGGCTTCCCGATTACAGCCTGAGGGCTATAATCGGCTTCCAAATAGTTAACCAGGGGACGCACGGGGGGTGCGTTCCTTGGTTAAAACTGACAGGCGTCTCAGCCAATCAGGTTCACCGGGTCTGGTTACCGGTAACCTGATTGTCTGAAGCGACATCGAGGGCGGGAGAAGACATCGAGGACGGAAGAAGGACGGCGCTGATCCGAGGAAGGTAAGTGCAGGGCTGGGGACAAACTGGCTGTATTTGGGGACAAACTGGCTGTATTTGGGGTCAAACTGGCTGTATTTGGGGTCAAACTGGCTGCATTTGGGGACAAACTGGCTGCATTTGGGGACAAACTGAGTGCATTTGGGCACAAACTGGCTGCATTTGGGGGAAGCTGGCTGTATTTGGGGACAAACTGGCTGCATTTGGGGACAAACTGGCTGTATTTGAGGGGAAACTGGCTGTATTTGGGGACAAACTGGCTGTATTTTGGGGACAAACTGGCTGTATTTTGGGGACAAACTGGCTGTATTTGGGGACAAACTGGCTGCATTTGGGGACAAACTGGCTGTATTTTGGGGAAACTGGCTGCATTTGGGGACAAACTGGCTGCATTTGGGGGGAAACTGGCTGCATTTGGGGGGAAACTGGCTGCATTTGGGGACAAACTGGTTGTATTTGGGGGAAAACTGGCTGCATTTGAGGGGGCAAACTGGTGGTGTTTGGGCACAGTGGCTCTGTTTAATGGGCACAGTGGCGGCAATTGATAATTTTTTATTTTTTTTTCTAGTTTGTTTGCGCCCCCCAAAAACTTTGAGCACCAGCCTCCACTGAACAGGGCGCTACACTAGTTATTTAGAATCGTTTTTGATGTTTGATTGTGCAAGCTAGGGGGGTCGATTGTGAGGGCTGGAGGGGGGGGGGAGCGGCGCTCCTGCGCCCCTTGAAGACGGGTCCCTACTGACCAAAAGGGAGATTGTGGCTTTCGTAATACACTGGAGGGGGAGGTGGGTGTGCTTTGGCAGGTAAGTCTGCTATAATGTACAGGTAATCTGTGCATACTTACACGTTATGGCTAAAGCCTCAGTGGACTTTGATTTTGCTTTAAAGAAGGACCAACACACACAGGAAGTTATTCTGGGTGTGCTTTCTTGGGATATCAGCTAATCTCATCAGAAGTTGAGATAAAACCAACCCCTTTATATAACAAGGCCTAAACAGCTCTGCCACTACAAACTATAGAGAATTTTTTTTAAAGCTCAACTCCAGAAACATTTAAATTATTCCTTGCAGTGAGGCTGTTCCTGCGTTACAAGGGTTAATTGCACTATTTGTCTAGTGGAGAAGAGAAACAGTTCTTGTTGTAGTTCTTGTCCCAGGTGAAGAGATATTCCATCATTTCCTGTCATGTCTGCAAATAAAAATACAATTAATTTACCAACTAAGGACCAGCCAATGCAGTTGTACTGCGGCAAGTTGGCTCTCCTGGGCTAATCAACATCATTGTACGTCGGCCGCTTTAAGACCACTAGGGGGCGCGATGCCGGAGCCGATGCACGTGGCTGGCGGCCTCGATGTCTGCTGGCCACTGAGAGAGACAGAACGGGGATCTGTCAGGGGAGGATAGACAGATCTGCTGTTCCTAGTGATTAGGAACAGCGATCTGTCTCCTCCTCGAGTCACTAGACTCCCCCACAGTTAGAAACACCTCCCTAGGGAACACTTAACTCCTTGATCGCCCCCTAGTGTTAGCCCCTTTCCTGCCAGTGACATTTATACAGTAATCAGTGACTATTTTTATCACTGATCGCTGTATAAATGTCAATGGTCCCAAAAAAGTGTCAAAAGTGTCCGATCTGTCCGCGCCATGTGGCAGTCCGGCTAAAAATCACAGATCACCGCCATTACTAGTAAAAAAAAAAAAAAATAATATAAAAAAATGCCATAAATCTATTCCCTATTTTGTAGACGCTATAACTTTTGCGCAAACCAATCAATATACGCTTATTGCGATTTTTTTTACCAAAAATATGTAGAAGAATACGTATCAGCTTAAACTGATGAATACGACTTCAGAAGTCACCTAATAAATAGAGTCCTCCAGTGCGTCATTTAATCTCAGTATAAATATAGCTGTTCTTTGAAGCCCTCAGAGGTTTGTTAGAGAACCTTAGTGCACAAACAGCATCATGAAGGCCAAGGAACACACCAGACAGGTCAGGGATAAAGTTGTGGAGAAGTTTAAAGCAGGGTTAGGTTATAAAAAAATATCCCAAGGTTTAAACATCTCACGGAGCACTGTTCAATCTATCGTCTATAAAGAGTATGGCACAACTGCAAACCTACCAAGACATGGCTTTCCATCCAAACTGGCAGGCTGGGCAAGGGGAGCATTAATCAGAGAAGCAGCCAAGAGGCCCATGGTAACTCTGGAGAAGCTGCAGAGATCCACAGCTCAGGAAATATTAGTCGTACTCTCAATAAATCTGGCCTTTATGGAAGACGGGCAAGAAGAAAGCCATTGTTGAAAGAAAACCATTAAAGTGGTTGTAAACCCGATAATTTTTTTTTTTCCTAACCACCTGTAAGAGAAAGGCATAATGAGCTAATATGACTAGCATAATAGCTCATTATGTACCACTTACCTTAGATCGGGGCCCCCGAAGCAGTCCGCGTCCCTCTCTCCAGACGCAGCCATCGCCACAGCCATAGCCGGAATGTTACTTCTGGGTATTGCCACACCAGCCAATCACAGCACCGCTCCGGCGCTGTGATTGGCCGGAGCGGCGAAGACGTCACTCCGCGCATGCACGCGGGAGCCGTCATATTCGGCTACGCCCAGCGATTGCTGGGAAGTAGCCGATTTTGTGAATGGGATTAACCCCATGAATGCGCCGTTGTCTACGGCGCGCATGCACCGTAGACAGCGGTGCCTGTCATTTTTGGTAAATATCTCCTAAACCGTGTAGGTTTAGGAGATATTTCTTGCACCTACAGGTAAGCCTTAACCACTTCCATACTGGGCACTTAAACACCTTCCTGCCCAGAGCAATTTTCAGCTTTCTGCGCTGTTGCACTTTGAATGACAATTGCGCGGTCATGGTACACTGTACCCAAACTAAATTTTTATCATTTTGTTTCCACAAATAGAGCTTTCTTTTGGTGGTATTTGATCACCTCTGCAATTTTTATTTTCTGCTAAAAAATAAAAAAAAGACCGAAAATTTTGAAAAAAAAAAGGTTTTTTTTGGTTTCAGTTACAAAACTTTGTAAATAAGTTAGTTTTCTCCTTCACTGATGGGCACTGATGGGGCTGCACTGACGGGCACGGATAAGGCGGCACGGATGGGCACAGATGAGGTGGCACGGATGGGCAACGATCGGCGGCACGGATGAGCAACGATCGGCGGCACGGATGGGCAACGATCGGCGGCACGGGTGGGCACAGATAGGCGGCACGGGTGGGCACAGATAGGCGGCACGGGTGGGCACAGATAGGCAGCACGGGTGGGCACTGATGGGCACGGATAGGCAGCATGGATGGGCACTGATAGGTGGCACGGGTGGGCATGGGTGGGCACTGATAGGTGGCATGGGTGGGCACTGATAGGTGGCACTGTACTTTACTAATGGATGCCAATCAGTGCCAAACAATAATGCCTGCCAATCAGTGGTGCCCATTGTGGGCACTGATTGGCATCCATTATCCCTGGTGGTCTAGGGTGGCATACCTTATATACCTTTATGGTGTGCTTCCCTGGTGGTCTAGTGGCATCCCTGGTGGTCTAGTGGCATCCCTGGTGGTCCAGTGGGCATCCTCGGGGGGGCTGTGCTGATAATCGATCAGCACAAACCCCCCCTGTCAGAGGAGCAGCCGATCGGCTCTCCTCTACTCGCGTCTGACAGACGCGAGTGAGGAAAAGCCGATGACCAGCTTTTCCGGTTTACACTGTGATCAGTCATGATTGGACACGGCTGATCACGTGGTAAAGAGTCTCCGTCGGAGACTCTTTACCTAGATCGGTGTTGCGGGGTGTCAGACTGACACCCCGCAGCAACGATCGCCGCGATGCGCGTCCCCGGGGGCGCGCAGTGGCTCAAAATCCTGAGGACGTCATATGACGTCCTGTCAGGATTTTGCAACCACTTTGCCGACGTCAATCCGCTATAGGGCGGGCGGCAAGTGGTTAATCTAGGCTTACCTGTAGGTGCAAGTTGAAAAAGTGGGTTTACAACCATTTTAAAAGTCCAGTTTGTGAGAAGCCATGTGGGGGACACAGCAAACATGTGAAAGAAGGTGCTCTGGTCAGATGAAACCAAAAATTTAACTTTTTGAGCTAAAAGCAAAACGCTATGTGTGGGAGAAAACTAACACTGCACATCACTCTGAACACACCATACCCACTGTGAGACATGGTGGTGGCAGCATCATGTTGTGGGGATGCTTTTCTTCATTAGGGACAGGGAAGCTGGTCAGAGTTGATGGGAAGATGGATGGGGCCAAATACAGGGCAATCTTAGAAGAAAACCTGTTAGAGTCTGCAAAAGACTTGAGACTGGGATGGATGTTCACCTTCCAGCAGGACAATGACCGTAAACATACAGCCAGAGCTACAATGGAATGTTTTAGATCAAAGCATATTCATGTGTTAGAATGACCCAGACCTAAATCCAATTGACAATCTGTGGCAAGCCTTGAAAATTGCTGTTCACAGACGCTCTCCATTGAATCTGACAGAGCTTGAGATATTTTGCAAAGAAGAATGGGCAAAAATGTCACTCTCTAGATGTGCAAAGCTGGTAGAGACATCCCCAAAAATACTTGCAGCTGTAATTGCAGCGAAAGGTGATTCTACAAAGTATTGTCTCAGTGGGGCTAAATATAAATGCACGCCACACTTTTCACATGTTTATTTGTAAAAATATTTGAAAATCATTTATCATTTTCCTTCCACTTCCCAATTATGTGCCACTTTGTGTTGGTCTATCACATAAAATCCTAATAAAATACAATAATGTTTTTGGTTGTAACATGACAAAATGTGGACAATTTCAATGGGTATGAATACCTTTTCAAGGCACTGTGTATATATATATATATATATATATATATATATATATATATATACTGTATACCGTATTTATCGGCGTATAACACGCACTTTTTTCCCCTTAAAATCAGGGGAAAATCGTGGGTGCGTGTTATACGCCGATACTCCGTCGAATTCCCCTGCTGAAAACGAGCGAGAGGAGCGAGCGGAGCCGAAGCCGAAGTACACTCGGCTTTACTCGGCTCCTCTCGCAGTCCCGCCCATCTCTGACTGCGCCGCTGACATAGAGAAAGCCGAGTGTACTTCGCCTAGTCTCGGCTCCTCTCGCAGTCCTGCCTGTGACTGTGAGCAGACACGAGTCTAGCCGAAGTACACTCGGCTTTCTCCGTCAGCGGCGCAGTCAGTGGAGATGGGCGGAACTGTGAGAGGAGCCGAGTCCAGCCGAAGTACACTCGGCCCCGCTCGCTCCTCTCCACAGAAATCGGCGCCAAATTTTAAAAACCGCCGGGACTGACACGATCGCAAAGGCACTGGGCAAGGCTGCAGATGGACAGATGAACACTGGGCACGGCTGCAGATGGACAGATGGACACTGGGCACGGCTGCAGATGGACAGATGGACACTGGGCAAGGCTACAGATGGACACTGGGCACGGCTGCAGATGGACAGATGGACACTGGGCAAGGCTGCAGATGGACAGATGGACACTGGGCACGGCTGCAGATGGACAGATGGACACTGGGCAAGGCTGCAGATGGACACTGGGCAAGGCTGCAGATGGACACTGGGCAAGGCTGCATGCTGCATTTAAATGTAAGTTTTTTTTCCTTGAATTTCCCTCCTAAAAGTTTTTTTCCTTAAAATTCCCTCCTAAACTTGGGGTGCGTGTTATACGCCGGTGCGTGTTATACGCCGATAAATACGGTATATATATATATATCAAGGCACTGAAGTCCAGCGATGGAAAAGCTAAAAAAGCTGAAAAACTCGAGTCCTGCAGGAACGCATGGGAACGGCGTTTTATATATATATATATATATATATATATATATATATATTGTGACAGCAGGAAGGTAAAGTCACCTGGTTGCATCCAGGGGGGTAGATATATTTCGCCCAGATTCAGGCTTTACGCCGACTTATACAACTAGGTGGAGAGTTGTATAAGCCCAGCTGAGGCTAGTAGGCTCATGGATGACTCATACCTCTAGGGAGAGTGTGGGGCGTCGTGCAGACAGGGAGTTGATGAGACCAGCTGAAGCTTGTCAGCTCATTTAGGCCTCTATAAGAACTCCCAGCTTCATTAGATGTTAGCTCATGCCTGGACCCAGACCTGTGTGGACTGTCTAGGGAGAGTGAACCCCTGTGCGGTGAGACAAAGCCTGTGTGGCTATTTGCTTGGACATTTAAAACCAGGGACTTAGGGACTAGGACAGCACTAGGCTGATCCCAGTTGTTAGTTAGGAAACCTGTATGTTTAGTCAGAGGTCAAGTTGACCAGGATTTATTTTGTTTATGTTTCTTTTGCTTTGCTGTGTTTTGTCACTGTAAATAGAAAATAAACCGCACCTTTTTGATTTTGAAAACCACAACCTCCGTTTGCTGGGCCTGTTTTTGTGTGGGGAGCCCATCTCGGGGGTCACACACACCCGCTGCCGAGCTAACCCCCTCACAGTTGGTGGAGAATACAGGCAGTTTTTTTTTAAGCCAGCATGGAGGAGATACTGAAGCAGCTGGCTCTAGCAAATGCCAATCAACAGCAGACAAATGCAGGTTTGCAAAAGAGCCTTGCAGCTCAACAACAGAACTTCGCAGCCCAGCAGCAAGCTCATCAACAGAGCCTTGCAGCCCAGCAGCAGACAAACGCAACTTTGCAACAGAGTCTGGAGGCTCAGCAACAAGCCCAGCAGCAATCTGAGGCCCGCTTCATAGACCTGTTGCAGAAGCAAGAGCAGAGACTACAACAACAGATGGAAGCAGCAATGCAGCAACGTCCGCAGACCAGTGAGGAAAGCCGTCCCACTAATACCGCGTCCTTTGGGGTGAGTCGTTTATTGACAAAAATGACTGGAGAGGATGATCCAGAGGTATTTTTGACCACATTTGAAAGGACCGCTGAAAGAGAAAAGTGGCCTGAGGAGCAGTGGGCTGGACTGGTGGCTTCTCTGTTAACTGGTGAATCGCAGAAAGCTTACTATGACCTAGAGCCTAACCAAGCAAAAGACTATGTGATGCTAAAAGCTGAAATATTGGCAAGGCTGGGTGTCACCCAGGCTGTCCGGGCTCAGCGTGTGCATAACTGGACTTTCCAGCTTGGAAAACCCCCCAGGTCTCAAATGTATGATCTCATTCACCTGAGCAGAAAGTGGCTACAGCCAGAGACTTTGTCCGCACCAAAGATTGTGGAACGTGTTGTAATGGATCGGTTTTTGAGAGCTCTTCCTACTGCCATCCAAAAGTGGGTAAGCCATGGAGACCCAGAGACGGCCGATGGTCTTGTGGATCGTGTGGAGAAATGCTTGGCTACAGAGAACCTGACGGCCTCTTCCAGAGACACTCGGACTTTCCACCCTAAGACCAGACCATCCCCAGGGGCGGATAAGAGGATTCCAAGGGGTGAGGGTGGAGAGAGTGAGAGGGTGGGAGCTCTACCCCAAGTTTGGCGAGAACAGCCTGGGAAATCAGCGGCTCAAGAGGCCGCAAGAAGGATCGTTTGCTACCGCTGCCGGCAAGCGGGACATATTGCAGCCAATTGCCCGGTTGTGGAGGAACCCATGCAGTGTGACTTTCTGACGGGCAGACGTCAGTCGCTGTGTGCGACAGTCGCATGCACTGCCATTCGAGGAACTGAGAAACATTTATGCAAAATGTGTGTTAATGGTAGAAATGTTGTGGTATTGCTGGATTCAGGTGGCCTTGTGACCCTGATAAAGGCTGAGTTAGTTAAAAACAGAGGTCTCTGGGAATAGCAAGGTAGCTGTTATTTGTGTGCATGGGGACACCCGAGAGTATCCAGTGACTACAGTGTGTTTCGAGACCCCCAAAGGTACCCTCTCTCATCCAGTGGGCTTAGTATCTCAGTTACCGCATGACGCCATTGTGGGAAGGGATTTTCCGAAGTTCTGGGAACTGTGGGATGATCCTGAGCCCCCCACTGGTGCCCCTATGTACCAGGAATGTGATAGCCAGAACTCCCCTGAGAGTGGTGAGGACTCTCCGGAATTTCCCTTATCAGTATTGGCAGGGGAGACTCAAGAAACTGGAGAGGAGCCCACCTCCTCAGACGAAAACCTACCGTCTGTGGAGTTTTCTGATCTGGAGGTTCACAGGGAAAATTTTGCCACAGAACAGTTAAAAGACCCCGCCCTAATAAAGGCACGGGAAAACGTAGTGGAAATAGATGGCGAGTTAGTGAACCCAGATAATACCTGCACTTACCCATACTTCAGCGTAGAGAAGGACCTACTGTATCGGGTGGCAAAAAGGGCAGAAGAAACCGTTGAGCAGCTTGTGGTGCCCAAACCTTACAGGAAGTTGGTGTTGGAGTTGGCCCATGGGCACATTCTTGGAGGTCATCTGGGGACAGAGAAAACCCGAGAGAGGGTATTACAGAGATTCTATTGGCCGGGGGTGATGAAGGACATAGAAAATTATTATTCCTCCTGCCCTGTGTGTCAGAGGTCGGCCCCGATGCCACATTTCCGTAGCCCGCTGGTCCCTCTACCCATCATTGAGGTCCCGTTTGAGAGGATCGCCATGGATTTGGTAGGTCCTATAATCAAGTCCGCTAGGGGGCACCAGTACATATTAGTTATAATGGACTATGCCACCCGTTATCCAGAAGCGATCCCTCTCCGAAATACCTCGGCCAAAACCATAGCCAAAGAGCTATCTCTTGTGTTTAGCAGGGTGGTTATTTGTAAAGAACTGCTTACGGACCAAGGTACACCCTTTATGTCCCGGGTTATGAAGGAGCTGTGTAAATTGTTCAAAGTGACGCAATTACGTACATCTGTGTATCACCCCCAAACCGATGGGCTGGTTGAAAGGTTCAACAAAACCCTAAAACAAATGTTGAAGAAAGTGGTGGATAGAGATGGAAAGGATTGGGACTGTCTACTTCCTTATCTGATGTTTGCTATTAGGGAGGTGCCCCAATCCTCTACGGGATTCTCCCCCTTTGAGTTACTGTATGGGAGACACCCAAGAGGGCTGTTGGATATTGCCAAGGAAACTTGGGAAAGTGAGAGTTCTCCCCACAGGAGTGTGATTGAGCATGTCGCCCTGATGCAAGACCGAATTGCACAGGTAATACCCATCGTGAAGGAACATTTGGCCCAAGCGCAGTTAGCACAGCAGAGAGTGTACAACCGTGGAGCCAAGACCCGTACCTTTTCCCCGGGGGATAGGATACTGGTACTTGTCCCTACGGTTGAAAGTAAATTCCTTGCCAAATGGCAAGGCCCCTACGAGATAATGGAAAAAGTGAGCGAAGTGAATTACAAGGTCAGACAACCAGGAAGGCGAAAGCCCGAACAGATCTATCACGTTAATCTGTTGAAAGCCTGGAGGGATAGAGAGTCCCTAGTCGCAGACACTTGGTCACCAGCTCAAACTGGTTGCGTGATTCCTGAGGTTGGAATAGCAGCCACCTTGTCACAACCCCAACAACAGGAGGTTAAGGAGTTTGTGCTTCGCAACAAGGAGGTATTCTCTGAGCTGCCGGGACAAACATCTGGGGTAGAGCATGACATCATTACCCCGCCCGGTGAAAGGGTGAAGTTAAAACCCTATCGGATCCCAGAGGCCCGACGGGAGGCAATACGGGAGGAAGTACAGAAAATGCTGAACTTAGGGGTGATAGAGGAGTCCCAAAGTGATTGGTCTAGTCCCATTGTGTTGGTGCCTAAACCGGATGGGAGCTGGCGATTTTGTAACGATTTTCGTCAGTTGAACAAAGTTACAAAATTTGACACCTACCCCATGCCACGTATAGATGAGTTGATCGACCGGCTGGGAACAGCCCGATACATGACGACTCTTGACCTCACAAAAGGGTATTGGCAAATCCCCCTGGCCAAGTCGGCCAAAGAGAAAACCGCATTTGTAACCCCAGACGGGGCGTTCCAATACAAAAGAATGCCGTTCGGGTTACAGAATGCGCCGGCCACATTCCAGCGGAAAATGGACCAGATGCTGAGGCCCCATCGGAAGTATGCTGCGGCTTATCTGGATGACATAATTGTCCATAGCACAGATTGGGCCTCACATCTGCCAAAAGTGCAAGCAGTCCTGGACTCTGTTCGGGAAGCGGGGTTTACGGCTAACCCCAAGAAGTGTACCATTGGGCAGGAGGAGGCCAAATATCTTGGGTACACCATTGGGAGGGGAGTAATAAAACCCCAACTCAACAAAGTCGAGGCCATCCAGAGTTGGCCACGTCCCAACAGCAAGAAGCAGGTACGAGCCTTTCTGGGAATCGCTGGGTATTATCGGCGATTCATTCCCCACTTTGCTTCTAAGGCTGTGCCCCTAACCAACCTGACGAAGGGGAAAGGGTCGGTCATGATTAAATGGACCCCCGAGGCTGAGGCAGCATTCCAATTCTTGAAACAAGCCTTATGTAGCCAGCCAGTGTTGTACTCACCCGACTTCTCTAAAGACTTTGTCGTACAAAGTGATGCGTCAGATGTGGGGTTAGGAGCAGTATTGTCCCAGGTCTGGAACGGGGAAGAGCACCCAGTCATTTACCTCAGCAGGAAGTTGAAGTCCCATGAGGTAAATTACGCCACGGTTGAAAAGGAGTGTTTAGCGGTGAAGTGGGCTCTAGATTCCCTTCGGTACTACCTGCTAGGTAGGCACTTTGACATGGTTACGGATCACGCTCCGTTAAAGTGGATGGCTCAAAACAAGGAAACAAATAGAAGAGTGAATAGGTGGTTCCTGGCCCTCCAGGAATTCAACTTCACAGTAAAGCATCGCCCTGGCGTTCAAATGGGGAATGTGGATGCTTTGTCTCGAGTACATGAATGCCTGATTGCTGGTGTTCCAACCCCGAGGTTAAAACAAGAGGGGGGGGGTGTATGTGACAGCAGGAAGGTAAAGTCACCTGGTTGCATCCAGGGGGGTAGATATATTTCGCCCAGATTCAGGCTTTACGCCGACTTATACAACTAGGTGGAGAGTTGTATAAGCCCAGCTGAGGCTAGTAGGCTCATGGATGACTCATACCTCTAGGGAGAGTGTGGGGCGTCGTGCAGACAGGGAGTTGATGAGACCAGCTGAAGCTTGTCAGCTCATTTAGGCCTCTATAAGAACTCCCAGCTTCATTAGATGTTAGCTCATGCCTGGACCCAGACCTGTGTGGACTGTCTAGGGAGAGTGAACCCCTGTGCGGTGAGACAAAGCCTGTGTGGCTATTTGCTTGGACATTTAAAACCAGGGACTTAGGGACTAGGACAGCACTAGGCTGATCCCAGTTGTTAGTTAGGAAACCTGTATGTTTAGTCAGAGGTCAAGTTGACCAGGATTTATTTTGTTTATGTTTCTTTTGCTTTGCTGTGTTTTGTCACTGTAAATAGAAAATAAACCGCACCTTTTTGATTTTGAAAACCACAACCTCCGTTTGCTGGGCCTGTTTTTGTGTGGGGAGCCCATCTCGGGGGTCACACACACCCGCTGCCGAGCTAACCCCCTCACAATATATATATATACAGGACCACGGCTATGGAACGCTCTACCCACGGACGTCTGCATGGAAGAAAACTATCAGACCTTCAGGAAAAAACTTAAGACCCACCTCTTCTGATGGATCAGGACGTCATTGGATGCAAAGCGCCTTGAGGCAATTTAGTTTGCATTTGTAGCGCTATACAAGTTATTCACTCACTCATATATATAGATACTGTGAGGGGGTTAACTCGGTAGCGGGTGTGTGTGACCCCCTGGTTGGGCTCCCCACACAAAAACAGGGCCAGCAGACGGAGGTTGTGGTTTTCAAAATCAAAAGGTGCGGTTTATTTCTCTATGTACAGTGACAAAAACACAGCAAAGCCAAAAAGAAACAAACAAAATAAATCCTGGTCAGTTTGACCTCTGACTAAACATGCAGGTTTCCCTAACTAACAACTGGGATCAGCCTAGTGCTGTCCTAGTCCCTAAGTCCCTGGTTTAGTAAAAGTCCAAACAAATAGCCACACAGGCTTTGCCTCACCGCACAGGGGTTCACTCTCCCTAGACAGTCCACACAGGTCTGGTTCCAGGCATGAGCTGACATCTAATGAAGCTGGGAGTTCTTATAGAGGCCTAAATGAGCTGACAAGCTTCAGCTGGTCTCATCAACTCCCTGTCTCACGACGCCCAGCACTCTCCCTAGAGGTATGAGTCATTCATGAGCCCACTAGCCTCAGCTGGGCTTCATCAACTCCCTAGTTGTATAAGTCGGCATAAAGCCTGAATCTGGGAGAAATATATCTACCCCCCTGGATGCAACCAGGTGACTTTACCTTCCTGCTGTCACATACCCCCCCCTCTTGTTTTAACCTCGGGGTTGGAACACCAGCAATCAGGCATTCATGTACTCGAGACAAAGCATCCACATTCCCCATTTGAACGCCAGGGCGATGCTTTACTGTGAAGTTGAATTCCTGTAGGGCCAGGAACCACCTATTCACTCTTCTATTTGTCTCCTTGTTTTGAGCCATCCACTTTAACGGAGCGTGATCCGTAACCATGTCAAAGTGCCTACCTAGCAGATAGTACCGAAGGGAATCTAGAGCCCACTTCACCGCTAAACACTCCTTTTCAACCGTGGCGTAATTTACCTCATGGGACTTCAACTTCCTGCTGAGGTAAATGACTGGGTGCTCTTCCCCGTTCCAGACCTGGGACAATACTGCTCCTAACCCCACATCTGACGCATCACTTTGTACGACAAAGTCTTTAGAGAAGTCGGGTGAGTACAACACTGGCTGGCTACATAAGGCTTGTTTCAAGAATTGGAATGCTGCCTCAGCCTCGGGGGTCCATTTAATCATGACCGACCCTTTCCCTTTCGTCAGGTTGGTTAGGGGCACAGCCTTAGAAGCAAAGTGGGGAATGAAGCGCCGATAATAACCCGCGATTCCCAGAAAGGCTCGTACCTGCTTCTTGCTGTTGGGACGTGGCCAACTCTGGATGGCCTCGACTTTGTTGAGTTGGGGTTTTATTACTCCCCTGCCAATGGTGTACCCAAGATATTTGGCCTCCTCCTGCCCAATGGTACACTTCTTGGGGTTAGCCGTAAACCCCGCTTCCCGGATAGAGTCTAGGACTGCTTGCACTTTTGGCAGATGTGAGGCCCAATCTGTGCTATGGACAATTACGTCATCCAGGTAAGCCGCAGCATACTTCCGATGGGGCCTCAGTATCTGGTCCATTTTCCGCTGGAATGTGGCCGGCGCATTCTGTAACCCGAACGGCATTCTCTTATATTGGAACGCCCCGTCTGGGGTTACAAATGCGGTTTTCTCTTTGGCCGACTTGGCCAGGGGAATTTGCCAATACCCTTTTGTGAGGTCAAGAGTCGTCATGTATCGGGCTGTTCCCAGCCGGTCGATCAACTCATCTATACGTGGCATGGGGTAGGTGTCAAATTTTGTAACTTTGTTCAACTGACGAAAATCGTTACAAAATCGCCAGCTCCCATCCGGTTTAGGCACCAACACAATGGGACTAGACCAATCACTTTGGGACTCCTCTATCACCCCTAAGTTCAGCATTTTCTGTACTTCCTCCCGTATTGCCTCCCGTCGGGCCTCTGGGATCCGATAGGGTTTTAACTTCACCCTTTCACCGGGCGGGGTAATAATATCATGCTCTACCCCAGATGTTTGTCCCGGCAGCTCAGAGAACACCTCCTTGTTGCGAAGCACAAACTCCTTAACCTCCTGTTGTTGGGGTTGTGACAAGGTGGCTGCTATTCCAACCTCCGGAATCACGCAACCAGTTTGAGCTGGTGACCAAGTTTCTGCGACTAGGGACTCTCTATCCCTCCAGGCTTTCAACAGATTAACGTGATATATCTGTTCGGGCTTTCGCCTTCCTGGTTGTCTGACCTTGTAATTCACTTCGCTCACTTTTTCCATTATCTCGTAGGGGCCTTGCCATTTGGCAAGGAATTTACTTTCAACCGTAGGGACAAGTACCAATATCCTATCCCCCGGGGAAAAGGTACGGGTCTTTGCTCCACGGTTGTACACTCTCTGCTGTGCCAACTGCGCTTGGGCCAAATGTTCCTTCACGATGGGCATTACCTGTGCAATTCGATCTTGCATCAGGGCGACATGCTCAATCACACTCCTGTGGGGAGAACTCTCACTTTCCCAAGTTTCCTTGGCAATATCCAACAGCCCTCTTGGGTGTCTCCCATACAGTAACTCAAAGGGGGAGAATCCCGTAGAGGATTGGGGCACCTCCCTAATAGCAAACATCAAATAAGGAAGTAGACAGTCCCAATCCTTTCCATCTCTATCCACCACTTTCTTCAACATTTGTTTTAGGGTTTTGTTGAATCTTTCAACCAGCCCATCGGTTTGGGGGTGATACACAGATGTACGCAATTGCGTCACTTTGAGCAATTTACACAGCTCTTTCATAACCCGGGACATAAAGGGTGTACCTTGGTCCGTAAGCAGTTCTTTACAAATACCCACCCGGCTAAAAACAAGAGATAGCTCTTTGGCTATGGTTTTGGCCGAGGTATTTCTGAGAGGGATCGCTTCTGGATAACGGGTGGCATAGTCCATTATAACCAATATGTACTGGTGCCCCCTAGCGGACTTGATTATAGGACCTACCAAATCCATTGCGATTCTCTCAAACGGGACCTCAATGATGGGTAGAGGGACCAGCGGGCTACGGAAATGTGGCATCGGGGCCGACCTCTGACACACAGGGCAGGAGGAACAATAATTTTCTATGTCCTTCATCACCCCAGGCCAATAGAATCTCTGTAATACCCTCTCTCGGGTTTTCTCTGTCCCCAGATGACCTCCAAGAATGTGCCCATGGGCCAACTCCAACACCAACTTCCTGTAAGCTTTGGGCACCACCAGCTGCTCAACGGTTTCTTCTGCCCTTTTTGCCACCCGATACAGTAGGTCCTTCTCTACGCTGAAGTATGGGTAAGTGCAGGTATTATCTGGGTTCACTAACTCGCCATCTATTTCCACTACGTTTTCCCGTGCCTTTATTAGGGCGGGGTCTTTTAACTGTTCTGTGGCAAAATTTTCCCTGTGAACCTCCAGATCAGAAAACTCCACAGACGGTAGGTTTTCGTCTGAGGAGGTGGGCTCCTCTCCAGTTTCTTGAGTCTCCCCTGCAAATACTGACAAGGGAAATTCTGGAGAGTCCTCACCACTCTCAGAGGAGTTCTGGCTATCACATTCCTGGTACATAGGGGCACCAGTGGGGGGCTCAGGATCATCCCACAGTTCCCAGAACTTCGGAAAATCCCTTCCCACAATGGCGTCATGCGGTAACTGAGATACTAAGCCCACTGGATGAGAGAGGGTACCTTTGGGGGTCTCGAAACACACTGTAGTCACTGGATACTCTCGGGTGTCCCCATGCACACAAATAACAGCTACCTTGCTATTCCCAGAGACCTCTGTTTTAACTAATTCAGCCTTTATCAGGGTCACAAGGCTACCTGAATCCAGTAATACCACAACATTTCTACCATTAATACACATTTTGCATAAATGTTTCTCAGTTCCTCGAATGGCAGTGCATGCGACTGTCGCACACAGCGACTGACGTCTGCCCGTCAGAAAGTCACACTGCATGGGTTCCTCCACAACCGGGCAATTGGCTGCAATATGTCCCGCTTGCCGGCAGCGGTAGCAAACGATCCTTCTTGCGGCCTCTTGAGCCGCTGATTTCCCAGGCTGTTCTCGCCAAACTTGGGGTAGAGCTCCCACCCTCTCACTCTCTCCACCCTCACCCCTTGGAATCCTCTTATCCGCCCCTGGGGATGGTCTGGTCTTAGGGTGGAAAGTCCGAGTGTCTCTGGAAGAGGCCGTCAGGTTCTCTGTAGCCAAGTATTTCTCTACACGATCCACAAGACCACCGGCCGTCTCTGGGTCTCCATGGCTTACCCACTTTTGGATGGCAGTAGGAAGAGCTCTCAAAAACCGATCCATTACAACACGTTCCACAATCTCTGGTGCGGACAAAGTCTCTGGCTGTAGCCACTTCCTGCTCAGGTGAATGAGATCATACATTTGAGACCTGGGGGGTTTTCCAAGCTGGAAAGTCCAGTTATGCACACGCTGAGCCCGGACAGCCAGGGTGACACCCAGCCTTGCCAATATTTCAGCTTTTAGCATCACATAGTCTTTTGCTTGGTCAGGCTCTAGGTCATAGTAAGCCTTCTGCGATTCACCAGTTAACAGAGGAGCCACCAGTCCAGCCCACTGCTCCTCAGGCCACTTTTCTCTTTCAGCAGTCCTTTCAAATGTGGTCAAAAATACCTCTGGATCATCCTCTCCAGTCATTTTTGTCAATAAACGACTCACCCCAAAGGACGCAGTATTAGTGGGACGGCTTTCCTCACTGGTCTGCGGACGTTGCTGCATTACTGCTTCCATTTGTTGTAGTCTCTGCTCTTGCTTCTGTAACAGGTCTATGAAGCGGGCCTCAGATTGCTGCTGGGCTTGTTGATGAGCTTGCTGCTGGGCTGCAAGGCTCCTTTGCAAACCTGCATTTGTCTGCTGTTGATTGGCATTTGCTAGAGCCAGCTGTTTCAGTATCTCCTCCATGCTGGCTTAAAAAAAACTGCCACTGGTTCTCCACCAACTGTGAGGGGGTTAACTCGGTAGCGGGTGTGTGTGACCCCCTGGTTGGGCTCCCCACACAAAAACAGGGCCAGCAGACGGAGGTTGTGGTTTTCAAAATCAAAAGGTGCGGTTTATTTCTCTATGTACAGTGACAAAAACACAGCAAAGCCAAAAAGAAACAAACAAAATAAATCCTGGTCAGTTTGACCTCTGACTAAACATGCAGGTTTCCCTAACTAACAACTGGGATCAGCCTAGTGCTGTCCTAGTCCCTAAGTCCCTGGTTTAGTAAAAGTCCAAACAAATAGCCACACAGGCTTTGCCTCACCGCACAGGGGTTCACTCTCCCTAGACAGTCCACACAGGTCTGGTTCCAGGCATGAGCTGACATCTAATGAAGCTGGGAGTTCTTATAGAGGCCTAAATGAGCTGACAAGCTTCAGCTGGTCTCATCAACTCCCTGTCTCACGACGCCCAGCACTCTCCCTAGAGGTATGAGTCATTCATGAGCCCACTAGCCTCAGCTGGGCTTCATCAACTCCCTAGTTGTATAAGTCGGCATAAAGCCTGAATCTGGGAGAAATATATCTACCCCCCTGGATGCAACCAGGTGACTTTACCTTCCTGCTGTCACAATACATATATATATATATATAGATATTGTGACAGCAGGAAGGTAAAGTCACCTGGTTGCATCCAGGGGGGTAGATATATTTCGCCCAGATTCAGGCTTTACGCCGACTTATACAACTAGGTGGAGAGTTGTATAAGGCTAGTGGGCTCATGGATGACTCATACCTCTAGGGAGAGTGTGGGGCGTCGTGCAGACAGAGATGATGAGACCAGCTGAAGCTTGTCAGCTCATTTAGGCCTCTATAAGAACTCCCAGCTTCATTAGGTGTTTGCTCATGCCTGGAACCAGACCTGTGTGGACTGTCTAGGGAGAGTGAACCCCTGTGCGGTGAGGCAAAGCCTGTGTGGCTATTTGTTTGGACTTTTACTAAACCAGGGACTTAGGGACTAGGACAGCACTAGGCTGATCCCAGTTGTTAGTTAGGAAACCTGTATGTTTAGTCAGAGGTCAACTTGACCAGGATTTATTTTGGTTATGTTTCTTTTGCTTTGCTGTGTTTTGTCACTGTAAATAGAAAATAAACCGCACCTTTTTTTTGATTTTGAAAACCACAACCTCCGTTTGCTGGGCCTGTTTTGTGTGGGGAGCCCATCCCGGGGGTCACACACACCCGCTGCCGAGCTAACCCCCTCACAGTTGGTGGAGAACCAGTGGCAGTTTTTTTTAAGCCAGCATGGAGGAGATACTGAAGCAGCTGGCTCTAGCAAATGCCAATCAACAGCAGACAAATGCAGGTTTGCAAAGGAGCCTTGCAGCCCAGCAGCAGACAAACGCAACTTTGCAACAGAGTCTGGAGGCTCAGCAACGAGCCCAGCAGCAATCTGAGGCCCGCTTCATAGACCTGTTGCAGAAGCAAGAGCAGAGACTACAACAACAGATGGAAGCAGTAATGCAGCAACGTCCGCAGACCAGTGAGGAAAGCCGTCCCACTAATACCGCGTCCTTTGGGGTGAGTCGTTTATTGACAAAAATGACTGGAGAGGATGATCCAGAGGTATTTTTGACCACATTTGAAAGGACCGCTGAAAGAGAAAAGTGGCCTGAGGAGCAGTGGGCTGGACTGGTGGCTCCTCTGTTAACTGGTGAATCGCAGAAAGCTTACTATGACCTAGAGCCTAACCAAGCAAAAGACTATGTGATGCTAAAAGCTGAAATATTGGCAAGGCTGGGTGTCACCCAGGCTGTCCGGGCTCAGCGTGTGCATAACTGGACTTTCCAGCTTGGAAAACCCCCCAGGTCTCAAATGTATGATCTCATTCACCTGAGCAGAAAGTGGCTACAGCCAGAGACTTTGTCCGCACCAAAGATTGTGGAACGTGTTGTAATGGATCGGTTTTTGAGAGCTCTTCCTACTGCCATCCAAAAGTGGGTAAGCCATGGAGACCCAGAGACGGCCGATGGTCTTGTGGATCGTGTGGAGAAATACTTGGCTACAGAGAACCTGACGGCCTCTTCCAGAGACACTCGGACTTTCCACCCTAAGACCAGACCATCCCCAGGGGCGGATAAGAGGATTCCAAGGGGTGAGGGTGGAGAGAGTGAGAGGGTGGGAGCTCTACCCCAAGTTTGGCGAGAACAGCCTGGGAAATCAGCGGCTCAAGAGGCCGCAAGAAGGATCGTTTGCTACCGCTGCCGGCAAGCGGGACATATTGCAGCCAATTGCCCGGTTGTGGAGGAACCCATGCAGTGTGACTTTCTGACGGGCAGACGTCAGTCGCTGTGTGCGACAGTCGCATGCACTGCCATTCGAGGAACTGAGAAACATTTATGCAAAATGTGTGTTAATGGTAGAAATGTTGTGGTATTGCTGGATTCAGGTAGCCTTGTGACCCTGATAAAGGCTGAGTTAGTTAAGGCAGAGGTCTCTGGGAATAGCAAGGTAGCTGTTGTTTGTGTGCATGGGGACACCCGAGAGTATCCAGTGACTACAGTGTGTTTCGAGACCCCCAAAGGTACCCTCTCTCATCCAGTGGGCTTAGTATCTCAGTTACCGCATGACGCCATTGTGGGAAGGGATTTTCCGAAGTTCTGGGAACTGTGGGATGATCCTGAGCCCCTCACTGGTGCCCCTATGTACCAGGAATGTGATAGCCAGAACTCCCCTGAGAGTGGTGAGGACTCTCCGGAATTTCCCTTATCAGTATTGGCAGGGGAGACTCAAGAAACTGGAGAGGAGCCCACCTCCTCAGACGAAAACCTACCGTCTGTGGAGTTTTCTGATCTTGAGGTTCACAGGGAAAACTTTGCCACAGAACAGTTGAAAGACCCCGCCCTAATAAAGGCACGGGAAAACGTAGTGAAAATAGATGGTGAGTTAGTGAACCCAGATAATACCTGCACTTACCCATACTTCAGCGTAGAGAAGGACCTACTGTATCGGGTGGCAAAAAGGGCAGAAGAAACCGTTGAGCAGCTTGTGGTGCCCAAACCTTACAGGAAGTTGGTGTTGGAGTTGGCCCATGGGCACATTCTTGGAGGTCATCTGGGGACAGAGAAAACCCGAGAGAGGGTATTACAGAGATTCTATTGGCCGGGGGTGATGAAGGACGTAGAAAATTATTGTTCCTCCTGCCCTGTGTGTCAGAGGTTGGCCCCGATGCCACATTTCCGTAGCCCGCTGGTCCCTCTACCCATCATTGAGGTCCCGTTTGAGAGGATCGCCATGGATTTGGTAGGTCCTATAATCAAGTCCGCTAGGGGGCACCAGTACATATTAGTTATAATGGACTATGCCACCCGTTATCCAGAAGCGATCCCTCTCCGAAATACCTCGGCCAAAACCATAGCCAAAGAGCTATCTCTTGTGTTTAGCCGGGTGGGTATTTGTAAAGAACTGCTTACGGACCAAGGTACACCCTTTATGTCCCGGGTTATGAAAGAGCTGTGTAAATTGTTCAAAGTGACGCAATTGCGTACGTCTGTGTATCACCCCCAAACCGATGGGCTGGTTGAAAGATTCAACAAAACCCTAAAACAAATGTTGAAGAAAGTGGTGGATAGAGATGGAAAGGATTGGGACTGTTTACTTCCTTATTTGATGTTTGCTATTAGGGAGGTGCCCCAATCCTCTACGGGATTCTCCCCCTTTGAGTTACTGTATGGGAGACACCCAAGAGGGCTGTTGGATATTGCCAAGGAAACTTGGGAAAGTGAGAGTTCTCCCCACAGGAGTGTGATTGAGCATGTCGCCCTGATGCAAGATCGAATTGCACAGGTAATGCCCATCGTGAAGGAACATTTGGCCCAAGCGCAGTTGGCACAGCAGAGAGTGTACAACCGTGGAGCCAAGACCCGTACCTTTTCCCCGGGGGATAGGATATTGGTACTTGTCCCTACGGTTGAAAGTAAATTCCTTGCCAAATGGCAAGGCCCCTACGAGATAATGGAAAAAGTGAGCGAAGTGAATTACAAGGTCAGACAACCAGGAAGGCGAAAGCCCGAACAGATCTATCACGTTAATCTGTTGAAAGCCTGGAGGGATAGAGAGTCCCTAGTCGCAGACACTTGGTCACCAGCTCAAACTGGTTGCGTGATTCCTGAGGTTGGAATAGCAGCCACCTTGTCACAACCCCAACAACAGGAGGTTAAGGAGTTTGTGCTTCGCAACAAGGAGGTATTCTCCGAGCTGCCGGGACAAACATCTGGGGTAGAGCATGCCATCATTACCCCGCCCGGTGAAAGGGTGAAGTTAAAACCCTATCGGATCCCAGAGGCTCGACGGGAGGCAATACGGGAGGAAGTACAGAAAATGCTGAACTTAGGGGTGATAGAGGAGTCCCAAAGTGATTGGTCTAGTCCCATCGTGTTGGTGCCTAAACCGGATGGGAGCTGGCGATTTTGTAACGATTTTCGTCAGTTGAACAAAGTTACAAAATTTGACACCTACCCCATGCCACGTATAGATGAGTTGATCGACCGGCTGGGAACAGCCCGATACATGACGACTCTTGACCTCACAAAAGGGTATTGGCAAATCCCCCTGGCCAAGTCGGCCAAAGAGAAAACCGCATTTGTAACCCCAGACGGGGCGTTCCAATATAAAAGAATGCCGTTCGGGTTACAGAATGCGCCGGCCACATTCCAGCGGAAAATGGACCAGATGCTGAGGCCCCATCGGAAGTATGCTGCGGCTTACCTGGATGACGTAATTGTCCATAGCACAGATTGGGCCTCACATCTGCCAAAAGTGCAAGCAGTCCTGGACTCTGTTCGGGAAGCGGGGTTTACGGCTAACCCCAAGAAGTGTACCATTGGGCAGGAGGAGGCCAAATATCTTGGGTACACCATTGGGAGGGGAGTAATAAAACCCCAACTCAACAAAGTCGAGGCCATCCAGAGTTGGCCACGTCCCAACAGCAAGAAGCAGGTACGAGCCTTTCTGGGAATCGCTGGGTATTATCGGCGATTCATTCCCCACTTTGCTTCTAAGGCTGTGCCCCTAACCAACCTGACGAAGGGGAAAGGGTCGGTCATGATTAAATGGACCCCCGAGGCTGAGGCAGCCTTCCAATTCTTGAAACAAGCCTTATGTAGCCAGCCAGTGTTGTACTCACCCGACTTCTCTAAAGACTTTGTCGTACAAAGTGATGCGTCAGATGTGGGGTTAGGAGCAGTATTGTCCCAGGTCTGGAACGGGGAAGAGCACCCAGTCATTTACCTCAGCAGGAAGTTGAAGTCCCATGAGGTAAATTACGCCACCGTTGAAAAGGAGTGCTTAGCGGTGAAGTGGGCTCTAGATTCCCTTCGGTACTACCTGCTAGGTAGGCACTTTGACATGGTTACGGATCACGCTCCGTTAAAGTGGATGGCTCAAAACAAGGAAACAAATAGAAGAGTGAATAGGTGGTTCCTGGCCCTCCAGGAATTCAACTTCACAGTAAAGCATCGCCCTGGCGTTCAAATGGGGAATGTGGATGCTTTGTCTCGAGTACATGAATGCCTGATTGCTGGTGTTCCAACCCCGAGGTTAAAACAAGAGGGGGGGGTATGTGACAGCAGGAAGGTAAAGTCACCTGGTTGCATCCAGGGGGGTAGATATATTTCGCCCAGATTCAGGCTTTACGCCGACTTATACAACTAGGTGGAGAGTTGTATAAGGCTAGTGGGCTCATGGATGACTCATACCTCTAGGGAGAGTGTGGGGCGTCGTGCAGACAGAGATGATGAGACCAGCTGAAGCTTGTCAGCTCATTTAGGCCTCTATAAGAACTCCCAGCTTCATTAGGTGTTTGCTCATGCCTGGAACCAGACCTGTGTGGACTGTCTAGGGAGAGTGAACCCCTGTGCGGTGAGGCAAAGCCTGTGTGGCTATTTGTTTGGACTTTTACTAAACCAGGGACTTAGGGACTAGGACAGCACTAGGCTGATCCCAGTTGTTAGTTAGGAAACCTGTATGTTTAGTCAGAGGTCAACTTGACCAGGATTTATTTTGGTTATGTTTCTTTTGCTTTGCTGTGTTTTGTCACTGTAAATAGAAAATAAACCGCACCTTTTTTTTGATTTTGAAAACCACAACCTCCGTTTGCTGGGCCTGTTTTGTGTGGGGAGCCCATCCCGGGGGTCACACACACCCGCTGCCGAGCTAACCCCCTCACAATATATATATATAGATATATATACACAAACAGTATATTATTTATATTGTGAATGTGATTCCATTTATTGTGTGCAAGCATAACAGGTTTTCTTGGTATTTGTGTGATTTTGGAAATGTTTTTGAATAATATCTTTGTACTGCTTGCTCTGTGGAATTTTTCTAATGATGTCACAACTTAATGACATCATTACCTCTCATGGTTCAAAATAGAAACATCATATGACAAATTGCTGGCATGTATTCCGTTGAGATTACTCAGTGAAGGTTTACACAGTTACAGGAACCTGTTCTGCTTGTTCATTTGGTGAGAATGGAGATGCAACTGCATATTTATTGCATTTGTACATCCAATACTCATGAATGGAGTTTACTCATATAATGTACAATATGAACGACTTAGGATGCTGCACTGAAGTCCAGCGATGGAAAAGCTAAAAAAGCTGAAAAACTCGAGTCCTGCGGGAACGCATGGGAACGGCGTCCCTGTACTTTTTCCACAGCAGGAATTCCATTCCCATTAGCAGCCGCGTCCTCACACGGACGAGTGACAACATCTCATAAGCAACCTGCATCCAATAGCAGGCTCTACCGTCCTAGCCTTTCCCCAAGGATAGCAGGCGGCGGCACCACATTGCATGGTGGGAGTTGTAACAAGTTCTCCACACCCAGGGGCGTATTTTTTTAGGGGGGCGGTGGCACCCGATCTCAGTCATTCCCCAAAAATAGGCCACTTCAGAGGCACAGATGGACCAGACTGAGAGCCGCCATAGCGTTGACTCCGGCTCCGCCTCTGCCCCCACCTCCACCACTAGCTGAGTCTCTACTGGCTACTGGTTGCTAGAGCCGCCTGGCATCTAGCAACCAGTGATGTCACGGCAGCGACTCCCCGCCCTGCAGAGGGAGCCTGAGGTGGCCCAGCATTCAAAGTGAAGGAGGATTTAATTTCCTCCTCCTCCACGCCTAGTGCTCTCTATGGTCCACCCACCTCCCTCTTGTTAGAAATGTCTGTGTTTATTACTAATATTTCATATTAACCACTTAAGCCCCGGACCAATACGTAGCATAAAGACCAGAGGTGTTTTTACAATTTGCCACTGCACTGCTTTAACTGGAAATTGCATGGACATGCAATGTTTTACCCAAACGTAATTTGCGTCCTTTTCTTCCCACAAATAGAGCTTTCTTTTAATGGTATTTGATTGCCTCTGCGTTTTTTTTTTGTTTTTTTTGCGATATAAATGGAAAAAGACCGAAAATTTTGTAAAAAAATTTTTTTCTACTTTTTGATATAAGAAAAATCGAATAAACTCAATTTTAGTCATACATTTAGGCCAAAATGTATTCAGCCACATGTCTTTAGTAAAAAAAATGTCAATAAGCGTATATTTATTGGTTTGCGCAAAAGTTATAGCGTTTACAAACTAGGCTACATTTTCTGGAATTTACACAGCTTTTAATTTATGACTGCCTATCTCATTTCATGAGGTGCTAAAATGGCAGGGCAGTACAAAACCCCCCCAAATGACCCCATTTTAGAATGTAGACACCCCATGGAAATTGCTGAGAGGCATGTTGAGCCCATTGAATATTATTTTTTTTGTCCCAAGTGATTGAATAATGACAAAAAAATAAATAAAAATTTACAAAAGGTTGTCACTAAATGATATATTGCTCACACATGCCATGGTTATATGTGGAATTGCACCCCAAAATACATTTTACTGCTTCTCCCAAGCACGGGGATACCACATGTGTGGGACTTTTTGGGAGCCTAGCCGCGTACGGGACCCCGAAAACCAAGCACCGCCTTCAGGATTTCTAAGGGCGCAAAGTTTTGATTTCACTCCTCACTTCCTATCACAGTTTCGAAGGCCAAAAAATGCCAAAATAGCACAAAACCCCCCCAAATGACCCCATTTTGGAAAGTAGATATCCCAAGCTATTTGCTGAGAGGCATGTTGAGTCCATGGAATATTTTATATTTTGCTACAAGTTGCGGGAATATGACAAACTTTTTTTTTTGTGCACAAAGTTGTCACTAAATGATATATTGCTCACACATGCCATGGGCATATGTGAAATTACACCCCAAAATACATTCTACTGCTTCTCCTGAGTACGGGGATACCACATGTGTGAGACTTTTTGGGAGCCTAGCCGCGTACGGGACCCCAAAAACCAAGCACCGCCTTCAAGGTTTCTAAGGGCATACATTTTTGATTTCACTCCTCACTGCCTATCACAGTTTCGAAGGCCATGGAAGGCCCAGATGGCACAAACCCCCCCAAATGACCCCATTTAGGAAAGTAGACACCCCAAGCTATTTGCTGAGAGGCATGGTGAGTATTTTACAGCTCTCATTTGTTTTTGAAAATTAAAAAAGAAAAATTTTATTTTTTATTTTTATTTTTTTCAAAACTTTGTGACAAAAAGCGAGATCTGCAAAATACTAACCATACCTCTCAGCAAATAGCTTGGGGTGTCTACTTTCCAAAATGGGGTCATTTGGGGGGGGGTTGTGCCATCTGGGCATTCCATGGCCTTCGAAACTGTGATAGGCAGTGAGGAGTGAAATCAAAAATTTACACCCTTAGAAAGCCTGAAGGCGGTGCTTGGTTTTTGGGGTCCCATAACGCGGCTAGGCTCCCAAAAAGTCTCACACATGTGGTATCTCCATACTCAAGAGAAGCAACAGAATGTATTTTGGGGTGCAATTCCACATATAACCATGGCATGTTTGAGCAATATATCATTTAGTGACAACTTTTTGTAATTTTTTTTTTCTTTTTGTCATTATTCAATCACTTGGGACAAAAAAAAATATTCAATGGGCTCAACATGCCTCTCAGCAAATAGCTTGGGGTGTCTACTTTCCAAAATGGGGTCATTTGGGGGGGTTTTTAACTGTCCTGGCATTTTCTGCACAACATTAGGAAGCTTATGTCACACATCATCCACTCTTCTAACCACTTGAAGACAAAGGCCTTTCTGACATTTTTTGTTTACATGAAAATAAAAAAAATTTTGCAAGAAAATTACGTTAAACCCCCAAACATTATATATTTTTTTAAATCAAAGGCCCTACAGATTAAAATAGTGGGTGTTGCATTTTTTTTCCACACAGTATTTGCGCAGCGATTTTTCAAACGCATTTTTTGGGGCAAAAACACACTTTTTTTATTTTTAATGCACTAAAACACACTATATTGCCCAAATGTTTGATGAAATAAAAAATGATCTTAGGCCGAGTACATGGATACCAAACACGACATGCTTTAAAATTGCGCACAAACGCGCGGCGGCGACAAACTACATACATTTTTAAAAGCCTTTACAGGTTACCACATTAGATTTACAGAGGAGGTCTACTGCTAAAATTACTGCCCTCGAACTGACCTTCGCAGTGATACCTCACATGCATGGTGCAATTGCTGTTTACATATGATGCTAGACCGATGCTTGCGTTCGCCTTTGCGCAAGAGCAGGGGGGGACAGGGGTGCTTTATTTTTTTTTCCTTTTTTAATACTTATTTTGCTTTTTTTTTTTTTTTTTTTAAACTGTTCCTTCCATTTTTTTTATTTTTTTTTACCATTTTTATTGTATCTCAGGGAAGGTAAATATACCCTATGATAGCAAGTGGTAGTGACAGGTACTCTTTTTTTAAAAAACATTGGGGGGTTAGACCCTAGATCTTTCCTCTGCCCTTAAAGCATCTGACCACACCAAGATCGGTGTGATAAAATGCTTTCCCAATTTCCCATTGGCGCTGTTTATATCCGGGGGGGGGGACATTCCGTCCCACTGCTTGTAAAAGCAGTCTAGAGGCTAATTATCTGCTAGGATTGCTTTTACATGAAAGCCGACCGTTGGCTGAAAATAATGATACCAAGATGATACCTAAACCCGCAGGCATCATTCTGGTATAACCATTCAAAGTCCAGCAACATACCAGTACGTTGCAGGTCCTTGTTGGACATGTATTGTAATCTTTTTTTTCATGCAGCCGGTTGGATGAACAAAAAAAAGAGATTTATCGGTGGGTATGCCCACCATTAGAATACCTCCCTTCATCCACCCACTTCTAATGATGGGCATACATGCACCATTTATATATGCCGAAGCATGGGGCATCCTCCCACAAAAAAGTTATGCTTGGCCAATCACAGCGCCGGCAGCGAGGAGAGCAATGATTGGCCACAGGCAGGATGCCTGTGGCCAATTATTGCTGAGGGTGTTTAGTACACGCCCCACACTATAAAAGGCCGCCAGCACGGCGGCCTAGTGTAGTGTGTTCCGGAGCAGGGAAAGAGAAGCATAGGCAGGGACAGTGACATTTTTTTTCTTGCTTAACCTGGATTCCTTTAGTTTAGGGAAAGAGAAGGATAGGTAGGGAGAGTGTCAGTGTGTTTTACTGTGCTAATCCTTGTTTGTAGGGACAGGGAAGGACAGTGAGGGAAATTCTCCTTGTGCTATACTGTGCTAAAGCATTGATCATCAACCATCTTTAAAAAAACATTTTTTCTAGGGACAGAAAACTATAGGTAGGGAGAGTGTCAGTGTGTTTTACTGTGCTAATCCTTGTTTCTAGGGACAGGGAAGGACAGTGAGGGAAATTCTCCTTGTGCTATACTGTGCTAAAGCATTGATCATCAACCATCTTTAAAAAAACATTTTTTCTAGGGACAGAAAACTATAGGTAGGGAGAGTGTCAGTGTGTTTTACTGTGCTAATCCTTGTTTGTAGGGACAGGGAAGGACAGTGAGGGAAATTCTCCTTGTGCTATACTGTGCTAAAGCATTGATCATCAACCATCTTTAAAAAAACATTTTTTCTAGGGACAGAAAACTATAGGTAGGGAGAGTGTCAGTGTGTTTTACTGTGCTAATCCTTGTTTGTAGGGACAGGGAAGGACAGTGAGGGAAATTCTCCTTGTGCTATACTGTGCTAAAGCATTGATCATCAACCATCTTTAAAAAAACATTTTTTCTAGGGACAGAAAACTATAGGTAGGGAGAGTGTCAGTGTGTTTTACTGTGCTAATCCTTGTTTGTAGGGACAGGGAAGGACAGTGAGGGAAATTCTCCTTGTGCTATACTGTGCTAAAGCATTGATCATCAACGATCTTTAAAAAAACATTTTTTCTAGGGACAGAAAACTATAGGTAGGGAGAGTGTCAGTGTGTTTTACTGTGCTAATCCTTGTTTGTAGGGACAGGGAAGGACAGTGAGGGAAATTCTCCTTGTACTATACTGTGCTAAAGCATTGATCATCAACCATCTTTAAAAAAACATTTTTTCTAGGGACAGAAAATTATAGGTAGGGAGAGTGTCAGTGTGTTTTACTGTGCTAATCCTTGTTTGTAGGGACAGGGAAGGACAGTGAGGGAAATTCTCCTTGTGCTATACTGTGCTAAAGCATTGATCATCAACCATCTTTAAAAAAACATTTTTTCTAGGGACAGAAAACTATAGGTAGGGAGAGTGTCAGTGTGTTTTACTGTGCTAATCCTTGTTTGTAGGGACAGGGAAGGACAGTGAGGGAAATTCTCCTTGTGCTATACTGTGCTAAAGCATTGATCATCAACCATCTTTAAAAAAACATTTTTTATAAGGACAGAAAACTATAGGTAGGGAGAGTGTCAGTGTGTTTTACTGTGCTAATCCTTGTTTGTAGGGACAGGGAAGGACAGTGAGGGAAATTCTCCTTGTGCTATACTGTGCTAAAGCATTGATCATCAACCATCTTTAAAAAAACATTTTTTCTAGGGACAGAAAACTATAGGTAGGGAGAGCGTCAGTGTGTTTTACTGTGCTAATCCTTGTTTGTAGGGACAGGGAAGGACAGTGAGGGAAATTCTCCTTGTGCTATACTGTGCTAAAGCATTGATCATCAACATCTTTAAAAAAACATTTTTTCTAGGGACAGAAAACTATAGGTAGGGAGAGTGTCAGTGTGTTTTACTGTGCTAATCCTTGTTTGTAGGGACAGGGAAGGACAGTGAGGGAAATTCTCCTTGTGCTATACTGTGCTAAAGCATTGATCATCAACCATCTTTAAAAAAACATTTTTTATAGGGACAGAAAACTATAGGTAGGGAGAGTGTCAGTGTGTTTTACTGTGCTAATCCTTGTTTGTAGGGACAGGGAAGGACAGTGAGGGAAATTCTCCTTGTGCTATACTGTGCTAAAGCATTGATCATCAACCATCTTTAAAAAAAACATTTTTTCTAGGGACAGAAAACTATAGGTAGGGAGAGTGTCAGTGTGTTTTACTGTGCTAATCCTTGTTTGTAGGGACAGGGAAGGACAGTGAGGGAAATTCTCCTTGTGCTATACTGTGCTAAAGCATTGATCATCAACCATCTTTAAAAAAAAAAATGTCTAGGGACAGAAAACTATAGGTAGGGAGAGTGTCAGTGTGTTTTACTGTGCTAATCCTTGTTTGTAGGGACAGGGAAGGACAGTGAGGGAAATTCTCCTTGTGCTATACTGTGCTAAAGCATTGATCATCAACCATCTTTAAAAAAACATTTTTTCTAGGGACAGAAAACTATAGGTAGGGAGAGTGTCAGTGTGTTTTACTGTGCTAATCCTTGTTTGTAGGGACAGGGAAGGACAGTGAGGGAAATTCTCCTTGTGCTATACTGTGCTAAAGCATTGATCATCAACCATCTTTAAAAAAACATTTTTTCTAGGGACAGAAAACTATAGGTAGGGAGAGTGTCAGTGTGTTTTACTGTGCTAATCCTTGTTTGTAGGGACAGGGAAGGACAGTGAGGGAAATTCTCCTTGTGCTATACTGTGCTAAAGCATTGATCATCAACCATCTTTAAAAAAACATTTTTTATAGGGACAGAAAACTATAGGTAGGGAGAGTGTCAGTGTGTTTTACTGTGCTAATCCTTGTTTGTAGGGACAGGGAAGGACAGTGAGGGAAATTCTCCTTGTGCTATACTGTGCTAAAGCATTGATCATCAACCATCTTTAAAAAAACATTTTTTCTAGGGACAGAAAACTATAGGTAGGGAGAGTGTCAGTGTGTTTTACTGTGCTAATCCTTGTTTGTAGGGACAGGGAAGGACAGTGAGGGAAATTCAACTTGTGCTATACTGTGCTAAAGCATTGATCATCAACCATCTTTAAAAAAAAAAAATTCTAGGGACAGAAAACTATAGGTAGTGTGACAGCAGGAAGGTAAAGTCACCTGGTTGCATCCAGGGGGGTAGGTATATTTCTCCCAGATTCAGGCTTTATGCCGACTTATACAACTAGGGAGAGAGTTGATGAAGCCCAGCTGAGGCTAGTGGGCTCATGGATGATTCATACCTCTAGGGAGAGTGCTGGGCGTCGTGCAGGCAGGGAGTTGATGAGACCAGCTGAAGCTTGTCAGCTCGTTTAAGGCCTCTATAAAAACTCCCAGCTTCATTAGGTGTTTGCTCATGCCTGGAACCAGACCTGTGTGGACTGTCTAGGGAGAGTGAACCCCTGTGTGGTGAGACAAAGCCTGTGTGGCTATTTGTTTGGACATTTACTAAACCAGGGACTTAGGGACTAGGACAGCACCAGGCTGATCCCAGTTGTTAGTTAGGAAACCTGCATGTTTAGTCAGAGGTCAAGCTGACCAGGGTTTATTTTGTTTATGTTTCTTTTTGCTTTGCTGTGTTTTTTGTCACTGTAAATAGAGAAATAAACCGCACCTTTTTGATCTTGAAAACCACAACCTCCGTCTGCTGGGCCTGTTTTTGTGTGGGGAGCCCATCCAGGGGATCACACACACCCACTGCCGAGCTAACCCCCTCACAGTTGGTGGAGAATGCGGGCAGTTTTTTTTTAAGCCAGCATGGAGGAGATACTGAAACAGCTGGCTCTAGCAAATGCCAATCAACAGCAGACAAATGCAGGTTTGCAAAAGAGCCTTGCAGCTCAACAACAGACCTTCGCAGCCCAGCAGCAAGCTCATCAACAGAGCCTTGCAGCCCAGCAGCAATCTGAGGCCCACTTCATAGACCTGTTACAGAAGCAAGAGCAGAGACTACAACAAATGGAAGCAGTAATGCAGCAACGTCCGCAGACCAGTGAGGAAAGCCGTCCCACTAATACCGCGTCCTTTGGGGTGAGTCGTTTATTGACAAAAATGACTGGAGAGGATGATCCAGAGGTATTTTTGACCACATTTGAAAGGACTGCTGAAAGAGAAAAGTGGCCTGAGGAGCAGTGGGCTGGACTGGTGGCTCCTCTGTTAACTGGTGAATCGCAGAAGGCTTACTATGACCTAGAGCCTGACCAAGCAAAAGACTATGTGATGCTAAAAGATGAAATATTGGCAAGGCTGGGTGTCACCCTGGCTGTCCGGGCTCAGCGTGTGCATAACTGGACTTTCCAGCTTGGAAAACCCCCCAGGTCTCAAATGTATGATCTCATTCACCTGAGCAGGAAGTGGCTACAGCCAGAGACTTTGTCCGCACCAGAGATTGTGGAACGTGTTGTAATGGATCGGTTTTTGAGAGCTCTTCCTACTGCCATCCAAAAGTGGGTAAGCCATGGAGACCCAGAGACGGCCGGTGGTCTTGTGGATCGTGTAGAGAAATACTTGGCTACAGAGAACCTGACGGCCTCTTCCAGAGACTCTCGGACTTTCCACCCTAAGACCAGACCATCCCAGGGGCGGATAAGAGGATTCCAAGGGGTGAGGGTGGAGAGAGTGAGAGGGTGGGAGCTCTACCCAAAGTTTGGCGAGAACAGCCTGGGAAGTCAGGGGCTCAAGAGGCAGCCAAATGGATTGTTTGCTACCGCTGCCGGCAAGCGGGACATATTGCAGCAAATTGCCCGGTTGTGGAGGAACCCATGCAATGTGACTTTCTGACGGACAGACGTCAGTCGCTGTGTGCGACAGTCGCATGCACTGCCATTCGGGGAACTGAGAAACATTTATGCAAAATGTGTATTAATGGTAGAAATGTTGTGGTATTACTGGATTCAGGTAGCCTTGTGACCCTGATAAAGGCTGAATTAGTTAAAACAGAGGTCTCTGGGAATAGCAAGGTAGCTGTTATTTGTGTGCATGGGGACACCCGAGAGTATCCAGTGACTACAGTGTGTTTCAAGACCCCCAAAGGTACCCTCTCTCATCCAGTGGGGTTAGTATCTCAATTACCGCATGATGCCATTGTGGGAAGGGATTTTCCGAAGTTCTGGGAACTGTGGGATGATCCTGAGCCCCCCACTGGTGCCCCTATGTACCAGGAAGGTGATAGCCAGAACTCCTCTGAGAGTGGTGAGGACTCTCCAGAATTTCCCTTGTCAGTATTGGCAGGCGAGACTCAAGAAACTGGAGAGGAGCCCACCTCCTCAGACGAAAACCTACCGTTTGTGGAGTTTTCTGATCTTGAGGTTCACAGGGAAAATTTTGCCACAGAACAGTTAAAAGACCCCGCCCTAATAAAGGCACGGGAAAACGTAGTGGAAATAGATGGCGAGTTAGTGAACCCAGATAATACCTGCACTTACCCATACTTCAGCGTAGAGAAGGACCTACTGTATCGGGTGGCAAAAAGGGCAGAAGAAACCGTTGAGCAGCTTGTGGTGCCCAAACCTTACAGGAAGTTGGTGTTGGAGTTGGCCCATGGGCACATTCTTGGAGGTCATCTGGGGACAGAGAAAACCTGAGAGAGGGTATTACAGAGATTCTATTGGCCTGGGGTGATGAAGGACATAGAAAATTATTGTTCCTCCTGCCCTGTGTGTCAGAGGTCGGCCCCGATGCCACATTTCCGTAGCCCGCTGGTCCCTCTACCCATCATTGAGGTCCCGTTTGAGAGGATCGCAATGGATTTGGTAGGTCCTATAATCAAGTCCGCTAGGGGGCACCAGTACATATTAGTTATAATGGACTATGCCACCCGTTATCCAGAAGCGATCCCTCTCCGAAATACCTCGGCCAAAACCATAGCCAAAGAGCTATCTCTTGTTTTTAGCCGGGTGGGTATTTGTAAAGAACTGCTTACGGACCAAGGTACACCCTTTATGTCCCGGGTTATGAAAGAGCTGTGTAAATTGTTCAAAGTGACGCAATTGCGTACGTCTGTGTATCACCCCCAAACCGATGGGCTGGTTGAAAGATTCAACAAAACCCTAAAACAAATGTTGAAGAAAGTGGTGGATAGAGATGGAAAGGATTGGGACTGTCTACTTCCTTACTTGATGTTTGCTATTAGGGAGGTGCCCCAATCCTCTACAGGATTCTCCCCCTTTGAGTTACTGTATGGGAGACACCCAAGAGGGCTGTTGGATATTGCCAAGAAAACTTGGGAAAGTGAGAGTTCTCCCCACAGGAGTGTGATTGAGCATGTCGCCCTGATGCAAGATCGAATTGCACAGGTAATGCCCATCGTGAAGGAACATTTGGCCCAAGCGCAGTTGGCACAGCAGAGAGTGTACAACCGTGGAGCCAAGACCCATACCTTTTCCCCGGGGGATAGGATATTGGTACTTGTCCCTACGGTTGAAAGTAAATTCCTTGCCAAATGGCAAGGCCCCTACGAGATAATGGAAAAAGTGAGCGAAGTGAATTACAAGGTCAGACAACCAGGAAGGCGAAAGCCCGAACAGATCTATCACGTTAATCTGTTGAAAGCCTGGAGGGATAGAGAGTCCCTAGTTGCAGAAACTTGGTCACCAGCTCAAACTGGTTGCGTGATTCCGGAGGTTGGAATAGCAGCCACCTTGTCACAACCCCAACAACAGGAGGTTAAGGAGTTTGTGCTTCGCAACAAGGAGGTGTTCTCTGAGCTGCCGGGACAAACATCTGGGGTAGAGCATGATATTATTACCCCGCCCGGTGAAAGGGTGAAGTTAAAACCCTATCGGATCCCAGAGGCCCGACGGGAGGCAATACGGGAGGAAGTACAGAAAATGCTGAACTTAGGGGTGATAGAGGAGTCCCAAAGTGATTGGTCTAGTCCCATTGTGTTGGTGCCTAAACCGGATGGGAGCTGGCGATTTTGTAACGATTTTCGTCAGTTGAACAAAGTTACAAAATTTGACACCTACCCCATGCCACGTATAGATGAGTTGATCGACCGGCTGGGAACAGCCCGATACATGACGACTCTTGACCTCACAAAAGGGTATTGGCAAATTCCCCTGGCCAAGTCGGCCAAAGAGAAAACCGCATTTGTAACCCCAGACGGGGCGTTCCAATATAAGAGAATGCCGTTCGGGTTACAGAATGCGCCGGCCACATTCCAGCGGAAAATGGACCAGATACTGAGGCCCCATCGGAAGTATGCTGCGGCTTACCTGGATGACATAATTGTCCATAGCACAGATTGGGCCTCACATCTGCCAAAAGTGCAAGCAGTCCTAGACTCTATCCGGGAAGCGGGGTTTACGGCTAACCCCAAGAAGTGTACCATTGGGCAGGAGGAGGCCAAATATCTTGGGTACACCATTGGCAGGGGAGTAATAAAACCCCAACTCAACAAAGTCAAGGCCATCCAGAGTTGGCCACGTCCCAACAGCAAGAAGCAGGTACGAGCCTTTCTGGGAATCGCGGGTTATTATCGGCGCTTCATTCCCCACTTTGCTTCTAAGGCTGTGCCCCTAACCAACCTGATGAAAGGGAAAGGGTCGGTCATGATTAAATGGACCCCCGAGGCTGAGGCAGCGTTCCAATTCTTGAAACAAGCCTTATGTAGCCAGCCAGTGTTGTACTCACCCGACTTCTCTAAAGACTTTGTCGTACAAAGTGATGCGTCAGATGTGGGGTTAGGAGCAGTATTGTCCCAGGTCTGGAACGGGGAAGAGCACCCAGTCATTTACCTCAGCAGGAAGTTGAAGTCCCATGAGGTAAATTACGCCACGGTTGAAAAGGAGTGTTTAGCGGTGAAGTGGGCTCTAGATTCCCTTCGGTACTATCTGCTAGGTAGGCACTTTGACATGGTTACGGATCACGCTCCGTTAAAGTGGATGGCTCAAAACAAGGAGACAAATAGAAGAGTACATAGGTGGTTCCTGGCCCTACAGGAATTCAACTTCACAGTAAAGCATCGCCCTGGCGTTCAAATGGGGAATGTGGATGCTTTGTCTCGAGTACATGAATGCCTGATTGCTGGTGTTCCAACCCCAAGGTTAAAACAAGAGGGGGGGGTATGTGACAGCAGGAAGGTAAAGTCACCTGGTTGCATCCAGGGGGGTAGGTATATTTCTCCCAGATTCAGGCTTTATGCCGACTTATACAACTAGGGAGAGAGTTGATGAAGCCCAGCTGAGGCTAGTGGGCTCATGGATGATTCATACCTCTAGGGAGAGTGCTGGGCGTCGTGCAGGCAGGGAGTTCATGAGACCAGCTGAAGCTTGTCAGCTCGTTTAAGGCCTCTATAAAAACTCCCAGCTTCATTAGGTGTTTGCTCATGCCTGGAACCAGACCTGTGTGGACTGTCTAGGGAGAGTGAACCCCTGTGCGGTGAGACAAAGCCTGTGTGGCTATTTGTTTGGACATTTACTAAACCAGGGACTTAGGGACTAGGACAGCACCAGGCTGATCCCAGTTGTTAGTTAGGAAACCTGCATGTTTAGTCAGAGGTCAAGCTGACCAGGGTTTATTTTGTTTATGTTTCTTTTTGCTTTGCTGTGTTTTTTGTCACTGTAAATAGAGAAATAAACCGCACCTTTTTGATCTTGAAAACCACAACCTCCATCTGCTGGGCCTGTTTTTGTGTGGGGAGCCCATCCAGAGGATCACACACACCCGCTGCCGAGCTAACCCCCTCACAGCAGGGAGAGTGTCAGTGTGTTTTACTGTGCTAATCCTTGTTTGTAGGGACAGGGAAGGACAGTGAGGGAAATTCTCCTTGTGCTATACTGTGCTAAAGCATTCCTCATCAACCATCTTTGAAATCCTTGTTTTTTGGACAGTCAGGGAAATTGTCATTGTGCTATTCTGTGCGAAAGCAATCATCCTCAACCATATTTAGAAATCCTTAAGTAAAGGGACAGAGAAGGACACCTGAAGGTAGCCCTTATTGCTTTTTTCCCATCTCCCTGCAGGCCATCCATTAGAATGTCTGGAAGGCAAACAAGGAGAGGCAGACAGTCAGGAGGCAATAAAAGAGGGCAAGCAGGCTCTGTGTCTGGGGGCAACAGTGCTGGTCGTGCACGCGGTGCATTGTCATCAGCACATGGCCATGGGACACGCTTGTCCTTCTTTTCGGCAGCTAGACATGTTGAGCCACATCATGCCAAAGACTTGGTAGAGTGGATGACCAAGCCCTCCTTCTCCTCCTCATCCTCTCTCACCCAGGCTCAGGGTACTGGCAAAGCAGCTGCCAAAGCGTCCTCTTCCCTGGTATCAATGTCAGACTCATCATCAGTCACTCCTTCCCTAGACCCACCATGTCCTCCTCCTGAGGAGTCCCCCGAACTGTTTGAGCACAGTGTTGGGTACATGCTCCAGAAGGATGCCCAGCGTTTCGAAGGGTCTGATGATGAAACCCAGCTACAGGAAGGCAGTAGCGTGAGAGCAGACAGAGGGAATGCTCAAGAAGGACACCAATCTGGCAGTCATGTTCCAGCAGCTGCAGCATACTGCCAGATTGGCTCCAGTGATGAGGAGGGAGGGGATGATGAGGTCACTGACTCCACGTGGGTGCCTAATAGGAGAGAGGAGGAGGAGGAGGATGAGGAGGAAGCACATCTCCAACGAGGCAGGATGCCCTTTGGTGGCCAGCGTAAGGGCAGTACACCGACGGAATCACACCGCAGAGCTCCGCCTGTGCAGGGCGCTGCCTCTGCCCGTCATTCAAAAAGTTCTTTGGTGTGGGCCTTTTTTGAGGCTAGTGCATCAGATCGCACAGCTGCTGTTTGCAACATATGTCTCAAGCGTATATCGCGTGGCCAAAACATCAGCCGCTTGGGTACCACATGCCTGACCAGACATATGTTGACCTGCCATGCAGCTCGTTGGCAAGCCTACCTCAAAGACCCACACCAAAGAACAAAGCGGACCTCTCCTTGCACCGCATCAGCTGGGATCTCCAACCCCACTATAACTTCAGTCCTCTCTGAAACATGCACTGAGAGGAATGAAGGTGTAGAATTAGGTGTGTCACAGCCAAGTACTTGCGGCCACTCTGCTAGCAGTACACCGACGTCCGATTCTAGCAGGCAAATTTCCCTGCCCCAGCTGCTGGACCGTCGAAAGAAGTTCACTCCCAGCCATCCACATGCCCAGCGGTTGAATGCTAGCTTGGCTAAATTGCTAGCGCTTCAACTGCTGCCTTTTCAGTTGGTAGACTCGGCCCCCTTCCGTGAGTTTGTGCAATGTGCGGTTCCTCAGTGGCAGGTTCCCAAACGCCACTTTTTCTCACGGAAGGCTATTCCGGCTCTCTTCCGGCATGTGGAAGGCAATGTCTTGGCCTCGCTGGACAGGGCGGTCAGCGGTAAGGTGCATATTACCGCTGACTCATGGTCCAGCAGGCATGGACAGGGACGTTACCTTTCTTTCACGGCCCATTGGGTCACTCTTTTGGCAGCTGGGAAGGATGCAGGACAAGGTGCAGTAGTGTTGGAGGTTGTTCCACCGCCACGCCTCCAAAATGCTACTACTGGTTGTGACACACCTCTCTCCTCCACCCCCTCCTCTTCTTCTTCCTCCATGGCCTCTTCCTGTGCTTTGTCCTCTGAACCAGCGGTGCTCCGTAGCCGTTCAAGGGGCTACGCAAGTACGCAGGCAAAAAGATGCCATGCCGTGCTTGCGCTGGTGTGTTTGGGGGACAGAAGCCACACTGGGGCAGAGGTCCTGTCTGCTCTGCAGGGCCAGGCCGAGAGGTGGTTGACGCCACGCCAGCTTAAGCCAGGAATGGTGGTTTGCGACAATGCCACCAACCTCCTCTCCGCCCTCCGACAGGGACAACTGACCCATGTACCCTGTGTGGCTCACGTCCTTAACCTGGTGGTGCAGCGGTTCTTGGGCAGGTACCCGGGCTTACAGGATGTCCTGAGGCAGGCCAGGAAAGTCTGTGTGCATTTCCGCAGATCTTATAATGCCAGTGCTCGCCTGGCTGAGCTGCAAAAGGAGTTGAACCTGCCCAAGAACCGCCTTATATGTGACATGCCCACCAGGTGGAACTCAACGTTGGCCATGCTGCAGCGGCTGCACACGCAGCAGAGGGCCATCAATGAGTACCTGTGCGACTACGGCACCAGGACAGGGTCAGGGGAGCTTGGTTTTTTTTCTCCACGCCAGTGGGGCATGATCAGGGATGCATGCACTGTCCTGGCACCATTTGAGGAGGCCACGAGGATGGTGAGCAGTGACAGTGCATGCATCAGTGACACTGTACCTCTTGTCCACCTGTTGGAGCACACGCTGCGTGGAATAATGGACAGGGCACTTGAGGCAGAACAGAGGCAGGAAGAGGAGGACTTCCTTGCCTCTCAAGGCCCCCTTTACCCAGACAGTGTTCCTTCTGTCCCACCCATCGCACAGGAAGAGGAGGAGGAGGAGGAGGAGGAGGATTGTGTCAGCATGGAGGTGGAGGCTGGCACTCAGCATCATCAGCAGCAGTCTTTTAGGGATGATTTACAGTCCCAAGAAACCAGTGGACTTGTACGTGGCTGGGAGGAGGTGGCTGCGGATCATGTCGTCCTTAGTGACCTAGAGGACTCCGGACCGAATGCCTCAGCTAACCTACGCTGCATGGCCTCCCTGATCCTGCAAAGTCTGCGGAAGGATCCTCGTATTCTTCGGATCAAGGAGAGGGACCATTACTGGCTGGCCACTCTCCTTGATCCACGGTACAAGGGTAAGGTTGCGGACCTTATGTTACCGTCGCAGAGGGAGCAGAGGATGAGACAACTCCGGGAGGCCTTGCAGAAAGGTCTGTGCAACGCGTTCCCAGAGACTGGGAGGTTACAAACTCCTGGTCCTGGACAACGAGTTGCTGAGGCTTCGGCCAGTCAAAGAAGGAGCGGTGGGGAAGGTGGCCGTCTGACCGATGCGTTCAGACAATTCTTTAGTCCGCAGCCCCAAAGTATGATCGGTTCCAGCAACCATCGCCAGCGTCTGATAAACATGGTGCAGGAATATCTAGGGGCAAGGTCAGACTTGGACACCTTCCCCACCGAAAATCCTCTGGCTTACTGGGTCTTGAGGATGGATCACTGGCCAGAGCTTGCACAGTATGCAATTGAGCTACTGGCCTGTCCTGCATCCAGCGTTCTTTCAGAACGCACATTCAGTGCTGCTGGAGGATTTGTCACGGATCACAGGGTGCGCCTGTCCACCGACTCGGTTGATCGACTGACTTTCATCAAGATGAACCAGTCTTGGATCACCACCAGCTACCACACACCTGATGCTGATATAACAGACTAATTGATTTTAACATGTCACATCCCTTCAAGACTGATGCTGATGCTGAGTGCCTGTGCTGTTATGTTGACTGGCTATCCTCCTCCTCCGAGTCCTCAATGATACGATTGATGATGATAGCTATGCCATTTTTCTTAAAGATTTTCATCCATATTACCGGGACCAGACATTACATTAAAGCCGCAAGCAGTTTTAAATGGCTTTTTTTTCCTTTAGAAGTGTCATTTTGTGCAGGGACAGTTCTAAACACGGGAAACACGTGGCACTTCACAGGCATACTTTAGACACCCCCCAGGTACGATATTTAAAGGAATATTTGACTTTTTTTTTTTCACTTTATGCATCATTAAAATGACTGCTCCCGAAAAACGACCGTTTTTAAAACTTCTTTTTGCATTGATACATGTCCCCTGGTGCAGAACCCGGGTTCCCAAACCCTTTTTAGGACAATAACATGCATAATAGTCGTTATAATTAGCACTTTAGAATTCGAACGTTCGCATCCATTGTATTTAATAGGGTTCTAATGTTCGTACGAACGTTCGGTCCGTTCGCGGGTTCTGGTGCGAACCGAACCCGGGGGTGTTCGGCTCATCACTAGCAGTGATCAGTAAAAAAATGACCACTTCAAACGGTGACACTGTGACTGGGGGTACTGGGGGTGATCTGGGGGAGATCTGGGGGTGACTGGGGGGTGATTTGTGTGCCTACGTGTACTGGTGTCAGTGGGCTGTTGGTGCACCTACTGTGAGATGTTTTCTCTCCTCGCGCCGGACAAAAAGACTGCCTGTCATGGATATGCAGTAGTGTTTGTCTGTCAGCTTACCTTCCTTCCCATGTGTTCATCTTAGAGGCCTGAACCCTTTCACCTGGCTTCCTTTATAATCTCCTCCCAGCCTGACTCCCCCATAGGCCCTATCACAGAACACTACATTAACCTGTGCACTGCAAGCCTGCTTTGCTGATCAACGTGTTTGTTAGGCATTGTGTGTTTGGGTTCCTGCCTGCCGTGTGCTACGTCTGTCTCTCTGTTACGTTATTGGCTTGTCCCCGACTATCCCTGTCTGCTCGTGACCCTTGACCTTCGGCTTGTCTTTCGTTATCCTTGTCTGCTTGTGGCCCTTGACTTTCAGCTTGTTATTCGTTACTCTTATATCTCGTGCTGCTGCTTCCCCTCTTGTCCCCTTATCCTATGGGGTGTGAGCTAGGAGACTCTAGGGGCCGCGACCTGGACCCAGCCTGCAGCATAACATCCTCACCACTAGAGGCTCTGGAGAAGACCTGCTGGGTCTTAGACTCCGCGCCCTGGGAAATCTTGGCTCTAGCTTCCCATAGGATCCTGGTTGTGCTCCTCTGGTCCCGCTTTCCACAACCACCCAGTTTCCTATCCGCAGCAGTCAGCCATAGGGTTCACTACCTTGCGGTGCACTCCTGTCCCCCTACGGTGTGCATCTGTCACCTGGCCACAGGTGACCTGACACTGCCGCAAGGAGAGATGACATCACTTCCTCTGCCTGTGTTTACATTACACAGGCAGAGGAAGAATGTCATTCGCCGGGAGCGATCACGAGGGGGTGGCCAGAAACCAATGGCCGCCCCCTCATCCCGGATCGCCGCCGAACGGAAAACCACCGCTTCATGTACCGGAGGGGGTCCCATTGGACCCCCCACCCATACGAAGGCAGTCACGTACAGGTACGTGATTGTGCCTGTCCGTGCCATTTTGCCGACGTATATGTACATGGGGCGGTCGTTAAGTGGTTAATATTCTATATCACTTTTGCAGAGGCCAGCTCCTGAGGAAAGGGCAATCCCCTGCTTATTTTATCTCTATTGCACTTCTACTAATTTGTACCAGAGTGCCTATCTATTCTATATGTATATCTTGGAGAGCTGAATGCAAAGTTTTGCCTTCATGTCTATTATTCCTAATTGGATAGAAATATTTTCACAAATTAAACACAGGAATAATTCTCAGAATGTTCTAATTTCCACATGTTTATATTTCTACATAGACTCCAGATAACAGTGTACATTTATTCCAAAGATAAAAAAGCTTTGAGAAGCAACCATGGTATAAGTTCACACTTTAATTTCTCAGTCATGTCCTGACATCATTCTCATCTTATACAGCTGTGGCCAAAAGTTTTGAGAATGACACAAGTATTACTTTTCACAACGTCTGCTGCTTCAGGGTTTTTAGATCTTTTTGTCAGATGTTACTATGGTATACTGAAGTATAATTACAAGCATTTCATAAGTGTCAAAGGCTTTTATTGACAATGACATTAAGTTTATGCAGAGTCAATATTTGCAGTGTTGACCCTTCTTTTTCAAGATCTCTGCAATTCGCCCTGGCATGCTATCAATCAACTTCTGGGCCACATCCTGACTGATGGCAGCCCATTCTTGCATAATCAATGTTTGGAGTTTGTCAGAATTTGTGGGGGGTTTTTCTTGAGTATTGACCACAAGTTCTCAATGGGCAAGGCCGCCATCAGGGGGGTACAGGCAGTACACCTGTAAGGGGCCCGGAGGTCCCCAGGGGCCCGGATGCCCCCCCCCTTTTTATTTTTTTATAATTTTTTTTATAATTTTTTTTTTGTAAGGGGCCCAGAGGTCCCCAGGGGCCCTGAGTTCCCCAGGGCCCCGAATGTCAACCCCCCTTTTTAAAAAAAAAAATATTATTTTATTTTTTATTATTCATTTTTTCATTAAATTTTTTTTTTTTTTATTAATTAATTTTTTATTTTTTTTTGTAAGGGACCCAGAGGTCCCCAGAGGTCCCCAGAGGCCCGGAGGTCCTCAGGGCCCCGGATGGAAACCTTCTTTTTTTTTATAATTTTTTTTTTTATAATTTTTTTCTTTGTAAGGGGCCCAGAGGTCCCCAGGGCCCTGGATGGCAACCCCCCTTTTTTTTGTTTTTTTGTTCTTCTGTTTTTTTTTGTGTTCGTCAGCACCCAAACTCCCTGCTTCTCAATTCGTGGCACCCCCCCTGCTTCTGAATTCGTGGCAGCCCCCCGCTTCTCAATTCGCGGAGGCAGCACCCCCGCCCCCGGTTCTCCTAGGCTCCAGGGGGCCCATGCCTGAAGCTGTGTAAGGGGCCCCAAAATTACTGATGGCTGCCCTGTCAATGGGATTAGGATCTGGGGAGTTTCCTGGTAATGGACCCAAAATGTCAATGTTTTGTTCCCCAAGCCACTTAGTAATCACTTTTGCCTTACAGCAAGGTGCTCCATCGTGCTGGAAAAGGCATTGTTCTTCACCAAACTGTTCTTGGATGGGTCGGGAGAAGTTGCTTCTGCAGGATGTTTTTGTACCATTCATTATTCATGGCTGGTGTTCTTAGGCAAAATTGTGAGTGAGCCCACTCCCTTGGTTGAGAAGCAACCCCACACAAGAATGGTCTCAGGATGCTTTACTGTTGGCATGACACAAGACTGATGGTAGAGCTCACCTTTTCTTGTCCGGACAAGGTTTTTTTTCTGGATGCCCCAAACAATCAGAAAGGGGGTTCATCAGAGAAAATGACTTTACCCCAGTCCTCAGTAGTCCAATCCCTGGACCTTTTGCAGAATATCAGTCTGTCCCTGATGTTTTTCCTGGAGAGAAGTGGCTTATTTGCTGCCCTTCTTGACACCAGGCCATCCTCACACCTGCCTGCTGCCATTCCTGAGAAAACTCTCATCTTTTAGTCCAGCAACACCTAAGGCTCCATGCACACTGGGCTTAAAAAAACATCTGTTCTCTTTGGAGTAAAAAACGTTCATATACAGTAGAGCATTTTTTGTACAAAGTTTAGATGAGTTTAGGAGAGTCATGCCTAGTACACACGACCGGGATTCCCGACGGGAAAAGGTCCGTCGGAAATCCCGAGGGGAAAACCGAGAACCTGCTCTCTACTTTTCCCCCGTACAGACGATCGGTTTTCCCATTGGGAAAACTCAGATGAGAGCTTTTCCTCGGGCATCCTGACCGTGTTTTATGCTCCATCTGAGTTTTTCCCCACAGTAAAGGGCCAAAAATGGCCGTTTTCTGCTACACACGGATGGATTTTCTGACGGATAAAAGTCAGTCGGAAATCCCGGCGGGAAAAAAGAGAGCTGGTTCTCTTTTTTTTGTTCGGCGGGTTTGGCAGTTTTCCCGTCGAAAAAACTGCCAGGGAGCAAACACAGGGCCGGAATTCCCTGGCCAAAAGCTCTCCTCGCAGTTTTCCCATTGGAAAACCCGGTCGTGTGTACAGGGCATTTTAAGTTTTTTCTGCCAGTGAGCTCCAATCAGAAATGCGAATGAGAAGGTTTTTTTTTCTGCCTCCTAATGTTGATCTCAAAATATGCCCGTAAACGTCATAATGTGCATTAACATATAGGATAACATTGAGTTGCTTCCACAGGCAGAACACAAAACTCCTGTAGAAGCAACGTTTTTTATGCCAGTGTACATGGAGCCTGATGCCCCGTACACACGAGCGGTTTTCCTGTCGGAAAAAGTCTTTGGTCGGGAATGCCGACCGTGTGTATGCTCCATCTGACTTTTTCCAACAGAAAAACTGCCGGAAAAAGAGAGAGCAGGTTCTCTATTTTCCCATTGGGAAAAAATCCTAGCGGGAAAACCGTTCGTCTGTATGCTTTTCTCACAAAAAAACACGCATGCTTGGAAACAAATCGACGCATGCTCAGATGCATAGAACTTAATTTTCTCGGCTCATCGTAGTCTTCTACGTCACTGCGTTCTTGTCAGTCAAAAGTTCACCGAACTTTTGTGTGACCGTGTGTATGCAAGGCAGGCTTGAGAGGAATTCTGTCAGAAAAACCATCAGTTTTTTTTCCGACGGGAAAACCACTCGTGTGTACGGGGCATAACAGTTTGCATATGATGGAGCATAGCACCATAAACACGTTGCAACTATCCAATGGAAGTAACACCTACTACCATCAAGCGCTCAATCATAGCATGTTGCTTAAATGGCACCAATGAGGGTCCAATGCAGAGTTCCATTTAATAGAGTGTAGTGAAACAACCATTTATTGTGATGACCTGCTGTCCGCTGAGATATTAGATGAGAACCTACACAAAGCATCAGTAGTTTTGGCATATTAGTGCTGCCATGGAATATGAAAGTGGAGGCATTACCCTTCATTCAACCCTTATGTTTACTTCTCACAATTTAAACTTTACATTACCAGTATCCTTGCAACATTTCCATACACATACAGTATCACCAACCTTTTTTTTTAGTGCGGCTCTAATTAACTTGAATCTGCTGTATGATTTAGCACTTCTGTGTTTTACTCCCGCGGGAGTAGGCGTGTCTTTTGGTTTGCCCGGCGGCGCTGTGTGTTCTGGGAGGTATCCGCAATGTCTCCTGGGAGCAAAGTGTCATGCTTCCCAGGAGACGCCGTCCTTCGCTGTTGTTTCTTTTGTTTTGAATGACGTCACAACGGGGCGTGTACTTTGAATGATGCCGCCCGTTGTGATGGCAACCAGGAAGTGTTGACGGCGCTGCTCGCCGTCAACATGTCTCATGCTTGACAGCGGTGAATGCCGGAAGACGAGCATTCACCGCTACCCGGAAGTCCGTGATTGTGGGCTTCACCATGCCCACAAGCAAAATGGAAAATCCCAGCATAAGATTATATAAGTATTTATTTTTAACGAAAATGGACGGGGGATGTTTTATATCGCCAGACGAGTGAGTATTAATTTATAATCTATAACCACATTGAATGGACAAAAAAAAAAAAAGATGGACCGCGGAACCTCCGCTTTAACAATGAACTTCTCTTATTTGCTCCTTTTTTATTTTTTTAAATAAACAGAATGTTTCCTTATTGAAACAAAGGCAGGGTACAAAGACAATGGTATGGGAGCAGTCAAAGTAATGCACCACACAGGGACAATACCAAGAGACTCTAAACAAACACATATAGAGCTACAGACATAGCTTGCATGAAATGCAGTGCCCAATCCACAGTTCTGAAAAGAACACATAGGAGGGTATTGCAGCCATACCAGCAGCAGGTCAAAATACGTGAGGGCAGAAGCCTCTCAGCCTAGGCTATCCATGGCTGCCATACCCTGTCAAACTTTCTAGGGCAGTTTCTGCTAATTAGGGATGAGCTCGGTGTTCGAGTCGAACATAGGTTCGACTCGAACATCGGCTGTTCGCGCGTTCGGCGAACAACGAACGATTTGGGCCGTTCGCGCCAAATTCGAGTGACGCGAACGGCCCACAATACACTGCGCCATCGCAGTGTAATCCCGGCGCTGTGATTGGCCAAGCATGCACTGTGACCCTGCATGCTTGGCCATTCACAGCGCCGGCAGCGAGGAGAGCAATGATTGGCCACAGGCAGGATGCCTGTGGCCAATTATAGCTGAGGGGGTTTAGTACACGCCCCACACTATAAAAGGCCGCCAGCGCGGCGGTCTTGTGTAGTGTGTTCCGGAGCAGGGAAAGTGAAGGATAGGCAGGGACAGTGTCAAATCTTGTCAAATCTATTCTTTGCTAAACCTTGTGTGTAGGGACAGAGAAGGATAGGCAGGGAGAGTGTCAGTGTCATATTCTTTGCTAAACCTTGTGTGTAGGGAGAGAGAAGGATAGGCAGGGAGAGTGTCAGTGTCATATACTTTGATAAACCTTGTGTGCAGGGAGAGAGAAGGATAGGCAGGGGACAGTGTCAGTGTCATTGTTGCTGAGCCTCCTGCACATTATACACCTGAAGTTAGCCCGTATTGCTGCTTTTTCCTGGTGTGTTACACCAACAGGATTTTGCGGCACATACAGCGGGCGGAGTGTACCTCCTGACCATATTACACCTTAACTTAGCCTGTATAGCTGCTTTTTTCTGGTGTGTTACACCAACAGGATTTTGCGGCACTTACAGCGAGCGGAGTGTACCTCCTGACCATATTACACCTTAACTTAGCCTGTATTGCTGCTTTTTCCTGGTGTGTTACACCAACAGGCATTTGCGGCACTTACAGCGGGCGGAGTGTGCCTCCTGACCATATTACACATTAACTTAGCCTGTATTGCTGCTTTTTCCTGGTGTGTTACACCAACAGGATTTTGCGGCACTTACAGCGGGCGGAGTGTACCTCCTGACCATATTACACCTTAACTTAGCCTGTATTGCTGCTTTTTCCTGGTGTGTTACACCAACAGGATTTTGGGGCACTTACAGCGGGCGGAGTGTGACTCCTGACCATATTACACCTTAACTTAGCCTGTATTGCTGCTTTTTCCTGGTGTGTTACACCAACAGGATTTTGCGGCACTTACAGCGGGCGGAGTGTGCCTCCTGACCATATTACACCTTAACTTAGCCTGTATTGCTGCTTTTCCCATTTCCCTGCAGGCCATTAGAATGTCTGGAAGGCAAACAAGGAGAGGCAGACAGTCAGGAGCCAAAAAAAGAGGGCAAGCAGGCTCTGTATCTAGAGACAACAGTGCTGGTCGTGGACGCGGTGCATCACCATCAGCACGTGGCCATGGGACACGCTTGTCCTTCTTTTCGGCAGCTGGACGTGTTGAGCCGCATCATGCCGAAGACTTGGTAGAGTGGATGACCAAGCCCTCCTCATCCTCCTCATCCTCTCTCACCCAGGCTCAGGGTACTGGCAAAGCAGCTGCCAAAGCGTCCTCTTCCCTGGTATTAATGTCATCATCAGTCACTCCTTCCCTAGACCAACCATGTCCTCCTGAGGAGTCCCCCGAACTGTTTGAGCACAGTGTTGGGTACATTCTCCAGGAGGATGCCCAGCGTTTCGAAGGGTCTGATGATGATACCCAGCTAGAGGAAGGCAGTAGCGTGAGAGCAGAGAGAGGGGATGCTCAAGAAGGACACCAATCTGGCAGTCATGTTCCAGCAGCTGCAGCATACTGCCAGATTGGCTCCAGTGATGAGGAGGGAGGGGAGGGGATGATGTATTCCTGTTCTTTCTTGTTTAGAATGTTCAAAGAAAAACCTTCATTAATGATGTCTACTAGAGCTTTCTTATATTTCAAGGTAGGGTCCCCAGGTAAGAGACTATAAGTGGCCCTGTCCTCTAGAAGTCTGTGCATCTCCTTAACATAATTTTTCTTATCAAGAACCACTATCCCCCCACCTTTATCCGCCGGACGGATAATGAGATCTTTATTGTGGCATAAAGTTTTCAAACCTGCCGAGATAGTTGGATCCTGATGGACTCTTTTGGCTGGTAGCCCATCTAAATCTTTCAATACAAGGGTACGAAACACATTGATAGATGGGGCCGAGTTAACTGGAGGGTTAAACAAAGAGGGGTTTGATAGCCCAGAATGTAGACTAGTGGAACGACCACCAGAATTGGTTACAGAAGTGGATCGCAGAGGAACAATAGACGTCCCATCGTTTTTTTGGGCAACAACAGATGGGGAGGCTAAAAAATGCCTCTGGATATTTAATTTCCTTATGTACTTCTGGACATCTATGAAAGTGGAAAATGTATTTAATTTCCGCGAAGGAACAAATTTCAGACCTTTGTCTAAAACGGATTGCTCTTGGGGACATTAATTGTTTCATCAACCGGGTGTGAGTACCCTGGGCTCTGGTATCCTCATGAGTCAGGATGGAGGGTTTATGACCATTTATGTTGCAATTCACCGTCCGTGTGCACCTTCTAGGCAACACGGCGGTTGTTTTGCATCATATGGATGTCAGTCTGTTTTTTCCATCTAAATGTCATCCTTTAGGCTCCATCCATGGAGTGTTTATACGTGCGTATGCCTATGTATGTGTACATAACACTTTACATGGATGGGGTGACAGGATGTGTTGGCAAATTATATGTAATCTACATGTTTTTTTTGCATTTTCACATCCTGTTAGGATGTAAGGTGAGGTTTGAGTCCTGTCTATACTAGACTTTTGCCCAGAATATTTTTTCCTTCATTTTTTCCTTTGTCTATAAGGAGGGACTGATAATAATTGGGGATTCTGCTGTTCGGCTTTTTTTGGGCTATTTTGATATATGCCTATCAGCAGATCCACCAATTTCTTTTATTTCCATGTATATATAATTTGTCCACTAGATGGCACCCATTTCAGGGCTCCAGACGTTACTATGTTATTGTGATGTTTCCGTGCAGTGAGGTGCTGCCTCCCCGACCAGCTGACGTCCTCCAATTGCGGGATTGCGATGATGAGACGCAACGGCGTCATGACGTCATGACGCTGTTCTCCGAAGTGCGTGTGATGTTTACATCCATCACACGCATTGGACGTCCGTAAGGCACGGTGCGCTGCGGCGCCACGCTATCACAGTGTCCCCAATCCACATTGCAGCAACATCTGAGTGATGTTGCTGCATTCGGACGCTTATATGGGCCAGTAAGGAGACCTCAGCTAGGCAACTGGACGCCCTCTTTTGGCGGTGAGGCACATTGCGGACATCAGTACTCAGAGGCTTATGTGCTTTGCACAGATGATGTCACTAGCTTGTTCCATCTGATTGGTTCGTATTTTGGCGGGAATATTCCAAATGATCGTTTGCAATTCGGGTCATTTTGGGGTTGTATTATTATTATATTCATATATTGTTTGTATATTTTGTAATTGGACGTGTAGAATTGCAGGTTAGGTTATAATTTATGCAGGTGATAGTCTGATATTGTGAAATAATTTGTTATTTCCTGTTCTGACTCCGCCCCTTATGGGTGGGTCAGATACTTTTCAGACCATATATAAGGTTGGCAATGTGGGGGGTGCAGCGTTATGCCCCTTTTGAAGACTTTAGTAGTCGAAACGCGTAGGGATTGCTACCGCTGTACCCCACATTGCTTTTATTACTTTTACCATTTTTTATCACGTGACATTTTTTATTTGTCTTCATGCTGTTAAGACAAAAATGTATTCAATAAACCTTGATCGGTTATATTGACCTGCACTATATGGAGCTTTTCTTTTTTTCTCCCACCCTTGTGTCCACTTTTGGAACGATTTGGAACCTGTACGGTCGGAGGGACTACCATCGTGTGAGCTGACTATTCATCATCTCGCTGGAATCGGTCGTAGGCACCCAGGTCATCTAGTTCCATCTTCTGGTCACGGCGACCATCAAGCTCGATTGACCCACTGTCATACGACAGGTGTGTCCACCGTTTCCGGTAAGAGTACCCGACTGTATCTACTGTGCCCTTCTTTTGTGTTTCCACCATCTACATTTGGGTCCTATGGTCCTTCCATGCTGTGACGGTGTTATCCATGAATAGACATCCTCTTCAACATTTTTTGGACTATTTTATGTTTAAATCTTGCATTCATTCTATATTCACTCATAGGGGTATGTTCCTCAGTTCCCATGGAGGATAGCTCATATCAGAGATCACCCATTGGAATGGACTGTTCATGAACTCTATGTATTGATTTATATTCACTGTGGTTATCATTGTATCACATATTTGAGCTACGGTCTGTAGCCATTTCTTTATATTTGTATTGTAGCGCTGCACTATTTTTGAATCCTCTCTGAAACCTGCTCTGAGAGGAATGAAGGTGTAGAATTAGGTGTGTCACAGCCAAGTACTTGCGGGCACTCTGCTAGCAGTACACCAACGTCCTATTCTAGCAGGCAAATTTCCCTGCCCCAGCTGCTGGACCGTCGAAAGAAGTTCACTCCCAGCCATCCACATGCCCAGCGGTTGAATGCTAGCTTGGCTAAATTGCTAGCGCTTCAACTGCTGCCTTTTCAGTTGGTAGACTCGGCCCCCTTCCGTGAGTTTGTGCAATGTGCGGTTCCTCAGTGGCAGGTTCCCAAACGCCACTTTTTCTCACCGAAGGCGATTCCGGCTCTCTACCGGCATGTGGAAGGCAATGTCTTGGCCTTGCTGGACAGGGCGGTCAGTGGTAAGGTGCATATTACCGCTGACTCATAATCCAGCAGGCATGGACAGGGACGTTACCTTTCTTTCACGGCCCATCGAGTCACTCTTTTGGCAGCTGGGAAGGATTCAGGACAAGGTGCAGTAGTGTTGGAGGTTGTTCCACCGCCACGCCTCCAAAATTCTACTACTGGTTGTGACACACCTCTGTCCTCCACCCCCTCCTCTTCTTCTTCCTCCGTGGCCTCTTCCTATGCTTTGTCCTCGGAACCAGCGGTGCTCCGTAGGCGTTCAAGGGGCTACGCAAGTACGCAGGCAAAAAGATGCCATGCCGTGCTTGCGCTGGTGTGTTTGGGGGACAGGAGCCACACTGGGGCAGAGGTTCTGTCTGCTTTGCAGGGGCAGGCCGAGAGGTGGTTGACGCCACGCCAGCTTAAGCCAGGAATGGTAGTTTGCGACAATGGCACCAACCTCCTCTCCGCTCTCTGACAGGGACAACTGACCCATGTGCCCTGTGTGGCTCACGTCCTTAACCTGGTGGTGCAGCGGTTCTTGGGCAGGTACCCGGGCTTACAGGATGTCCTGAGGCAGGCCAGGAAAGTCTTGTGCATTTCCGCAGATCTTATAATGCCAGTGCTCGCCTGGCTGAGCTGCAAAAGGAGTTGAACCTGCCCAAGAACCGCCTTATATGTGACATGCCCACCAGGTGGAACTCAACGTTGGCCATGCTGCAGCGGCTGCACACGCAGCAGAGGGCCATCAATGAGTACCTGTGCGACTACGGCACCAGGACAGGGTCAGGGGAGCTCAGGTTTTTTTCACCACGCCAGTGGGGCATGATCAGGGATGCATGCACTGTCCTGGCACCATTTGAGGAGGCCACGAGGAGCAGTGACAGTGCATGCATTAGTGACACTGTACCTCTTGTCCACCTGTTGGTACATACACTGCGTGGAATAATGGACAGGGCACTTGAGGCAGAACAGAGGCAGGAAGAGGAGGACTTCCTTGCCTCTCAAGGCCCCCTTTACCCAGACAGTGTTCCTTCTGTCCCACCCATCGCACAGGAAGAAGGAGGAGGAGGAGGAGGAGGATTGTGTCAGCATGGAGGTGGAGCCTGGCACTCAGCATCATCAGCAGCAGTCTTTTAGGGATGATTTACAGTCCCAAGAAACCAGTGGACTTGTACGTGGCTGGGAGGAGGTGGCTGCGGATCATGTCGTCCTTAGTGACCCAGAGGACTCCGGAACGAATGCCTCAGCTAACCTACGCTGCATGGCCTCCCTGATCCTGCAAAGTCTGCGGAAGGATCCTCGTATTCTTCAGATCAAGGAGAGGGACCATTACTGGCTGGCCACTCTCCTTGATCCACGGCACAAGGGTAAGGTTACGGACCTTATGTTACCGTCGCAGAGGGAGCAGAGGATGAGACAACTCCGGGAGGCCTTGCAGAAAGGTCTGTGCAACGCGTTCCCAGAGACTGGGAGGTTACAAACTCCTGGTCCTGGACAACGAGTTGCTGAGGCTTCGGTCAGTCAAAGAAGGAGCGGTGGGGAAGGTGGCCGTCTGACCGAAGCGTTCAGACAATTCTTTAGTCCGCAGCCCCAAGGTATGATCGGTTCCAGCAACCATCGCCAGCGTCTGATATACATGGTGCAGGAATACCTAGGGGCAAGGTCAGACTTGGACACCTTCCCCACTGAAAATCCTCTGGCTTACTGGGTCTTGAGGATGGATCACTGGCCAGAGCTTGCACAGTATGCAATTGAGCTACTGGCCTGTCCTGCATCCAGCGTTCTTTCAGAACGCACATTCAGTGCTGCTGGAGGATTTGTCACGGATCACAGGGTGCGCCTGTCCACCGACTCGGTTGATCGACTGACCTTCATAAAGATGAACCAGTCTTGGATCACCACCAGCTACCAAACACCTGAAGCTGATATAACAGACTAATTTATTTTAAAATGTCACATCCCTTCAAGACTGATGCTGATGCTGAGAGACTGTCCTGTTATTTTGACTGACTATCCTCCTCCTCCTCAATGATCCGATTGACGATGATAGCTTGGAAGAACATTTTTGTTTCTGGGTGCCGCCACCAGTGGCTAAGGCCCAATTTTTATGCCCCTGTTTAACAGGGGCATGTAATTACAATTTTTTATGCAATGCTTTGCAGCAGGGCTCATTCCTGCACTCCAACTAGAGTATCTGGGAGAGGTTGCAGTGTTGTGGCACCAGCACCAGTGGCTAAGGCCCAATTTTTCAGCCCCTGTTTAACAGGGGCGTGTAATTACAATTTTTGATGCAATACTTTGCAACAGGGCTCATTGCTGTGCTCCAAGTACAGTATCTGTGAGGGGTTGCAGTGTTGTGGCACCAGTGCCTAAGGCTCAATTTTTCTGCCCCTGTTTAACAGGGGCATGTAATTACAATTCTTGATCAAATAATTCACAGCAGGGCCCATTCCTGTGCCCACCAAGACTAACTGTGAGGCCTTACAGTGTTGTGTCAACACCACCACCACCACCACCACCAAAGGCCCAATTTTTCAGCCCCTGTTCAACAGGGGCATGCAATTACAATTCTTGATCTAATAATTCACAGCAGGGCCCATTCATGCGCCCACCAAGAGTAACTGTGAGGGCTCACAGTGTTGTGGCAACACCAACATGTAAGGGGCAAATTTCAGCTGAGTATATTTGGCAGGCCCCTACTTTCAAACATCCAACTTACAAACGACTCCTCCTTGCAAACGGAAGGATACAACAGGAAGTGAGAGGAAATCTACCCCTAGGAAGGCAAATTCTCTCCTGTAAGAGTTAATATGGGAAAAAAAGTGTCTTTTCTCCACTGATGCTTTATCACCAATTCTTGTTTCAATAAAAACCCCAAATTTTCAAAAAACATTTGTCATTAGGACGGAAAGTGAGGTGAACTGTTCTGAACAGGTGCACACTGCACAGACAGCAAAACAAATGTTACAGGGATGATAACCCTTCCCTATGTTTTCCAAAAAGCTTAAAAATAGATTTTTTGCCTGGAGCTACACTTAAACAATGAACCTGTTCAAAATTACAAACAGATTCTACATAAGAACAAACCTACAGTCCCTGTCTTGTATGCACCGCCTGTATACGGCTGTTCAGAGTATATAGGGCCTTTTTTATTTTGTGTGCGGGGTTTCCCTTAATATCCATACAAGACCCAAAGGGGCTGGTAATGGGCTGGGGTAGGGGGGGGGGCGGGTGTGTGATGGGGTAGCTATGCCATTTTTCTTAAAGATTTTCATCCATATTACCGGGACCAGACATTACATTAAAGCCGCAAGCAGTTTTAAATGGCTTTTTTTCCTTTAGAAATGTAATTTTGTGCAGGGACAGTTCTAAACACGGGAAACACGTGGCACTTCACAGGCATACTTTAGACACCCCCCAGGTACGATATTTAAAGGAATATTTGACTTTTTTTTTTCACTTTATGCATCATTAAAATGACTGCTCCAGAAAAACGGCCATTTTTAAAACTTCTTTTTGCATTGATACATGTCCCCTGGTGCAGAAGCCGGGTTCCCAAACCCTTTTTAGGACATTAACATGGATAATAGTCGTTATAATTAGCACTTTAGATTTCGAACGTTCGCATCCATTGTATTTAATAGGGTTCTAAAGTTTGTGCGAACTTTCGGTCCGTTCGCGGGTTCTGGTGCGAACCGAACCCGGGGTTGTTCGGCTCATCACTACTGCTAATATAAGTCAATTTGTTCATATGAAGAGCAACGTTAATAAAGAACCTACGGAGGGAGGGGAACGGGCATTCCACTTGAGAATTATTTCTCTCTTATGCCGCGTACACACGATCATTTTTCCCGTCGGGAAAAATGTCATTTTTTTTTTCCCCGAGAAAAACGATCGTCTGTGGGCTTTATGCCGTTTTTCTCGTTGAGAAAAACGGCAGGAAAAACGACGAGAAAAATTAGAACATGTTCTAAATTTTCTCATCGTTTTTTCCATCATTTTTTTCCGCGGCAGTTTTCCCATAGGGAGACACTGCCGCGGAGCCCACAGACGGTCGTTTTTCTCGACAAAGAAAAAAATGACGGGAAAAACGGTCGTGTGTGGGGGAAAATGCCGTTCCCTCGTTTTTCATTTTTTTTCATGTCGTGATTCACGGCGGTGTTTTCACCGCCGTGAATCACGATCGTGTGTACGCGGCATAAGCATAATAAAACAAATAAAGCAAACAGCAATTTAGTCCATCTAGGCCTTTGCTAATCATCCTGAATTCCCAACAGCACCAGTTCTGGAGAGACTGGGAGGGTCAGCTGCAGGCGAAAGTTAATGAGCTCGACCACCTCTCCCCAAAACTGAGCCACAGCCGGACATCTGCTCCCTTTTTAAGTCTGCTAAATATACCACTGGAAGCATTTTGTTTTTATCTGTTTGATACGTGCAAAAGATAAAACACCTGTTGAACTTTTTAGAAATTCAGAGTTGTCCTGTGTCCTCTGCATACTTCCCAGTACCCTCCTGGTTCTTACTGAGGACTACAGAATAATTTGCCTTTATGTTGTAAAGCTCTGAGAATGGTGGAGTCGTTTAGCAAAGGACACTGAGCAGGGATGACACCACTGTCCACAGCCATCAAAGGGAGTTAAAGCGGACCTTCAGTCATTTTTTCAACTTTCCATCTATTAAATCTTCTGCCCTTGTTGTTTTAACTTTGGATAATAAAACGTTTTTTTTTCTGCTAGTAAATCTCTTATACAGCCTACTTCCTTTTTCTTGTCTAGTAAAAAGCCTAGACTTACGACATCATGCACAGCTCTCTCTCACTCTCGTGAGAGTTTTCCAGGAAGGGAGGGGGGATGAGTCATAAGAAGGCCAATGAGAGCTGCAGAGCTGGAAGTGTGTCTGTGTAAATCCAGGAAGTTAACAGGCAGTAGCTTCAGCTGCCCACAGTTAAAATTATTGCAGACAGATTCAGTGGAGGGAGATTTCTGCAGCATATTTGGCAAGTACAGAATCACAGTATATATAAAATAATATGCAAAGTGGTTGAAGGGAAGCTTCAGAATGGCAAAGATGTTTTTATTACAAATTATGTGGGCAGACTGCAGTTCCTCTTTAAGTGTTGAGTGCATTTCTGGCAGAGTTCCTGTAGGGTCCATAATGAATAAAATATCGGGTAATTTGTATGTTTTGCAGATATACAATATACTGCATGTTTTTTTTGCCTTTAGAAATGTGTAATGTTTTGCTCCAGCATTCAGTCAGCTTGTGTTTTTTCCTACCCTAAGGGTTGGTTCAAACCATGGGACTGCGTTGGGGGGGGGGGGGGCAATTCCAGTGAAGTCCCACCACATGGACAAGGCAAAATGCCTTGTCTCCTATGTGCCCAGTTCACACCACTGAGTTGCGGCAGTGTGCAGGCATGGTGTGCAGAATAAAAGTACTGCATGCAGTACTATTTTTTAGCCCAGCGAGTGCGATTCAATCCACAGCCTCGTACTACATGGCTGGAACTTGAACTTTATTAGACATTTTAATAAAGTTTGTTTTTAAGAAAAAGGAAAAAGTTTGATGCGCTAAGCTCAGCGCATCATCACTGCACTGATCTTGGCCCCACAGCATTGCACACCAGCTGCTGCGTTGCAATGCAGCCGCTAGTGTGAACAAGCCTTCAGTCATCTACCGTCATGGCCAATAATATTGACACCCCTGCATTTCTGTCAGATAATGTACCACTTCGCAGAGAAAATTGTTGTAATTACAAATGTTTAGGCATTCTCATGTTTATTTCTTTTGTTTGTATTGGTATGACAAAAAAAAGAGAAACAAAAAGTCAAATCTGACACATTTGATGCAAAATTCCAAAAATGGACTGGACAAAATTATTGGCAGCCCTAATTTAATATTTGGTAGCGCACCCTTGGAAAAAAATACTGAAATCAATCACTTCCTGTAACCATCAATTCATTTCTTGCACCTCTCTACTGGAGTTTTGGACCACTCTTCTTTCACCAACTGCTCCAGGTCTCTCCGATTGAAAGGGTTCCTTTTCCCAACTGCTGTTTTGAGATCTCTCCAGGGGTGCTTTATGTTCTGTCTCAACTACAAAGCGATAAAGTTCATCTCCAGGTTTAAGTAGGCCTTACTCAAGCTGGTTTGATATTCATCCCTTGCATCGATACAGGCAGTTTAACTCAATGAATAAACTCACAGTTAGGACGACAGACGATGAATCCTTTCGAATGTTCCGTTTAATGATGGATATTCATAGATAGAAAAAGGTTGCAGTTGTAAGCCACATGTAAGATGTTTAGCATGGAAGATATACAGGAGTAATGACCAGAATCAGGAAGTGGAGGAGATATATAAAGAACTACGGTGAGAGAGAGAGTTCAGCTAGAAAGAAGGGGACAGATCTTAAAGACACAGAGCAAGAATAATCACATAGTGTAACACAACACTCCCCGTCTGAAATCTTTAGATTTCATAACCTTAAACTAATATATATATTTTCAATAAGTCCAATATTGACGAATGTCCTGGAACCTGTAATGAAAAACATGCAACAGGCAAATAATAAACGTAAGTTCAACAGGATGAAGAACATAAAGTCACAGTATGATGCCTTCAAATAATTCCAAAGTTATAAGTAGAACCTGTAGATGGCAGCAATGTACTCCCCGCCGTGCCAACAGCATGGCTAGTCCTTGCACAAGTCACTCACCTGGCAAAAGGAGTACTAACTCTGTAATTGGTCGACCAAAGGTTCGTGTCGATCCTCCCTTGGTTACCTTGACTTCTACCTTCCGGACTTTGTTATCGTCACTGGGCATAACTTTAGTAATAGGACCCATAGGCCACTCATTCCGACAAACTTCCTTGTCTTTTAGAAGGATGAGGTCTCCAACCTTAAGATTCGGCTTAGATGCTTGCCATTTGTTACAACCTTGAAGGTGGTGAAGATACTTTTTCTTCCAGCGATGCCAGAACACATTGGCTAGATGCTGCACCTGCTTCCATTGATGCTCGTAATGGTGTAACCGCAGCTTCGGTTTTGTACTTACAGAAGTGTGGAGTGAGGTGTTCACAGTTCTTATTTTCTTATCATCTTCAGGGTTTACTAGCCCATAGGTGGTGTCAATAGGGAGTAAGTAAGAGTCCTCACACAGAAACCTTGGAGGTGACAGCCATAAGCTGTCCTGAAGAGCGGCAGGTGACACGGCTCTGGTCCCACAGTCAGCTGGGTTGAGTTCAGTGGGAACGTGATGCCATTGACTTGGTAGAGAGAATCTCTTGATACGTTCAACCCTGTTGCTGACGTACACATAAAATTGTTTTGTTTGGTTGTTTATGTAACCAAGTACTACCTTACTGTCTGTATAGAAGGTGAAAGAATCAATTCTAGTGTCCATTGCACTTCGTATGACCTCAGCAATTTCTACTGCTAGCACGGCTGCACAAAGTTCAAGTCTTGGTATGGTATGTGCAGGCTTGGGAGTGAGTTTTGCCTTGCCTAGGACAAAACTACAGTGTGATTCTCCATTCAGTTCAGAGGTCTTCAAATAGGCTACTGCAGCAATAGCTTCAACTGATGCATCAGAGAAAATATGAATCTCTCTCCGGTTAGCGGTTGAAGTGGATCCTGGAACATAGCAACGGGGAATTTGAAGTTTTTCTAGTGACTTCAAAGAATATCTCCACCTTTCCCACTTGTGTTGATTCTCACTAGGCAAGGGAGTATCCCAGTCTATGTTCTCAGTAGACAACTGTCTTAGTAAAATCTTACCTTGAATGGTAACTGGAGCAAGGAAACCCAGTGGGTCATAGATGCTATTCACCACGGACAGGACTCCTCTCTTAGTGAAGGGTTTGTCACAAATTGACACTTGGAAGGTGAATTTGTCTTGCTTGATGTTCCACAACAAACCCAGACTTCGCTGTACAGGAGGCACATCTGTACCTAAGTCAAGGTTTTTTAGACTAGTGGCATAGTCCTCAGAGTGAAAGGCATTCATAAGTTCCTGGCTGTTGGATATAATCTTGTGTAGTCTAAGGTTTGCTACAGTCAGCATCTCCTTTGTTCTGGTGAGAAGATCAATTGCTTCTTTAGCAGTCGGAAAGGACTTAAGTGCGTCGTCAACGTAGAAGTTTCTTTCAACAAATTGACAGGCATCAGATCCATATTCAACTTCTCCAGTCTGAGCTGTTCTCCTTAGCCCATAAGTTGCCACTGCTGGGGAAGGACTGTTACCGAAGACATGTACCTTCATGCGATAATCTATAACTTCCTTGTTGAGGTCATTGTCCTTGTGCCATATAAACCTGAGGTAGTTTCTGTTGTCTTCTCTGACGATGAAGCAGTGAAACATCTGTTGAATGTCGGCCATTACTGCTACAGGCTCTTGTCTGAAACGAATCAAGACTCCTATTAGACTGTTGTTCAAGTTGGGTCCAGTAAGGAGCATGTTGTTAAGAGAAACACCTTCGTGCTGAGCACTGGAATCAAAGACAACTCTGATTTGGTCTGGTTTGCGTGGGTGATACACGCCAAAGGATGGAAGGTACCAGCATTCTTCTCCCTCCTTTAGTGGGGGAGCAGGCTCTGCATGATCTCTGTCAAATACATTTTGCATAAAGTCCACAAAGTGCTTTTGCATCTCTGGTTTCCTGCTTAAGTTTCGCTTTAAGGAGGAGAATCTACTGATGGCCTGCTGTAAGTTGTTGGGCAATCTCTCTCTTGGGAGACGAAAGGGTAGGGGTGCTACCCAGTTATTGGAGTCATCTTGAAAGAACTCATTGTCCATTACCTTGATGAATTCCTTGTCTTCCATTGAAGGAGCCAGTATGTCATCTTCACTGGTTGCATTAAACACTGTAGAGCCGAAGTCGCCATCATGGCAGGAGAAAGGGCTTGTGTCACCTGAGATACCATGTTGCCATCCGTGGCTGGCTATCTTCTCTTTCACCCAGTAGTGATGTGGGCATGGCTCAAAGTAAGTGTTTCGGCCATTTGGCAGAACATTTGTCTTGAATGACGAAATGTTGGTAGGTCTTTTAATTTTGCCTATGCAGACATTGCCTATGATGACCCACCCTAGATCCGTGCGCTGGGCAAATGGGGCATCTGGGGGTCCACTGACTTGTCTGTGTACCTTGTGAACTCTTAGAATGTCTCTTCCTAACAGAAGAAGGATCTGAGCATCTTTGTCAAGCGGCGGTATCTCATTTGCTATTACCTTGAGGTGAGGGTGATGGAAAGCAGCAGCTGGAGTAGGGATTTCTTCCCTGTTGGCAGGTATCTGATTGCACTCAACAAGTGTAGGTAAGGGTAATTGCAAGTTACCTTTGAGAGAAGATACCATGAGTCCATGAGCCCTTCTTCCAGAAACCTCTATAGTTCCACTACAGGTACCCAAGGTGTAAGGATGAGCTTCGCCTTTTATTTCAAATAGATTGAACAATTCCGATTTTGCAAGTGATCGATTGCTCTGATCGTCTAAGATAGCATATGCCTTTAGAGACTTTTCTGGTTGATCCTTGTGGTATATGTTCACCAAGCATATCTTAGCACAGGACTTACCACAGCGGTCTTCTCCACAAACTTCAGTGCAGGATGAAGAAATGATGGTAGAATTAGGCACTTGGTCTGTATTCTCCCCGCCATGCGTTAACCTGGGAGGAGTGTTGGCAGGTTGTGCAGAGCTGGGCTCAAGAGGATGGAGGGCTTGCACATGTTCTTCAGAGCCACACTCTATGCACTTGATGGACACATTACAGTCCCTTGCAAAATGTTCTGTAGAAGCACAGCACCTGAAACATACCCTAAATGTCTTTAAAAGCTCCTTGCGCTCTTCCAGCGGCTTTATCCTAAAGCTGATACATTTATTGAGGGGGTGTGGCTTCTTGTGTATGGGACACTCTCTGTTAGGGTTTTCAATCTTCCTACTCTGTTTGTTCGTGGCCAGAACTGTGGTAGGAGTGGGAAGGATGTCAGTCTTTTTCACGGACACTGGGCCTCTATGGTTTCTATAGTTGCCCTGAAGACGGGTACTCTTAGGAAAGGGTGAGAAGAGGCTGTACTCACCGTAGGAAAAACTTGGATCGTTCTTGGTCTCTGCAATTTTCCTGATGAATTCACAGAAGAAAGAGAATGGAGGGAAGGAAACCTTGTTCTCTCTTTTGTATGATGACCCTAGTGCAGTCCATTTCTCTTGCAAACCATATGGGAGCTTGGAGACAATTGGGTTTACCCCTCTTGGAGTGTCAAGGTAACTGAGTCCAGGTAGTTTTGGGTCTGTCTTGGCTAGCTGAAGCTCAAGGAGAAGGTCACTCAGTCTCTGGAACTCCTTGTTGTCCTTACCGGATATCTTTGGGAAAGTTTCCAGACGCATGAACAAAGCATTTTCTATAGATTCTGGACTGCCATAACTTTGCTCTAGTCGCTCCCATGCAGCTGTGAGGCCTGCAGTAGGATTGTCCATGAAAACCGATCTTAATGGCTTAACATGTGCAGCAGATAGAGGACCAAGCCATTTGATCAGCAGATTCAATTCTTGATCAGCTGTAATGCCAATATTGCTGATTGTAGTTCTGAAGGCACATTTCCAACTTCTGTAGTTCTCAGGTTGGTCATCAAAACTTGTAAGACCAGTCTTTGTGAGCTCTCTGCGAAGCATGTACCTCACAAACTCTTCTGTCTCAGTTGTCTCCGCCTTTATGTGAGATGCTGTTGGCTGTATGGTGCTGATTGCGTTATCTTTGACATTGTTGTTAAAGGACACAGGGAAATATGGTGCAGCAGATGCATCCAGGTGAGTTGCTTGCTTGAAGTCAGTTGTTCCAATGGTACGTTGATTCAAGGCTGTACCAATGACTGGAGATTGATGACTTGCTTGAAGCTTGCGCTGATGCTCTGTGACGTATGAAGGCAGGCAAGGTAGGCAGGTAGGAAATGCAGTGGAGTGATTTTGAGTGCAGGAAGTTGCTGGAACCTCTTTAACTTGAAGCTGTGAAGGAGTCTCTATGTAGTCGGGAGCATTGGAGACAATGGAGTGTGCACTGCAGTGGCTTAGGACATAGTCTTTAGTGCGCTTGAGGGGGTCTTCCATATCTGCTATGTTTAGGTTAATGCTGTCTTTCTCACTTGCACCTTCGTCTGCACTGATAGCTTGCTGTAGGACCCTTAGCTTTGCCATAGCTGTGTCATGTTTACACTGTTCATTTAAGGTTTCCATTGTTGCTCTTTGTCGTGTTGACTGCGCTTCCAACTCTGCCCTTTGACGTGCTGACTGCGCTTCCAACTCTGCTCTTTTTTCTGCATATGCCACCTGCACTTTGCTGGCTTCCACTTCAGCGCGGGCATTAATAAGTCGCTCACTGAGTGTTGAGTATCTTGAACTATGGGATCTTGACGAGTTTTTAGAACGTCTGGTGGAAACAGATCTGTGAGATGCAGTGTCCTGTAACAGCTTTATTTTTGCTTCTGACTTTAATCTGGTTTGCTGGATAAAACTGTCTCTTTCAATATTGAGAGCATTGACGCGCTTTAATTGCATCATCGCATTTTCTGACTTCATGTTTTGTAAGACATTAGTGAATTTGATGCTGGTAAGCTGATAAAGCTCATATGAGGCAGAAAGTTGTTTAATGGCGCCCTCTAGTGTCAGTAGTTCACGTTCAACAGACACTGTATTGGCTTCAGCAAGGATTTTCTCCCAGACTAATTCCAAGCTATTTGACAATTCAGTCCTTGAAGCTTCATAATTCTCCATTACTTTCCAAGTGGGTTTAACTGAGCGTTTGGGTAACTCAGTTTCTTCAGGAACTTGTGAGGAGGTAGATGTGAGTTCACATGCAGAAGCTTGGTCACTCATGATAGCAGACTGACTGTGAAAGCAGGCAGGATCTGTGTGCTGAAATATGACACTGTGCAGATTGTCTCAGGCTATAAGGCTGCCATGTGCTGCTCTGTCCCTTCTGTCTTGCTATGAGGGCAGTAAATCTTGTCTGTTTCAGTACTGACATGCAGAAATCTTGTAATTAGGCTGTGAAACTCAGTTTTTCTACTGTTCTGTCTCAACTACAAAGCGATAAAGTTCATCTCCAGGTTGAAGTAGGCCTTACTCAAGCTGGTTTGATATTCATCCCTTGCATCGATACAGGCAGTTTAACTCAATGAATAAACTCACAGTTAGGACGACAGACGATGAATCCTTTCGAATGTTCCGTTTAATGATGGATATTCATAGGTAGAAAAACGTTGCAGTTGTAAGCCACATGTAAGATGTTTAGCATGGAAGATATACAGGAGTAATGACCAGAATCAGGAAGTGGAGGAGATATATAAAGAACTACGGTGAGAGAGAGAGTTCAGCTAGAAAGAAGGGGACAGATCTTAAAGACACAGAGCAAGAATAATCACATAGTGTAACACAACACTCTATGTCTATGGGATTTAGATCTGGACACATTGCTGGCCAGTTCAGTACTCTCCATAGCATTATCCTTAACCATTTCTGGGTGCTTTTTGACGTGTACTTTGGGTCATTGTCCTGCTGTAAGACCCATGACCTCTGAGGGAGACCCAACTTTCTGCCACTGAACACCACATTGCACCCCAGAATTCTTTGGTAGTCTTCAGTTTTTCTATGCACACGGCCACGATATCCAGTGCCTGAAGCTGCAAAGCCACCCCAAAACATCAGTGAACCTCCACTATGTATGACTGTAGGGACTGTATTCTTTTCTTTAAAGGTCTCATTTCTTTTTCTGAAAACAGTAGAATGATGGGCTTTACCAAAAAGCTATCATTTTGTTTCGTCTGTCCACAGCACATTCTCCCAAAAGGATTTTGGTTTCCTCAGGTAAGTTTTGGCAAACTCCAATCTGGATTTTTATGTTTCTGTGTCAGCAGTGGGGTCCTCCTGGGTCTCCTACCATAGCGTCCCTTTTCATTCAAATGGCAACATTTGTCTGAGGATTTGAGAACAAAAATTGTGGAAAAGCATGGACAATCTCAAGGACAAGTCCATCTCTAGAGATCTTAATGTTCTTGGGTCCACTGTGCGCAACATTGTTACAGCCCATGGCACTGTAGCTAATCTCCCTGGACATGGACGGAAGAAAAAAATTGATCAAAGATTGGAATGAAGGATTGTTCAGGTGGTGGATAAAGAACCTTGATCAGCTTCCAGACAAATTCAAGCTGACCTTTAGGCACAGAGTACAACGGTGTCAGGTCACACTATTTCTTTGCTGCTCTTTCTCTTCTCCATGCTCTGTGTGGCACTCAATGAGGTTTATTTACTAAAGGCAAATCCACTGTGCACTACAAGTGCACTTGTAAGGGAAGTCGCTATATATCTGAGGGGGGCATGCAAGGAAAATAAAAAAACAGCATTTTGCTTGCACATGATTGGACGATAGAAATCAGCAGAGCTTCCCCTAATTTCTGATTTTCCCCTCACATCTACAGCGGCTGCACTTCCAAGTGTGCTTGCAGTGCATGTGTAGTGCACAGTGGATTTGCCTTTAGTAAATCAACCCCAGGGACACACAATAGAAAAGTTGAGTACATTTTTCACCATTTTAACTGGTTGCCAGTGTGATTTCTATATTGTCAACACCTGTTAATTGATACAGATGAGTTTAATTACAAATAACACGAGCATCACAAACTTGTAATGCAATTGTTTCTTACAATTTTGAGAAGGTGCTAATCATTTTGTGCATTTTTTGAGTTTTGAATGGAATGTGTCAAATTTGGCTTTTTGTTTCACTACTTTTTTGAGCCATACCAATACCAACAAAAGACATATACATTAGAATGCCTAAACATTTGTAATTGCAACAATTTCTTGTGCAAAGTGGTACATTATCTGACAGAAATGCAGGGGTGCCAATATTTTTGCCCATGACTGTATACCTAATCAAAAAACACAAATGACTGGGTAGAGAATGACATTCACACGCCAAGTTTGATAACAAAGACAAATTTATTTGAGAGAGCACCAATCAGCTGTTCCCTTTAGGTACAAAAATGCTCTCTTTTTACGCTGGCCTTGTATCAGGTTTTTAAGGCCAGGGTCTGATAATATGTCATGAATGGAGGGTTTCCCACTTTCTTCATGGAAATCCCCAAGTTGGCTATGATTAAAAATGTATGACTGGTAGGAGATATGTGGATGCTTCTAGAGATTATGGCTTGTAGTTTTTAGTACAGTAGGGAAGGCTCAGAGCCTGATGAAGGAGGTGGGGCCTCAGAAACACGTTGCGGCCTTCCCCCTCCCTATCTTGCCTGTGACACAGCCAATGTCCATCTCCCTCTGCAGCAGGTCCGAGCTTGTGCCTGCATCTGTCCTCCATTCCATCTAGACTGCTGTCTGTTCGCTCTGCACACCACATCAGCCCTGGATGCAGTATGCAAGAATCTTTTATGTAAGTGGATATGGAATAAAATTACTGTTGGTATTTACTCATACTTACCTGGCACCCTTTCTGCTGTCTTGCTTGCTCTTGAGGGAATTCCATACCCTGTTGAGGAGCAGCCGGTGATTGTGTGTGTCTGCCCTGCCTACCAGTGGATCCGTCCATCTGGCCATCCCATCTCCATTGCTCTCCAGTCCTGCATGGACTGTTTGGACTACTTCATTATCTTACCCCATCTCCTGTCAGTAAGCGCTGACTCACTCACTACTAGTTATTAGTTTGTGTATTGCTTGTTTGTTAGGAACCTCTTTTAGGCTTTCATTGTTGTCTATGACTCTGCTCAACTGATGCCATCTCACTTTCTCATTTGACAACAGTGGTCACTGAAACAAAAACTGAAAGAAATAAAAACTTTCACAGCTGTCACCAGAACAGCAATGGAGAAGACCTCTTCCCAATGGGGACACCCATGCCTGTGACTTCTAAAGGTTAGTCTTTTCCTTACTTTGGGAGATTTTCTGCCACTGCGGGCCACAAATCGAATGCAGCCAAGGCATTCCCCACCCTGCAACCACACGTATACAAGGGACATGCATAAACACAGCAGTGACAGCTTCCTGGTGTAATATTTTAGGTGTCTTGAATTGAGGCGTCTTGAATCCAAACATGCCTGAGCTCATCATTACATGTTAGTCAGCCAGGCAAACAATCTGTGTTCATTTTGTTATTACATTGTGGCCATACCATGCAGTTGGTTTCACCCAAGTACACTAATTTAGCCATTAAAATGGTAGTGTAGGCACTGGTAGCTGAACGTAGCTTTACATTAGTTTGTTTGCCTAGAATTTTGAAAACAAACAAATACAATGCCTTGAAAAAGTGTTCATACTTACAATTTTGCTTTTAAATATTTATTTGTTAAAATGTTTCCTTTTTTTGGGGGGGGGGTTGGGGTGTTTGGTGAGATATCAGGGGTCTAAACAGACCCCTGACATCTCCCCTTTGATACAGGAAAAGGGACTGAGGACACAGATTCCCCAGTCCCTTTCACAGCAGCCTCAGCTGCACTGAAGATGAATGGGCAGGAGATAGAGACTCCTCTCCATTCAGAAACTGAAGCATCATAAACACGGTTTATGATACTCCGTCATGAATGAACAGAGTCGGTGATCTCCGATTCTGTGCATTCGGAAAAGGAAGGAGCCAGTGAATGACATATTTCTCCTGCTCCTTCTTCCGCTCTCCATCCTGACAGATCCAGGACTAGGGGGGGACCAGAAGAGGAGCCGGGGAGGACACAGGGGACAATCGGAGATGATCGGTGCAGCTGTGGGGGCAGTTACAAACACTGATCTCGCTGACAGCCGCGGGAGGGAGAGGAGGAGAAGCAGCTGTCAGGAAAACTATACAGGGAGATCGGTGCTTGTAACTGCCTCCACTGCCGCACCGATCATCTGTGAGGCTGCCCGGCCCCCCCTGCTACACTGAGGATGCCCGGTGTACTGGCCTCCTGCCAGTTATCAGGTCAAGCATTGGAGCATTTGCACGAGTACAAGTATCGGTATTGGTGCATCCCTAGTCTACACACTTCAGGTGTTCTATGAAATTTATGGACTTCTTTTAGAATGGACTTTTAGCGCTGCATTTTACTTTGAATACTCCACAAAGCTGTAGCTGCAACGAAAGGTGGTTCTACAAAGTATTGACTCGGAGGGCTGAATACAAATGCACGCCACACTTTTTACATATTTATTTGAAAAATATTTTGAAAACCTTTTATCATTTTCCTTCCACTTCACAATTATGTACCACTTTGTGTTGGTCTATCACATAAATTCCCAATAAAATACATTTATGTTTTTGGTTGTAACAGATGTGGAAAATTACAAGGGCTATGAATATTTTTTCAAGGCACTGTATATATAAAAATATCAAAATAGAATTAGGATAAAATCGCTCACAAATCAGCAGTAGCTAAACAGTCTAACATTTGTCTAGTTGCTTCCTACCATTGTATAACAGTATATCACTAGTTAAAGCGGTTGTATACCGCAAAACTTTTTTTTTTTTTTTTTCAACCTGCAAGGCAAAGGCATAATGAGCTAGTATGACTAGCATACTAGCTCATTATCAGTCACTTACCTTAGATCGAAGCCCCCGCAGCGGTCCACGGACACGTCCACCGTTGCCGCCATGATACCCGGAGTGACTTCCGGGTATCGCCGCTCCGGCGCTGTGATTGGCTGGAGTGGCGATGACGTCACTCCCGCACATGCGCGAGCAACATCATGATCCCCGCGCATGCGCGAATTCCGGCAGTGTCCGGCGGGCTCCCATTCAAGAGCCGCCGCGCTCAGTGCGCCTGCGCCGTTTTCTATGGTGCGCATGCGCCATAGATATCGGTACAGTCTTTTTTGCAAATATATTGCAAGCACCTACAGGTAAGCCTTAATGTAATGTAACCCCTGTAGGTGCATGTAATATTTTTGGGTATACAACTGCTTTAAAATAAGAAGTTTATCTGAAATGTGATGGAATCTGGACTGGAAAGGTTTCTCCTTTTTTAAATTCGAACTCCAGGCGACAAAAATATAATTTAATTATATTCCTCAACAGCCACAGAGGATATAAATCCACTTTGTGTGCAGCAAATGCCTTCGGAAACCCAGCTATTAGGCTCGGTTCACACTGATGCAACATGGAATCTGACTTGTGAGACCTGAAGTCGGGTGACATGTGAAATTCAGTGTCTCCCTATGAGAGCTGTCTTAACTGATACTACACTCCGCCACACATAACGTTTTGCTTTTAGACCATGAAGTTCAATTTTGGTCTCATCTGACCAGAGCGCCTTCTTTTGCGTTTGCTGTGTCCCCCACATGGCTTCTCGCAAACTGCAAACAGAACTTCTTATGGCTTTCTTTCAACAATGGCTTTCTTCTTGCCACTCTTCCATAAAGGATAGATTTGTAGAGTGTACGACTAATAGCTGTCCTCTGGACAGATTCTACCACCTGAGCTGTGGATCTCTGCAGCTCCTCCCGAGTTACCATGGGCCTCTTGGCTGCTTCTTGGATTAATGTTCTCCTTGCCAGTTTAGGTGGACGGCAAGGTCTTGGTAGGTTTATGCCATACTCTTTCCATTTTCGGATGATGGATTTAACAGGTGACTTCTGTAGGCAATTGGTTCCACTAGTTTTTAGTTAGGGGTATCAGAGTAAAGAGGGCTAAATACAAATGCACGTCACACTTTTCAAATATTTATTTGTAAAAAAAAATGAAAACCATTTATAATTTTCCGTCCACTTTACAATTATTTTCCACTTTGTGTTGGTCTTTCACATAAAATCCCAATAAACCACATTTATGTTTTGGTTTTAACATGACACAAAATGGAAAATTTTGGGTATGAATTATTTTTCAAGGAACTGTACTTACCCTTTAAACTCTGCCAGCTTCAAAAGTTTGAAGGCAGCCATATACTGGCCAGGTATAGAGTTATTTTACACTGGTGGTCAGGCGGTGATAACAACAGGTGGCTAAGCCACGGTTTTATTGCTCCAGGCTGTCCACCAGAATTCCAACATTACAGCTTGACAGGGCTGTACACATGCCAAAGCCATTAATCTTTGCTTTGCAAGATCAATGGGACCGTACTCCAACCATGAGCCAAATTATTGGCTTCCAGTTGTGGCACTGCCCCGCAATGTAAAATTGCCTTTTTAGATTGCTTTTCAGAGGGCAAGCATTATTGCTTGTGTGAAAGAGCCCTTATTTACCCAACAATGAATCCATACACTACATGGGTACTTCAGCCAAACAGATAGGGCTTTCAAAGAGTCCAGTAGTTTCACACAGAGGGCAGCTATCATTCTCTACAGCACGATGGCAGGAGACAGAACTGTGATTGCTTTTTCTTTTACCTGATTCTATTTGCAATGTTTTACATGAGAGTTCAATTTATTTATTTTTTTCTAAAGCAGGTGGCTGAGGGGTTATCTCTCTTATTTTGCAGCTCTTATGTCCTGGGTTCAATTCAAGTTTGGAACAACCAGCTATGATTAAGCACTGAGTCACAGTGCGAAACGCGTCAGCTCCTGTTTGCTGCTTTCCATGCTGTGATATGTTTTTCACATTTTTGTTTTAATAAACAACCATTTTTGGAGTGCGGCTGTCCAAGCATTTTTTCCTGTTCTCTGCTTTGGAACAACCTTGAAGATCTTTTGTCATGGGTTCGATTCCAGTATGAAACTTTTCTCCAGTCACTCACATTGTCTAAATCATACCTAAAAAAAGTAGAACTGAAGGCATTTTTTTTCCATTTTTAGATAGAGTAAGAGAGGGTTAGAATCCCTGACAGTTTGGGGTAATTTCCCATCACTTCCTGCTCCATAGCTACAAAAGGAGGCGAGAGGAAAACCCTTCAAAGTGAGTGAAATCCCTGGTAGTCACCAGCAGTAGTGTCCCCATTGGAAGATTTCCCTTCTTCCTTTTCTGGTAAACCCTCAAAATTTTAGATTTTTTTTTTCACTTTCTGTGAAAATGGTCACCAGTAGGGATAAGCTTCGTGTTCGCGTCAAACACACATTCGACTCGAACATCGGCTGTTCGATTGTTCGACGAAGAACGAACGTTATGATCCGTTTGCGCCAAATTCGTGTTGCGCGACACGGCCCATAATTCACTGCGGCATCGCAGTTCATTGCTGGCTGATGATTGGCCAAGCATGCACTATGACCCGCATGCTTTGGCCAATCACAGTGCAGAAAAAACGGAGAGCCGTAATTGGCCAAAGCCAGGGTGGCTTTGGCCAATTATGGCTCAGGGGGTTTAGTACACGCCCCACACTATATAAGGCCGCCTGGAAGTTGGCCTTGTGTAGTGTGTTGGTGTTTGTGAAAGAGGCAGTTTCAGAGAGATAAACAGTGTCATTTATATTGAGTTAGATAGAGCAGGCAGGCGAGTCAGTTAGCTGCTGTTACAGTGTGTAGAGAATATATATGCATCCTAGGTGTTGTATATATATTTATACACTGTATTGAGTTTAGCTAGATCCGTTCCTGTTAGTCTCTATACTGTGACAGGCAGGCAGATGATTGTGCTAGCTGCAGACAGTCAGTGTTTCACTTAGTGTACTACTGTGTGCTTTGCATAGCATTCACCTAAAGCTCACCTGGATACAGTTATTCTCTATACTGTGACAGGCAGACCGGTGATTGTGCTAGCTGCAGACAGTCAGTGTTTCACCTAGGCCCCTTTCACACTGGGGCGGTTTGCAGGCGCTATTGTGCTAAAAATAGCGCCTGCAAACTGTCCCTAAACAGCGGCTGCTGTTTCTCCAGTGTGAAAGCCCGAGGGCTTTCACACTGGAGCAGTGCACTAGCAGGACGGTAAAAAAAGTCCTGCTAGCCGCATCTTTGGAGCGGTGAGAGGAGCGGCGTGTTTACCGCTCCTCCACCGCTCCTTCCCATTGAAAGTAATGGGAAACTGCGGTAATACCGCAGGCAATGCGCCTCTGCAGAGGCGCATTGCCGGTGGTATTAACCCTTTTTAGGCCGCTAGCGGGGGTTAAAACCGCACCGCTAGCGGCCGAATACCTCTGCAATTCCGACGGTATAACGCCGCTAAAAATAGCGGCGCTATAACGCCACCGCACCCACCGCCCCAGTGTGAAACCAGCCTTAGTGTACTACTGTGTGCTTTGCATAGCATCCACCTAAAGCTCACCTGGATACAGTTATTCTCTATACTGTGACAGGCAGGCCGGTGATTGTGCTAGCTGCAGACAGTCAGTGTTTCACTTAGTGTACTACTGTGTGCTTTGCATAGCGATCACCTAAAGCTCACCTGAATACAGTTATTGTCACGTACCTGATGGTAGTGAGCCCGAATTGCAGGGGACGGCCTCCCTTACGGCTCCCACTCCCGACCCCCTGGTAAGGTAACAGTTGGCACAGGAGTATTGAGTTAGATAGAGCAGGCAGGCGAGTCAGTTAGCTGCTGTTACAGTGTGTAGAGAATATATATGCATCCTAGGTGTTGTATATATATTTATACACTGTATTGAGTTTAGCTAGATCCGTTCCTGTTAGTCTCTATACTGTGACAGGCAGGCAGATGATTGTGCTAGCTGCAGACAGTCAGTGTTTCACTTAGTGTACTACTGTGTGCTTTGCATAGCATTCACCTAAAGCTCACCTGGATACAGTTATTCTCTATACTGTGACAGGCAGACCGGTGATTGTGCTAGCTGCAGACAGTCAGTGTTTCACCTAGGCCCCTTTCACACTGGGGCGGTTTGCAGGCGCTATTGTGCTAAAAATAGCGCCTGCAAACTGTCCCTAAACAGCGGCTGCTGTTTCTCCAGTGTGAAAGCCCGAGGGCTTTCACACTGGAGCAGTGCACTAGCAGGACGGTAAAAAAAGTCCTGCTAGCCGCATCTTTGGAGCGGTGAGAGGAGCGGCGTGTTTACCGCTCCTCCACCGCTCCTTCCCATTGAAAGTAATGGGAAGCTGCGGTAATACCGCAGGCAATGCGCCTCTGCAGAGGCGCATTGCCAGTGGTATTAACCCTTTTAAGGCCGCTAGCGGGGGTTAAAACTGCACCGCTAGCGGCCGAATACCTCTGCAATTCCGACGGTATAACGCCACTAAAAATAGCGGCGCTATAACGCCACCGCACCCACCGCCCCAGTGTGAAACCAGCCTTAGTGTACTACTGTGTGCTTTGCATAGCATTCACCTAAAGCTCACCTGGATACAGTTATTCTCTATACTGTGACAGGCAGACCGGTGATTGTGCTAGCTGCAGACAGTCAGTGTTTCACCTAGGCCCCTTTCACACTGGGGCGGTTTGCAGGCGCTATTGTGCTAAAAATAGCGCCTGCAAACTGTCCCTAAACAGCGGCTGCTGTTTCTCCAGTGTGAAAGCCCGAGGGCTTTCACACTGGAGCAGTGCACTAGCAGGACGGTAAAAAAGTCCTGCTAGCCGCATCTTTGGAGCGGTGAGAGGAGCGGCGTGTTTACCGCTCCTCCACCGCTCCTTCCCATTGAAAGTAATGGGAAACTGCGGTAATACCGCAGGCAATGCGCCTCTGCAGAGGCGCATTGCCGGTGGTATTAACCCTTTTTAGGCCGCTAGCGGGGGTTAAAACCGCACCGCTAGCGGCCGAATACCTCTGCAATTCCGACGGTATAACGCCGCTAAAAATAGCGGCGCTATAACGCCACCGCACCCACCGCCCCAGTGTGAAACCAGCCTTAGTGTACTACTGTGTGCTTTGCATAGCATCCACCTAAAGCTCACCTGGATACAGTTATTCTCTATACTGTGACAGGCAGGCCGGTGATTGTGCTAGCTGCAGACAGTCAGTGTTTCACTTAGTGTACTACTGTGTGCTTTGCATAGCGATCACCTAAAGCTCACCTGAATACAGTTATTGTCACGTACCTGATGGTAGTGAGCCCGAATTGCAGGGGACGGCCTCCCTTACGGCTCCCACTCCCGACCCCCTGGTAAGGTAACAGTTGGCACAGGAGTAAGGAGTGGCACGGGTGCCTGGCAGGATCAATTGTGGTGAGGTGGTGATTCAAACACCCGGAAGCTTCCTTGCAGAATACCGGAACTGGAACGGCTAGCAGGCTGGATCGGAAGTAGCACAGCAGACTGGATCGGTCTCGCAGACTGGATCGGAAGAAGCACAGCAGACAGGATCAGCTAGCAGGCAGGTTCAGCTTAGCAGGCTGGATCTGGGACAGTTCAGCAGACTGGATCGGTCTCGCAGACTGGATCGGAAGAAGCACAGCAGACAGGATCGGCTAGCAGGCAGGTTCAGCTTAGCAGGCTGGATCTGGGACAGCTCAGCAGACTGGATCGGTTTAGCAAACTGGATCGGAACCAGGAACAGGGTAGTAAACAGGCCGGGTCAGATATCAGGCGGGCAGCAGAAGTACAGGATGCAGGCAAAGGGTAGTCACAACAAGCCGGGGTCGGGTGCAGGCAGATAACAGGTTGGTCAAGGTAAGCCGGGTCTTTTAGCACAGGTATGGTCTCAGATCAGGGTTTAGCACACAACGCTGTAGAGCAGACAGCAGGGACTGTCTGTAAATGACAGGTTTAAATAGTCTCTCTGGCGCCACCCGCTGGACGCACGCGCGAACGGAGACCAGGAAGTCCGGGGCGCCTGTTTCTGGCAGGATCTCCATGACAGTTATTCTCTATACTGTGACAGGCAGGCCGGTGATTGTGCTAGCTGCAGACAGTCAGTGTTTCACTTAGTGTACTACTGTGTGCTTTGCATAGCATTCACCTAAAGCCTAAATTTTTGATGCAATACTTTGCAACAGGGCTCATTGCTGCGCTCTAAGTACAGTATCTGTGAGGGGTTGCAGTGTTGTGGCACCAGCACCAGTGCCTAAGGCCCAATTTTTCAGCCCCTGTTCAACAGGGGCATGCAATTACAATTCTTGATCTAATATTTCACAGCTGGGCCCATCCCTGCGCCCACCAAGAGTAACTGTGAGGACTTACAGTGTTGTGGCACCAGCACCACCGCCACCACCAAAGGCCTAATTTTTCAGCCCCTGTTCAACAGGAGCATGCAATTACAATTCTTGATCTAATAATTCACAGCAGGGCCCATTCATGCGCCCACCAAGAGTAACTGTGAGGGCCGGAGGTGTATCTAGTAAAAATGGCGCCTATGGCAAGGACTGAAACTGCGCCCCTGTTAAAACATAAATGCGGCCTTACCAGCACCCATAAATGCGGCCTTACCAGAACCCATAAATACGGCCTTACCAGCACCCATAAATGCAGTAACATCAGCACCCATAAATGCAGTAAAATCAGCACCCATAAATGCAGTAAAATCAGCACCCATAAATGCAGCCTTACCAGCACCCATAAATGCAGTAATATCAGCACCCATAAATGCAGCCTTACCAGCACCCATAAATGCAGTAATATCAGCACCCATAAATGCAGCCTTACCAGCACCTATAATTGCAGTAATATCAGCACCCATAAATGCAGTGTCGGCCCAAGACATTGTGCTGCCTGGTACCAAAAATGAAATGCTGCCCCCCCCCCCCAAAAAAAATCACGCCCACCAAAATGCCCCCACATCCATTATTTTATATTATGATAACTAAAGTGGACCTGTCATGGCTCTATACATGTATATAAGAGTGTAAAGAGGACCTGTTATGGCTCTATACATGTATATAAGAGTATAAAGTGGACCTGTCATGGCTCTATACATGTATATAAGAGTATAAAGAGGACCTGTTATGGCTCTATACATGTATAGGAGTGTAAAGAGGACCAGTCATGGCATTATACGTGTATATAGAAGTATAATAAGGACCTTACATGGCTCTATACATGTATGTAGGAGTATAAAGAGACCTGTCATGGCTCTATACATGTATGTAGGAGTATAAAGAGGACCTGTCATGGCTCTATACATGTATGTAGGAGTATAAAGAGGACCTGTCATGGCTCTATACAGGTATATAGAAGTATAAAGAGGACCTGTCATGGCTCTATACATGTATATTGGAGTATAAAAGGACCTGTGCTTGGCCGGCGGCCGCGATGCCACCCACGATCGCTCCACAGAGAGCCAGAACGGGGATCTGTTAATGTAAACAGACAGATCCCCATTCTGACAGGGGAGGAGAGACAGATCTGCTGTTCCTAGTGATTAGGAACAGAGATCTCTCTCCTCCTCCAGTCAGTCCCATCCCCCCCAGTTAGAAACACCTCCCCATTTAACCCCTTTCCAGACAGTGACATTTACACAGTAATCAGTGCAGTTTTATAGCACAGATCGCTGTATAGATGTCAATGATCCCAAATATGTGTCAAAAGTGTCCGAACCTGTCCACTGCAATGTCGTAGATCACTGCCATTACTAGTAAAAAAGTTAATAATAAAAATGCTTGAAGTGCAGTGGGGAGTGGAGCGGGCAATTTGCCTCACAGTGCAGGGGGCAGTGCCGGGACAAAGTCAACCAGCACCCAGGGCGAACATGCCAAGCTGCGCCCCCCCATGACCAATTATCTTACACACACACAAATACATTATATATATATATATATATATATATATATATATATATAGTGCAGAGGTCAGAATTGGATAGATTACAAAGTACAAGGATCAGGAGCAGTGTGTACAGTGTTCAGAGGTAGAGTATGTACAGTAATATACAATGTGCAGAAGTCAAGAGCGGTAAACTGCAGAGTACAGAGACCAGGAGTATATACACCCTAGTGCATAGCAGTAGCCCCTATAAATTATATCAAATTTAGTGTATGTGTCATTATCAAATCTGACCAAGTGAAATATATAGCACATGAATATGGAACCAAAATACCAGTGCTGCAAACAAAATTATGAAGGGGCGAATCCCAAAACATATAATGCGAACAACTCATAAATATTCAATTACATATCACATGTGGGACCAAAATCCCTGTGCTGCAAAAACATTTTGTGAGGGAACTGTAAATAAAAAATGTAAAATACTATAACATATAATGTGAATAACTCCCAAATATTCAAATAACTCTAGTCAAATTCTTATGGTTCATTTGTACACAATTTGGTTTTGGAGTTACTACCAAACTCCCAGTGCTGCAAATCAAACACACAGTGCAAAGTAATATTAAAGTGCACTATAAAAAAACAGTCCACTAGAGCAGTGGTCTCCAAACTGCGGCCCTGGGGCCGGATGTGGCCCTTTGCTTGCCTTTATCTGGCCCTTGAGGCATTATTCCTGCCAATGACAGGGCATAATTCCTTCTACTGACAAAAAAAGGGGCACTATTCCTCCCAACGACACCAGATCGCACATTGTTAACTCCCACTGGGCACAGTTCGGCCCCCCTGAAGTCTGAAAGACAGTAAACTGGCCCTTTAGAGAGTTTGGAGACCCCTGCACTAGAGAGCAAGTGCTCTTGTGCACATTGCTGGATCGAGATGGGGCTCAAGCAAGTGGCTGACAGATTCCTCCATCCACACAAGTTGGATGGATGTGGGAATTGTATTCTGACAGCAGGGACTCTCCCCTATCAAAATACACTGATCAGCACTGCTTCCGTTTGGCTGCAAACAGCTAATCGAACAAGGATTTCTAGCAGAAGTGGATATAACAAATCGGTTTCTGTCTAACAGAGAGGGTTACACATCGATCAAAAATTCAGACCCTGCTGAACCCAATGAATTCTTTGCTGTGTATTCAGTTTTACCTTGTACTTTGCTTCAGCGGGCTCTCTGCAGTTCTGTTACTGGTCCCCTGCAGCTCCTGTGTCAGTTAGGAGTGACAGTGGTCACACTCCAGCCTCCAATTTAGACCATACAGGGTTAATCTTCCTCTATATGTGATAGGGAGGAGGAGGAGAGCACTGGAGCTGGCTGAAGCATAGAATCAAGTAAAAAAAGACTATACAGTACCCCCCTTCTCCCCCCTCCCCCACACTGCAAGAGTGGACTTTCTTGAAGTTGGGCTGGGATAAGAAATCACCTCCTTTGCTGTGTAATGTTATATTCTTGAACAGGTTAGGGATTAGTGTGACATTTCAGGTGCTACATATATGTAATCCACATACACATTATATCTTATTAAAAAATCATTCTTTTTAGAAGATATAATGTGTATGTGGATTACATATAATGTAGCACCTGAAATGTCACACTAATTCCTAACCTGTTTAAGAATTTTACTTTCAATAAACCTGCAGTGAAAAGTGCAGGGCACGTTTATAATCACAGTATGGAATGCAGAGCAGTCGGGACTCACAGTAGAAGAGGATCCAGCCTGTCATCCCTGATTTACACATCTTCACTCTGCTCTGGAGGAGGAGCGCTTTGCTGTGTGCTGGGCGGGAACCAAAGATCGATGCTGCAGTGAGAGGTTCTCTTTCTGCTCCGCCCACATGCATTTTCGCTGGGACTGTACCAGCTCCGATCCAGGGGGGGGGGGGGGAGACTCATAGGAACTCAAGAAGGGAGCCTAGAAAGGGGTGCATCTGCTGCCGCAGAGCAGTGAGCAGGAGCGCATAATCCTTAAATTAGGCAGGCAACAGGGGCATACAAGTTTTACAGCTACATTTTGTGGATAGATTTTTCTGCTCACAGCTTTGCCGCCCCCCTAAAAGTGCCGCCTGGTACAATGGTACCATCTGGTCCCATGGTAGGGCCGGCCCTGCATAAATGCAGCCTTACCAGCACCCATAAATGCATCCTTACCAGCACCCATAAATGCAGTAATATCAGCACCCATAAATGTAGTAACATCAGCACCCATAAATGCAGCCTTACCAGCACCCATAAATGCGACCTTACCAGCACCTATAAATGCGACGGTACCAGCACCCATAAATGCGACCTTACCAGCACCCATAAATGCAGCCTTACCAGCACCCATAAATGTAGTAACATCAGCACCCATAAATGCAGCCATACCAGCACCTATAATTGCAGTAATATCAGCACCCATAAATGCAGCCTTACCAGCACCCATAAATGCAGTAACATCAGCACCCATAAATGCAGCCTTACCAGCACCCATAAATGCAGTAACATCAGCACCCATAAATGCAGTAACATCAGCACCCATAAATGCAGCCTTACCAGCACCCATAAATGTAGTAACATCAGCACCCATAAATGCAGCCATACCAGCACCTATAATTGCAGTAATATCAGCACCCATAAATGCAGCCTTACCAGCACCCATAAATGTAGTAACATCAGCACCCATAAATGCGGCCATACCAGCACCTATAATTGCAGTAATATCAGCACCCATAAATGCAGCCTTACCAGCACCCATATATACGGCCTTACCAGCACCCATAAATGCAGCCTTACCCATTAAGGCAGTAATATCAGCACCCATAAATGCGGAGGAATCGTGCGGTGTATGGGCACTTAGCAGGAGGGAGAGAGAGCGGCCTCCATGGAGCGGATCATGTGGTGTACGGGAACAGCACTAGGCAGAAAGGCAGAGTGGAATGGACCATCAGAGACAGTGACTGTGTGCATACCTCCCAACTTTGTAAAGTCCCTTCGCGGGACATTCTGATGTCCCCTATCCCCTGCCAACCAGAGTTGTTGAGCGGGGGGTGCGGGACATTGCCAAAAAAAAACGGGAATTGCGCCACAGAAGTTGTTGAGCGGGGGGGGGGGGTTTGTTGCCGCCGGAACATTTTGAAAAAAAAAAGTTGTTGAGCGGGGGGGGGGGGGGGGGGGCGCGGCAGCGGCAGGGGGGGCATACTAGTGCGCCGATCGCGGGGGGGGTGCTCTTAACTGCTGCTTCTGCTCCTCTTCTTCTGTTCATGTGCGGGAAACATGATAGTCTTGCGGGAGTGCGGGAAGGAGGAGCCTCTGCGGGTAAAACCCGCACAATCCGTGCCAGTTGGGAGGTATGACTGTGTGCAGTGGTACACAGACAGGTCACACTCACTGGCAGTGGCACTGTGATGATCAGGGACACGCAGCGGTGCTGGGGAGTAGGATCACCAGCGGCCCTGTCTGCTTAGCACACATGCACAATCGCACATGATGATGACTTTAAGGCCCCTTTCACACTGGGGCGGTGGGGGCATCGGCGGTAAAGCGCCGCTATTTTTACCGTCATTTTCGTGGTGCTATTCAGCCGCTAGTGGGTGCTTTTAACCCCCACTAGCGGCCGAGAAAGAGTTAAAACCGCCCGCAAAGCGCCGCTTTGATTTCAATGGGCAGGGGCGCTTTAGGAGCCGCTCCTAGAGAGCCTCAAAGATTCTGCTTGCAGGACATTTTTTAACGTCCTGCCAGCGCACCGTCCCAGTGTGAAAGCCCTCGGGCTTTAACACAGGAATAAATGGAGCCGCTCTTTCAGGGTGCTTTGCAGGCGCTATTTTTAGCATTATAGCGCCTGCAAAGCACCTCAGTGCGAAAGGGGTCTAAAGCTACTTTTAGACTGAGGCCCATCTTTGAGGCGCTGTAGGAGCGGTGTATACACTGCTTCTAAAGCGCCCCTGCCCATTGAAATCAATGAGCAGTGCCACTGAACTGCCAGCAAAGCGGTCTTAACCCTCTTTGGGCCGCTAGCGATGCGCTGGCAGGATGCTCAAAAAAGTCCTGCCAGCCGCATCTTTGAGGCGCCCCGCTAGCGGCCGAACTGTGCCGCAAAAACTACGGTAAAGCGGCGCTACAATAGCGGCGCTTTACGGCCGACGGCGCAACGTCCCAGTGTGAAAGTAGCCTAAGTCATCATGTGCCAGGCACAGGCCCAAACAGAAACAATAAGCCAAATATAGTGCTCAATATCTGGATTAAATAAATTATAATTATGCATAGCCATAGATATCATAAATAAAGTGATTTGTGCAACAGCAGGTACTACTTGCACAAATCACTTTATTTATGATAACTATGGTTATGCATAATTATAATTTATTTAATCCAGATATTAAGCACTATTATATTTGGCTGCTTGGCAGACAGTTGGCACACATCTTACACTTGCACATGATGATAGGTACGTTGTTGTGACTATAGTACGGTAGTACCTGCTGCCTGCTCCCTTCATGATCCAATTGTCCAAGTCTCCTCTCAGTCAGTTCTCCTCTTCAGAGAACTCACGTGAGTCGTGACGTCACCGACCCCGCTCACGCTCGGGGAGAAATTGAAGCTGCGAAGAGGAGGGTAGGCAGAGATTCAGGCTCCGCCTCCGCCAGTTACCCGAATGATGGTCTGGCCAGTCGCGCTCATCAACAAGCATGAGGGGGGGGGGGGGCGCCTGTCACTCTCCTACCCACTGCCAGGCCAAACAGTACTTGCAAGTGCCGGCGCTGAAGCTATGTTAGTGCGGGTGGCGGCCGCAAGAGGACAGGTGGGAATGTTTTTTCGTGCAGGGAGCGGCTTTTTGACGCCCATGGTACTTGCCATGCCTGCCATACCATGGATACGCCACTGGTGAGGGCTTACAGTGTTGTGGCACCAGCACCACCACCAAAGGCCCAATTTTTCCTACCACTGTTCAACAGTGGCATGTAAATACAATTCCTGATATAATAGTTGACAGCAGGGCATTTCAGCGCCCACCAAGAGTAGCTGTGAGGGCTTACAGTGTTGTGGCAACACCAACACCTAAGGGGCAAATTTCTGCAGAGTATATATGGCAGGCCCCTACTTTCAAACATCCAACTTACAAACGACTCCTACTTGCAAACGAAAGGAGACAACAGGAAATGAGAGGAAATCTATCCCTAGGAAGGCAAATTCTCTCCTGTAAGAATTAATATGTGAAAAAGGAGTCTCCTCTCCACTGATGCTTTATCACCAATCCTTGTTTCAATAAAAAAAAACACATTTTCCAAAAACATTTTTCATTGGGACGGAAAGTGAGGTGAAATTTTCTGAACAGGTGCACAGACAGCAAAACAAATGTTACAGGGGTGATAACCCATCCCTATTGTGAGGGGGTTAGCTCGGCAGCGGGTGTGTGTGACCCCCGAGATGGGCTCCCCACACAAAAACAGGCCCAGCAAACGGAGGTTGTGGTTTTCAGAATCAAAAAGGTGCGGTTTATTTTCTATTTACAGTGACAAAACACAGCAAAGCAAAAGAAACATAAACAAAATAAATCCTGGTCAACTTGACCTCTGACTAAACATACAGGTTTCCTAACTAACAACTGGGATCAGCCTAGTGCTGTCCTAGTCCCTAAGTCCCTGGTTTTAAATGTCCAAGCAAATAGCCACACAGGCTTTGTCTCACCGCACAGGGGTTCACTCTCCCTAGACAGTCCACACATGTCTGGTTCCAGGCATGAGCTAACATCTAATGAAGCTGGGAGTTCTTATAGAGGCCTAAATGAGCTGACAAGCTTCAGCTGGTCTCATCAACTCCCTGTCTGCACGACGCCCCACACTCTCCCTAGAGGTATGAGTCATCCATGAGCCCATTAGCCTCAGCTGGGCTTATACAACTCTCCACCTAGTTGTATAAGTCGGCGTAAAGCCTGAATCTGGGCGAAATATATCTACCCCCCTGGATGCAACCAGGTGACTTTACCTTCCTGCTGTCACATACCCCCCCCTCTTGTTTTAACCTCGGGGTTGGAACACCAGCAATCAGGCATTCATGTACTCGAGACAAAGCATCCACATTCCCCATTTGAACGCCAGGGCGATGCTTTACTGTGAAGTTGAATTTCTGGAGGGCCAGGAACCACCTATTCACTCTTCTATTTGTTTCCTTGTTTTGAGCCATCCACTTTAACGGAGCGTGATCCGTAACCATGTCAAAGTGCCTACCTAGCAGGTAGTACCGAAGGGAATCTAGAGCCCACTTCACCGCTAAACACTCCTTTTCAACGGTGGCGTAATTTACCTCATGGGACTTCAACTTCCTGCTGAGGTAAATGACTGGGTGCTCTTCCCCGTTCCAGACCTGGGACAATACTGCTCCTAACCCCACATCTGACGCATCACTTTGTACGACAAAGTCTTTAGAGAAGTCGGGTGAGTACAACACTGGCTGGCTACATAAGGCTTGTTTCAAGAATTGGAATGCTGCCTCAGCCTCGGGGGTCCATTTAATCATGACCGACCCTTTCCCCTTCGTTAGGTTGGTTAGGGGCACAACCTTAGAAGCAAAGTGGGGAATGAATCGCCGATAATACCCAGCGATTCCCAGAAAGGCTCGTACCTGCTTCTTGCTGTTGGGACGTGGCCAACTCTGGATGGCCTCGACTTTGTTGAGTTGGGGTTTTATTACTCCCCTCCCAATGGTGTACCCAAGACAAGATATTTGGCCTCCTCCTGCCCAATGGTACACTTCTTGGGGTTAGCCGTAAACCCCGCTTCCCGAACAGAGTTCAGGACTGCTTGCACTTTTGGCAGATGTGAGGCCCAATCTGTGCTATGGACAATTACGTCATCCAGGTAAGCCGCAGCATACTTCCGATGGGGCCTCAGCATCTGGTCCATTTTCCGCTGGAATGTGGCCGGCGCATTCTGTAACCCGAACGGCATTCTTTTATATTGGAACGCCCCGTCTGGGGTTACAAATGCGGTTTTCTCTTTGGCCAATTTGGCCAGGGGGATTTGCCAATACCCTTTTGTGAGGTCAAGAGTCGTCATGTATCGGGCTGTTCCCAGCCGGTCGATCAACTCATCTATACGTGGCATGGGGTAGGTGTCAAATTTTGTAACTTTGTTCAACTGACGAAAATCGTTACAAAATCGCCAGCTCCCATCCGGTTTAGGCACCAACACAATGGGACTAGACCAATCACTTTGGGACTCCTCTATCACCCCTAAGTTCAGCATTTTCTGTACTTCCTCCCGTATTGCCTCCCGTCGGGCCTCTGGGATCCGATAGGGTTTTAACTTCACCCTTTCACCGGGCGGGGTAATGATGTCATGCTCTACCCCAGATGTTTGTCCCGGCAGCTCAGAGAATACCTCCTTGTTGCGAAGCACAAACTCCTTAACCTCCTGTTGTTGGGGTTGTGACAAGGTGGCTGCTATTCCAACCTCAGGAATCACGCAACCAGTTTGAGCTGGTGACCAAGTGTCTGCGACTAGGGACTCTCTATCCCTCCAGGCTTTCAACAGATTAACGTGATAGATCTGTTCGGGCTTTCGCCTTCCTGGTTGTCTGACCTTGTAATTCACTTCGCTCACTTTTTCTATTATCTCGTAGGGGCCTTGCCATTTGGCAAGGAATTTACTTTCAACCGTAGGGACAAGTACCAGTATCCTATCCCCCGGGGAAAAGGTACGGGTCTTGGCTCCACGGTTGTACACTCTCTGCTGTGCTAACTGCGCTTGGGCCAAATGTTCCTTCACGATGGGCATTACCTGTGCAATTCGGTCTTGCATCAGGGCGACATGCTCAATCACACTCCTGTGGGGAGAACTCTCACTTTCCCAAGTTTCCTTGGCAATATCCAACAGCCCTCTTGGGTGTCTCCCATACAGTAACTCAAAGGGGGAGAATCCCGTAGAGGATTGGGGCACCTCCCTAATAGCAAACATCAGATAAGGAAGTAGACAGTCCCAATCCTTTCCATCTCTATCCACCACTTTCTTCAACATTTGTTTTAGGGTTTTGTTGAATCTTTCAACCAGCCCATCGGTTTGGGGGTGATACACAGATGTACGTAATTGCGTCACTTTGAACAATTTACACAGCTCCTTCATAACCCGGGACATAAAGGGTGTACCTTGGTCCGTAAGCAGTTCTTTACAAATACCCACCCGGCTAAACACAAGAGATAGCTCTTTGGCTATGGTTTTGGCCGAGGTATTTCGGAGAGGGATCGCTTCTGGATAACGGGTGGCATAGTCCATTATAACTAATATGTACTGGTGCCCCCTAGCGGACTTGATTATAGGACCTACCAAATCCATGGCGATCCTCTCAAACGGGACCTCAATGATGGGTAGAGGGACCAGCGGGCTACGGAAATGTGGCATCGGGGCCGACCTCTGACACACAGGGCAGGAGGAACAATAATTTTCTATGTCCTTCATCACCCCGGCCAATAGAATCTCTGTAATACCCTCTCTCGGGTTTTCTCTGTCCCCAGATGACCTCCAAGAATGTGCCCATGGGCCAACTCCAACACCAACTTCCTGTAAGGTTTGGGCACCACAAGCTGCTCCACGGTTTCTTCTGCCCTTTTTGCCACCCGATACAGTAGGTCCTTCTCTACGCTGAAGTATGGGTAAGTGCAGGTATTATCTGGGTTCACTAACTCGCCATCTATTTTCACTACGTTTTCCCGTGCCTTTATTAGGGCGGGGTCTTTCAACTGTTCTGTGGCAAAGTTTTCCCTGTGAACCTCAAGATCAGAAAACTCCACAGACGGTAGGTTTTCGTCTGAGGAGGTGGGCTCCTCTCCAGTTTCTTGAGTCTCCCCTGCCAATACTGATAAGGGAAATTCCGGAGAGTCCTCACCACTCTCAGGGGAGTTCTGGCTATCACATTCCTGGTACATAGGGGCACCAGTGGGGGGCTCAGGATCATCCCACAGTTCCCAGAACTTCGGAAAATCCCTTCCCACAATGGCGTCATGCGGTAACTGAGATACTAAGCCCACTGGATGAGAGAGGGTACCTTTGGGGGTCTCGAAACACACTGTAGTCACTGGATACTCTCGGGTGTCCCCATGCACACAAATAACAGCTACCTTGCTATTCCCAGAGACCTCTGTTTTAACTAACTCCGCCTTTATCAGGGTCACAAGGCTACCTGAATCCAGCAATACCACAACATTTCTACCATTAACACACATTTTGCATAAATGTTTCTCAGTTCCTCGAATGGCAGTGCATGCGACTGTCGCACACAGCGACTGACGTCTGCCCGTCAGAAAGTCACACTGCATGGGTTCCTCCACAACCGGGCAATTGGCTGCAATATGTCCCGCTTGCCGGCAGCGGTAGCAAACGATCCTTCTTGCCGCCTCTTGAGCCGCTGACTTCCCAGGCTGTTCTCGCCAAACTTGGGGTAGAGCTCCCACCCTCTCACTCTCTCCACCCTTACCCCTTGGAATCCTCTTATCCGCCCCTGGGGATGGTCTGGTCTTAGGGTGGAAAGTCCGAGTGTCTCTGGAAGAGGCCGTCAGGTTCTCTGTAGCCAAGTATTTCTCCACACGATCCACAAGACCATCGGCCGTCTCTGGGTCTCCATGGCTTACCCACTTTTGGATGGCAGTAGGAAGAGCTCTCAAAAACCGATCCATTACAACACGTTCCACAATCTTTGGTGCGGACAAAGTCTCTGGCTGTAGCCACTTTCTGCTCAGGTGAATGAGATCATACATTTGAGACCTGGGGGGTTTTCCAAGCTGGAAAGTCCAGTTATGCACACGCTGAGCCCGGACAGCCTGGGTGACACCCAGCCTTGCCAATATTTCAGCTTTTAGCATCACATAGTCTTTTGCTTGGTCAGGCTCTAGGTCATAGTAAGCCTTCTGCGATTCACCAGTTAACAGAGGAGCCACCAGTCCAGCCCACTGCTCCTCAGGCCACTTTTCTCTTTCAGCAGTCCTTTCAAATGTGGTCAAAAATACCTCTGGATCATCCTCTCCAGTCATTTTTGTCAATAAACGACTCACCACAAAGGACGCGGTATTAGTGGGACGGCTTTCCTCACTGGTCTGCGGACGTTGCTGCATTACTGCTTCCATTTGTTGTAGTCTCTGCTCTTGCTTCTGTAACAGGTCTATGAAGCGGGCCTCAGATTGCTGCTGGGCTTGTTGCTGAGCTTCCAGACTCTGTTGGTGAGCTTGCTGCTGGGCTGCAAGGCTCTGTTGATGAGCTTGCTGCTGGGCTGCGAAGTTCTGTTGTTGAGCTGCAAGGCTCTGTTGATGAGCTGCAAGGCTCTTTTGCAAACCTGCATTTGTCTGCTGTTGATTGGCATTTGCTAGAGCCAGCTGCTTCAGTATCTCCTCCATGCTGGCTTAAAAAAAAACTGCCACTGGTTCTCCACCAACTGTGAGGGGGTTAGCTCGGCAGCGGGTGTGTGTGACCCCCGAGATGGGCTCCCCACACAAAAACAGGCCCAGCAAACGGAGGTTGTGGTTTTCAGAATCAAAAAGGTGCGGTTTATTTTCTATTTACAGTGACAAAACACAGCAAAGCAAAAGAAACATAAACAAAATAAATCCTGGTCAACTTGACCTCTGACTAAACATACAGGTTTCCTAACTAACAACTGGGATCAGCCTAGTGCTGTCCTAGTCCCTAAGTCCCTGGTTTTAAATGTCCAAGCAAATAGCCACACAGGCTTTGTCTCACCGCACAGGGGTTCACTCTCCCTAGACAGTCCACACAGGTCTGGTTCCAGGCATGAGCTAACATCTAATGAAGCTGGGAGTTCTTATAGAGGCCTAAATGAGCTGACAAGCTTCAGCTGGTCTCATCAACTCCCTGTCTGCACGACGCCCCACACTCTCCCTAGAGGTATGAGTCATCCATGAGCCCATTAGCCTCAGCTGGGCTTATACAACTCTCCACCTAGTTGTATAAGTCGGCGTAAAGCCTGAATCTGGGCGAAATATATCTACCCCCCTGGATGCAACCAGGTGACTTTACCTTCCTGCTGTCACACTATGTTCTCCAAAAAACTTAAAAATAGAGTTTTTGGCTGGAGCTACACTTAAAAAATGTACCTGTTCCAAATTACAAACAGATTGTACTTAAGAACAAACCTACAGTCTGTGTCTTTTTTGCACCGCCTGTATACTGCTGTTCAGAGTATATAGGGCCTTTTTTTATTTTGGGTGCGGGGTTCCCCTTAATATCCATACAAGACCCAAAGGGGCTGGTAATGGGCTGGGGTAGGGGTGGGTGATGGGGTAGCCATGCCATTTTTCTCAATGAATTTCATCCATATTGCCGGGACCAAACATTACATTAAAGCCGCAAGCAGTTTTAAATGGCTTGTTTTCCTTTAGAAATGTCATTTTGTGCAGGTACAGTTCTAACCATGGTAAACACGTGCCACTTCACAGGCATACTATAGACACCCTCCAGGTACGATATTTAAAGGAATATTTCACTTTTTTTTTTCACTCTATGCATCATTAAAATCACTAGGAAATATGCCCTATTTGACACTTGGCGAACCGCTTATCCATCAGCTAAGCAATTCACTTTTTATTCCCACCCTCACAAGTCCCATTCGCGTCTAGACTATTTTTTTGTTAATGCACCAACCCTGAGAGCCTGTACAGGCTCGGATATCCAAGCAATTTCCTGGTCGGACCACGCTCCGATTAAACTTTCCCTAGCGCTTTCTCCGGGATCCTTTCGAGTTTGCCACTGGCGTCTAAATGAGTTCTTGCTTAAGCATGTTCCCTCCAAAGTGGAATTGGAACAAACTTTGAAGCTGTACTTCACTGAAAACAACTCCCCTGAGGTCTCACCCGCCTCCGTATGGGAAGGCCACAAAGCGGTCTTTCGTGGCCAGTGCATATCACTTTCTACTGCTCTAAAACGTAATGCCAATAAAGCCAGACAATTGCTGTTGGAACAGCTCCGACAACTCGAAACGAGCTTGCTGTCTTCCCCCTCCCTGCGTACTCTTAGGGCACTAGTGAGCACTAGGGCTAGTTTGCGAGATATCGATCTAGGGAAAACGGAGAAAGCCCTTCTCCGACTGCGCCAATCCTTTTATGACAAGGCTAATAAGCCGCACACCCTCCTGGCAAGGCAACTTCAAGATTGTGCGGCTGCTACCTCACCCAACTCTATTAAAGACGCAAAGGGCACTCTCCAATCGCATCCCTCTAAAATTGCCCAGCTCTTCCATGACTATTATTCCACCCTGTATAATGACCCGAGTGTACCGCACGATCCCCCCCCTCCTGATTTATCCCAGGCCATCCACTCTTACCTAGTAGACTGCGACCTTCCCACCCTTTCCACCTCCACCCTAGCCAGCCTCAACTCCCCTATTTCTGAAGAAGAAGTAGTCGACACGGTTAAGCCTCTCCCGAATAACAAAGCCCCTTGGCCTGATGGTCTACCATACCTCTATTATAAAACCTTCTTGCCACTCCTTCTCCCCCACGTCAATCCTCTGTTTAATTCCTTCATGACCAACACACCCATTCCGAGAGACATGCAGACCTCTTTCCTTACAATGATCCCCAAACCAGGAAAGGACCATACTTTCTGTGTTCTAAGTACAGGCCGATTGCGCTTCTGAACTCGGACTTAATTGTTTTTACTAAACTACTGGCTAATAGATTAAATGCCTTTATGCCCTCATTGATCCATAAAGATCAAGTGGGGTTCATACCCCTCCGACAGGCGGGAGACAATACCCGGAGAGTTATTGACCTTGTGGAGGTGGCAAACAGGAACAGGTCTGAGGCACTGCTTCTTAGCCTAGACGCGGAAAAGGCCTTTGATAGGCTAGGCTGGCCCTTCCTCTTTGCTACACTCCGTCGAGCCGGTATAAAGGGCCCCTTCCTACGAGCCATTACTCATTTGTACTCGACCCCCTCGACCTTAGTCAGAACTCAGTTTGCCTCCTCGCCCACCTTACCTATTTCCAATGGCAAGTTATCCCCCCTCCTATACGCCCTCTGTATTGAGCCCCTAGCAGCCCATGTTAGACAAAACCCGAACATTCACGGCATCCCAGTCCGTATTAGGGACTTTAAGATTTCTCTGTTTGCGGACGATGTCCTGCTCACACTCACCCAGCCCCATATATCTCTTCCGAATCTACATGAAGAATTAGATCGTTACAGCACTCTCTCGGGCTATAAGATTAACAACTCTGAGGCCTCGTACACACGGCCGAGATTCTCGTTGAAAAAAACATGTTGTTTTTTTCGACGAGATTCTTGGACAAGAAACTTGTCCCGGCCGAGTGTACACACGCTCGTTTCAAAGAACCCGCGGTTCTTTGAAAGGAGTGTACGCGGTGACGTCATCGACTACGTCGAGCATGCGCTCGTCACATTCAATGCCGTCGCCGCCATCTTGGTATACCCTACGTATGCCTAGGAAGCTACCGCGCATGCGTCGAATTCATTTCGAACATGCGCGGGCTTCCAGGCGGACAGGTAAGTGTACACACACTCACTTTTCTCGTCGAGAAACATGCCGAGGAGAATCTCGACGAGAAAATAGAGAGCAGGTTCTCTATTTTCTCGTCGAGGTTTCTTGTCGGTTTTCTCGACGAGAAACCCGCTAGCAGCGTACACACGACCGATTTTCTCGGCAAGACCTCTCTGCCAGCAAGTTTCTTGCTGGTTCTTGCCGAGAAAATCGGTCGTGTGTACGAGGCCTGAGACAGAGGCCCTCCCCCTCAACATGACCCCTCGGACACTGTCAGCCCTCTCCCAGTCATTCAACTATACGTGGAAGACGTCCACCCTGAAGTTCCTAGGTGTCCACCTCACACCAACCTATGAAACTTTATATAAGGCCAACTTTCCTTCACTATATAAATCTATTAGGGCCTCTCTGGCTAAATGGAAAACCTTAAAGCTATCTGTCTTTGGTCGTTTGGCGACCATCAAGATGGCTATTTTACCCAGACTCCTTTACCTTTTTGAGACACTTCCTATCCCTATTCCAGCCGCACACTTCAGAACCCTTCAGGGCGACTTGCTTGAATTTTTGGGGAATTATAAGAGACACAGGATTGCTAGATCAATATTATATGCCCCCCGCAGCCAAGGGGGTCTCGCCTTTCCCAATATAGCCAAGTACTACTTGGCTGCACAGTTGCGCCCGGTGGCTTCTTGGTGTACCCTCCATGCATACAACAGATGGACACAAATTGAGAAGCTGTGGCTGGCCCCTACCCATCCTAACTTTATGTTATGGAGCACAGATACACCTCTCGGCGGGTCCCAACTGCTAGGCCCAATGGCGCTCTTACGGACACTATGGCGACGTGCTAAATCGACGTACCCGCTCACCTCCGCAGCTTCCCTGGTCACCTCCTTTTTATTCACTCCCAATGTCCCGGACAGCTTGACCTCGCAGATGTCCCACTTTTGGATGGATAGGGCCTTATTTCGGTATGGTCAGTTGGTGGATACTAGAACCAGAATCCTGAGGTCCTTCCAAGACCTGAAAGATGCCTTTGATTTACCCAGACAGGCCTTCTTTAGTTACCTACAAATCCGCCATTTTGCACAGACTCTGGTATCGAATCTGCAATTCTCCCCCTTAACGGAGTTTGAGAAAATCTGTTTGGAGGGTTCGTCCCCTAAAGGTATGATATCGTGCACCTATCAACTCCTGATCACAGATATGTCACCATCTGGTCCTCAGCATGCCTATATGCATAAGTGGGAGCAGGCCTTGGGTGAGGATATACCCTTGAAGACTTGGCAAATCATATGGTCACAGGCCCCTAGGAGTTCTGTCTGTACACTGTATAAAGAAAACCAATACAAAAGTTTACTTCGCTGGTACCAGACTCCTGACTTGCTTCACTCTATATACCCATCAGCTGATCACCGTTGTTGGCGCCGTAGTAAAGAGGTGGGGACGCTGTATCATACCTATTGGACATGCCCACTGATTGTCCCCTACTGGCAGACGGTGCATTCTCTTCTCCACTCCATCTTTGATACTTGGGTGCCATTCGACCCTAAATTGTTCCTCTTGGGTCTTCTACCCCCTTCCTTTTCCAAAACCTCGAAAAAACTCCTAGCCCAGGTGCTAACAGCGGGGAGATGCTTGGTAGCCCTGAATTCGAAAAGGAAGGAACCCCCCTCTTTGTTTGAATTGCACTCCAGGATCAGAGATGTTAAGCGGATGGAATTCCTGACTGCATCCCTAAACAATACCCTCGATTCACACAACCAAATATGGGAACTGTGGGACAAACTAGAAGCTCCTAATATCGGCTAACACGTGGTTGGTGTCCCCGGGTGGTGAGGGGGCCTGGGGTCGGGTTGTTATCCTCTTCTTTCCTACCCTTTCCCGCCTTCGACCCTTTCCTCCTCTCCCTATCCCTGTCCTCTCTAGTCCCCTTGTCTCTATCTACACTTTCTTTATCCTTTCTCCTACTCCTTTTTTTTTTGTTCCTGATTTTGATCTTAACGAGTCCGACCTTAATGGTACTACAGTTGCCTTATAGCTAGCTTTATTGTTTTAATATGGTCACACAAGGCTTAGTGTTTATTTGTTATCTATGCCTCAACTTTGTCTCTCTATGGGTGACAATGTGTGTGGACAGTCCGCCTGAGGTTTGCCATGTATCGCATAGCGTGCCTTTTATTTGTATTTTTAATTATTTTTTTGTATTGTCTGTCTTTTTCTGTTGGTGAATTTGAAAAATCAATAAAACTGTCAGTTTTCAAAAAGAAATCACAGCTCCTGAAAAAAACTACTGTTTTAAAAGATTATTTTTACATTGATACATGTCCCCTCGGGCAGGACCCGGGTCCCCAAACCCTTTTTAGGACAATAACATGCATATTAGGCGTTATAATTAGCACTTTAGATTTCGAACGTTCGCGTCCATTGTATTTAATAGGGTTCTAAAGTTCACGCGAACGTTCGGTCCGTTCGAAGGTTCTGGTGCGAACCGAACGGGGTGGGGGTTTGGCTCATCCCTAGTCACCAGGACAAATAGGTGAATCTCCCTAACAGTGACACAGACAGCAATACAAATCTAACAATTATTCCCTCTCCATTCTATCATTTAGTCCTCCTTCTCACCGCAGCACCAGCTGGGAATCAAGGCAGCTTCTCCTTCTTCCAATTTCAGATCATGTGATATGTCCGGGAGGAAGGGTAATCTGCCCTCAAACCCCAGTGACAGCAGCGTGCTGAGACTGAGGTGTGTTCTCAGCAAGCACCCACTTTCTTGTGCCCACAGCAGACTGCTTTAGTAGGAAGGAGAGAACAGAATTCTCCCTCCAGCAGCTTTCGAGGTCCCTGCTCCTTCTGACAGGAGTGACAAATGCAGTTACTCCTGTCAGGGAGGTGGAGGAGAATGAAGCAGCCAAAGTTTCCCCCCTCCACAAATAAACACTGCACCCAGGGCACATGTCCCTTTTGCACCATCTCCCCTCCTTGTCCCTGATTTAACCACGTGCCGACTGCCTTATAGCAGTTTTACACGCTGCGCAGGATCACGTATATATACGTGATCCTGCACTTCCGGGTATTGGGCGCGAGTGCACGCCGGCGGATTTTACACAGCAGGAGCCGATCAGCGGGTCCCCCGGACTTGATGTCCACTGGCACCCCCTGATCGTTCGGTACGCAGGCAGAAAGGAAGTCTGCCTATGTAAACAAGGCAGATTGCTGTTCTGTCAGTACAGAAGGCATGGATCCTGTGTCTCTGCAAAGCAAGGACACCGATCCCTGCCTTCCCCTAGTAAAAGCACCTCCCACACTACACTAGCTAGGCACACGGTTAACCCTTTGATTGCCCCTGATGTTAACTCCTTCCCAGCTAGTGTTATTAGTACAGTGACAGTGCATATTTTTAGCACTAATCACTGTATTAGTGTCACTGGTTCCCAAAAAAGTGTCAGTTAGTCTGATTTGTCTGCCGTAATATTGCAGTCCCGCTATAAGTTGCTAATCACTGCCATTACTAGTATAAATAAAAAAATAAATACAAATTCCATAAATATATTCCACAGTTTGTAGACGCTATAACTTTTGCGCAAACCAATATACGCTTATTGGGATTTTATTTTTACCAAAAATATGTAGCAGAATATTTGAAAATTGATAAAGAAATTTGATTTGTTAAATTTTTTTATTGGATGTGTTTTATAGCAAAAAGTAAAAAATATAGTTTTTTTTTTTCAAAATTGTTGGTCGTTTTTTGTTTATAGCCCAAAATATAAAAACTGCAGAGGTGATCAAATACCACCAAAAGAAAGCTCTATATGTGGGGAAAAAAGGACATACATTTTATTAGAGTACAGCGTCACACGATCGTGCAATTCTCAGTTAAATTAACGCAGTGCCGTATCGCACAAAATGTCCTGGTCATGAAGGGGGGGGTAAATCTTCCGGAGCAGAAGTGGTTAGGGCATCCCAGATAGCAAGGATAACTTGCCACAAATTTGTGGTGGTGTTAAGTCTGTTAACTTGCTGCACATTTTCTCTGGCAATTTGTACACTTGCAGAGCACTTGAAGTTCTAGTTGACACTTTTCCAATTTGTGGCAAATTTGCGTGGCAAGTCTCTAGCAAGAGCAAAGTTGCAGTGGTGAGTCTACAGTTGTGGTGATGGTGACTGCAAAGTTGCGGTGGTGACTGCAAGTCACAGTGACCCCTGTGGTGGGATGACTATTGCACAACATAACTGAACCAGAACTTGCAGTAGACATGCAGAATGTTTGCAAAGAAAGTTGATCATGTAATGTGGACTTTCTGCAATTGTGCAACAAACTTGTGAAGTCTGGCAAGTCTAGCATTAGCTTAGCAAGTAATTTTCAAACTTGCAGCACAATTACTTGCTATCTGGGATTTGCCTTTATCTGTTTGCTATGACCCATACACACTATTACACTATTAGATTTTCTGCAGATTTTTGTCTTCAGATTTACCAAAACCATATAATATGAAGTCAAACCTTAAAGAGGAAGAAAAACCCAGTAAAAAAAAAAAAAAACACACCACCTGCAAGACAAAGGCATAATGAGCTAGTATGCAGAGCATACTAGCTCATTATGTAATACTCACCTCAGATCGAAGCCCCCACAGCCGTCCTCTTCCAATGCTCGGGCAGCCGACATCTTGCCCGGGGTTTACTTCCTTGTATCGCGGCTCCAGCACTGTGATTGTCCAGGGCCGCGATGACGTCACTCCTGCGCATGCACGTGGGAGCCGCCAGTGGCGGCAAGGCCTTAAGCAGGAACGGCATGCTACAGTGCGCCTGCGCATGCGCCGTAGACAGCGGCGCCCGTGAGTTTAGTAAATATCTCCTAAACCGTGGAGGTTTAGGAGATATTTCAAACACCTACAGGTAAGCCTTAATCTAGGCTTACCTGTAGGTTAAAGTGGTTGTAAAGGGTTTACAACCACTTTAAAGCCTCGTACACACGATCGGATTTCCGTCGGACAAAGCCGTGGAATTTTGTCCGAAGGGCGTTGGACGTGAACTTGTTTTGCATACAGATGGCAGAACTTTTTCAGCCAACATTCACAAAACTACGTGGTTTATCTGCTCTTTAGCGCCACCCTTTGGGCAACTTCTGCTAATGTTGTCTGATGGTTAGCATTGGTTCGGAGCATGCGTGTTTGTACTTTAGATTTTAGTCCGACGGACTTGTGTACACACAATCGGATAATCCGACGGAACACATTTGTTGTCGGACAATTTGAGAGCATGACCATCCAACATTTATTGTCAGAAATTCTGACAACAGTTGTCCGATAGAGCATACAGACGGTCGTATTATCCGACAAAACCCTTCCATCACACAATTGTTGTCGGAATATCCGATCGTGTGTACGGGCCTTTCTGTTACAGGGGGGTGTTCTGTAGTCCTGTCCTAAGCTCCTCCATAGTAACAGTACGGTGAATTAATGTTGTCACTCTAGACAAGGAAGTGTTTTATTGGCAGGATCACCAGGTAAAAGTAAAGGAGATAACACTTAATAAAAGGAAAACAAATTCAACCAATACTTCTAAGAACTGGTAAGCTGCAATGCCTTCAATTTGTGTTCTTGAATTTAGATGTACTTTAACATAAGGCTCAGTGAGGGCCACAACACTGAAAAGTACAATGTAATTATACAACACTGCTTATTCTTTGGCCCAGTTGCCTAGATTTAGTTTGCTCTGCTCATTATTAGAACTGTATATGGTTTATAAACAGGGTGAGCACCTATGTTTTTTTCTTGCAAGTCTCTGAAAACCAACCAGTGTTCCTTTTTAGACATGTGCACACTGAAATATTTCGTTTTGGAATTTTGTTTTCGTCCGAAAAATAAATTTATTTAGTTACTCCCAAAATTTGTTTTTATTTATTTTGTTTTTCGGTAAAAAATGCGTTCATCCGAAAATCTGAATTAATTAAGGTTGAATCTGTAATTGAAGGCTTATGGTGTCTGTCGAATGTTCTAAGATGATTCGACGGAGCAGCTAAACTGTAGGACGCCGCAATCGTACATTTCTGGTCTAATGTTCTGCCTACAAGCTATAGTAGAATTCTAATGTTGTATGACTAGTAATAATTATATTTATGAATTATTATTACTAGTCAACCAACATTAGAATTCTTCTATAGCCTATGGGCAGAGCATTTGAACATAAATGTCCGCTCGCTGCGATCGTATGTTTTTAGCTGCTTTGTCGAATCTTCATGTCTCTATAATGTTGAATCTTTTCTCTCTATGTAGAATAATCTTGGACTAATAGAGTTAAAGTGTTTGTAAACCCACTTTTCAAAAAAAATAAATAAATAACACCTGCAAGAAAAAGACACAATGAGCTAGTATGCTATGCTTACTAGCTCATTATGTGGCACTTACCTCAGATCGAAGCCTCCAAAGAGCTCCTCCTCCCCCTCTGCCGCCGCCATGTCCGCTCCGACCGTCTTCCTGTTATCGCCGCTCCGGCGCTGTGATTGGCCGGAGCGGCGATGACGTCACACGCATCCATTGAGAAAACCGGCATCGCTCAGTGCGCCTGCGCTGTTGTGCGCGCCGTAGACACCGGTGCAGGGTTTTCTGAAAATATCTCCTTAACCGTGTAGGTTAAGGAGATATTTCTTGCACCTACAGGTAAGCCTTAATCTAGGCTTACCTGTAGGTGCAAGTTGTGTGGTTGGGTTTACAACCACATTAACCTCCCTGGCGGTAATCCAGAGTCAGGCTCGGGGTGAGTTTTTCATGCTAACCCCTACTTTGTGAAAAAAAAAAAGAGCGGTAACCCTGAGCCAGACTCGGGATTGCATTGCAGGATACAGGGGAAGTTACTTACCTTGTTCCCTGGATCCTGCAATGTCCTCCCGCAGTGTATACGAGCTGTCATCTCGCTCGATTCACACTGCCGAGTGCCACCGAGCTCCGTTCCCTGGGACGTTGCGGCGCACGGGGACGGAGTTTGGCGCCAAATTCAAAAAGTGAAACACACAGTATATGTTACAAATAATTACACATCCCCTTTGTCCCTAGTGGTCTGTCCAGTGCCCTGCATGCACTTTTATAATATAAAAACTGTTCTTTCTGCCTGGAAACTGGAGATTGTCCATAGCAACCAAAAAGTGTCCCTTTATGTCAAAAGTGGTTTTAGACCAGATAGAAAACAGCGACAATAAATTAGAATCACTTGCAGAATTTAGCGATAGCGATTTGTGGGGAAATTCGTCATCAAACACTGAATCTAATGACAGCGACAATTCTGCAACTGAGCAAATTTCAGTGTTTTTGATTTGATTACATTATTGAATAATTTTTATTATAATTATATTACTATTTGTTATAATTATTTATAGTTATTTATTATATTATAATTTATGATTTTGTGTTTCAAACATTATCATACCTGGGATGTCTACTAGACTCTTGTTTGGTCAGGTTTAAGTAAGTAATTACTAAGAATTGCAGGCCTACAATACATAACACCAAATTTCCATGCAAAATAATTGTACCGCTTTTGGTACATAATTCCAGACAGAATCATACCGCCAGGGAGGTTAAGGTTAGGCACATTCGACCACAGGTTCGATAGACACAGATTGTTATTGTCAGCGTCATGTCGAATCTCCTATCTATATCAAACTGTTGTCGCTACGAAAACGAAAATAAAGCATTTGTTTATGTCGGATCTTTCGGATTTCGGATTCTGCTCTTTCGTTATCGTTTGTTAAAACGATAACGAAAATACCTGAAGTTCGGACGAAAATGCATTCGGACGAAAACAAATGCACATGTCTATTCCTTTTTGGTTAATTTCTTCAAATTGAATGTTCATTCTAAACTCTGCATATTCTCTTGCTTTTTTAAAAGCTGCGTGTTATTGTTAAAGCTATCTTCTGCTCTGATTATATGGAGGATACGATACAATTGCTAACACGTTCTTAGTAACAATCTGCTTACAGGCTATACATTATATGCATCCTTCTATATCATACTCCCTGCCATGGAAAATGTTATTTTTACTGGGAACAAAAGTTAAGCTCGAAGCAATAAACAGATCAGTTTCACATAAACAGCAGAGTTATTAGAAACACATGTTCATTCAATACTTATCTAACCAGCCAGACTGCAGATTAACCTGATCTCTGCTGGGTGCTGCAGTCCGGGGTCAGTACACAGGTTACATGTTGCAAAGCTTCATGTGGTCATATGGCTAGTCTTCTGTAAAGTTTAGATACTTTTCCTAATGCCTCCATGAAGAAGAACGTTCTTATAAAATGTTGCTGCAATACCTGTGTTTGTGTCAGTATTGAGAGAATTATGCTATGCACAAATAACACAATCCAAATGAAGTTTCATAAAAACAACAACTGAATTCAATTAAATCTTGCAAACTGGAGTTGAAAGATTCCAGTTTCAGTAATGAATCAGAAAATTCTTACTAAATACAGACTTCTCTTAGCAAATATACTTCCTGTGAGGAGCAAAATTTACTAATGACTGCTTATACCTCCTAGTAGAAATGATGGGGTTTATTTACTAAAGCTGGAGAGTACAAAATCAGGCTTGCTTCTGCATAGAAACCAATCAGCTTCTAACCTCAGCTTATTCATATAGTCATATTTGCTAAGCGTTGAACATCCCTCCTGTGAAGAGCCATATTTGCTAATTCATGATTATCCATGATTATTCCTCCTGTACGGAGCAATGTTTGCTAAGTGTGAACATATGTCATGTGAGGAACTGTTTGCTACCTAATTATACCTCCTGTGAACAGTGGCGGTGCGTCCATAAAGGGCGCACGGGGGCGCTGCCCCCTCTCTCCTGCCACCTGTCTATAACCATAGATAGATTCATGCATTGCATGAATCTATCTATGGTCGTCGCTACCACCCCCTATTCAGGTGCCCAGCCCCTTGTCGGCACCGGGCACCTGAATTACAGCGACGGGGTATTTTTTGGAAGCACCTGATTAGAGCCATAGGCTCTAATAGGTGTCCAAAAAGGTGAACAGCGGGCGCTATGCTGGGCGTTCGATTTCCACTCAGCTGTGTGTTAGGAAAGCGAATGAATCGCTGTGCTAACACTGAACCGCCTCTCAGCCAATCAGGTGCTCAGGTCTGTGTTACCTGTCCCCTGATTGGCTGAAACGACAGGCGCTGTGATTGGACGCCGCCTATCAGGCGTCCAATCATAGCAGAGGACGGGAAGAGAGGGCGGGAGAAGAGATCAAGGCACGTGGAGGACATCGCCGTGACCCGCTGCCCCACCGAGACAAGGTAAGTGCTGGTTGGGCAGGGGATGCACACTGGCAGCAGTTGATGGGCACAGTAGCGGCAGTTGATGGGCACACTGGCAGCAGTTGATGGGCACAATATCGACAGTTGATGGGCACAGTAGCGGCAATTGATGGGCACAGTGTCAGCAATGGATGGGTACAGTAGCTGCGTTTGATGGCACAGTGGTGGCAATTTATGGGTAGAGTGGCTGCGTTTGATTGGCACAGTGGCTGCATTTGATTGGCACAGTGGCTGCATTTGATTGGCACAGTGGCTGCATTTGATGGCACAGTGGCTGCGTTTGATGGCACAGTGGCTGTGTTTGATGGGCACAGTGGCTGCGTTTGATGGCACAGTGGCTGCAATTGATGGGCACAGTAGCTGCGTTTGATGGGCACAGTGGCTGCAATTGGTGGGTTTTTTTTTCAGTTTGTTTGCGTCCCCCCAAAAATTTTGAGCACCAGCCGCCACTGCCGGTGAAGAACTATGTTTGCTACCTGATCATACCTCCTGTGAAGAACTATGTTTGCTCCCCGATCATACCTCCTGTGAGGAGCCATGTTTGCATGTCCTGAACATTCCTCTTGTGAAGAGCCATATTTGCTAATCCATGATCATACCTCCTGTAAGGAGCAATGTTTGCTAAGTGTGAACATATGTCCTGTGAAGAACCATGTTTGCTACTCAATCATACCTCCTGGACCGGAAGTGATGCAAGAGTTGCTGTTTTAATAAAATTTATGTTTTTAAAATACTACACCATGGGGGAATACTTTCTTTTAATCTTACATGAGGATTGAGCATGGGAGAGGGAGTTTTATAGGGACCATTACCAAGGGATCACCTGGATACTGTACTTTGGAACAAGCCAAGTATGATTGTAAAACCAATCCAACACTGCAATCATAAGGCTTATATTATTGCCTTTTAGCCCTGGTTCACACTGGTGCGTTTTGACATGCGATTTGGCATGTCAAATCGCATGTCAAAATGGCGATATTTGCCGCAAATTGCCGGCAATGGCACCGTCCTAATCGGTGCGATGCCGCATCTGTGGCGCTGCACCGATTTCAAAAAGTAGAAACCTGCACAGATGTCTTTGTAATCGCGGCTGAAATCGGGACTACCAGCGAGAGTGAAATCGTGCGAGTTCAGCTGAACTTGCACGGCTTCACTCCCGCAGCCCAGTGTGAACCTGGGCTTAAGGTGAGAGTTCTGGGAGCATAGAGGTGATACGAGGAGGTGAAGGCACACTGATTCAACTGTATATATGCACAAAAACAGCACTTTATTGGAAAAATGTTGATTATATTTGGCACATTACCGTTGGAGAACAAACTATTATTAATTAATTTCATTAATTATATTTTTCTGCAATTGACTGCACTATGTGAAGCACTGTATATGTTTTTAAATTGTACATATGATTTATTTAATTTTACTGGCAGATTTATATAATTACTTAATTTTGTGATACACTTCAAGAGCCTGCACAACACCAATTTTTACATTGTTATATTGTTTGTATATTGTGGGAACACAATTAGGTGGATGCAGCAGCTCATCTATCAATATTGATATTATTTTTTTCACCATTTATTTAGCCAGTAGGCCACTCACCTTGATCATCACAGTAATTGTTTCATTTTATTTACACTTGGGTAGCGCAGAGGTGCACTTGCACACATTTATTAGTTGAACATCCCTCCTGTGAAGAGCCATATTTGCTAATCCATGATCATACTTACTGTAAGGAGTAATGTTTGCTAAGTGTGAACAAATGTCCTGTGAGGAACCATGTTTTCTACTTTATCATCACTTTTGTGAGAAGCCATGTTTGCAGGTGCTGAACATACCTCCAGTGAGGAGCCATGTTTGCTGGCGTTAAACATACTTCTTGCAAGCAGCCATGTTTGCTAAGGTGTGAACATTCCTCCTGTGAGGAGCCATATTTGCTAATCCATGATCTGTTAGGAGCAATGTTTGCTAAGTGTGAACATATGTCCAGTGACGAGCCATGTTTGCTAGTTGATCATACCTCCTGTGAGGAGCCATGTTTGCAGGTGCTGAACATCCCTCCTGTGCGGATTCTTGTTTGCTAAGGGCTGGACTTATCTCCTGTGAGGAGCCATGTTTGCTAATTGCCAATTATACCTCCGTGTTTGCTAATCCTTGATGAAGATTCCAATTTGCAAGTAACAGGATTCAGTAATGAATCTGAAAAGTCTTACTAAATACAGACTTCCTGTGAGGAGCAGTGTTACTGAGGGCTGATTATACCTCCTAGTAGGAGCTACTATATGTTTGCTCCAAGTTGAACACCTTCCATGAGTTATGTTTGGTAAAGGCTGATCATACTTCTTGGGAGGAGCTATATTTGCAAAGGCCTAAACATGCCTGCTGGAAGGGGGCTGGTTTCCAAAGGGTTGATCATATCTCCTGGGAGGAATCCTGTTTTCTAAGCGCTGAACATACCTCCTCTGAGGAGCAATGTTTGCAGGTGCTAAACATACCTCCTGTAATGAGCCATGTTTGCTAAAAGTAAATATACTTCCTGTGAGTAACCATGTTTGCTAATTAATCATACCTTCTGTGAGGGGCCATGTTTGCAGGTGCTGAACATACCCTCCTTGAGGAGCCATGTTTGCAGATGCTGAACATAGCTCCTGTGAGAAGCCATGCTTGTTAATCCCTGATGATACTCCCTATGAGGATCCATTTTTGCTAAGGGCTGAACATACCTCCTGCAAGGAGCAAAGTTTTCTAAGCACTGATCATACTGCTTCTCATGTTTGATAAGGGCTGATTCTTAAGCAGTTAGTAAGTGTCAATATTGCATGGTAAAAGCACTTGTGATAAAGTACTGAATAAATCTGTTAAATTGTATACAGTACATGTATTCTGTATGCGTAAGAATTAAGAAATTAGAGCCTAAGTGGGGGAATATATCTAGTATCTCATCATGTTTAATTTGGGAAAAGAACAAAGCCTTGTTTCTATAAACTAATAACTAACTAAACTCTTCCTGGCTTTGTGTGTCAGTCATGATGAGAAAGTGTTGAAGATGGGCACAAGGGTTTTACCCTTTTTATTTTAATGCCTGGCACATATAAGTTATTGTGGAATTCAAGGCTAGAGCTAAGCTTAAAACTGCTCCCTCCTCTTCTTCTAACTTCTATACTAACTACCCTGTAGAAGAAAATATATTTACCTATTTTCAGGGCACTCCTGTCCTATGATCTCCCCAGCGGCTGGCTTCAGGGGAGAGGATAGAGTAGCAACAACGTCTGGAATTCCTGAGCAGTGACATCACCCATAGGCTTACTATGGGACATCTGTTGCCGGCTGTCCTTCCTCTCCCCTGTAGGTGCTGGGAGCCAACCAGAGCGTCCAGAGAATAAGGAAGTATAAGCATCTTCCTTGCATAGGTGTTAGAAGGGGGTGGGAGGAGTTTAAAGCTTAGTTAGTTCTAGGTTAGAATTCCACTTTAAAATGGCCATACATGGCTCATATTTCCTCTGATTCCTGAGAATTGGATGAAATTCTAGTAATGGATGGCCCTGCTGACCCCACTCGTCTCCAGAAGCCAGTGGCGGCTGGTGGTCTTATTTTTGGGGGGTGGCAAACAACCCCCCCTTCCGTCAGTTCGGCACTTACCCCATCTGGGCAGCAGGCATCGGACATCAGGCATCGGGCAGCAGACAACGGACATCAGGCATCAAGCAGGGGACATCAGGCATCGATCAGCGGACATCAGGCATCGAGCAGCGGGCAGCGGCTCCTAAGTCCCTTTCCTCAATCACGACGGCTGTGCGTCTCCTCCCCTCCTCCTAGGCATCCAAAACGATTGCCTATCCTTTCAGTCAATCGGGTGACAAGTCTCAGACCTGCTTCTTGATTGGCCGGGAGGAGGATCAGTTTTAGAATAGCAAATATTTATTCACTATTCTAACACACCTGGGTGGGCTGTGAGTGCATTCTCTGCACCCCGAACCCACCTTATTTTGAAGCCTATTAGAGCCTTTGGATCTAATCAGTGCTTCAAAAAAACACCCCCGCCATTGGAATGTATGCGCCCAGCGTCCTGCAAAGGGCCGGATGCATGGATAGGTGGGGGGGGCAGCTCCCGTGCGCCCTTAATGGATCAGCCGCCCCTGCAAGGAACTTTGATTTTTAAAAAATGGAAGAAGCCGAGTGAAAGAGCCAATCAGCTTCGGTCACAGTTCAGGTATTTCGAAATCAGTGGATGCCATCTGTTAGAATACAATAGCCACAAGTGGGAGATTAATCTGTCCATGCTGTTTAGCATGAATGGAGGAGTTTAAAGATTTCTTTATGTGTATGGGCAGGTTCACACTGGTCCGACATGCACTCAGACTTCAATAGCACAAGTCGCATGACATGTCAAAATCAATGGCTTCCTATGAGAGCCGTCTTAACTGGTCCGACTTTGAAAAAGGTTCCTGCACTACTTTGGTCCGGCTTGGGCACGATTTTAGCCCATTGATTTAAATGGAAAACGCATCCATGACGGATCATCATCTTAACTGATCTGCCTTGTTGCATGTGACTTGTGCTCTCAGATCACGTGTATGCAATGTTAGCAATATAAAATCCCCTAAAAAAAGTGGTGTGGTGTCTGCCCCTAAATCCATACCAGGCCCTTTGAGTCTGATATGGATCTTGAGGGGGAACCCCACGGCAATTTTTTTTTTCAAAAACGTTGTTGTGTCCCCGCCCAAGACCATACCAGCCCTTTTCGATCTGGTATGGATTTTGAGAGAAAAACCCACACCCCCCAAAAAAACAAAACAGTGTGGTGCCCCCCCCAAATCCATGCCAGACCCTTATCCAACCATGCAGCCCGACAGGTCAGGAAAGGGGGGACGAGGGAGCGCCCCCCACCCCACCCTCCTGAACCATACCAGGTCACTTACCTTCAACATAGGAGGATGGCGGCAGCCACTGTTGGAGGACCCGAAGGAGGTTGCAGACCCCCATAACCACCGGCCAAGTCGCATGGAAGTCGGACCTAAAGTCGCAGGGCAAAGTCGAATCACATGTCCAGCGACTTCCGTGTTGGATCAATATGAACAGCCTACAGTGCCTTGAAAAAGTATTCATACCCATTTTAATTTTCCACATTTTGTCATGTTACAACCAAAAACATAAATGTATTTTATTGGGATTTTATGTGATAGAAAAACACAAAGTGGCACATAATTGTGAAGTGTAAGGAAAATAATAAATGTTTTTACATTTTTTTTTACAAATAAATATCTGAAAAGTATAGCATGCATTTGTATTCATCCCCCTTTACTCTTATACCCCTAACTAAAATCTAGTGGAACCAATTGCCTTCAGAAGTCACCTAATTAGTAAATAGAGTCCATCTGTATGTAATTTTAACTTAGTATAAATACAGCTGTTCTGTGAAGCCTTTAGAGGTTTGTTAGAGAACCTTAGTGAACAAACAGCATAATAAAGGCCAAGGAACACATCAGACAGGTCAGGGATAAGGTTGTGGAGAAGTAGGGTTAGTTTATAAAAAAAAATCACCAAGCTTTGAACATCTCACGGAGCACTGTTCAATCCATCATCCAAAAATGGAGAGTATGACACAACTGCAAACCTACCAACACATGGCTGTCCACCTAAACTGACAGGCCGGGCAAGGAGAGCATTAATCAAAGAAGCAGCCAAGAGACCCATGGTAACTCTGGAGGAGCTGCAGAGATCCACAGCTCAGGTGGGAGAATCTGTCCACAGGACAACTATTAGTCGTACACTCCACAAATCTGGCCTTTATGGAAGAGTGACAAGAAGAAAGCCATTGTTAAAAGAAAGCGATAAGAAGTCCCGTTTGCAATTTGCGAGAAGTCATGTGGGGGACACAGCAAACAAGAAAGAAGGTGCTCTGGTCAGGTGAGACCAAAATTTAAAGTTTTGACCTAAAAGCAAAATGCTATGTGTGGCAGAAAACTAACACTGCACATCACCCTGAACACACAATCCCCACCGTGAAACATGGTGGTGGCAGCACCATGTTGTGGGGATGCTTTTCTTCAGCAGGGACAGGGAAGCTGGTCAGAGTTGATGGGAAGGTGGATGGAGTCAAATACAGGGCAATCTTAGAAGAAAACCTGTTAGAGTCTGCAAAAGACTTGAGACTGGAGCGGAGGTTCACCTTTCAGCAGAAAACGACCCTAAACATACAGCCAGAGCTACAATGGAATGGTTTAGATCAAAGCATATTCATGTAATAGAATGGCCCAGTCAAAGTCCAGACCAAAATCCAATTGAGAATCTGTGGCAAGACTTGAAAATTGCGGTTCACAGACGCTCTCCATCCAATCTGACAGAGTTTGAGCTATTTTGCAAAGAATGGGGAAACATTTCACCCTCTAGATGTGCAAAGCTGGTAGCGACATCCCCAAAAAGACTTGCAGCTGTAATTGCAGCAAAAGGTGATTCTACAAAGTATTGACTCAGGGGGCTGAATACAAATGCAGGGAGCCATCTATGAAGCCGCAAGGCTTGGCAGAACATATATACTAGCAGTGCCCCCCCTATCCATGCGTCTGGCCCCCTAATCTACATGCAGAGCGCCAGATGCATGGATTCCAATGGGGGGGGTTTGAAGCACGTTCGGTGGAGACGCGTGGCCGGGGGAGAAGTAGGGGAACACCGACCAACCCACCAGCTGCCACAGTCAGACTCCAAGGATGGCTCACCACCCAGCATCTGGCTCAGCTATCCAGCACTCCCCGGCTCAGACAGGGGAGGGAGAAGGAGTGGAGATTAAAGTCATCCTGGGCAGGACATCTGCCTTCTAAGATAAGGAGGTCTCCCATGGCAGGGAGGGTGTTCCCCGCATTCATGTCCGTCTCCGGGGGGTTGGCCTCATCTCCTGTCGAGGGGGGGCTGGTGGCGTTGGTTCCCCCCTGAATTATCGTGCACCAGCCGCCACTGTATACTAGCAATCATAATGGTCAATTTAGCACTTGCAGGCTGTGTATAACCAGACCCTTCTTGGGCATCACCGCGGCTTAGTAGTTAGCACTTATGCCTGGTTGCACTAGGGTCATTGATTCAAGACAGTATTGATTACAATATGTACAGCACTGTATAAATTATCAGTACTATATAAATACCTATAATAAATCAACATACAGGAAGGTGGCTGACCAGTGTAGTGATCAGGGTTCTTTATTATATATCACACACTATCTATGCATATGTAGCGGCCTCACCCCATCTCCTTTGTCTAGGGGTATGTCATATGACAGGGTGAGATGCGCTACGGCCCATGTCCTCCCCATAGCTGTGGGTGAGGTGAAGGCCAGCACCAGATATTTCCTCGGGCCTATGTGCTTTGTTCTAGAATGCAGTCCTGCTGTGTCAACACTTCCCTCTGCTCCCATTAACCAGAGTTCCACACACCGATCACAGTCCAACTCTTGTTCTATTGTACATCTCACAATAAACAGTGCTTCAGTAGCCAACTGGTTGCGACTTGATAACATTTTGATACGGGGGTGAGCAGGTCGAGGCACTATCCTGGTTATCAACTAAACCACTGCGATTTCGCCAGCGGTTACTATAGCATTCAGCTAGAAAGGACTTAGAATCTGAGAGTCTCTACCAGCGACTCAAGAGAACGTAGATAGGAGTACCTTTGCTGCACTGCGGCCCTTATCAGGGGAAGATGTCCCTCCAAGGGAGTTACCAGAGGCCCATCCGTCACTGGGTTGATGCTGCTCCAGACTCTCCTCAGACATGGGCCCCATCCACCTCAGGGACCCTCGGACGTCTCCACCCTCGCGGGATCCAGTCAAAGTCACTGGACCCCAGGCCTACTAGTTCAGTACCTCACCCCAGGCTGAAGGTGCCTGGGATGGACTCCAACTCCATTCCGGTCAGGCCTAGGGCACCCGAGCCGGAATCCAGAACCCGCCCACACCCAGGCCTAAGGTGCCTGGGCGCGTGAAGAACTTCCTCCAGAAGACCTCGTGGTTAGGGCATCTCCCCCATTTATCTCCTCTCATCGACACCACAGCAGGTTCCCCGCCCTCGCCGTACAATCTCCGTAAAGGGACAAAAGGGGTAGCACTGTAATGGCAAATCTACCTTGAGCCTCCAGGTACCCCGCCACCCAGAGGCCAAGGAGATTATTACACCATCCAATCCTCCACGAACACAAGGGGTCCACTATCCCTATACTTCCACACCTGGGTGTCCCGCATAAATTTAGAGACCCCGCTACACATACATAGGTGGATCATTGGTGAGATCAATGTAGTGTTCAGTGCAGTATATCAAGCATAGGTGTGCGCAGCCTATTGCATTAGAGTGTGCACCCCAAAGCTCAAACTCATATGAACGCCACCTGCTGTCACAGGAAGGAGGCTCTGGTGGTGGGAGCCAGTTGATTGGGAGCATATTACGATACACCCTAAATACGGGTGTAACGTGTTCCTAACATTTAGCCTAGATTTTAACCCCCCTGGCGGTATGATTCTGTCTGGAATTATGTACCAAAAGCGGTACAATTATTTTGCATGGAAATTTGGTGTTGTAGGCCTGCAATTCTTAGTAATTACTTACTTAAACTTACTTAAACCTGACCAAACAAGAGTCTAGTAGACATCCCAGGTATGATAAAGTTTGAAACACAAAATCATAAATTATAATATAATAAATAACTATAAATAATTATAACAAATAATAATATAATAATAATAATAAAGATTATTCAATAATGTAATCAAATCAAAAACACTGAAATATGCTCAGTTGCAGAATTGTCGCTGTCATTAGATTTAATGTTTGATGACGAATTTCCCCACAAATCACTATCGCTCAATTCTGCAAGTGATTCTAATTTATTATCGCTGTTTTCTAGCTGGTCTAATACCACTTTTGACATAAAGGGACACTTTTTGGTTGCTATGGACAATGCATGCAGGGCACTGGACAGACCACTAGGGACAAAGGGGATGTGTAATTATTTGATACAGTACTGTAATCTGTAAGATTACAGTATACTGTATGTGTATTGTGTGTTTCACTTTTTGAATTTGGCGCCGAACTCCGTCCCCGTGCGCCGCAACGTCGCAGGGAACGGAGCTCGGCACTCGGCAGTGTGGATCGAGCGAGGAGACAGCTCGCACACACAGCGGGGACACATCGCAGGATCCAGGGAACAAGGTAAGTAACTTCCCTGTATCCTGCAATGCAATCCCGAATCTCGCTCGGGGTTACCGCTCTTAGCATGAAAAACTCACCCTGAGCCCGACTCGGGATTACCGCTAAGGAGGTTAATATAATGGGGGCATTTACAATGGCCACTGGCAACCTCAACCAACCACCTGGTGCTGCTCCTGGATAATGCTAATGCACATGCGGTGATTAGAGTGTGCCTAGGCACCCCCAGCACACCCTGTGCACACGCCTATGATATCAAGCATCTACCCGGTAAATGCATGCTTTTAATATACTAAGACAAGCTACCTCATCATAATAGTTGTCTCTGAGGACACTACACAGGGCAGCCTTTCCCACAGTACGGATTGGGGGGTGACACGTAGGTTAAGATGAGAGTATTAATTGCCTGCAATTTGTGAAAATCTTTCTAGGCAATTCATGATTCGTTAATTATCCATAAAACATGTGTGGCGATTTGCTGTATCTGCCAAGAGTTTAATCCAGCAGTCAGGATTCATGAATCATGCGATTCTTTACAAGCACTTGCAAATTCAGAAGAATTGCAGTTCTCCTAGAAAATATCATCTAATCCACATCAGGTCACTGACACTCGCATATCGTGAATCAATATGCTCATATCTAAAAGTGAGGGATGGCAGAAGGCCAAGAGTCAGGCATACTATACCAGCCTCATTCAACCTTTTAAACACTGAGAAACCGTAGAAATAACTTTCAGGTTAAGGGAAGCCATACTAATATTTAATATATCTACAGTAGGCTTGTGCAATTCGTTTCGTAACGAATCGAAATTCGTCCGAATTTAGCAACTTTCGGACATTCGGAAGCATTCGAATTTCCGAACAAAGCAATTACGAATAAAACCGAATCCGAAATAAATTATACCGCAAAATAGCGAATGCCCGAATGTCTTCGGCATAATTCGTTATGAAAAAAGTTACGAATGTACGAATCCATTCGAAGCACAATAACACTCACTCTGCTCTCTGCTTCTCCCTCACCATGCTGAACTCCCTCTCAAAATGGTGTACAGGGGCGGAGGCTATAGCCGCATGAAAAAACGAAAGTAAAATACGAGATTTCGAATCCATTCGAAGCACAATAACACTCTGCTCTGCTCTCTGCTTCTCCCTCACTGTGCTGAACTCCCTCTCAAAATGGTGTACAGGGGCGGAGCCTATAGCCGCATGTAAAAAACGAAAGTAAAATACGAGATTTCGAATCGTTACAAATAACCGCTATGTATTTAGAAAAGTACAAATCCATTCGAAGCACATTAGGCATAATAGGCAGCGTCGTTGTGAGAGAGACACGGAAAATTACGAATCAACGAACCCAAAAAAAGTTACGAAAGTAGGAGTGTTGTCCAGAATCAACGAAAAACAACGTACTCTACCGAAAGTACGAATTATAAAGCAACAAAAAATTCAACGAAAAATGTCGCTTGCGAAAATACGAATTAGTCCGAACACGAAAAATCCCGTCTAGCAAAATTACGAATGATTACGAATCAACAGGACCGGAAAGAAACGAACCGAAACGGAACGAATTTTTCCGTTGTGCACAAGAAGCGAACCGAAACGGAACAAATTTTGCCGTTGTGCACAAGTCTAATCTACAGCTCATAGGACATTCATGTAAACAGCACGTTGTCGAAATAGGAAAAAAAATAGAAGAATAAGGAATAAGGTGTAGTTAGAGTAGTGAAACAAATAATAACTGCCAGAAAAGAAATGGACACCATAAAAATTGTACTGCTCTCTCACAGTGGCCTGAGGATAATGCCCCCCCTAGTATTGGTGGTCAGTGGAAAAGTTATATGTTCCCTCACGTTGGTGGTCAGTGGAAAGGTGTCCCCTTGGAGCTTGTTCACACTTGACTAAATTTCTAACGCTTAACAGACGCTCCTATAGGGTTAGTATGGACATTAGACTTGCGTCAATGAGCTTTAGTATGGGCGTTAGACTGGCATTTTACAAGCCCTATGTGTAGTTTTGAAGCATTTGATGAGCATTAAGGTATGTTAAAACTGCTCCACAAATGGGATATTACAGGAAATAAACACATTTTAATGCCCCACACCCGCGTTGCAAACACCTGCCAGGGAATTTTAGAAGTGTTACCATAGACTTAAATCGGAGGTGTTGAAAGGCTTCAAACGCCTCCTGACTCAACATGAGGCTTCAATTTGGAAACAACGTGACCCCAACGATTCATGTTTTCACAATGTGAACAACACTATGTGCTGTGCATTGTATCATTTGCATAGGCATTTGAGGGGCATTTTTAATGCCATTCAAATGCCTGCTTTTAATGCCAGTGTGAACTTAGCCTTACCCTGGTGGTCAGTGAACAGCTAAATTACATTGATAGTCTGTGGAGAATGGCCTTCCTAGATTGGTGGTTAGTGGAAAAATGCCCCCTTACACTGGTGATTAGTGAAGAGCTACATTACAGTGGTGGTCTGAGGAGAATGGACTTCCCAGATTGGTGGTTAGTGGAAAAATTCCCCCTTACACTGATAATCAGTGAAGAGCTACATTACATTGGTGGTCTGTGGAGAATGGACTTCCCTGATTGGTGGTTAGGGAAAAATGCCCCCTTACACTGGTGGTCAGTGAAGAGCTACATTACATTGGTGGTCTGTGGAGAATGGACTTCCCTGATTGGTGGTTAGTGGAAAAATCCCCCCTTACACTGGTGATTAGTGAAGAGCTACATTACATTGGTGGTCTGTGGAGAATGGACTTCCTAGATTGGTGGTTAGGGAAAAATGTCCCCTTACCCTGGTGGTCAGTGAACAGCTAAATTACATTGATAGTCTGTGGAGAATGGCCTTCCTAGATTGGTGGTTAGTGGAAAAATCCCCCCTTACACTGGTGATTAGTGAAGAGCTACATTACAGTGGTGGTCTGTGGAGAATGGACTTCCCTGATTGGTGGTTAGTGGAAAAAATGCTCCCTTACACTGGTGATTAGTGAAGAGCTACATTACATTGGTGGTCTGTGAAGAATGGCCTTCCTAGATTGGTGGTTAGTGGATAAATGCCCCCTTACACTGGTGATTAGTGATGAGCTACATTACAGTGGTGGTCTGTGGAGAATGGACTTCCTAAATTGGTGGTTAGGGAAAAATCCCCCCTTACACTGGTGATTAGTGATGAGCTACATTACATTGGTGGTCTGTGGAGAATGGGGAAGGAAAGGGAGTAGCCATATAGGCTCCCCTTTCCTCATGGGGTCACTGTAACTGCAAGGTTAATACATAAGTTTCTAAGAAGGTTTAGCTACAGGGCTAGAGAGTCAATAGTTTTAAAAAAAAAAAAAAAAGAAAAAAAACCCCAGTCAGTAGATTTGATTAAGCTCAGGTGTGTTAGAGAGTTCTGGAAATCTGAGAATCAGTAAGGGATTGGTTAGTGAAATCAGGTGTTAGATCAGGAAAATTCTAGAAGCTGGTTTCTGATCCATTTAAGGAGCAGTTCCAGGCAGGTTAGTGGTGCGATACCAGAAGATTCCAGCAGGAGGAGCTCACGTATCGTCATGGAAGCCCTGATTCGTCAACTGATCGAAAAAGCCGAGGCTGCGGGAGGGGAAGAATGGATTCGACAGTGTCTTGCCTCACCTTCATATCCTGATCCCGAAGCAAGCAGCGCGGAGGACCGATCAGCTGGGCAAACGAACAGCGCGGCGGGACCACACCAACAGCCATGCCCACGAGCGGAGGGAGCGGTCGCGGGATTCCCCCATCATACAGCGGCGGGGACGGATGACGCCGTAGAAGAAGAAGAGGAGGCTGGTCGGAGGTCAAGCAAGAGAAGACGCCCATTGAGGAGGAGCGCAAGCCCGGATCAACCCGCTTCTGCCCATGGCAGCCAAACTTTTTCTTCTCTCCCTTATAGGAGCCGGCGCACATGCGCAATGACAGAGCCCGGAGAGAGGGGACAAAGCACGCTGGGGACAACAACAGCAACAGGAGAAGTACGCCAGCAGCCCGCCCGTGGTCGGCAGGGGGCTCGCAAGGGCGGAAAGGGAGGACAGAGAGCTGCATGTGTGACCACACAGCCTGAAATCCAACAAGCCGACAGAATCCCTGTGCGGTGTGCATCGCCGGTGTCATCCCCTGGAGTGATCCCTGCTCAGGGGGCAGTTGGTGAGTCAAACACAGCACATCAATTATCTATATTAGCTAAATCCTTAGAACGATTGTTAACTGTAATGCAGGCACAGGCTACAAATCAGCAGGTTCCCAGAGATAACAGTGCAGGGGTTTGGCCAGCTTGTACAGCTGAGCCCATGTGTATATCTAAGTTAGCCAGTGCATCTAATAACAGTAATGTAGAAGCAGTAAGAGGGGTGCAAGTCACAGGGCAAAAAGAGTGCATGCCTTGTTTTCTGTCCCCGCTGGGGTTTCACTTAGCCTCTACAGTAAAGGAAAAGATTTGGAGGGGGGAATATATTGATCTCAGTTCAATTCCTCCCCCTTCAAAAGAACCATCCAGGTTTGATAAAAAAGATGATAGGACAGATGAGGAGCGTCGCAAAGCTCTCATTAAGTCCTTTTATGGGTGGTTACAATCATTTATAATATACGCTAGTGTGCTTTGTGAAAAATCCCCTGAATTAAGCCCCCTTTTATTTCAACACATTGATATCGTTTTAGAAGCCTACAGGAGTTTCAGTGGCTTGTCATGGTTGCTATACGATGAAGCATTTAGGCAGAAGCTAGCGGTGCAGCCATCTCTACAATGGGGTTCAAAAGATGTTGGCCTATGGCTCAATTTATTTCTGCCTCAAAAACAATCAATTTTTCGCTCAGCTGCGGCTGCAGGGCCCCAGGTATCATTTAATGTAAATTATAAGAAGGGTGTGTGCTTTGCTTACAATGATGCGCATTGCAAATGGATGGCGTCTTGTAAATACAAGCACGAATGCGCTTTTTGTGCTGGGAATCACCCAGTTTCCAAATGTTTTCGGAAATTACAAGCAAATGCAAAGGAAGGTATTTCCAAAAGCAGCAACACCAGTGATGCTCTCAAGCATGCTGCCATGGCTGCTTCTCTATCCAAACCAGCAGATAGCTTCATTGCTAATTAGCGGGTTCACAGTGGGTTTCCATTTACCTAGTTTTCAAGGTAAAGGTTGTACAGTAGTGGAAAATCTGAGATCTGTTAATGAGGCACCTTTAATAGTAAAAATAAAATTGCTAAAAGAGGTCGCGTCAGGAAGGATGGAGGGTCCGTTTGACCATCCCCCCTTTTTGGATTTCAGGATTTCCCCTTTGGGTTTGGTACCTAAGAAAGAGCCAAATGAGTTTCGTTTGATACACCATTTATCATTTCCTTTTGGCAGTTCTTTGAATGATCAAATCAACACTGAGGCTATATCAGTGTCTTATTCATCTTTTGATTTAGCAATTGAGAAGATACGGTTGCTAGGGAAAAATGCTTTGATGGCAAAGGCAGATATTCGATCAGCCTTTCGGCTTCTTCCTTTGCACCCAGATTGTTTCAACTCACTCGGTATATGTTTTGACAATAAATTTTACTTTGATAAAGCATTGCCGATGGGCTGCTCAATTTCTTGTTTTTACTTTGAAGCTTTCTCAACATTTATAGAATGGGTGGTAAGTATGGTATCACATTCCACCTTTATTATTCATTATTTGGATGACTTTTTTTTTTTAGGCCCGGAAGGTTCAGAGGACTGCGGTCAGCTATTATCTTCATTCAAATTAGTATGCCAACATTTTGGGATACCATTGGCGGAAGATACAACTGTTTTTCCTACAACATGTATTGATTTTTTGGGTATAACACTGGATTCGGTCACCATGGAATTTCGGTTGCCTGGTGAAAAAAATCGGCAAATTATCCCAATCTTTGCATTTTTTTTCTTGGGTAGAAAAAAGGTGACATTGAAAGAAATGCAGTCCCTTTTGGGGCAATTGGCATTTGCCACTAGGGTTCTTCCCATGGGTAGGGTTTTTTCCAAAAGATTGTATGCTGCCATTTCAGGATTAAAGAACCCGTTGGCCCATATCAGGCTATCTTTAGCGATCAAGCAGGACTTGATGGTCTGGTTGCAATTTCTGGAGCAATTTAATGGGAAAACCATGTGGCAGCATGATTTTGTGCTGGACAAGGATTTTCACCTTGAAACAGATGCAGCTGGCTCGGTTGGCTTTGGGGCGGTTTGGAGAAACCATTGGTGCGCTGCTGGGTGGCCTCACAGGTGGGTCATCAATGGGTTCTGCAGAAATATAGTATTATTAGAGCTATTCCCAGTGGTAGTGGCATTGGAAATATGGGGCAGTTTATTCGCCAATAGAAGGTTGCTGGTGAGCACTGACAACAAGGGAGTAGCCTTTGCAGTTAACAGTTTGTCATCTAAATCTCCTCCCATGGTTTCTTATTTAAGATATTTGGTTTTTCTGTGTTTAAAATGGAACATCTGGTTAAAAGCGAAATACGTCCCAGGAAAGAATAACGTCGTTGCTGACGCTCTTTCTCGCCTGCAGATGGACCGGTTTTTCAAGCTGCTGCCAGAAGCGGATCCAGTGGGGGTAATCTTCCCTTCCCGTTTATGGGAGATAGCATAATTTTCCAAAACATCCAGGACTCTGTGGCGGCTTCTACCTGGAAGAGCTACAGTTCTTCATGGTTATTGTGGTCAATCTTTTTAGCATCGATGAGTCTGTCTTTATCTAATCATTCGGAGGACCTAGTACTTCTGTTTCTACAATCATTAATGTTGAAACAGTATTCTTGGTCTCACATTAGCAAGACATTATCAGGGGTGTCATTTTTTCTGCGCCTTTATAATCTGCCGGCTTGTCACAGTTTTTTCTCGGTGCGGCAGGTGCTAAAGGGATACAGGAAGAATAATTTTAGAAAGGATATGAGGTCCCCAATTACCCCGGCTATATTAGCACGGATTTGTGGGATAACTTCAGAAGTATGCTTTTCTGCTTATGAAGCTGTCCTTTTTAAATCAGTGTTTACGCTCGCATTCTTCGGTGCGTTTCGGATTTCTGAGATCCTTCCTGCATCAAAGAGAAGTAACATAGGCATGTTATTATCTAATTTGTTTATGGGTTCAGATAATATAAAGTTATTTATAGCTACAAGTAAGACGGATGCGGTTGGTGTTGGTAATTGGGTGGCTTTAAAGAGGTATAGTGTTGAGAATATCTGCCCAGTAAGGACCCTTCAGGCTTACATGGCAGTTCGCCCGCCCAGTTCAGGGTTTTTGTTCATTCACAAAGATGGTTTACCAGTAACAGTTTACCAGTTTTCATCAGTATTGAAGAAATGTTTAGCAAAACTTCAGTTGAGCAACACTAAAATAACGACTCACTCGTTTCGAATAGGAGCAGCCACAGAGGCTGCCAGGATTGGTCTAGAGGAGAGTACAATTAAGAAGATTGGTAGATGGAGGTCAGATTGTTACAAATTATACATTCGTCCATATTAATTAATTATTTTGTTTCAGGTCCCCTACATACAGTCTGGATTATAGGGCATTCTTTTATTTTTTGGGCACAGAAGAGAGCTGCTGATAGAATATATTCGGAGAATTTGGGCCTGGACCCTGCAGCCTTCCGGATTCATTGGTATGGTCGTAGGGGAATGATGTGGGAGGATTTGTTGTTTGAATTAAGTAGGCTATACGCTTTACATGAGGCTCCAGATATAATAATTACACATGTTGGTGGTAATGACATTGGGAAGTTAAAGACATTTGATCTGATTACCGATATGAAGGATACATTTAAGTTTTTACGTTTAGCCTCTCCAAATACGGTGTTTGGGTTCTCAGAGATAATTCCACGTCTGAGGTGGTTGGAATCCGCAGTTTTCAAGCCACTAGAGAAGGTCCGCAAGCGGATAAATAGAGCCATGGCGAAGTTTCTGAGCGATGGTATGGGTTTTTCATTTCGGCACCATGAGCTGGAGGGCGGTTTACAGGGTCTATATAGGGATGACGGGGTGCATCTATCGCCCATAAGGTCTAGATATCTTAAACACAAATTTGCAAACATGCATAGAGTTGGCCGTGGTTTGGGGGGTTGGGGACGGGAGGGGTGCTGCAAGCCCCCCTCCCGTCGGTTGGGAGAATTAAGGAAAGTCAAGTTCAAGTAATAATCAGCTCGAGTCTCAGTGGCTGGGTTGAGTACGGGTATTGATAAACACTTGGTTGGAAAGTATGTTTTAAAAGTTAAAATTGGTGGATTATGGATTTATGTTTTGAAAACCAGTGAATCAGGCCGTGGCCAATAATTATCCAAAAAAAATAAAATAATAATAATATATATAAAAATAAAAAATGTTACATGGAGATTAATAAAATTGGTTGTTTAAGTTATAACTTGGTGTTTTTTGTGCTCTATGCATGTTTGCGGGGGTGTGCATGATGCATATGATCCCATGGGGAAGGAAAGGGAGTAGCCATATAGGCTCCCCTTTCCTCATGGGGTCACTGTAACTGCAAGGTTAATACATAAGTTTCTAAGAAGGTTTAGCTACAGGGCTAGAGAGTCAATAGTTTTAAAAAAAAAAAAAAGAAAAAAAACCCCAGTCAGTAGATTTGATTAAGCTCAGGTGTGTTAGAGAGTTCTGGAAATCTGAGAATCAGTAAGGGATTGGTTAGTGAAATCAGGTGTTAGATCAGGAAAATTCTAGAAGCTGGTTTCTGGTCCATTTAAGGAGCAGTTCCAGGCAGGTTAGTGGTGCGATACCAGAAGATTCCAGCAGGAGGAGCTCCCCACCCTACCCCCCCCCCCCCATCTTTTTCCCGTCGCGGCCAATTCATGTGGTAGGCTCCCTCTGGTGAATTGCCAGAGGGGAGAATTAAGGAAAGTCAAGTTCAAGTAATAATCAGCTCGAGTCTCAGTGGCTGGGTTGAGTACGGGTATTGATAAACACTTGGTTGGAAAGTATGTTTTAAAAGTTAAAATTGGTGGATTATGGATTTATGTTTTGAAAACCAGTGAATCAGGCCGTGGCCAATAATTATCCAAAAAAAAAAAAATAATAATAATATATATAAAAATAAAAAATGTTACATGGAGATTAATAAAATTGGTTGTTTAAGTTATAACTTGCTCTGGTGTTTTTTGTGCTCTATGCATGTTTGCGGGGGTGTGCATGATGCATATGATCCCATGGCCTCCCTAGATTGGTGGGCTGTGGAGAATGTCCCCATTACACTGGTGGCCAGTGACGTTCTGTGTTTCATTGTTGGTCTGTGGAGAACAGCCCCCTAGTGTGGTGGTCAGTAGAAAAGAATGTCCCTTACACTGGAGTTTTATGGGAAGTGAGAATGCCACACTTTACAGATAGCTAAAAAGATGATTGGTATCAACAGTAAATTATCCGAGAGGCAGAAATTGTTCATTGCTCAGGGAACCCCTAGCAACCTCTGGAAGAACCCTAGAGAAGCCTGGTTGAGAAAGACTTTACTATACAGTTGAATCTGCCACCATCTGGCCACTTTTCAGCTCTAGAGTGGGAAGACCAGTGAAAGCTGATTTGTAAAATTTTCAAATAGTTTGCAAATTTGCATTGCGTCAATAAACATTTTTATGCGTTCTGGCTGTCTAAACTATTTTTATGTGGTTTACAAATTGACAGAACCTTGGAGGTATGTTCACTTTAAGCGATACCGATCTCCCTAGTGCGCAAATATTTCTCAGCCAGCTGTGACTGGTAACCTGCGACAGCTGCAGGTACGCCGTTCAGCACGTGGGGTTAATTTTGTGTCTGCACTTTTCAGGGACTGTGAGTGACACTTGCAAATGAATTATGCCTGGAGGAAAAGTGACTGAGGCGGAGGCGTGGAGGACAGGAGAGTGAGTGAAGAGGAAAGGGGTAACATTAGGGAGGATGGGTGGTGTGAGAGAAACTGCTAGAGGTCAGAAGAAGAAAGAGACAAGAGCAGAAAGGCAGCACAAATGTGAGAGGAAAAAAGTGTGACACAAGGAAGAGAGAGGGTGGAGAGGAGGAGGGACTGCACACTTTTCATTGGATCTCTCTGATTCTTTCCTGGCTAACACTTTCTGCTCTCCTCACTCCAATATCAAATTCTGCAATTACAGCAGGCAGCTCCAAGCCATCCACCAGACCTTTATACTGTGCTACTGCACTGTCAGCACTATTCTCATTACTTAGGGTAGTGTGTTGTTTGTGACTTTTTTTAAATTTAAAACAAAAACTTTCACTTCAACATTTGTTTTTTACTTTTTGGACAGTTAAGTAGGGAGTATTTTTATTATTGGAAACAATGTCACTGAGAGGTGGCCTTTGGCCCCTGTTGCTTCTTTGGATCTCACCTGGGTTGTTATCTAAGGAGGTTCAGCCCAATGAATATGACTATGTAGGCTTTCAGCCGGAGATGGTTCGGCATTATCAAAGTGGAAGGTTCTATTCAAGGACACCCCAATGCGTGGACATTCCTCAAGATCTTGCACTGTGCCATGGCGTGGGCTACAACAAGATGGTGCTGCCCAATCTTCTGGACCATGAAACTATGGTGGAAGCGAAGTACCAAGCCAGCAGTTGGGTTCCCTTGCTAAGCAAAAACTGCCACCCAGGTACCCAGGTGTTCTTGTGTTCACTCTTTGCCCCAGTGTGCCTGGAACAGCCCCTCTACCCATGCCGATGGCTCTGCGAAGAGGTGAGAGATGCTTGTGAGCCAGTCATGCAGTATTTTGGCTTTTCTTGGCCAGAAATGCTTCGCTGTGAGCAGTTCCCGAGGGAGGACGTCTGCATAGCCTCACCAAATGCCACTCAGGCCCCACGTCCACGTAGTAAGTATCACCTGCCAAGCTTGTACTACTGTACCTACTGTTGCATCTGGGAGCACTGATATGCTCTTTGTGTATTTAATGTAGAAATGTAATGGTAGTAACCCATGCCTATGCTATGATTCTGCTTTAGGTGATTGTGTGCTATACTGTGACACCAGGTACACTAGTCCGGTGTAGCTCTGTATGCTGAACTGAAGTCATTGTGGGCTGTCATTCAATGGGCTGCAGGTTTATTCTATTTCTATCTGTTGTATACATTTCTTAGGCTGGCCATACATTATTCATACATTATTTAATTTCCTTTAGATTAACCTTGTAGTGCAAGGGGCTGCCTGATTGCATACAAACTAAAAGTGTTTAGGTTTGACCTCATGTTATACGGTTTTGGTAAATTTAAAGGAAAATTGTACAAGAAAAGCGTATAATGTATGGCCAGCCTAAGAAGGTATTGGAGTTTATTTACTAAAACTGGAGAGTGCAAAATCTGGTGCAGCTCTACATTTTAGCCAACCAGCTTCTAACTTCAGCTTGTTCAATTAAGCTTTGACAAAAAAACTGGGATCTGATTGGTTTCTATGCAGAGCTGTATCAGATTATTCTCTTTAGTAAATCAACCCCATTGCGTTACATAGAAAAGATATTTGCAAAATGAATTAATATGAAAGCATCCGTCAACCTATTACATTCATTTTTCGGGAGATGAGCTGACTCATAATATTTCATGAGACTCCAATTATACAATTTTCCCAATGGGTTAGATTTGGGGAAGAGAAAACAAAGGGACTATAGTTCCCTCCCAACTGCTTTAACTTGGAGACTCACTCCTTTTGTTGCATTCTCAATAAAATAAATGAAAACTGTTATGAACCATCAGGTCTGAGAGACAGAAGATGCCGCTGGATAATTCAGTTTCCCAGGATTTATTTAAAAACTGCAGCGTCAATTTTAGCAAAATTCTTTCAAGCAGACTCAATATAGTCATATTCATCATACAAAAATCTATTGCAGCAGCTGCTCATTTATTTAACCTGATACGTATTTAAAAACACAATTGTTATCAAAGTAATAATTGATAATGGTAAAAAAAAAAAAAGAAAAAAAAGTAATAAGGCAAAAGTATTCTAATATACTTATAATGCCTTACAGCATTGCAAATGTAGTCACTTTGCATGGATAGCACTTTATTAAAAGGACTTGGCATAGACATGCTGGAGTTCATTTATTATCAGTCTTGGGTCAATCAACCTCTTTCACATATACAGACTTTTTTTATACTGAATGTCACATACAGCTAACTTCACATAACTCATACCAGCTTCTGTTTTATCTTTCTCCTTGATGACGCAAAAAGATCTTCCCACAAATTTGCAAATGTCCCTGTGTTATAATGTCTGCTTCCAATGCCAGAGGCACTCATTGCCCCCTGGAAAACATAAATGACCCAAATTGTGACAGAAGTTTGGAAAAGGACTTGCTATAATTTGGCAGCTTATGGCCATCCTAATTGTCATTCTACCCCTAGAATTCAGGAGCAGATCAGTGCTGAAATCTCAGTACCCATACAGCTTCTTGACACTGTGTTGGAAAATTAAACAGAGGGTGTCCCATTTGCTGATTTTCTACTGCTGATTACTTGGCAACAGCAACATTTACTAAAAATGAAAGCGACGTCTGCATTGTGAAAGATCATACACCTCTATTATTTAGATACTCATGCATCAGAGACATGTAATATCATTTTCAAATTGCATTTGATCTCGTTCACTGTTTGATTTTTTAAGCACGATTTTGTAGCTTTAATGAAGCAATGCAGAGTTATGCCGCGTACACACGATCATTTTTCCCGTCGGGAAAAATATATATATATTTTTTTTAACAAGAAAAACAACCGTGTGTGGGCTTTTTGTCATTTTTCCAGACGGGAAAAACGGCATTAATCACGACGAGAAAAATTAGAACATGCTCTAATTTTTCTCGTCGTGATTCCCGTCGTTTTTTTCCGCGGCAGTTTTCCCATAGGGAAACACTGCCACGGAGCCCACACACGGTCGTTTTTCTCGACCAAAAAAAAAATGTTGGGAAAAACGGACGTGTGTAGGGAACCAAGCCGTTCCCTCGTTTTTCCCGTCTATTTTCTCGACGGTGTTTTCATCGTCGAGAAAATCGATCGTGTGTACGCAGCATAACTCATATTATAGCCCTAAAGAACTGACTTTTCAGTGATTTTGCTAAACCGATAACAGCTGAGATCTCATTGGTGACTGCTGGCTACTGCACTGTATAGCTGTAACTATATAGGGAATAAGCCATGTGAATGATGTTCAGGTTTCATCTTACTGTGTTAATATTTCTTAGCAAAAGCATGGCATTACTATTAAGATCTATACAGTGGGATCACAGATGGTCAGCTATGTGTATGAACCCTAACCTTGATATCTCATCAGATCTATAGAATAATGGAAAACCCCATTAAATGGTTTGAGTGTAGAATGGCAAAGTGTGCCTTTTATGTCCAGCTGGCTATACATGCAAGAATTTGATAATGAACATCCGTAATGTTGGGGAATCTAGCCATTGCAGCCTAGTAATAGTGAGCATTGAATTACTCTTTTAATTGCTACTTAAGATAAAAAGAACATTAGAGGAACAATTCCATTACCAAAATGTTGATGCTGATCTCTTGTGTGTGCTGATACAGTAATATAAATTTGCACTCCATACACATGGATGTTGTTATATAATTACATCAGATAAAATGTTACATACCGGTAATTACATAGTTAGTCTGGTTGAAAAAACACACAAGTCCATCTAGTTCAACCAACGAAAGGTTCTGCTTTGTGGAATTTTATGAAATTTCGTTATCATGGAATAGGATTAAAGTATAGCTTAAAGCTGACCATACACCAGTAGAATTTTAAAATTTAAAAAATTTTCTTTTTCAAAATGTACTATTTTTCTAACAGTTAGAGGGGTCAAATCAGCTTTCTTTTTCGTTCATAGTGATGAGAAAATTCAAAGGAGCGGGATGGAAAATTATTTGCAACCAAATCCTAACACCGCAAGTGGTTTTCGTTCTGAAAAAATCATACATATTGTAATACGCATGTTCTAGGCAACAACCCTCTACATCTGGGATTCTATTCAAGTAGCAGTTATAGATGATATTTTAAGGGTTTTCAAATGAAAGCATTTGAGTTAACGATGGCAAGATCGAATTCTCTGTCAAAACAATTTTTCAGAATTTCGTTGGAATTAAATTTTACGGGTGTATGATCAGCTTAAATTGATTGTAAAGGACTGTATACATGGTCCAAATATCGGGCAGCATCAGCCCATTTGTACAGCAGCCGGTTTGACAGAAGCCAGCCATTCAGCCGACTTCTGTTGAAGGTGCATGACCGAAAAAGGTCTGTTGATCGGCATCCGATCAACGCACTCAGCCCACTGGATTTAACGAAAAAAAAAACGAATAATGTGTAATAGGCTAGGTAGAAGCGTTAAGGTAAAAAACCTTCTCTGATCAGGATCCACCCTAGCCCCTCTAAATATCTACCAAAGCCCTATCTTGATCCAGGGCTGTGCCCAAGAGCTCTCTATCTTCTCACTAGACTTGGAGGCAGCAGCGGGAGCCTTTGGTCTATGGACACACAGCGCAGCCCGGGAACGATCCCACACAAGTGACCCTATAGCAAACGGCTTGCTATGGAGGCACTCGGCAGGGGGGAGGAGCCAGGAGCACCAGCATGGCTTTCCATAAGAGAAGGAACAGGATTCAGTGGGGGGATCAATGTTTTTGCACAGAGCAGGTAAGTATGAAATGTTTGTTATTTAAAAATAGTTACATTTACAATTTATGTCAGATACCTTTTTTATTTTGAACCACAATTCTATGTTCTCACACTGTGCCACTGGGATATTGTTGTCCCCATGATTCCTCCACCTATGCTAAGTTGCTGCCAATTGCTTTATAAAGCAGCAACACTTAAATATTAATGGGTAGGTATGGCTGCATGATCACTTTGGGCTTCTGGCCTCCTGTGGAGAAGTCATGAAGTATTAAAGGGGTTGTAAAGGTTTGTTTTTTTTCATCCTAATGCATCCAATGCATTAAGGTGAAAAAAAACTGGCAATGACGGCCCCCCCAGCCCCCCCCCTTTTTACTTACCTGAGCCCCGAATCTGCTGTGGGCATCCCCCGGCGTCCTCTTCTCCTCGGAGTCTGGCCTCGATTGGCTAGATTGATAGCAGCGCAGTCATTGGCTCGGGCTGCTGTCAATCACATGCAATGACGCGGCTATGGCCGCCGGCTGTATCATGGAAGCGCGCCCGCAAGCTAACCCCCTTGGGAGAGCGCTTCCCATGAAGGGGGTTACCTGATGCGGGGAGGAGCTGAGACAGCCACAAAGGGACCCCAGAAGACCAGGATCGGGGCCACTCTGTGCAAAACGAGCTGCACAGTGGAGGTAAGTATAACATGTTTGTTATTTTTATTTTTTATTTTTTTAAAGGGAACCTTTAGTGTCCCATTAAGTAAAAATATGTTTTCTTCCCTACTGGGTAACTGTTTTAATGAATCTTTTTGAGAAGAAATCACAACATCTTGCAGTTCACCATGTTTGGTAAAAAGACCTATGGCTTCTTTAGTCATTGGGCAGGTCTTTCCATCTATGAGTAATATTACACTAAAATTGTGGTAGAAGAAATGTAACATTATAGATTCTTAGGGTATCCAAAGGCTACCCATAATTGTAAAGTAATATGCCGTTTTATATTAGCTGGGGAATGTGGTTTCTCAGGATGGCCAACATTGCATTAAAAGTAGATTTCGCTCAACTGAATTGTGCTTGATTGTCATTAGCCTGGCACAACAGATGGCAATCTATGCTACAGTGAGTTGATCTGCTTATTAGGTACAACCTGGCAATACGTAATTTACAGTGTCAATATATTCAGAAGGTAGAAAGAACCTATTAGCAATGAAATACCCAACAACTAAAGACCTTATGTCTTTCGGTGTCTTGATAAGAACCTTAGAAAAAAATGGCCATAATTTGCTTTCTTCTTGTCTTCTGGTTACCCAGACCTTTTCAGCTTGTGAAAGGCCAAGGGTCCATGAATAGAGCTTCCCCCCTCTGTGCAAACACATCTTATCTTCATAAGCCTAGCAGGATAAACATTTACATTTAAATGGGCAAGGGAGTGGACTGTTAGTGGAGAGGTGAGAAAAGGCCTTTACACATCAGAGTTAATATCCTACAGACTATACTAACTACTTAGTGAGGTCATTAAGGAAGGGGGTTATCTCTGACCTCTGTAGCACTGATGACCTTCCTTACTGTACTTTGTAACAATACACATAATGCAGATTACAGCCTTGTGGCCCACCCAGTCTGTTGTCCCAGCACTCCCAGGTTGACCTTTGATATTGCTGGAAGTATGGCTCATGTCTGGAAGTATTGTCTGCAGAGACCAGATATGTAAACCAATGAACTTCTTCTCCTATTTGCTACCTTTTGGTCTGTTAAATATACACCTACAATAATTTAGTTTTATCTTTTCAATAAGTGCAAACAAGTACCTGTCGATCCTACCAGAAATCTTGTGAGCTGATAAGTTTTTGTGCTTTCTACTTGTGTTGAACTGGCATCAGCCATTCTTAACTAGGGTTCCATGGAATCCTACGATTCCTCCAGAGGTTTGCAAGGGGTTCCTTGAGCTGTGGATGACTGACCTACCATATGAAGGTGCCTGCATAATTCTTGGTCCAATACCATTTTTTGGATCTTTTTATCTGTCAGAGATCTTCTTTACACTGACCCCCGCCCAATTAATTCATTTGAGCAGGGGTTCCTTGAGACCTGAAAAGGATTCAAAGGGTTCTTCTGAGGTTAAAAGGTTGAGAAAGGCTTAGGCCGGCCATACATGGTTCAAATCTCAGCCGATTCAGCACAAACTGGCCGAGATTCGAATCATTAATGGGCAGGCTAAATGTACCAAGTCGATCAACTTGGGTACAACCAGCCTGCCTGATTCTCTTGCATTTATCTCTAGTGGCTGCTATAGCCACTTGCGATAATCACTGTCTTCTCACAGCTGGGGCGACTTCCCCCACTCTCCCCATGCTGGGAGAAGACAATGGCCTGGCAGGAGGGATTCCTACATCAACACTGTCTGTGTTGATGGGGGAATCAAGCACATTTCTTGATTCTCTGTATATCTCAATCTATGTTATTGAGATGAGAAGACAGGGAGGTGCTCTGTAGTCCTAAAATATTTCCTGTCCTGAAGTGACAACTTCTCTATACAGTACATGAGTGTTGTCACCCTTGGACAGGAAGTGTGTTGTGTGTGGAACTGTTTTACTGGCAAAGTCACCAGGTAAAAAAAAAAAAGCCTGAAAAATAAGAAAACGAATGCAGCCACCACAGCTAAGCACTGATAAGCTGCAATATATAACATTTTTGGTTTTGGGGTTTAGATATGCTCTAAAGATAATTTTCACTTTAATACATGCCCTAGTTTTCTAAAGTTCTCAGGAGATGTGCACGTCTAACATGCTGTACACACAATTTGGACACATCTATAGAGGCCTCCATTCAGTTAACATGATTGGGGAAATGTGGGTCAGTGAACCAAATATGCTGAAATGCAAGTTTTTCTAACAAGAAGCAGTATGACATAGCTAGAGGGATTAATACCCCTTTTTTAAGAATTTAATTCAAAAACAATTTGGCTTAAATAAACTATACATGTTCCCCACAGATATCCAACAAGTCTATTAGTGGAGATCTCAGGTGGTTGGAAAATAGGTGATCAGTCTGCTTTGTTAATCATTGTTTATTAAGGGTATAGTCTACCTTTTATAAAAAATAAAAACAAAATAATACATGTACTCGTATTTAGAAAAAAAAATTGCATTTATTTATTTTATATGTGTTGGACCTGCAAAGCATTGCAAGTGTGTTCAATGGATGGCTGGTGCAATGCACAGGCTCTTGTGGTCTATTCCTCCAGCCCCAGGTCTGTATAAAGTTATGGCCCTTCAGTTCTGAAGCTGGAGGAAATAATGGACTACGAGTGCAGTGATGTCATCACACTTGTGCTCCAATGAAATGCAGTTCGCTGCGGCAGCAAATAGGATATGCAGTCTCCCATTCACAGATCCGTTTAAATACATGATGAGGGTGCGTGGACAGAGTGACAAATTATAGAAATACAGGATCACTTTGTGGGCTTTGCATACCTCCCAACATTTTGAGATGGGAATGAGGGACACCTACTAGCAAACATATGTAGGCATAGGACACGCCCCCTGCCACACCCCCTTAAAGGGGAAATAACAACAAAAAAAAGGTTCATTAAATCCGCAAGTGCTTTTTTTTTACCACTACTATTCCTTTATATTGGCTTTTAAAATTGACAAATGCAGCAATTTAGAATTTGGATGAAAGGATTAGCACTGGGAAACACTTTTTGAAAGATAAAAAGTGCATTTTATATACAACTAGGGAGATCGAACCAAAATGAGGGACAAATGAGGGGGAAAGAGGGACAGAGGGCCATTGTTCCAAATCAGGGACAGTCCCTCAAAATCAGGGACAGTTGGGAGCTATGGGCTTTGGGGTGTATTAGAAAAAACCCTCCACTCTTCATTTTTATTTAGGAGTTCCTATCAGACCTCTAGAGATCGGGGAGTTTGGTTCTTACTCTCCCACCTCAACCATTACCAGTCATGTTGTATGGGTATGTCACATTGCTTACAGTATACCTTCTTTCTATTACTTTTTGTTTTCTACATTTTTTTTTCTTTTGTTTTGTTTTGTAACCTGACAAATAAACCTTAAGGTCTGGTTCACATCTATGCGGTTGGTTCCCATCTGCCACAGAAAGGTGTGCTGGATGCGTGCAGGTGCCATTAATCCTAATGGCATGCCACAAGCACTGGAAATCGCACTGAACTTGTAGTTTCTGCATGGGCTGCGATTCTAGAAACGGTGCAGGGGGCATAGATGTAAACCAGGCCTTACTAAAGAACAAAAGATTTTTTTTTTAAATTACAGGAGGCTACGGATAGAAGAGTCCCGCGATTTAGGAAAGGAGGGGCGGGGTTTTGTTTTGAGAGTGGGGGATGAGAAATGTGGCCATGTGCCAATGTTCAAATTTTTTCGGAAGGATTGGAAGTTAGTCTGGCTTAAAGTGCATCTACGGACAATTTTGTTTTCTTCCATTCTGGATAAACTGTTAAAAGGTTAGAACCCCTATCAGGTTTTTATTTTATTTCTGTGTTTCTGCTGATGAAGTTTAGCATCTCTATTTGCCTTGAAGACCATAATCACGGTGATTAAATGTCAACATTTTCTGTTGTCACTGGAAAAATCTTCTAACGGGGACACTGGTTCCAATGAAATCTGTTTTAGCCCAGGTTCACACTGGGGCTGCGGGAGTGAAGCCTGCGAGTTCAGCTGAACTCGTACGATTTCACTCCCGCTGGCAGTCCCAATTTCAGCCGCGATTACAAAGACATCTGACACAGATGTCAATGTAAATCGCGGCCGAAATCGCAAAAAGTAGTACAGTAACTACTTTTTGTAATCGGTGCAGCGCCGCAGATGCGGCGTTGCACCGATTAGGACGGTGCCATTGCCCGCAATTTGCGGCAAATATCGCCGATTTGACATGCGATTTGACATGTCAAATCGCATGTCAAATCGCACCAGTGTGAACCAGGGCTTAGAGAGATTAGACTAAATGAACAAACCTGTAACACAAGCATATGGCTTTCTAATTCAGCCATGTGACTGTAATTTTAAAATCTAACTAGACCCAGCTGAAAATAAAGCCCCGTACACACGATCCGAATATCGTACGAAAATGTCGTCCGAGGAAGAATCGTACGATAATCGGATCGTTAGTACAGAGCTTCGAGAGCCGTCGTACGATATTCGGATCGTGTGTACGGGGGATTACTCACTTTTTTTAAAATAAGAATACACGGGTGGATTTGCTAAAACTGGAAAGTGCAAAATCTGGTGCAGCTGTGCATGGTAGCCAATTAGCTTCTAACTTCTGCTTGTTCAATTAAGCTTTGACAAAAAAAAAACAAAAAAAAGCTGGAAGCTGATTGGTTTCTATGCAGAGCTGCACCAGATTTTGCACTCTCCAGTTTTAGTAAATCAACCCCTTATTGTGGAGTGTTTGCTTTGTGAATTGAGCCTGTTGCTCTTTATTTTAGGGAGATTTTCTCTCCCTTTCCTTTGTTGTTCTGAGTCAGGAAGTAAAGGAAATTCTCCCCAGCGGAACACAGGCAGCCAAAAAAATAATAATTGACAGGCGTTTTAACCATTCCAGACTTTATTCAAAACTGAAAAACAAAAAAGTTTTGGCTTAACCTCCCTGGCTGTATGATTATGTCAGACTTTAGGTGCTGAAAGCGGTACAATTATTTTGCATGGAAATTTGACGTTTTATATTGTAGGCCTGTAGTTCTTAGGAATAACTCACTTAAATCTGTCCAAACAAGAGTCTAGTATATATTCCGGGTATGATAAAGTTTGAAACACAAAATCATTAATTATAATATAGTAAATAACTATAAATAATTATAACAAATAATAATATAATAATAATAACAATTATTCAATAACGTAATCAAATCAAAAACACTGAAATTCGCTCAGTTGCAGAATTGTCGCTGTCATTAGATTTAGTGTTTGATGATGAATTTCCCCACAAATCGCTATCGCTCAATTCTGCAAGTAATTCTAATTTATTATTGCTGTTTTCTAGCCGGTCTAAAACCACTTTTGATGTAAAGGGACACTTTTTGGTTGCTATGGACAATGTCCAGTTTCCAGGCAGAAAAAACTGTATTTATAATTTTTTTATACAGTACTGTAATCTGTAAGATTACAGTATACTGTATGTGTATTGTGTTTTTACTTTTTTGAATTTGGCACAGATTTGCCGCCCTCGCGCGCCGCAACGCTGCAGGGAACGGAGCTCGGCGGCACTCGGGCACTGTGTGAATCGAGCGAGGAGACAGCTCGCACACACAGTGGGGAGACATCGCAGGATCCAGGGGACAAGGTAAGTAACTTTCCCTGTATCCTGCGATGCAGCCCGAGTCTGGCTCGGGGTTACCGCTTATGGTACTGAAATTCCACCCCGAGCCACACTCGGGAATACCGCCAGGGAGGTTAAAGCGGAGTTCCACCCAGTGGCAGTTCCACTTTAAGCACTCCTCGCCCCCTTACATGCCACATTTGGCATGTCATTTTTTTGGGGGGGGGAGTGGGGGCTTCGTTTTGAAGGGGACTTCCCCCTTCCACCTACGGACTGCCTAGGCAACTCCTCCTCTCCACCTAGACGGCCCCTCCCTCTCTGCGATCTTCTGGGACACGTGACAGGTCCCAGAAGATTGCCTGTCCACTGGGAGAAAGCAGCGCGACTCACGCATGCGCAGTGCGCGCCCGGCCGTGAAGCCGAAAGCTGTCACGTCCGGGCGCCCTCAGTGTCAATGGAGGCGCCGGAGGAGAGGAGGCGGAGAGGAGCGATGCTCCGGGCGGCCACATCGCTGGGCCGTGGAACAGGTGAGTGTCTGTTTATTAAAAGTCAGCAGCTACACTTTTTGTAGCTGCTGACTTTTAATAAACATAAAAAGCCTGGAACTCCGCTTTAAGATAGATTTTAACTAGGTAAGTCAGGTCAGCAGAACAACTTCTAATGACTTGGAGCTGTGCTCTGCAGCTTTATACATGCCTGATATTTCTGGATAGGGGTACCATACACCACAGTCATGAGAATCCCTGTAGTCTCATTCCCCCAGCTGCAGCACCTGTGGGAAAAGCACCACAAAGAAAACAAGGAGCTGCTGTTTCAACAAAGCACAATAGCCTGTGCAGCTGTAAAGCACTTAGCTTTATCTTTTTTTTTTTTTCTAGCTCTCAGATCTATGTATGTTTAGTATCTATAGTGAATCCTTCTATATCAGGCATGTCAAACTGATTTTGTAAATCAGTAACTTTCCTAAATATTAAGGAGGGTTAACATTTTGTAAGTAGCAATAATGTTATCGGCAGTTATCTTCATTTTTCCAGTTATCGGAAGAATTATTTATTGTCCCCGATTCAAATTTTCATTCTTGCTGTCATTTACTTGTTGTAGCTTGGTTGGGATCTGATTGTTTGTAAGGCTCCATGTACGCTGGGCTTAAAAAAACTCCAGTTCCCTTGGCAGAAAAAAACGCTCATATAGAGTATTTTTTGTACAAAGTTTAGACGAGTTTAGGAGAGTTTTTCGTTTTTTTTCTGGCAGAAAGCTCCAATCAGGAACGCAAATCAGAAGGTTTTTTTTTCTGCCTCTTATGCCGCGTACACACGATCGATTTTCTCGACGGTGAAAACACCGAAATTTTTTCTCTTGGTCGAGAAAAACGACCGTGTGTAGGCTCCCTGGCACTGTTTCCCTATGGGAAAACTGCCACGGAAAAAAATGCCGTGAATCACGACGAGAAAAATTAGAGCATGTTCTAATTTTTCTCGTCGTGATTCATGCCGTTTTTCTCGTCGGGAAAAATTACCAAAAGCCCACACGGTCGTTTTTCTCGTCAAAGAGAATTTTTTTTATTTTTCCCGACGAGAAAAATGGTCGTGTGTACGCGGCATAAGGCCTCATGCACAATGGACGTTATAAAAAAAGGCAGTAACGTTAGCTGTAGAAAGCTGTAGCTGTAGAGTGAGTTTTTCAGCGTTTTTGTAGTAGCGTTTTTCCAGCATTTTTAGCTGTAGAGTTCTTTTAGCTTTTTTTTTTTAGCAAAACTATACTCCCATAAAAGCTTATGGCTCAAAAAAGTTTTTGGCGTTTTTTAAGCTGTTTTCAACTTTTTTTCAGAGTTAGAGCATTTTTACAGTTGAAAAACTCCTCTCAAAACCCACTAGTTGTGGGGGGTTTTTCCAGCTAGAAAACGCCCCTGCCAAAAACTGCTGATAACAGCCTGTGGGGTTGACTTACTAAAGGCAAATCCACTCTGCACTACAAGTGCTCTTGGAAGTGCAGTCGCTGAGGGGAAGATCTGAAATCAGGGGAAGCTCTGCTGATTTTATCATCCAATCATGTGCAAAAATGCTGTTTTTATTTTCCTTGCATGTCCACCTTGGATCTACAGCAACTGCACTTCCAAGGGCACTTGCAGTGCACTTGTAGTGCAAAGTGGATTTGCCTTTAGTAAATAAACCCCTATGTGTACATGGACACATAGGATAACATCCTGGGGAGTTTATTGACGGCAGAAAAAAAAACCATCTGAAGCCAAAAACAGCAGCTGTAAAAACGTCCAGTGTGCATGAGGCCTAAATGTTGAGCTCAAAATATGCCTGTAATCATCCTAATGTGCATGGACACATAGGATTACATTGAGTTTTCCTTTTCTTGCGAAAAAAAAAAAAAAAGGATTACTTTGAGTTGCTTCTACAGGCAGAACACAAAACTCCTGTAAAAGCAGTGGTTTTCAAGCCCAGTGTGCATGGAGCCTAATATGGTAGTGGTTCTCAAAGCACTGAAGGGTTAGCTAAGTGCTCAGGAACCACCATGTGTATAAATGCCAGGGATTCCTATTGTTTCATTGTAAACTGACTTGTATCTTTGAATTCCATAGAAGTAGATGTACAGATTTTTTTTTTTCTATCTTTTGTGGACGAAAAGGTGGACATGTTACCAGTTCACTAAAGCCAAAACAAATGCTCTTCTCCATCTGGTCAGACAGGGAATCCCTGCCGGAGGGAAGCTTTTATATGAAAAGGCCCATCCTCTCACAAACAACCATTTCTCCAGCATTTATAAAAATAAAATAAAAAAAAAGAATTCCTTCGGTGGGTCACAGAAAGATGACTGGAGACCCTACGTGGAAGAGTTGGCTTGAGAAGCAGCAACTGTGAATTTGGAAAGGTGCCCAAAGGACCACCCACTTCATCAGTATGCTCATTGGGGCAGGAGATCAATGGTCAACCATTGGATGCAGCCCTTGAGGTACCCTTTGTTTGCCTTTGCATTCCGTCAGGTATGCCTGGCTGAAAATTAAAGTGCCAAGTGCAGTTAACCATAGCAACAAAATTAGTAAACCAACCTTAAAGGGGTTGTAAAGGTTCATTTTTTTTTTCTAAATAGGTTCCTTTAAGCTAGTGCATTGTTGGTTCACTTACCTTTTCCTTTGATTTACCTTCTAAATGTTTTTTTTCTTTGTTTTCTTTGTCTGAATTTCTCACTTCCTGTTCCTCCTCAGTAAGCTGTTCAGTAAGCTGTTCTGGCTGACTCCACACCACTCGGATGATGGTGTGAAGTTCAGTGAGGAGAAACAGGAAGTGAGAAATTCAGACAAAGAAAAAAAAACATTTAGAAGGGAAATATAAGGAAAAGGTAAGTGAACCAACAATGCACTAGCTTAAAGGAACCTATTTAGAAAATAAAAAACGAACCTTTACAACCCCTTTAAAACAAAAATAAGATGAAATTACAATTAGAAAAGTAACACAGACAGGACTTATTTATAACACTATGATATCCACTAGATATCCAATAGATCTAAACCCAGTTATTAAAATATCACATAAGCTATCAATGTAAGTAAAACATTGTTTTTAATTATTTTAAAGCTGATTTTTTATTAAAAATGATCCCTGGTTCAAAAAGCACCAGCCTTGGACATACCCATGACCACAATTCAGCCTGCATGAAACTAAGCGTAGTGATCCAAACGGAACCTTCCTGTAGAAGGACTCACCTCTTTTTCGATGTGTACATTTTTGATGATCTGCTATGCCCAGGTTCCTTATTTCTGGAGCTTTCAATATAATATGACTAGTCATGCATGGAACATGTATTGACATTACACTTTTTTTATTTATTTACCCTTGTATACCCTGTGATATGAATACATCTATAGATAAAGAATGCAAACAAAAAAATAACAATGGTAAACCTGCTATGTAGGTCATTTTTCACTTCCTGTTATGGGGTGACAACTGTCTGCCATTGCAACCTTTTACACATGCCCCTAATGGAGACTGCAAGTGGCTGGCACACATTACACAGCCATGCTCTGCCATTGTCACCATCAGGAAGCTATTTCAGAGACATTATCTGAATCCGATGAGTAATGCCGCGTAGACACGATCGGAAATTTCCGACAAGAAAAGTTCGATGTGAGCTTTTGGTCGGAAATTCCGACCGTGTGTAGGCTCCATCTGACTTTTTCTGTCGGAAATTTCTGACAACAAAAATTTGAGAGCTGGTTCTCAAATTTTCCGACAAGAAAAGTTCTGCTCGGAAATTCCGATCGTCTGTATGCAATCCCGATGCGCAAAAAAACACACATGCTCTGAATCAATTCGAAGCATGCTCGGAACCATTGAACTTCATTTTTCTCGGCTCATTGTAGTGTTGTACATCACCGCGTTCTTGATGGTCGGAATTTGGTGTGACCGTGTGTATGCAACACAAGTTTGAGCCAACATTCCGTCGGCCAAAAAAAACACGGTTTTCTTGTTGGATTTTCCGATCGTGTGTACGCGGCATAAGTGCATGTAGACAGGAAGTGGTTGAAAGAGCACGGAGGGAATCATCAGCACTGAGATGCAACAAAGATAAAAAAAAAGCTGCAAACATTATTTTATCATGAAAAAATTGCCAAAAATGTTTTACTAATCTAAATGTCATCCAGTTAGGGTTTAGATCTACTTTATCATTGTATTTCTTTGTATGCACAGTTTATAATTGATATGGTAATCTTTTAAGAACCTTATTAATTTATAAAAGTTTAAATCTGGCTCAAGTGCCCCCCCTTATGGAATTATCAAATCAGCACTCGGTTTCATTTTTTGTTTGACATGACTGATGTATATAGTAAACTATACTTACAGCATGTTAATTTACATTAAGATTTTCTGCCAAGAAGGGATGTAACCAGTTTAGCTGCAGCCAATTATTACACATGGGATTAAAATCTATAACTGTAAGTGCATCCAAGGGGCAGTAACACAAAGTTTGGAAGGTGTTTTTTTTATGGAACCTGGATATCGTCATTGTTACATTCAATATGTAGGAGTTTGGGAGGCTGACAGATACAGTTTGAATATTTTAGGCATTTTTATATATATATATATAGATATATATAGATATATATATCTATATATACATTATAGTGACATACACAAGTCCAGATGTCCGTTATGCACCCCCTGACTTTTCCATTGTGTTGCATGTCGTGGCCACAGATCTTGTGCATGTACGTCCAATTTAGGATACTATCCAGTAAACAAGGACTTTCTGCATGTGATGAAATGTTAATTTTCCCGATGTGTTCCCTGAAAGACGTTCATAAGAAAGAAATGGGATAACACTGGGGTTGATTTACTAAAACTGGAAAGTGCAAAATCTGGTGCAGCTGTGCATGGTAGCCAATCAGCTTCTAACTTCAGCTTGTTCAATTAAGCTTTAAAAAAAACAAACTTGGAAGCTAATTGGTTTCTATGCAGAGCTGCACCAGATTTTGCACTCTCCAGTTTTAGTTAATCAACCCCATTGTGTTGCATTTTAGCTGAATCATTTCCACCGAACAAAGAAGCAGATACCAGCTTCCATTTATTCACCTACAGCAGAATTTAATTGGTTGATTTTGGCAACACCCAAACATTCGTCCCTCCCCCAAGGTTTGTATGTGGAACAAAACTTTGCAACACATGATCTCAGCTCTAAGGCCCCTTTCACACGGACGGATAGAATGGTGCTTTTAGCTGCGGATTTACTATTTTTTTACCGCAGCTAAAAGCACACAATGCTTTCCTATTGCCCCATTCACACACAGCGTTTAGCTGCGATTTCATTACATGCGGTTTGGTGCGAATAGAAAAAATAGAATTGAATGCGTCCAGGTGCGATGTAGCGCAGCAGTATGCACATAACCGCAGGTAATCGCAGTCTTTTGTGTCGACTGCGGATAGCAGCATGAGAAAAAAAAAGAACAACAGGAAGCACATCATAATCAGTAGGTACAAAAAGGGTTGCTATGGGAATGACTACCACAGCTAAATGCGGCCACATGTAACCGCACGTAAACGCAGGTAATCGCAATGTACAAATGCAGCTAACTGCAGTGCATGGAGCCTTGAATTTCACAGAACATTTTACATGCCTTTAACTGTGGCAAAACAGCCGTCCGTGTGAAAGGCGTCTAAATCTTTAATCTGATTTCTTAGTGATTCTACTGCATGTGGAGAGATAATTATGATGTTTACAACATTTTATTTTGGGGAACAGATATAAAAGTCATGCTGGTAGAAAACCATCAAAGTCTGCATCGTGTGTATTTTTTTCCGAAATATGTGTTATGTATAACATGTAATTACTTTTTATTTATTTTTTACTGTTTTGAGAGGTAAATAATTATCAGAAAAGCTCAGTAGACAGTGAAACTTTTACAGTTATAGCCTAAAGGGGTTCATAAATGCCCCCACTGTGTGTTCATTGAGCATTCTTTTTTACAGAATACAGAAAGAGATTCCTAGGGTCTTATAATGCTTAAACAAACGTTTAAGTAACCCTTGTGTGTAAGAACACCCACGTGTGTATGAAAACAAAAAAGAGAACATAATAAGAAAAAAGAGAAAATAATAATCCAAAATTTGATTAGCTACAAAGGTTTGTCATACTTCTAAATATTAGCAGCCCCCTTTATACTGCCTTATGGAGTCCATACATGAGATGGTTCAATGAAGACTTACAAGACTATACAAATATAAAAGAACATTCAACATGTTTATTCAGAAGATCACAACTGTATGAGCCAAATTGAGGACACTGCCTGCACAGAAGAAAACCCGACTGTGTGGGTCAATTCATTTACTACTTTCCCATAAACAAAATTCTAAAGTGCTCCCCAGCTGTTAAGGGAATATACTTCTGTAGTCATGGTGAAGGTATAAATCTACCCAAAATATACAAGTAGACCCAAGTTGAAGGGTCTCAACCAGCAGGGGAAAACTGAAGAAGATAGCAGGGGGTCTGACCAGGATAGCAGGGTAATTGCTGAAAAAGATAGCAGGGGGCCAATTGTACCCCTAACAGCTGAAGTTTAAATGAGGGCCACCAAGGAGGACAAATTGAAGTCACAAAGGATAGTGTTGTAAATAAGCAGCTGCTGCTTGCCAATCTGAATTTTCTGTTCATTGCTGATGTCTGTCATGATTTAAGATTGATATATAACCATCACCAAAAGCCTTGAATATTTTTCTCTACTATTTTCCTTCTACCTTATTAAGAACAGTAGGAAACTCATATACAGAAGGCCATCAGGTTAGATAAACCATTAGTTCTTATGATCTTTTTCTTCAAATACATGAAGAAATATGTTTGTCCCATACAACTGTGCATCTCCATAGGAACTGTAAACACTGATGACTCCAATCACATCTTTGGAAACCTGTAGCTCATTGCCCAAGTATAATTATCCTGGTTTTCTTTCTTTTAAAAGCCTAAAAGCCAAAAGGTTCCTGCATACCACTTACTGGACTAGTGGTGTGCAAGCTTTGGACCAGGAACCTACTTGGGTCCTTTGGCTGTGCCCTATTTATAAGAAAAACTTTCTCAAAACAATGGAAAATACAGAGCTTGGAAAAATGGCCAGATTCATTAATTCACACAGGCATGAATTGTCTTATCGAAATGATTCCAATGCGATCATGCAGGAATTTGACCATGAATGAACCTAAAACCATCACAAACAGATGAGCACTGACCATTTCATTAGAGGGAGGTAATCCAATACCATCTGTGCTATGCTATGGAATGATTGTTCCTGATTAGGGATGAGCTCGGTGTTCGAGTCGAACATACGTTCGACTCGAACATCGGCTGTTCGATCGTTCGACGAAGATCGAACGATTTGGGCCGTTCGCGCCTAATTCGAGTGACGCGAATGGCCCACAATGCACTACGCCATCGCAGTGTCATCCAGGCGCTGTGATTGGCCAAGCATGCACTGTGACCCCGCATGCTTGGCCAATCACAGCGCCGGCAGCGAGGAGAGCAATGATTGGCCACAGGCAGGATGCCTGTGGCCAATTATTGCTGAGGGTGTTTAGTACACGCCCCACACTATAAAAGGCCGCCAGCACGGCGGCCTAGTGTAGTGTGTTCCGGAGCAGGGAAAGAGAAGCATAGGCAGGGACAGTGACATTTTTTTTTCTTGCTTAACCTGGATTCCTTTAGTTTAGGGAAAGAGAAGGATAGGTAGGGAGAGTGTCAGTGTGTTTTACTGTGCGAATCCTTGTTTCTAGGGACAGGGAAGGACAGTGAGGGAAATTCTCCTTGTGCTATAGTGTGCTAAAGCATTGACCATCAACCATCTTTAAAAAATCATTTTTTCTAGGGACAGAAAACTATAGGTAGGGAGAGTGTCAGTGTGTTTTACTGTGATAATCCTTGTTTCTAGGGACAGGGAAGGACAGTGAGGGAAATTCTCCTTGTGCTATAGTGTGCTAAAGCATTGATCATCAACCATCTTTAAAAAAACATTTTTTCTAGGGGCAGAAAACTATAGGTAGGAAGAGTGTCAGTTTCTTTCACTGTGATAATCCTTGTTTCTAGGGACAGGGAAGGACAGTGAGGGAAATTCTCCTTGTGCTATAGTGTGCTAAAGCATTGATCATCAACCATCTTTAAAAAAACATTTTTTCTAGGGACAGAAAACTATAGGTAGGAAGAGTGTCAGTTTCTTTCACTGTGATAATCCTTGTTTCTAGGGACAGGGAAGGACAGTGAGGGAAATTCTACTTGTGCTATAGTGTGCTAAAGCATTGATCATCAATCAGCTTTAAAAAAACATTTTTTCTAGGGACAGAAAACTATAGGTAGGAAGAGTGTCAGTTTCTTTCACTGTGATAATCCTTGTTTCTAGGGACAGGGAAGGACAGTGAGGGAAATTCTCCTTGTGCTATAGTGTGCTAAAGCATTGATCATCAACCATCTTTAAAAAAACATTTTTTCTAGGGACAGAAAACTATAGGTAGGAAGAGTGTCAGTTTCTTTCACTGTGATAATCCTTGTTTCTAGGGACAGGGAAGGACAGTGAGGGAAATTCTACTTGTGCTATAGTGTGCTAAAGCATTGATCATCAATCAGCTTTAAAAAAACATTTTTTCTAGGGACAGAAAACTATAGGTAGGAAGAGTGTCAGTTTCTTTCACTGTGATAATCCTTGTTTCTAGGGACAGGGAAGGACAGTGAGGGAAATTCTCCTTGTGCTATAGTGTGCTAAAGCATTGATCATCAACCGTCTTTAAAAAAACATTTTTTCTAAGGACAGAAAACTATAGGTAGGAAGAGTGTCAGTTTCTTTCACTGTGATAATCCTTGTTTCTAGGGACAGGGAAGGACAGTGAGGGAAATTCTACTTGTGCTATAGTGTGCTAAAGCATTGATCATCAATCAACTTTAAAAAAACATTTTTTCTAGGGACAGAAAACTATAGGTAGGAAGAGTGTCAGTTTCTTTCACTGTGATAATCCTTGTTTCTAGGGACAGGGAAGGACAGTGAGGGAAATTCTCCTTGTGCTATAGTGTGCTAAAGCATTGATCATCAACCGTCTTTAAAAAAACATTTTTTCTAGGGACAGAAAACTATAGGTAGGAAGAGTGTCAGTTTCTTTCACTGTGATAATCCTTGTTTCTAGGGACAGGGAAGGACAGTGAGGGAAATTCTCCTTGTGCTATAGTGTGCTAAAGCATTGATCATCAACCGTCTTTAAAAAAACATTTTTTCTAGGGACAGAAAACTATAGGTAGGAAGAGTGTCAGTTTCTTTCACTGTGATAATCCTTGTTTCTAGGGACAGGGAAGGACAGTGAGGGAAATTCTACTTGTGCTATAGTGTGCTAAAGCATTGATCATCAATCAGCTTTAAAAAAAAAAAATTTCTAGGGACAGAAAACTATAGGTAGGAAGAGTGTCAGTTTCTTTCACTGTGATAATCCTTGTTTCTAGGGACAGGGAAGGACAGTGAGGGAAATTCTCCTTGTGCTATAGTGTGCTAAAGCATTGATCATCAACCGTCTTTAAAAAAACATTTTTTCTAGGGACAGAAAACTATAGGTAGGAAGAGTGTCAGTTTCTTTCACTGTGATAATCCTTGTTTCTAGGGACAGGGAAGGACAGTGAGGGAAATTCTCCTTGTGCTATACTGTGCTAAAGCATTCCTCATCAACCATCTTTGAAATCCTTGTTTTTTGGACAGTCAGGGAAGTTGTCGTTGTGCTATTCTGTGCGAAAGCAATCATCCTCAACCATATTTATAAATCCTTAAGTAAAGGGACAGAGAAGGACACCTGAAGGTAGCCCTTATTGCTTTTTTCCCATCTCCCTGCAGGCCATCTATTAGAATGTCTGGAAGGCAAACAAGGAGAGGCAGACAGTCAGGAGGCAATAAAAGAGGGCAAGCAGGCTCTGTGTCTGGGGGCAACAGTGCTGGTCGTGGACGCGGTGCATTGTCATCAGCACATGGCCATGGGACACGCTAGTCCTTCTTTTCGGCAGCTGGACATGTTGAGCCACATCATGCCGAAGACTTGGTAGAGTGGATGACCAAGCCCTCCTCCTCCTCCTCATCCTCTCTCACCCAGGCTCAGGGTACTGGCAAAGCAGCTGCCAAAGCGTCCTCTTCCCTGGTATCAATGTCAGACTCATCATCAGTCACTCCTTCCCTAGACCCACCATGTCCTCCTCCTGAGGAGTCCCCCGAACTGTTTGAGCACAGTGTTGGGTACATGCTCCAGGAGGATGCCCAGCGTTTCGAAGGGTCTGATGATGAAACCCAGCTACAGGAAGGCAGTAGCGTGAGAGCAGACAGAGGGGATGCTCAAGAAGGACACCAATCTGGCAGTCATGTTCCAGCAGCTGCAGCATACTGCCAGATTGGCTCCAGTGATGAGGAGGGAGGGGATGATGAGGTCACTGACTCCACGTGGGTGCCTAATAGGAGAGAGGAGGAGGAGGAGGATGAGGAGGAGGCACATCTCCAACGAGGCAGGATGCCCTTTGGTGGCCAGCGTAAGGGCAGTACACCGACGGAATCACACCGCAGAGCTCCGCCTGTGCAGGGCGCTGCCTCTGCCCGTCATTCAAAAAGTTCTTTGGTGTGGGCCTTTTTTGAGGCTAGTGCATCAGATCGCACAGCTGCTGTTTGCAACATATGTCTCAAGCGTATATCGCGTGGCCAAAACATCAGCCGCTTGGGTACCACATGCCTGACCAGACATATGTTGACCTGCCATGCAGCTCGTTGGCAAGCCTACCTCAAAGACCCACACCAAAGAACAAAGCGGACCTCTCCTTGCACCGCATCAGCTGGGATCTCCAACCCCACTATAACTTCAGTCCTGTCTGAAACATGCACTGAGAGGAATGAAGGTGTAGAATTAGGTGTGTCACAGCCAAGTAGTTGCGGCCACTCTGCTAGCAGTACACCGACGTCCGATTCTAGCAGGCAAATTTCCCTGCCCCAGCTGCTGGACCGTCGAAAGAAGTTCACTCCCAGCCATCCACATGCCCAGCGGTTGAATGCTAGCTTGGCTAAATTGCTAGCGCTTCAACTGCTGCCTTTTCAGTTGGTAGACTCGGCCCCCTTCCGTGAGTTTGTGCAATGTGCGGTTCCTCAGTGGCAGGTTCCCAAACGCCACTTTTTCTCACGGAAGGCGATTCCGGCTCTCTACCGGCATGTGGAAGGCAATGTCTTGGCCTCGCTGGACAGGGCGGTCAGCAGTAAGGTGCATATTACCGCTGACTCATGGTCCAGCAGGCATGGACAGGGACGTTACCTTTCTTTCACGGCCCATTGGGTCACTCTTTTGGCAGCTGGGAAGGATGCAGGACAAGATGCAGTAGTGTTGGAGGTTGTTCCACCGCCACGCCTCCAAAATGCTACTACTGGTTGTGACACACCTCTCTCCTCCACCCCCTCCTCTTCTTCTTCCTCCATGGCCTCTTCCTGTGGTTTGTCCTCTGAACCAGCGGTGCTCCGTAGCCGTTCAAGGGGCTACGCAAGTACGCAGGCAAAAAGATGCCATGCCGTGCTTGCGCTGGTGTGTTTGGGGGACAGAAGCCACACTGGGGCAGAGGTCCTGTCTGCTCTGCAGGGCCAGGCCGAGAGGTGGTTGACGCCACGCCAGCTTAAGCCAGGAATGGTGGTTTGCGACAATGGCACCAACCTCCTCTCCGCCCTCCGACAGGGACAACTGACCCATGTGCCCTGTGTGGCTCACGTCCTTAACCTGGTGGTGCAGCGGTTTTTGGGCAGGTACCCGGGCTTACAGGATGTCCTGAGGCAGGCCAGGAAAGTCTGTGTGCATTTCCGCAGATCTTATAATGCCAGTGCTCGCCTGGCTGAGCTGCAAAAGGAGTTGAACCTGCCCAAGAACCGCCTTATATGTGACATGCCCACCAGGTGGAACTCAACGTTGGCCATGCTGCAGCGGCTGCACACGCAGCAGAGGGCCATCAATGAGTACCTGTGCGACTACGGCACCAGGACAGGGTCAGGGGAGCTTGGTTTTTTTTCTCCACGCCAGTGGGGCATGATCAGGGATGCATGCACTGTCCTGGCACCATTTGAGGAGGCCACGAGGATGGTGAGCAGTGACAGTGCATGCATCAGTGACACTGTACCTCTTGTCCACCTGTTGGAGCACACGCTGCGTGGAATAATGGACAGGGCACTTGAGGCAGAACAGAGGCAGGAAGAGGAGGACTTCCTTGCCTCTCAAGGCCCCCTTTACCCAGACAGTGTTCCTTCTGTCCCACCCATCGCACAGGAAGAGGAGGAGGAGGAGGAGGAGGATTGTGTCAGCATGGAGGTGGAGGCTGGCACTCAGCATCATCAGCAGCAGTCTTTTAGGGATGATTTACAGTCCCAAGAAACCAGTGGACTTGTACGTGGCTGGGAGGAGGTGGCTGCGGATCATGTCGTCCTTAGTGACCCAGAGGACTCCGGACCGAATGCCTCAGCAAACCTAGGCTGCATGGCCTCCCTGATCCTGCAAAGTCTGCGGAAGGATCCTCGTATTCTTCGGATCAAGGAGAGGGACCATTACTGGCTGGCCACTCTCCTTCATCCACGGTACAAGGGTAAGGTTGCGGACCTTATGTTACCGTCGCAGAGGGAGCAGAGGATGAGACAACTCCGGGAGGCCTTGCAGAAAGGTCTGTGCAACGCGTTCCCAGAGACTGGGAGGTTACAAACTCCTGGTCCTGGACAACGAGTTGCTGAGGCTTCGGCCAGTCAAAGAAGGAGCGGTGGGGAAGGTGGCCGTCTGACCGATGCGTTCAGACAATTCTTTAGTCCGCAGCCCCAAAGTATGATCGGTTCCAGCAACCATCGCCAGCGTCTGATATGGTGCAGGAATATCTAGGGGCAAGGTCAGACTTGGACACCTTCCCCACCGAAAATCCTCTGGCTTACTGGGTCTTGAGGATGGATCACTGGCCAGAGCTTGCACAGTATGCAATTGAGCTACTGGCCTGTCCTGCATCCAGCGTTCTTTCGGAACGCACATTCAGTGCTGCTGGAGGATTTGTCACGGATCACAGGGTGCGCCTGTCCACCGACTCGGTTGATCGACTGACTTTCATCAAGATGAACCAGTCTTGGATCACCACCAGCTACCACACACCTGATGCTGATATAACAGACTAATTGATTTTAACATGTCACATCCCTTCAAGACTGATGCTGATGCTGAGTGCCTGTGCTGTTATGTTGACTGGCTATCCTCCTCCTCCGAGTCCTCAATGATACGATTGATGATGATAGCTTGGAAGATCATTTTTGTTTATGGGTGCCGCCACCAGTGGCTAAGGCCCAATTTTTCAGCCCCTGTTTTACAGGGGCGTGATATTACAATTTTTTTAGCAATAATTTGCCATAGGGCTCATTGCTGTGCTCCAAGTACAGTATCTGTGAGGGGTTGGAGTGTTGTGCCACCAGTGCCTAAGGCCCAATTTTTCAGCCCCTGTTTAACAGGGGCGTGTCATTACAATTTTTGAAGCAATACTTTGCAACAGGGCTCATTGCTGTGCTCCAAGTACAGTATCTGTGAGGGGTTGTAGTGTTGTGCCACCAGTGCCTAAGGCCCAATTTTTCAGCCCCTGTTCAACAGGGGCATGTAATTACAATTCTTGATCTAATAATTCACAGCAGGGCCCATTGCTGCACCCACCAAGAGTAACTCTGAGGGCTTACAGTGTTGTGGCAACGCCACCACCACCACCACCACGAAAGGCCCAATTTTTCAGCCCCTGTTCAAAAGGGGCATGTAATTACAATTCTTGATCTAATAATTCACAGCAGGGCCCATTCCTGCACCCACCAAGAGTAACTCTGAGGGCTTACAGTGTTGTGGCAACACCACCACCACCACCACCACCACGAAAGGCCCAATTTTTCAGCCCCTGTTCAACAGGGGCATGCAATTACAATTCTTGATCTAATAATTCACAGCAGGGCCCATTGCTGCACCCACCAAGAGTAACTGTCAGGGCTTACAGTGTTGTGGCACCAGCACCACCATCAAAGGCCCAATTTTTACTACCACTGTTCAACAATTATATGTAATTAAAATTCCTGATATAATAGTTGACAGCAGGGCGTTCCAGCACCAACCAAGAGTAACTGTGAGTGCTTACAGTGTTGTGCCAACACCAACAACTAAGGGGCCTATTTCTGCAGAGTATATACGGCAGGTCCCTACTTTCAAACATCCAACTTACAAACGACTCCTACTTGCAAACGCAAGAAGACAACAGGAAGTGAGAGGAAATCTACCCCTTGGAAGGAAAATTCTCTCCTGTAAGAATTAATATGGGAGAAAGGTGTCTCCTCTGTACTGATGCTTTATCACCAATCCTTGTTTCAAGAAAAACACCACATTTCAAAAACAGTTGTCATTGGGACGGAAAGTGAGGTGAAATGTTCTGAACAGGGGCACAGACAGCAAAACAAATGTTACAGGGGTGATAACCCTTACCTATGTTTTCCAAAAAGTTTAAAAATAGATTTTTGGGCTGGAGCTACACTTAAACAATGTACCTGTTCAAAATTACAAACAGATTCTACATAAGAACAAACCTACAGTCCCTGTCTTGTATGCACCGCCTGTATACGGCTGTTCAGAGTATATAGGGCCTTTTTTATTTTATGTGCGGGGTTCCCCTTAATATCCATACAAGACCCAAAGGGGCTGGTAATGGGCTGGGGTGGGGGGGGGGTCATGGGGTAGCTATGCCATTTTTCTTAAAGATTTTCATCCATATTACCGGGACCAGACATTACATTAAAGCCGCAAGCAGTTTTAAATGGCTTTTTTTTCCTTTAGAAGTGTCATTTTGTGCAGGGACAGTTCTAAACACGGGAAACACGTGGCACTTCACAGGCATACTTTAGACACCCCCCAGGTACGATATTTAAAGGAATATTTGACTTTTTTTTTTTCACTTTATGCATCATTAAAATGACTGCTCCCGAAAAACGACCGTTTTTAAAACTTCTTTTTGCATTGATACATGTCCCCTGGTGCAGAACCCGGGTTCCCAAACCCTTTTTAGGACAATAACATGCATAATAGTCGTTATAATTAGCACTTTAGAATTCGAACGTTCGCATCCATTGTATTTAATAGGGTTCTAATGTTCGTACGAACTTTCGGTCCGTTCGCGGGTTCTGGTGCGAACCGAACCCGGGGGTGTTCGGCTCATCACTATTCCTGATGGAATTATCTAAGTTTTCATGAATCGGTGAGCTTACAAAATAGTTGAGCATCTCTCATTCTTGAACCTTTAATGCATGCATCCAAATTAGAATGTTTGCTAAAAAGAGTAAAGGACTTACTAATGAAATAAACTAATGAAGGCATGATCTATACAATAACACACACACACATATATATATATATATACACATACATATCACATATATATATATATATATATATATATATATATATATATATATATATATATTAAATATATATATATATATATAAATATATATATATATATATATATATATATATATATATATATATATATATATATATATATATTATATTCAGCTTACCAGATGTTAGTTGTGATGAATGCATTCAACTTCCTTTTCTTTTTTTCTTTTTTTTACTTTTACCTCCCTGGCGGTATGATTCTGTCTGGAATTATGTACCAAAAGCAGTACAATTATTTTGCATGGAAATTTGGTGTTATGTATTGTAGGCCTGCAATTCTTAGTAATTACTTACTTAAACCTGACCAAGCAAGAGTCTAGTAGACATCCAAGGTATGATAAAGTTTGAAACACAAAATCATAAATTATAATATAATAAATAACTATAAATAATTATAACAAATAGTAATGTAATTATAATAAAAATTATTCAATAATGTAATCAAATCAAAAACACTGAAATGTGCTCAGTTGCAGAATTGTCGCTGTCATTAGATTTAGTGTTTGATGACGAATTTCCCCACAAATCGCTATCGTTCAATTCTGTGAGTGATTGTAATTTATTATCGCTGTTTTCTAGCCGGTCTAAAACCACTTTTGACATAAAGGGACACTTTTTGGTTGCTATGGACAATCTCCAGTTTCCAGGAAGAAAACAGTTTTTATTATATAAAAGTGCATGCAGGACACTGGACAGACCACTAGGAACAAAGGGGTGTGTAATTATTTGATACAGTACTGTAATCTTACAGATTACAGTATACTGTAGCTATACTGTGCTTTTCACTTTTTGAATTTGGAGCCGAACTCCGTCCCCGTGCGTCGCAACGTCGCAGGGAACGGAGCTCGGCACTTGGCAGTGTGGTTCGAGCGAGGAGACGGCTCGCACACACTGCGGGAGGACATCGCAGGATCCAGGGAACAAGGTAAGTAACTTCCCTGTATCCTGCAATGCAATCCCGAGTCTGGCTCGGGGTTACCGCTCCTAGCATGAAAAACTAACCCCGAGCCTGACTCGGGATTACCGCTGTACTTCTCCTGTGGATCCTGCAGTCCCGTGACCCGTCCAACCTGTGGAAAGAACGCGGCCATATGGTTGGGATCCACCCAGATCCCTGGACCAGCACCCAGCTCAGCCTCTCAGCTAGCCGCTGAGAGCCGGAACCAGCTGCTCCCACCCCCTCTACAGCCCAACACTCCAGTGAGCGGCAGTAGCGGCGGAGACGACCTCCGATCCTTTACCCTGAGAGGGCTGGAGACGAGTGAGGGAATGATGGCCCCCACTCGGCTCCATAACATTGGATGACAGAAGCAACGTCAAACGTCACTTCCACCCAACGGCCTTAAAGGGGATTTTTTTTTTACTGAAAAAACAAACAAACTTTTTTACATTTGTAGCGGGTGGTTACATTTAGGGGGAAGCATCTGAGTGGTAACTAGGCTCAGATGCACTAATTGTTAGGTTTTATGGACCTTTTCTGTCCCTGGGAGATGGTACTGGTGTGTAGTTCCCTGGGGCCTATAGGTGGCGCTGTTGCCATGGGCCCAGGTTGAACCGCAGTGCAGGGCTGTGCTTTTTTTTGTCCCCGGGTACGGCGGGGCGGGGAACCTGCTGTGCCTGTTGGGAGAGGATATAAAAGGGGCGGCCATCTTCCAGCGGGGTCGTCGGTTCCGCGCTCAGGCACCTTAAGCCTGGGTGCGTGTGTGTCGCCTACGGGTGCCCTAAGCCCAGAGGCCTGCTCGGGTTCTCTCTGGGTGTCCTAGGCCCGGAGACGGAGCTGCTGTTCCATCTCAGACACCTTCAGTCTGGGGTGAGGTACTATAAAGGGCCAGTTTACTAAAGGAAGGAAGTGCGTGTTCTTTAAGTCACAGTGGCAGTGACACTTCGCACACAAGGTCAGTGGCAGTGACTTTCATATTTTTCACCCGGTCAGTTGCAGTGACCAACTTCATGGTCTGTGGCAGAGACCGGGCGCCAAGCCTGTTCGTGATAAACGGAACAGGAGAAAACCTAAATTAAAGTTTGTGCCTGGACCTCCTCCCACCTTATCTGACCTGTGTCTTGTCCCAACCTGTCTGCTCTCAAAGAGACTGTTTATTGTGCTAAAAAGAATAAATAAGAGTTGGACCTTTCAGTTGGTGTGGACAGTTGCTTACTGGGGAGAACTAAAGACTTGTTTCTGACTACCGCAGAGACGAGGTCAGCACTGGAGGTTTTTAAACACTGGCTGCAGGCAGGCCCGAGAAACTAACACCGCTCAACCTCCCCATTCAGGAAAGTACGGGCTTGTGGTGCGGTGTGCCTCATTCTTTCCTGCGGAGGAGCCAAGCAGAAGAAAAGCAGGTAAAGTCTGGGGTTGGTGTGCTACACATTTTTTTATTGCATTTAAAGCGGAGTTCCACCCAAAATAACATCCATATATGACCACACTCCTTACACTACAAAGATGTACAGTAGACACTTTTATTTTTTATTTTTTTCTGTACATACCGTACTATTGTCATTTCAATTCCGGCTTCCGGGTACTCACTCCCGCGGGAGTAGGCGTTTCTATTCTCCCGCAATGTAATCTGGGAGTTCGCCCAGATGTGACATGTCCTGCAGAAAAAGTTCCCCGGCGGATAAGGTTCCCCCCCCCCTGTACTGCGCATGCGCGGCACGAACCTCAACGGAGTTTCCGAAAGTAGCCGAACATGTAGAGCTGCGAGTCGGCTCTACACGGCGCCTGCGCAGTCAGCTCTACATGGCTCCTAGTCATTGCGCAGGCGCCGTGTAGAGCTAACTTGCAGCTCTACATGTTCGGCTACTTTCGGAAACTCCGTTGAGGTTCGTGCCGTGCATGCGCAGTACAGGGGGGGGAACCTTATCCGCCGGGGAACTTTTTCTGCAGAACACCGTCCACCGCTACCAGGAAGTCAGTGCTTGTGGGCTTCACAATGCCCACAAGCAAAATGGAAAATTCTGACGGCTGATTTTAAAAGTGCATCTTTTGCCAGAAAAAAGACAGGGGAGGTTAAAAATCACCAAACACGTGAGTACTAATTGGTGATCTACAAATACTTTGCATGCAAGCTAAAAAAAAAAAAAGATTTGCCACGGGAACCTCCGCTTTAAGTGTAAATTTGAGATCTGAGGTCTTTTTGACCCCAGAGCTCACATTAAATGCTGTCATGCTTTTTTTCTATTACAAGGGGTGTTTACATTCCTTGTAATAGGAACAAAAGTGATACAAAATGTTTTTTTTAAAGGGACAGTGTAAAAAAAAAAAAAAAGTAAAAAAAAAATAATAATAAAAAAAAGTAAAGCGCCCCGTCCCGCTGTGCTCGCGTGCAGAAGAGAACGCATGCGCAAGTCGCGCCCGCATATGTAAACAGTGTTCAAACCACACATGTGAGGTATCACCGCGATCGTTAGTGTAAGAGCAATAATCATAGCAAAAGACCTCTGCTGTAACTCAAAACTGGTAACCTGTAGAAATTTTTAAACTTTGCCTATGGAGATTTTTAAGGGTCAAAGTTTGTCGCCATTCCACGAGTGGGCGCAATTTTGAAGCATGACATGTTGGGTATCAATTTACTCGGCGTAACATTATCTTTCACAATATAAAAAAAATTGGGCTAACTTTACTGGTTTCTTATTTTTTTATTCAAAAAAGTGTATTTTTTGCAAAGAAATTGCATTTGTGAGACCGCTGCGCAAATATGGTGTGACATAAAGTATTACAACGACCGCCTATTCTCTATGGTGTCTGAAAAAAAAAAATATAATGTTTGGTGGTTCTAATTTTCTAGCAAAAAAAAAATGATTTTAACTTGTAAAGAACAAGTTTGAAAATAGGCCTGGTCCTTAAAGTGTTACTAAACCCACAACAGTAAAATCAGTCTGTACATGCAGCATAGCATGCTTGTTATACTCACTGTGGAACTTAAGGGGTTAATCCTCTGCATTGTGTAAAAAAGGCTGTTTTATCCTGTATGCATAGATCCTCCCCCTCCTGCACTACACAGGCAGAGTAGCCGACCTGCACATGCTCAGTTGTGTCTTTTATGCTGGAGAGAACAGTTTCTTGTTCTCAGAGATAGCCAGGTCACATGATATTGACATCACACATGTGGGCGTGTATGCAGGCTGCAGTGAATATCTCCTCCTTCCTGAACTCTCAGCACTGAAGAAACTGTACAGTTTACCATGTGACCGTGGTATACAGATCATTCAATAAGGTATATAGTGGCAGTATTTTAATGTAAAAATAAGATTTATAAGCTGTTGGCACTGTGGGGGGGGGGGGGGGGTGAAATATTTTCCCTATTACTGGGTTTAGTAACACTTTAAGTGGTTAAAAAAAAAAGATAAACCCAAACTAACACACTTTCTGTCCTAGAGTAACAAAGCTGCCCTCCCCCACCGATTCAGTATGGTTATTTAGCTTTGACATTCTAGAACAGGAAGTGTGTACACACGGCTGGACTTTTGACCAGGCAAAACTCCGTCAAAATTTACGACGGAAAAATAGAGAACCTGCTCTCTATCTAAGTCCGTTGTAAATTCCGACGGGAAAAGTATGATGGGGCATACACACGGTCGGAAAATCAGATGAAAAGCTCCCATCGGAAATTCCGACCGTGTGTACGCGGCATAAGGCTACTTTCCTGGGTTGGACTACAAACACTTGCTCTTCTCCTCATCCCCATTGCATAGGTCTTGTAGCTCACAGAAGATAGCTGGGAAAGCTGATAATACCATTAGAGGTTTTAGTTTGGTACACAGAAACAATTGAGTACTGTCCATGATACTTTTTAAATTTGCACTAACATACAATTTTTCAGGACAAGCTTTCGGAGCAGAGGCGTTGCTGGGGGGGGGGGGGTGCGGACCGCACACGGGTGACACCCACTAGAGGGGTGACACTCTCCCTACTCTCCCGAGGGTGAGGAAAGTCAAAGCCCTGGTATTTTTTTTTTACACTCCGCAGCCCGCTGAAACACCTCCAGCGCCGCGGCCGCGCCTGGTGTGTGTCCTCCTTCTCTTCTTCCTCCTCCCTACCCTACTGAGCCAGCAAGTCTCAGCCTGTCACATCTCACGCTGGCACTGCAGACATGATGATGTGACGTCACTCACTCCACTCCACACACTTCTATCTCCGCCCGGGCGGCGCGACTGCACGCTGTGTGTGACGCTGCCCTCCTCTCCTCTCCAGACTCCAGGTGTGAGTACAGACAGTACAGGTGGGAGGGAAGGGTGACATTGAGCTTGTGAGGAGTGGAGGGGTGTCCACCGCCGGCCCAGCCCAAAGTGACAAGGTGAGGTTTGTGATAGGTGGGGTTGCCATGGTACCGACACGCCACCTAAGAGCTGGTGTGGGAGGACTCTCAGTGTCTGGGCCCTGACCCTGTGCTGTGCAAGTATGATAAGGAAAGGATGGGGGTGCAAGGTGGTCTGCTAGACACAGCTATAGATAATATATATATATGTCCAGTCACCCGCCTCCCCCCACCAGACCAGCTCACTCAGCTACTGAACTCTGCACCCTGTACCCACCTGCACTCTGCACCCTGTACCCACCTGCACTCTGCACTCACCTGCACTCTGCACCCTGTACCCACCTGCACTCTGCACCCTGTACCACCTGCACTCTGAACCCACCTGCACTCTGCACCCTGTACCCACCTGCACTCTGTACCCTGTACCCACCTGCACTCTGCACCCACCACTAGGGCTGGGCGATTTCTCCCCCCAAAAAATCTGCGATTTTTTTATAAAAAACTCGATTTACGATTCGATTCGATTTTTTTTTTTATTATATTAATTAAAGTGCATCAACAAACAAAATTGCAAAGGCAAACCCTTTCTCTAACTGCAAAGTCAGTGTGCAGTGTGCAACAAAGATTGTTAAACATCCAAATTATTAATACTGTATTTGGATTTAGCTAATAAAACAACTAAAAATCTTGAGGTTACTCTTAGTTGAATTGAACTGTGTCCATGCCTCACTGTACCCGTGTCTCACTGTGCCCGTGTCTCACTGTGCCCGTGCTTCACTGTGCCCGTGTCTCACATGGTTTTCCTGAGCAAATTGGACATGCTGGAAGATATCTGCAATCAAGACTAATGGCGTGTACACACGATCGATTTTCTCGACGGTGAAAACAACGTCGAGAAAATCGACGGGAAAAACGAGGAACGGCTTGTTCCCCTACACACAGCCGGTTTTCCTGACACTTTTTCTCTTGGTCGAGAAAAACGACAGTGTGTGGGCTCCTGGCAGTGTTTCCCTATGGGAAAACTGCCACGGAAAAAAATGCCGTGAATCACGTCGAGAAAAATTAGAGCATGTTCTAATTTTTCTCGTCATGATTCATGCCGTTTTTCTCGCAGGGAAAAATTTGGAAAAGCCCACACACGGTGGTTTTTCTCATCAAAGAGAAAAAATGTAATTTTTCCCGACGAGAAAAATGGTCGTGTGTACGCGGCATCACTATTTTAATACACTTTTTACATCACTGTCCTTACCTACATATCAGTAAAGCCAAATCAGAAAGTAAACTATACTGATCGGTATGCTTTTGAATGTGGGGGAAATTAGAGCATCTAGAGCAGGCTTTCTCAACTAGGGTTCCTAGGTGTTCCTTGAACAAGAAGCAATTTTCGCTAAGTTCCCACTGACTCCAAAGATCTTCCCGTCTATCTGTAAGAATTGGTTTCTTTTCACTGACCACAAATGTAGGAGCATTCTGCTTAGCTATCTGTAAGAGGGGGATTCTTCCCAATGGCCACAAATGTAAGACGCACTCTTCTTAGCTATCTGTAAGAGGTCCGATTTTTCCCAATGGCCACAAATGTAAGGAGCATTCTTCACACTAACCATCACACTAATGTACAGTGAGCTGTAGCAATAGCAATTATTAACAGGAGTTCCCTGGGATCTGAAAGTCACTTCAAGGGTTCCTCCATGTTAAATAAAAAAAAAAAAAGCTGATCTAGAGTAAGGTGACCAGATTTTTAAAATGAAATCCGGGGACACATTTTTTTTTTTTACTAGAAATGGCGGCAATCGGCGACTCTCTGCCTATCGCCGCCGCCACTCGCCTCACAGCCTGTCAAGTCTTATGCCCCATACACACGATCGTTTTTCATGCCGTTAAAAATGCCATTAAAAAAAATGGCCATTAAAAATGATCGTGTGTAGGCTCCAGAGCATTTTTAACGACGTGAAAAACGGGAATTAAAAATTTCGAACATGCTCTCTTTTTTCACGTCGTTTTTCATGTCGTTTTTTTTAACGACGTGAAAAACGATAGTGTGTATACTTTAACGACGTGAAAAAAAACGCGCATGCTCAGAATCAAGTATGAGACAGGAGCGTTCGTTCTGGTAAAACTAGCGTTCGTAATGGAGATAGCACATTCGTCACGCAGTCACGGACTGAAAAGCACGAGACTGAAAAGAGCGAATCGTCGCTCAACAAACTTTACTAACATGAAGGGTGGCGCCATTCGAACTGAACTTCCCCTTTATAGTGCCGTCGTACGTGTTGTACGTCACTGCGCTTTGCTTGATCGTTTTTTTAAATGATCGTGTGTACGCAAGACAGGCTTGAGAGGAAACATGAAAAAAAACGACGTGAAAAACGGCAAGAAAAAAAATGGCATGAAAAACGATCGTGTGTATGGGGCATAACTCTTGAAGATCACTCCGCCAGGGAAGGCAAGGAGATAAACAGGCAGGCGGCTGGCCGGGACTTGAGCCAAGGCAGAAGAACATTGGTGCGGAGCTGAATGGGCAAGCGCCCAAAACTGAAGAAATATTCCCTCCGCTCCGACCAGCACATGATCATCAGAAAGGGGCACAGATAATGGAAAAAATACACCCTCCTAAGCTAGTAGGAGCGGCGGAGCAGGGGTGTGTAATTCAGAATTCTTTTTTTTTTTTTATTCTGCACTGACTGTCTTTAAAATTGCCCCTGCTCCTGTTCAAATCAAATCCGGGGACAAAACCGGGGACAGACTTGGTCCGGGGACAGTGTCCTCAATCAGGGGACTGTCCCCTGAAACTGGGGATGTCTGGTCACCCTAATCTAGAGGAAGCCTATGCAAATGGCAAATATTATTATTTGTGGGCTCTTTGGGGCTTTAAGCCAAGGTCCGATTTAGTGCAGAAGAGTGCTAACCACTCAACCACTGTGACTAAAGACTGGCATCTGGGCGTCACAAGGTCTTGTTAGAAGCAATTAGGGTTTTTATTTAACTTGTAACATTTCAAGCTTGAGTAAAGCTGTAAGGACTGACCTTTATGAGGACGTTGATGTCAACGATGAGGTCAAGAGAAGATTTTGTCAATAGAAGCAGCCTGTAAAAGCAACCTATATAATCTTATTAAAGGAAAATAGTCTATTTTCTATAAGTAGTCATTTAGAGTTATTATTGTAGCTTATTTAAAATATATGTTTTTATTTTCACATTTTTATATGTGTACTGAGGCACAGTGTTATAATACTGTATACAGTATATTTGTAGATAATCTCTTTTGTGGCTACCTGAATATTAGTCATCGTAGTCTGCTAAATCCCTGCTTAGATAAAAATATCGACAGGAAAAAGCCACATCAAGAGTGTATTATTTAAATCCTTAAATTATTTAATATGGCAGTCTCTAAGTCACATACAGTATATACACTGTATTTAAAAACTACAAGTAAAACAAGAAAATATTAATACACTTAGATTAGTTTAGTTGCACTGTTTGAATTCTCCTATACTGTATATAAAAAAATAAAAAAAATGGCTGTTGATTTCCTAAAAAGTAGACCTGACACTATTATAAAGCCAAAACAAAACAGCCCTGTGCACCGCAAAGGCACCTGTGTGTGGGTGTGCCACCATATACATAGTTCAGATTGGAGCCAGGTTGAGTCACAAGCCCCCTCAATTTTTGCTCTTTACATATCTTATTTTTATAAGTTGCAATGAATTACAATAAATCAGCATTGTAAGAATAAGTTTCAAATATAAAATCAAAATATACAAGAAAGCTTCTCGTGTAAATAATAATTACCGGTAATAAGGTAAAGTATAAGTTGTTTCTTATAACAATAGATTGTATAACAAATAATGTATCATGTTAGAATATTCATATTAAATACAAAATAAAATGAGATGCACAGAGGTAATAAAATAATTGAATTACAAATATGAGGTCAATAAACAGGAATAAGTATGAATGCTAAATATTAAAGCAAAACGAGAATGAAGGCCTCTTGACCCCCCCCCCTAGGGAAAGAGAGCCTTGACTGATGGGGGCATGGCCAGGTGCAGGACAAGGCGTTGGTCACCCAAGGATTGGTCAAGGTGGGGGATGGGTTGGGTCTGAGCTCGGGTAAAGGACTGCCCCAGGGAATTCTGGGGTCCTTTCGGAAGACGTGCTGGGAAGAGCTGCCCACCCTCCCGCCCCTTCTTTCGGTGGTGTGTCACAGCTTGCTGCGGTTTCTCTTGACCTTGCCAGCATAAAATGGCGGTAAAGGGCTATGCCCTTGATGGTTATCGGAAGTAGGCGGCCTGTCCAGCACTTATGGTAAGGACAGGCCCCTCCCACCCCCCTTTGGTATTGAGTGCTCACAGTACAACTGTGACTGGCACTTGTTGAATGTTGTTCAAATGTTATGTTTGGAATCAATAAAGCTGTGGCCTTGCCCTTTCCAACCTAATGGTTGTAAGCGTTTTATTTAATAGGGTGAGGGGGCAAGGGGGGGGGGAGGTTTATAATACATATATTTTACGGTTAATGGTACCTGGGCTCATTGCGCCTCAGCAGTCAAAGGGGTAGGGATAGAATAATATTTTAAAATATTATGGAGTGATGGGGGATAATAGTCTGGCCCCCTCAATTTTTTGCACTGCAGTTGATACACCTTTCTATAGATGCTGAGGAACATTGTATTGTTGGATTTATGTGGCGGCATGCCAGAACGTAGACTTGGTTGTAGATTAGAATTGAGGGACCCGGGGATGGGGGTCCCTCATGGAGCAGACATTGCTTTGCCATGTTTCAGAGGTATGTGCAGGTATTTTGCAGTGACCTCCTATTCATGCTGAAGTGGTCACAGACATGTGAGAGTGGTCAACTATCTGGTCATGATCTGATAGCCTTGGGGGCATGTCTGCCTGCCAGCAGTCTAGTAAATATATAGGATCTGCTTTCCTTAGGACATGATAAGTGGAGAAGGAGTCAGATGCAACTGCTGCTGTGATACAGGAGATTATCCCCCAGGATGTCAAAAAGTGAATGTATCTATCTGGTGTATGTCATCTTCTGCCAGTCTTTTTTATACATGTAGGTCTCTGGGTAACACTCTGCAGGACTCTAAAAACAGAGTGTGAAGCTGAATTTCTTATATATGTTCAAATTGTTTTTTTTTCCTTGTGAAGTACAGCTGTCTTATAAGTGTCAGCTACTACAAAACAGAGCAGGAAGAAGGCCCGAGGTTCCATTTACACATCACAGTCTAGGAGTTACAGGGAGCCCGTTAGCTAAACGTGTCAACCGGAGTGTGAGTGTGACTATTTACACCACTTTATCCCGAGACCGAGTCTGAATTCTGACACTTGGTTATAAAAGATTTATCAAGTGTGTTGTGAAGGGCTAACGTGGAGCTGTGTGAGCAATTTGCAGAGGTGATTTATGAAGTATGAGAAGGAGATACTGTATATGCAGATATTTATAGCCAGGGGCGTTGCTAGGTCTACAAAAGATCCAAGGCTAGAGCCCATAGCAGGGAAGTAAAGAAAAGTAAAGTAAAGGCGTATGTCCTCTGTCCCCTGCACCCCACCATAGTGTCCTCTGTCCCCTGCACCCCACCGTAGTGTCCTCTGTCCCCTGCACCCCACCATAGTGTCCTCTGTCTCCTGCACCCCACCGTAGTGTCCTCTGTCCCCTGCACCTCACCGTAGTGTCCTCTGTCCCCTGCACCCCACCGTAGTGTCCTCTGTCCCCTGCACCCCACCGTAGTGTCCTCTGTCCCCTGCACCCCACCGTAGTGTCCTCTGTCCCCTGCACCCCACCGTAGTGTCCTCTGTCCCCTGCACCCCACCGTAGTGTCCTCTGTCCCCTGCACCCCACACAAACACACACTGTAGGTAGAACTCTCCTACCTTACACAGGTATACAGCAAGCAGAGCATCTGAGATCGGCATCACAGGGCTGGATGGGGGCGGGAACTACTGAAGTTAACTTTTCACATTATTAGGCTGGTGATTGGTTGGTAGGATTGCCCGGCAACCAATCACCTGCTGTTTAATGAAAAAAGTTAACTTCTGCGGTTCCGGCCCCCATCCAACCCTGTGATACTGTCTGCTCGCCGCTGTCCAATGAAGAGGACAGTGGTGAAAATGTCTGTAGGCCGGGTGACCACATTCAGTGGTGGTGGGCCGGGTGCTGACCCCTGCCCTAGAGACTCGGGGCTATGGGCCCCAGATTCGGGGCTATAGCCTCAATAGCCAGCCCCTAGCGACGCCTCTATTTATAGCTAAGTAGTAGTACTAGAATGGGACAGATCTCAAAGTTGACATACACTTTTGCCATATACTTTTATTATTCCATCTGGTGCATAGCATGCCCTGAGCTCATACCACTAACGTGTTTCATTCAGCAAAGCTTGTGATTGGGGGGTGGAAGAAATAGGATGGGTCTTACTGCCCCCCTACACGTCAAAGCCACCCCCACAGGGTTATACACATGGTATGGCTGCGATGCTCTGCATCATTGTGTGGCAAAAATCATTGGGAAATTAAGGGAAAATCCTTGCATGGAACACAGATGGCAAAGAAATAAAACAAAACGACAAGGAGTTTAAAGTGTATATAAACTCTAACAATTAAGTATTCTAACAATTTTTGATTTGTTAAATATACCATTGAAAGTGTTTTACTGTACAGTGGAACCTCGGATTGCGAGTAACGCGGTTAACGAGCGTTTTGCAATACGAGCACTGTATTTTTAAAAATCGTAACTCGGTTTGCGAGTGTTGTCTCTCAAAACGAGCACGATTCAGGCCAAAGCGGTGTGCAATACCGCGTTTGGCCTGAGGTGGGGGGGGGCCGGAGCCTAAAAGAAGCCATACGTCGCTGATTGAAGCAATGCCCCCCAGCTCTCTCACCAATGCCCCCTCCTCTCTTACTAATGCCCACCCCAGCTCTCTCACAAATTCCCACCCTCCTCTCTTACTAATGCCCCCCAGCTCTCTCACCAATTTCCCCTTCTTTCTTACTAATGCACCCCCCCAGCTCTCACAAATTCCTACCCTCCTCTCTTACTAATGCCCCCCCCCAGCTATCTCACCAATTCCACCTTCTCTCTTACTAATGTCCCCCCCAGCTCTCTCACCAATTTCCCCTTCTTTCTTACTAATGCCTCCCCAGCTCTCTCACCAATTCCCCCCTCCTCTCTTACTAATGCCCCCCAATTCTCTCATCAATCTCCCCTTCTTTCTTACTAATGCCCCCCAGTTCTCTCATCAATTCACCTTCTCTCTTACTAATGCCCCCCCAGCTCTCTCACCAATTTCCCCTTATTTCTTACTAATGCTCCCCCCAGCTCTCTCACCAATTCCCCCCTCCTCTCTTACTAATGCCCCCCAATTCTCTCAGCAATCTCCCCTTCTTTCTTAATAATGCCCCCCCAGCTCTCTCAAAAATTCCCCACCTCCTCTTTTACTAATGCCCACCCAGCTCTCTCACCAATGCCCCCAGCTCTCTCACTAATGGCCCCCTCCTCTCTTACTAATGCCCACCCCAGCTCTCTCACAAATTCCCCCCTCCTCTCTTACTAATGCCCACCCAGCTCTCTCACCAATGCCCCCCAGCTCTCTCACCAATGCCCCTCTCCTCTCTTACTAATGCCCACCCGAGCTCTCTCACAAATTTCCACCCTCCTCTCTTACTAATGCCTCCCCCAGCTCTCTCACCAATTTCCCCTTCTTTCTTACTAATGCCCCCCCAGCCCTCACAAATTCCCACCCTCCTCTCTTACTAATGCCCCCCCAGCTCTCTCACCAATTCCGCCCTCATCTCTTACTAATGCCCCCCCAATTCTCTCAGCAATCTTAATCTCCCCTTCTTTATTACTAATGCCCCCCCAGTTCTCTCACCAATTCCACCTTCTCTCTTACTAATGCCCCCCCAGCTCTCTCACCAATTTCCCCTTCTTTATTACTAATGCCCCCCAGCTCTCTCAACAATTCCCCCCTCCTCTCTTACTAATGCCCCCAATTCTCTCAGCAATCTCCCCTTCTTTCTTACGAATGCCCCCCAGCTCTCTCACAAATTCCCCACCTCCTCTCTTACTAATGCCCACCCCAGATTTCTCACAAATTCACACCCTCCTCTCTTACTAATGCCCCCCAGCTCTCTCACCAATTCCACCTTCTCTCTTACTAATGCCCCTCCAGCTCTCTCACCAATTCCAGCTTCTCTCTTACTAATGCCCCCCCAGCTCTCTCACCAATTCCCCCCTCCTCTCTTACTAATTCCCCCCCCCAATTCATTCAGCAATCTCCCCTTCTTTCTTACTAATGCCCCCCCAGCTCTCTCACCAATTCCCTTTCCTCTCTTACTAATGCCCTAATGCCCCCCCAGCTCTCTCACCAATCCCCCCTTCTTTATTACTAATGCCCCCCCAGCTCTCTGACCAATTCCCCCCCTCCTACTAATGCCACCCCAGCTCTCTGACCAATTTCCCCCCCTCTCTTACTAAGATCTGGAGTCCAGGGCACCCACCAGCAAATGTGGGCCATGTCCCCCCTGAGTGCCTGGCGCTAACACACAGAAGCACGTGGAGTGCTTCCGTGTGAGAAAGAAAGTTTAGTTCATCTTACCTTAGTTTCAGGAGCACTGACAGTCAGAATCAGGGCAGTTGAGATGCGGCCGGGATCTGGGCCACTGGCAGATGGGGACAGCAAAGAGCCGTGATGGGGACCGCAGAGAGCCGTGATGGGGACCGCTGAGAGGTGGGATCGGGAGCCAAAAGGGGGCGGAGCTGAGAGGTGGCCTGCAAATGATATCATTGTTTGCTGGGACTTTGGCGGTCCTAACAACCGGTTGACTGCATTGAGGAGGGGGGGGGGAAGAGCAGAGATTGCCGGCCAGATATTCTCCCAAAAATCCTCATTTGGTGCTGTGTGTGAGAACACACATTGCACCCATTGAGGATACCAATATGGAGTGGAGCCCAGGGCTGGAACTTTTTCCAGCCCTGGGTTGCGGGACTCCAGCCCTGACCACGGGACTTACCTCAAATTGCGGGAAAGTCCCGCGGAATCCGGGACGGTTGGGAGGTATGCCTATAGGGCTGCAATATGTAGAACAGTAGGGCAGGCAGGTGGCAAATAAAGTACAGGTTTATTCAAAAAGATGGAGAAGATTTCAGCTTTTTATTTAAAACAAACTGTAGAAGCACATTCTGCACTTCACAGGATTTTTCTGCTTACCTGTAGGTAAAATGAATATCTCCTAAACGTGCACTTTTTGTTTAGGAGATTTTCACCCTGTATGCAGCCGGTGATGTCACTGGCACAAGCACTTTGAAGGTCTGGAAGGGCTCCATGGGCTCCCATACGCATGCGTGGGAGTGACGTCATCGCAGCTCCGGCCAATCACATAGCTGGAGCGCGCGAATGTGGAAGTAAGACCAGGGGAAGATATCAGCCCTCTCAGCAGTGACAGCACGCCTCTGGAAGGCTTCATTCCAAGGTAAGTATTTCATAATGTGCTAGAATACGATGCATACTAATGCATAATTGCACATTATGCAATTGCTTTACAGGTGTTTTTTTTTTTAACCAGCCGCATTTTACTTACGCTTTACTATACTATAAAATTTATTTTTTAATTGCAAGCCATGTAAGTACCTAAATATGACCTTGAAATCAGTCACCTTCTATCCCTGTACAGCACAACGTAGATGGGGCAGCTAGAAGCAGCCCAATGAGCCAATCATTTGTCCTTGCAGTGGAAGGAGCATGCTGATAGAAGGAGAGAGCTGACTAAAAGAGAGATTTCTTTATCAGTGTCCAGTCACAGGCTGGGTAGGGACAAGCCCCATAAGTGTTTCTTAACTGCAGCAAAGAAAAAAATCAGGACCCCTGTACTGTGTGGCAGAGCTGTGTGAATCTCAAGACTATATTGACAGAGATACAAATCCTTAGGCAGGTAAAGCAACTTGTATGAAAGTATTTTATCTGTGTGTAGCGGCCTTCTCTCTCTCTCCTCTCTTTATCAGCTCGTCTGTCTCTTGTCTAGGGGTACCTTAGAGGAGAGAGTGCGGGGTCACCACGCCAAGACTTCACCGCAGCTGTTTGTGTGGTGTAAGCAAAGTTCTTATGTTACCTTCGGGTCGGTGTTCTGCACCTGGAGCCTCCAAAGAGAATTACCTTGAACAATGTCTGCCAGAAAACGAGCCCCACAACATTAAAGTCCAACACTCCTTTATTCTTCTCAATGCAAAAGTGAACAAAATCAGTTGGACTCCTTAGAGAACAGAACAGACAAGGAGGTGTGGATGCGAGTAGGCCCAGACACAATGAACTCTCCACTTTCCTTCCTGAAAGTGGGTTGCGGTCTCCCAGCGAAGGGGGATTTCCTTCCAGGCGGTCTCCGATGGAAGGCTCACCTGTCACCGGCAATATGCTGCACCGGGTCTTCAAGCGAGCATCTCGCCTTCCGGATTCGGGTACCCACTCCCGGGGTTCCCTAGGATCTCCTTCCCTCGCGGAACTCAGTGGTGGGCACTGAGCTCCAGACCTCCATCCGAGTACCTCACCCCAGGCTAAAGGTGCCTGGGATGGAACACGACCTCCGAACGTCCTCTAGGCCTAGGCCCGCCTAGAGGACCGATGCGAACCACCGCCCTCAGGCTGAAGGTGCCCGGGACTCGACCCTGTGACAAAGATGGCCGGCCCCTTTATACCCTCTCCCAGCAAGCACAGCGGATTCCCCGCCCCACCATACCGCTGCCGAGGGATGACAAAAAGGGAGCACAGCACACAGCAATGGTTCAACCCCAGCCCAAGGCGACAGCGCCACCCTTGGGGCTGCAGGGAACTGCATATCACTGGTGTCTCTGCCAGTTTTAAACACACAGAAAAGTGTATACCCGCTACACTCTCCCCCTGGTAATTTGACACTGGTCCCCAGTGTCTGGAGTAAACTATGCCCTCAACGGCTGGCATAGCCCAGTCCAGAAACCAACTACAAATTGTACAAAATAAACTTTTTGAAAACTTGGTCAACTGAAACAATTTTGTCTGAGCCTTACATGAAAGGGAAGGGAAACAACAACATTTTAACCATAACTTTAGAATCATATTCACATTACACTTTTCCCACCCATCCTGACTAAGACCCACCCCATACTCAGTGGTCTTGATGGGATGCTCTCCTGCAGAGGGAAAAGAGAAAATTAACACATATAAACCCTGACACATGTATTCGTGTAAAGCCTCGTACACACGACCCAGTTTCTCCGCAAGAACCAGCAAGAAACTTGCTGGCAGAGATTTCTTGCCGAGAAATTTGTTCGTGTGTATGGTTTCTCGTCGAGAAAACCGACTAGAATCTCGACGAGAAAATAGAGAACCTGCTCTCTATTTTCTCGTCGAGATTCTCGTCAGCCTGTTTCTCGACGAGAAAATTGTGTGTGTGTACACTTACCTGTCCGCCGGGAAGCCCGCGCATGCTCGAAATGACTTTGACGCATGCGTGGTAGCTTCCTAGGCATAGGATAGGGTGTACAAAGATGGCGGCGACGGCATCGAATGTGACGAGCGCATGCTCGTCGTATTCGATTACGTCACCGCGTTCGCTCCATTCAAAGAACCGCGGGTTCTTTGAAATGAGCGTGTATACACTCGGCCGGGACAAGTTTCTTGTCCAAGGATCTCGTCGAAAACAAACGACGTGTTTTTTACGACGAGATTCTCGGCCGTGTGTACGAAGCTTAAGAGGAAAGAAACCTCTTCGTAAATAAATCCCTTTTCTCCAAAGAGTGAGTGTGTGAAAAGTGTTAACGATGCGCAACACTGCCACCTGGTGACAGCGTCGCGGTAACTGCACTCGTGGAACTTCTCTTCTTCTCTTGAGCCCTATCTACCCCAGAGTCCATGATCTCTCGTAGGAAATTGAAGAACAAAAACCAGGAACAGTCCTTCATTCCTCTGGGCAACAGGGACAACAAGTCCCAGAAAGTTCAGCAGCATAAGAAACAAGAACGGAGTCTCTTTCCTCCTACAGATAGAAACGGGGATGGGGCAAAACAAGTGGTTTCAAGTGCTGATCCATGGTCTCCAGATGGTACTCGACATCATCCCCTTCTTTGCGCCGGATCAGCATCTTGTCCGCGTGGATATGCCGTCCCAACATCCATTCTGCCTTGCAATCTTTAAAACGCTGAGAGGCCTTGGGGGAGCATGCCAGGTACCTGCGGGCGTGTGGAACCTGAAGGTGGGTCCACACAAAGTCATTGTACCAGCGCTCCCGGCACACTTCCACCTCGTACAACAACTCCTTGGACAAGTATGGGTACTCCCATCCATACTCTGCAGCAACCTTCTATCCAAATAGGCATTGTAGTCTCGCCAGAGGAGGCATAGTGGCTCTGTCCCCTTCGCCAGGCAAAACTATTGAGTCCGGGTGGCGAGGGGCCTTGATTACATCTGGTCTGGGCATAGGTGCCCGCAACAACAGTCTCTTTTCCCCGGCATTAGGTGCAGGAGGCACCGGGAAGGCAAGAGTAGGCTGGGGACGGGACCCCTCCTCAGGCGCTGGTGCCTCCACCCGGGGTGTACTATCCCCTGTAGACATGGGTGGGTCCCTGGTTCTGCGGGATGAGGCAAGTGGTACTTTGTCCCAGCCCTTTTCAGCAAACAGTTCGTCTATGGCGACATTGTCTCCCAAATCAGAGAGCGACTCCAGGTCAGAGGTGTCACACTCCTCCGCAGGCAGGTAGCCTGTAGTGGAGACTGAATTGCTACCTCTTCCCACACACCAAATCTCTCCGCCTGGCTTACCTCGGCCTTTACTTGAAGCGGGACGTCCGGAACTCTTATCGACGGATCCCTCTGGGCCGGGCGTAGGCGGGCGGGATGGTCCACCACAACCGCTGGTCGGGGCTACCATGCCGGTCTTTCTCTTCGGTGGTGGACACTGTGAGACAGTGATGACCGAGTCAGCATCCTCGGATTTCTCCCATTGAGTAGTCGCGACCTCCTCCGCGGTCGCTGCAGTGCACGCAGGGATGGCTGTCAAAGCAGTGATTCCTCCTCTCTGAGTGGTGTTGCCTGCAGCACGGCCGGGGTAAATGGTTCTCGGCTTCTCAACCCCTGGATCTACTTCAAATAGAAACTACCCACAGGCCTCGCATCGCCCGAATGGCTTCAGATGACACACCAGTCCCGAGCAGCCGGGACAAATCACACCCAGGGCCTCAACGTCCATGCATGAATACAGGGCGAATCGTCCCCTTGGCTTTAGCCGGATCCCTGTATCGGTCACCGGAGCAGTAGCAGTCAAAGACGTGGTAGAAGGATGAAATGGAACCCACGCTGTTTGTCCGAACATGGTGACTTGCTGTTGGTCCATCGCGCACTGCAAAGTTTTGCGCCAACGTCCCACGTGTAGTCCTTCACACGTATTGGACTCCTCCCCTTTGCTCCAGTTCGCCGGCTTTTCTTCTTTTTCCTTTCTGAGTCATGCCCACGAACTAAGCGGTGGGGGTGTGCCTGGTGGCGCAGTGCAAATAGAAACCCCCACATGTACTACTTCACACGGCTGGGCTCCCCCCTTCTCTCGCTCTTCTGCGCGGGCCTTTCCCTTCACTGGGTCATGTCCACGACTTCGAGCAGGGATACACTTTGGCCAATAACGTGGCCCACCTACTCGGAACTCCTCCCGGCAGACACGTTCAACTCCGTAGTAGCACGAACACCAATCCCGGACGAGCCCCCACGTGTAGCGGCCTCCTCTCTCTCCTCTCTTTATCAGCTCGTCTGTCTCTTGTCTAGGGGTACCTTAGAGGAGAGAGTGTGGGGTCACCACGCCAAGCCTTCACCGCAGATGTTTGTGTGGTGTAAGCAAAGTTCTTATGTTACCTTTGGGTCGGTGTTCTGCACCTGGAGCCTCCAAAGAGAATTACCTTGAACAATGTCTGCCAGAAAACGAGCCCCACACCATTAAAGTCCAACACTCCTTTATTCTTCTCAATGCAAAAGTGAACACAATCAGTTGGACTCCTTATGCGGCGTACACACGATCGTTTTTCATGCCATTTTTTTAACCGACGTTTTTCTCGTCGTTTTTTTTCATGTTTCCTCTCAAGCCTGTCTTGCATCCACACGATCAATAAAAAAAACGCTTGAGCAAAGCGCAGTGACGTACAACACGTACGACGGCACTATAAAGGGGAAGTTCCATTCGAATGGCGCCACCCTTCATGTTAGTAAAATTTGTTGAGCGGCGATTCGCACTTTTCAGCCTCGTGCTTTTCAGTCCATTACAGCGTGACGAATGTGCTATCTCCATTACAAACGCTAGTTTTACCAGAACGAGCGCTCCCGTTTCATACTTGATTCTGAGCATGCGTGTTTTTTTTCCCCTCGTAAAAGCATACACACTATCGTTTTTCACGTCGTTAAAAAAAACGACATGAAAAACGACGTGAAAAAATAGAGCATGTTCGAAATTTTTAATGCCCGTTTTTCACGCCGTTAAAAATGCTCTGGAGCATACACACGATCGGTTTTAATGGCCATTTTAAAAAATGGCATTTTTAACGGCATGAAAAACGATCGTGTGTACGCCGCATTAGAGAACAGAACAGACAAGGAGGTGTGGATGCGAGTAGGCCCAGACACAATGAACTCTCCACTTTCCTTCCTGAAAGTGGGTTGCGGTCTCCCAGCGAAGGGGGATTAACTTCCAGGCGGTCTCCGATGGAAGGCTCACCTGTCACCGGCAATATGCTGCACCGGGTCTTCAAGCGAGTATCTCCCACCGGTCCATTACGCCTTCCGGATTCGGGTACCCACTCCCGGGGTTCCCTAGGATCTCCTTCCCTTGCGGAACTCAGTGGTGGGCACTGAGCTCCAGACCTCCATCCGAGTACCTCACCCCAGGCTAAAGGTGCCTGGGATGGAACACGACCTCCGAACGTCCTCTAGGCCTAGGCCCGCCTAGAGGACCGACGCGAACCACCGCCCTCAGGCTGAAGGTGCCCGGGACTCGACCCTGTGACAAAGATGGCCGGCCCCTTTATACCCTCTCCCAGCAAGCATGGCGGGTTCCCCGCCCCACCATACCGCTGCCGAGGGAGGACAAAAAGGGAGCACAGCACACAGCAATGGTTCAACCCCAGCCCAAGGCGACAGCGCCACTCGTGGGGCTGCAGGGAACTGCACATCACTGGTGTCTCTGCCAGTTTTAAACACACAGAAAAGTGCATACCCGCTACATGTGTATTTAGCTGTCTCTCTGGAGTTCAACTGTACATTTTTATAACTTTTCTTATTAATAATACATTTGCCATTTATTATTGTCTATATTATGTCTATTAAACAGCGCAAGCAGTAAATATTGTGATAAATTGCAAAGCATATTTAATTGGATTGGATAGTATGAAAGAGAAATTATTTAAATGGTTTAAAGGGAACTGTTACAAATTGTGAAAAAATATAATTTGACACCCCCTTCATTGCTCCCTCTTAGTAGCATTCACAATAACAGATTGTACTGGGCTGAGTGGTGTTTTAAGAATATCCACTAATGTTTGCCACCAGAAGGATTCTCCCTGTGTCTCCTGCAATTGGTCATGTGACGTGACAGATCCGATCACATGATATTTGCAGAGACATTAATCATCTGTAGCTCTACCATCGGGAATCTTATTGATACAGCTTTTTTTTAGAAGTTTCTAAAGGGTGGTAATGGGCACACAGGGCCGGCCTTGAGAAAGGGCCTGATCACAGCTTTGACTGCTGCAAACCCCATTCCTACACCTTTGGTTGGATATTTTTTATGTATTATTTGCTGCTTAACATATATGTGCTTAAATAATAAAGTCATAAATAAAAATAAACAGGTTTAAAAAACTGAATTCTATAGATTGTAGTACTTAGCAGACCTTTCTGAGTATAAGCAGATCTAATGCAGATAACTTTTCGATTGTAAGCTCCCATGAGCAAGACTTGCCTAATCCTGTTGTATTGAATTGTAATGTAACTGTAGTCCACGGGGAAAAGCCAACACTCTGATATATCAGCACAAATGGATTTTTTTTTTTAAACGGGGAGTACAGCAGATAGAAGCGCAAACATGTTTCGGCTGTTAGGCTTTAATCATAAGCCATGATTAAAGTGGTTGTAAACACTGTTACACCACTTTTATCTACAGGTAAGCCTATAATAAGGCTCACCTGTAGATACCGTGAATATCTCCTAAACTTGCACAGTTTAGGAGATATTCACTGTATCCGGATGTGCCGACGTCATCGGCACTGAAGAAACGGCCCGCTTGTGCCGGTTCTACGGGAGCCATGCCACGACTGTACGGAAGTGACGTCATTGCGGCTCCGACCAATCACAGGGAACACAGAAATAACTTCGGGAGGCATGTCGCCGGTCACAGCGGTGTGCAGGGACCGCGGCAACAGCTTTGATCTAGGGTAAGTATTTCATAATGAGCTAGAATGCGATACATACTAGCTTGTTATGCCTTTTGTCTTGCATGTTTATTTTTTTGCCATTTTTATTGACTGTACTCCCCATTTTTCAATAAAGGACATCCATTCGTGCTGATAAATCGTAGTGCCGGAATTTTCCTGTGAACAACCGGAACTTGGAGCCGTGGATATTAGGGAGGTTGTAGCGCAGTTTCTCCTGCTTATGGCAAAGTAACTGTACTGTCTCCCTTTATTTTGTAAAGTGATAAGCAAAATGTTGTTACTATCGTGCATAATGACAAAAATAATTAAGTCTTTGATATGTTTGTGTGTTAAACAGGATCAGAAGTTTGCCCGCAGTGTGACAGCGAGATAAAAGCTGACTCTCTCTATGAACATATGTGTGCCAGTGAATTTGGTAAGACTATCTTTACACATCGTACTGTATATCATTTATATTGTGTGTCCTCATCCCAACAAAACATGGAAGTCACAGCCTTGTTTTATGACTGTTCATTCTAATGAGGAGGGTGGAGGTGCGACACCTCTGTTCTAATTAGAAATATAGTTGAAGTAAAGGCAATTGAGGTGAGGGTCAGGGGCCTCCTGCCGATTTAATTAGAAGACCCAGAGGGGTTAATACACCAGATTCCACTCAGCAACTCATTTACATTGTTTTGTGGAACTACTGTTTAACATTCTATTCACACTTAAAGTGGATCTTGCATTAAAATGCAAAGTCCACTTATTTACAGAGAACCCTCTCCCCATGGTAAAATGCTGCACTAAAATGGAAAAAAAATGGAATTTTTTTTTTAATATACTTACCTTACTCGCAGCTTCCTGGTGGTTGTAATGCCTAGGTGAGGGCCTGGTGAGTTCCCAAGGAATGGTGGATAGCTCAAACCTCATGAGAAAATTCTCCTGCAATGGTTGCTCGAGCTTCATATTGCAAGATTTGAGATACTCAGCACTCCTTGGGCTTTCACCAGACAGATTGTGGTGTCACGCCAATCAATGCGTAAGTTGGGGGTAAGGTAAGTATATTAACTAAAGTTTTTTTACCTGCAGGGTGTTTCTATTTACAGTAAATGTTATTTTAGCCAGTGTTTTGGCATGGGGGCCTTCGGTAAATAAGCTGAGCTTACTTGTAGCGCAAAGTCCCCTTTAAGCACTTCTCTGTTCATTGCAGGATCAATATGAGCAAAGACAATAAAAAAAAAAAAAAAAAAAAAAAAATTTCTTGCACATGATTGGATGATAGTCAGCAGAGCTCCACCTAATTCACTAAGCTCTGGGGAAATTCCCTTACAATTGCAACTACCCTCGCAAAGTGAACACTATTTGTCTTTAGTAAATCGACTCCATAGAGCCAAATCAGTGCCCGTACCCCAAAGAAACTCTATCAATCTAAAGCCTCGTACACACGGTCGGACTTCAAACAAACTTTTCCGTGGATTTTTGTCCGAAGGGAGTTGGCCGGGCACACCCATAGCATACACACGGCAGGACTTTTCTGCAAACTTTCCCAAAACCTTCCCAACATCACGTGGTTTTTCTGCTCTTTTCTGCTCTTTACCGCCACCCTTTGGTCAACTTCTGCTATTGTTGGTTGATTTTAACATTGGTTCTGGGCGTATATACGTGCTTGTACTTCCGATGGATTTCTGTACACACGATAGGACTTTGCACCGTAGGACTTTTGTTGCCGAAAAGTTTGTCCGTTTACAGAGTGAACTTTTGTCCGATGAAAACCGAAAAAGTTTGTCCGATGGAGCGTACACACGGTAGGATTTTTTTGAAAACTTGCTAATTTTGTCAAAAAGTCCTAATGTGTGTATGGGGATTAATTCCCCTATCATGCACACCCACCCACCCTTGATACAATTTTGGAGAAAGCAGCCACCAGGATGTTTTTGTATTGTGGGAGAAAGCCTGAGCAACCAGAGGAAGCCCACGCAGACCCGTGAGAGCATAGAATCTTCAATGCCAATTGGGGTTTTAACCCAGGACCAAAAACTGCAAGGCAAAAGTACTAACCACAATTTCAATATATGTATTTAATATACTGTATACTCGAGTATAAGCCGAGTTTTTCAGCACATTTTTTATGTGCTGATAATGCCCCCCTCGGCTTTTACTCGAGTCACCTTTTTGCACCTAATCTCCCGGACTTTGGGGACCCGGTACTGGCCAAACATGGCACACATGTAGCCCCACTCTTCCTCTACAAGTGTTTGTTGTCCGGGGGACCTACGGCCGGGGAGCACCGATTTTTCAAACCCGGGCACCCCTTCCATAGACTCCCATGTTAAATGGTAATTTCTCTGATGAATTTGGGGACCTGGACCCCAAACTTGGCACACATATAGCCCCATTGCTCCTCTACAAGTGTGAAACGTTTGTTGTCTTGGGGGACCTACGTCTGGGGAGCACCGATTTTTCAAATGCGGGCACCCCTTCCATAGACTCCCATGTTAAATGTCAGTCTAGTCATGGACACAGTGAGGCATGCAGATGGACACCCTAGGCTTATACTCGAGTCAATATGTTTTCCCAGTTTTTTGTGGTAAAATTAGGTGCCTCGGCTTATATTTGGGTCGGCTTATACTCGAGTATATACAGTAACTCCCCATAACCATTTCATATTAACACCCATCATTTTATGAACACTCACACATTCATTATTTTCTTTTATTCTTTTCTCTGCCTTTTGCAAGTAACAGAAGCAAACTATCATTTTGCTCCTAACACAATAGAGTGCGATTTATGTCCACTATCACAGTTTCTGTAGAGACGTGGGTACATTTTCATAGCCTTTACACATAATGCATATAATATATCTTGCTTCATTTTTGGGTATAGTGTCCTTTAAAAAAAAACATTTTTGAATATTTCCTGTGTCATGTCAGTGGTATCAGTGAAGCAGCATGGGATCTTCCATCACCTGTGTCTTTGCTGTTCCAGCTGTTTGTAGGCTGGGATGATACTGCTGAGAGATTCAGATTAGTCATATCCCATTGTAGACGTATGGACAGTCTTCAGCTGTAGGATTGTAGGCCATCCCCAGTGACCCTCAGCAGTGCAGCCCAGCTAGAGGATTCATCAGAACAGCAACAGGAAATAACTGAGTTCACTATCTATTGTCTCAGCATTATTTTTCCATCAGAGTTTATTAAAAAGACTTTAGCTTTTATGTACATCTGTTTGTATGTAGTTTTTTTTTTTTTGTTTGTTTTTTTAGTCCTTTATTTTTGAAGCATAAGGCTATAATGTGCAACTATGCACAGCTGGTTATTTTAATGAGAGAGATAAAGAGAAGCCAGGGAGCAAAGTATTCTGTACATTATAGTGTGGGTCATAATGGTGGGCCGTTCAAACTTGGAGTATTCTGAGATTGGTGCATTTGCAAGTGTATTTTTAAAGATCTTCCATGTTTCCATGCTTTGCATGTTATAAGGCTATTTTCTGTGCTGGTTGAAAGGTTTTCATTGATTTAAAATGGAAAATACAGCATTTGGCCACTAGATGGCATGAAGTGTAATTTCCTATGATAATTGGCACCATCTAGTGTTCAAATGTGGTATTTTCTTTTTCAAATCAATGAAAACCATTTGATCAGCACAGGAAATTACCTAATAACAATCATATATATTGTGACAGCAGGAAGGTAAAGTCACCTGGTTGCATCCAGGGGGGTAGATATATTTCGCCCAGATTCAGGCTTTACGCCGACTTATACAACTAGGTGGAGAGTTGTATAAGGCTAGTGGGCTCATGGATGACTCATACCTCTAGGGAGAGTGTGGGGCGTCGTGCAGACAGGGAGTTGATGAGACCAGCTGAAGCTTGTCAGCTCATTTAGGCCTCTATAAGAACTCCCAGCTTCATTAGATGTTAGCTCATGCCTGGAACCAGACCTGTGTGGACTGTCTAGGGAGAGTGAACCCCTGTGCGGTGAGACAAAGCCTGTGTGGCTATTTGCTTGGACATTTAAAACCAGGGACTTAGGGACTAGGACAGCACTAGGCTGATCCCAGTTGTTAGTTAGGAAACCTGTATGTTTAGTCAGAGGTCAAGTTGACCAGGATTTATTTTGTTTATGTTTCTTTTGCTTTGCTGTGTTTTGTCACTGTAAATAGAAAATAAACCGCACCTTTTTGATTTTGAAAACCACAACCTCCGTTTGCTGGGCCTGTTTTTGTGTGGGGAGCCCATCCCGGGGGTCACACACACCCGCTGCCGAGCTAACCCCCTCACAGTTGGTGGAGAACCAGTGGCAGTTTTTTTTTAAGCCAGCATGGAGGAGATACTGAAGCAGCTGGCTCTAGCAAATGCCAATCAACAGCAGACAAATGCAGGTTTGCAAAAGAGCCTTGCAGCTCATCAACAGAGCCTTGCAGCTCAACAACAGAACTTCGCAGCCCAGCAGCAAGCTCATCAACAGAGCCTTGCAGCCCAGCAGCAGACAAACGCAACTTTGCAACAGAGTCTGGAGGCTCAGCAACGAGCCCAGCAGCAATCTGAGGCCCGCTTCATAGACCTGTTGCAGAAGCAAGAGCAGAGACTACAACAACAGATGGAAGCAGTAATGCAGCAACGTCCGCAGACCAGTGAGGAAAGCCGTCCCACTAATACCGCGTCCTTTGGGGTGAGTCGTTTATTGACAAAAATGACTGGAGAGGATGATCCAGAGGTATTTTTGACCACATTTGAAAGGACCGCTGAAAGAGAAAAGTGGCCTGAGGAGCAGTGGGCTGGACTGGTGGCTCCTCTGTTAACTGGTGAATCGCAGAAAGCTTACTATGACCTAGAGCCTAACCAAGCAAAAGACTATGTGATGCTAAAAGCTGAAATATTGGCAAGGCTGGGTGTCACCCAGGCTGTCCGGGCTCAGCGTGTGCATAACTGGACTTTCCAGCTTGGAAAACCCCCCAGGTCTCAAATGTATGATCTCATTCACCTGAGCAGAAAGTGGCTACAGCCAGAGACTTTGTCCGCACCAAAGATTGTGGAACGTGTTGTAATGGATCGGTTTTTGAGAGCTCTTCCTACTGCCATCCAAAAGTGGGTAAGCCATGGAGACCCAGAGACGGCCGATGGTCTTGTGGATCGTGTGGAGAAATACTTGGCTACAGAGAACCTGACGGCCTCTTCCAGAGACACTCGGACTTTCCACCCTAAGACCAGACCATCCCCAGGGGCGGATAAGAGGATTCCAAGGGGTGAGGGTGGAGAGAGTGAGAGGGTGGGAGCTCTACCCCAAGTTTGGCGAGAACAGCCTGGGAAATCAGCGGCTCAAGAGGCGGCAAGAAGGATCGTTTGCTACCGCTGCCGGCAAGCGGGACATATTGCAGCCAATTGCCCGGTTGTGGAGGAACCCATGCAGTGTGACTTTCTGACGGGCAGACGTCAGTCGCTGTGTGCGACAGTCGCATGCACTGCCATTCGAGGAACTGAGAAACATTTATGCAAAATGTGTGTTAATGGTAGAAATGTTGTGGTATTGCTGGATTCAGGTAGCCTTGTGACCCTGATAAAGGCTGAGTTAGTTAAAACAGAGGTCTCTGGGAATAGCAAGGTAGCTGTTATTTGTGTGCATGGGGACACCCGAGAGTATCCAGTGACTACAGTGTGTTTCGAGACCCCCAAAGGTACCCTCTCTCATCCAGTGGGCTTAGTATCTCAGTTACCGCATGACGCCATTGTGGGAAGGGATTTTCCGAAGTTCTGGGAACTGTGGGATGATCCTGAGCCCCTCACTGGTGCCCCTATGTACCAGGAATGTGATAGCCAGAACTCCCCTGAGAGTGGTGAGGACTCTCCGGAATTTCCCTTATCAGTATTGGCAGGGGAGACTCAAGAAACTGGAGAGGAGCCCACCTCCTCAGACGAAAACCTACCGTCTGTGGAGTTTTCTGATCTTGAGGTTCACAGGGAAAACTTTGCCACAGAACATTTGAAAGACCCCGCCCTAATAAAGGCACGGGAAAACGTAGTGAAAATAGATGGCGAGTTAGTGAACCCAGATAATACCTGCACTTACCCATACTTCAGCGTAGAGAAGGACCTACTGTATCGGGTGGCAAAAAGGGCAGAAGAAACCGTTGAGCAGCTTGTGGTGCCCAAACCTTACAGGAAGTTGGTGTTGGAGTTGGCCCATGGGCACATTCTTGGAGGTCATCTGGGGACAGAGAAAACCCGAGAGAGGGTATTACAGAGATTCTATTGGCCGGGGGTGATGAAGGACGTAGAAAATTATTGTTCCTCCTGCCCTGTGTGTCAGAGGTTGGCCCCGATGCCACATTTCCGTAGCCCGCTGGTCCCTCTACCCATCATTGAGGTCCCGTTTGAGAGGATCGCCATGGATTTGGTAGGTCCTATAATCAAGTCCGCTAGGGGGCACCAGTACATATTAGTTATAATGGACTATGCCACCTGTTATCCAGAAGCGATCCCTCTCCGAAATACCTCGGCCAAAACCATAGCCAAAGAGCTATCTCTTGTGTTTAGCCGGGTGGGTATTTGTAAAGAACTGCTTACGGACCAAGGTACACCCTTTATGTCCCGGGTTATGAAGGAGCTGTGTAAATTATTCAAAGTGACGCAATTACGTACATCTGTGTATCACCCCCAAACCGATGGGCTGGTTGAAAGATTCAACAAAACCCTAAAACAAATGTTGAAGAAAGTGGTGGATAGAGATGGAAAGGATTGGGACTGTCTACTTCCTTATCTGATGTTTGCTATTAGGGAGGTGCCCCAATCCTCTACGGGATTCTCCCCCTTTGAGTTACTGTATGGGAGACACCCAAGAGGGCTGTTGGATATTGCCAAGGAAACTTGGGAAAGTGAGAGTTCTCCCCACAGGAGTGTGATTGAGCATGTTGCCCTGATGCAAGACCGAATTGCACAGGTAATGCCCATCGTGAAGGAACATTTGGCCCAAGCGCAGTTAGCACAGCAGAGAGTGTACAACCGTGGAGCCAAGACCCGTACCTTTTCCCCGGGGGATAGGATACTGGTACTTGTCCCTACGGTTGAAAGTAAATTCCTTGCCAAATGGCAAGGCCCCTACGAGATAATGGAAAAAGTGAGCGAAGTGAATTACAAGGTCAGACAACCAGGAAGGCGAAAGCCCGAACAGATCTATCACGTTAATCTGTTGAAAGCCTGGAGGGATAGAGAGTCCCTAGTCGCAGACACTTGGTCACCAGCTCAAACTGGTTGCGTGATTCCTGAGGTTGGAATAGCAGCCACCTTGTCACAACCCCAAGAACAGGAGGTTAAGGAGTTTGTGCTTCGCAACAAGGAGGTATTCTCTGAGCTGCCGGGACAAACATCTGGGGTAGAGCATGACATCATTACCCCGCCCGGTGAAAGGGTGAAGTTAAAACCCTATCGGATCCCAGAGGCCCGACGGGAGGCAATACGGGAGGAAGTACAGAAAATGCTGAACTTAGGGGTGATAGAGGAGTCCCAAAGTGATTGGTCTAGTCCCATCGTGTTGGTGCCTAAACCGGATGGGAGCTGGCGATTTTGTAACGATTTTCGTCAGTTGAACAAAGTTACAAAATTTGACACCTACCCCATGCCACGTATAGATGAGTTGATCGACCGGCTGGGAACAGCCCGATACATGACGACTCTTGACCTCACAAAAGGGTATTGGCAAATCCCCCTGGCCAAGTCGGCCAAAGAGAAAACCGCATTTGTAACCCCAGACGGGGCGTTCCAATATAAAAGAATGCCGTTCGGGTTACAGAATGCGCTGGCCACATTCCAGCGGAAAATGGACCAGATGCTGAGGCCCCATCGGAAGTATGCTGCGGCTTACCTGGATGACGTAATTGTCCATAGCACAGATTGGGCCTCACATCTGCCAAAAGTGCAAGCAGTCCTGGACTCTGTTCGGGAAGCGGGGTTTACGGCTAACCCCAAGAAGTGTACCATTGGGCAGGAGGAGGCCAAATATCTTGGGTACACCATTGGGAGGGGAGTAATAAAACCCCAACTCAACAAAGTCGAGGCCATCCAGAGTTGGCCACGTCCCAACAGCAAGAAGCAGGTACGAGCCTTTCTGGGAATCGCTGGGTATTATCGGCGATTCATTCCCCACTTTGCTTCTAAGGCTGTGCCCCTAACCAACCTGACGAAGGGGAAAGGGTCGGTCATGATTAAATGGACCCCCGAGGCTGAGGCAGCATTCCAATTCTTGAAACAAGCCTTATGTAGCCAGCCAGTGTTGTACTCACCCGACTTCTCTAAAGACTTTGTCGTACAAAGTGATGCGTCAGATGTGGGGTTAGGAGCAGTATTGTCCCAGGTCTGGAACGGGGAAGAGCACCCAGTCATTTACCTCAGCAGGAAGTTGAAGTCCCATGAGGTAAATTACGCCACCGTTGAAAAGGAGTGTTTAGCGGTGAAGTGGGCTCTAGATTCCCTTCGGTACTACCTGCTAGGTAGGCACTTTGACATGGTTACGGATCACGCTCCGTTAAAGTGGATGGCTCAAAACAAGGAAACAAATAGAAGAGTGAATAGGTGGTTTCTGGCCCTCCAGGAATTCAACTTCACAGTAAAGCATCGCCCTGGCGTTCAAATGGGGAATGTGGATGCTTTGTCTCGAGTACATGAATGCCTGATTGCTGGTGTTCCAACCCCGAGGTTAAAACAAGAGGGGGGGGGGTATGTGACAGCAGGAAGGTAAAGTCACCTGGTTGCATCCAGGGGGGTAGATATATTTCGCCCAGATTCAGGCTTTACGCCGACTTATACAACTAGGTGGAGAGTTGTATAAGGCTAGTGGGCTCATGGATGACTCATACCTCTAGGGAGAGTGTGGGGCGTCGTGCAGACAGGGAGTTGATGAGACCAGCTGAAGCTTGTCAGCTCATTTAGGCCTCTATAAGAACTCCCAGCTTCATTAGATGTTAGCTCATGCCTGGAACCAGACCTGTGTGGACTGTCTAGGGAGAGTGAACCCCTGTGCGGTGAGACAAAGCCTGTGTGGCTATTTGCTTGGACATTTAAAACCAGGGACTTAGGGACTAGGACAGCACTAGGCTGATCCCAGTTGTTAGTTAGGAAACCTGTATGTTTAGTCAGAGGTCAAGTTGACCAGGATTTATTTTGTTTATGTTTCTTTTGCTTTGCTGTGTTTTGTCACTGTAAATAGAAAATAAACCGCACCTTTTTGATTTTGAAAACCACAACCTCCGTTTGCTGGGCCTGTTTTTGTGTGGGGAGCCCATCCCGGGGGTCACACACACCCGCTGCCGAGCTAACCCCCTCACAATATATATATATTGTGACAGCAGGAAGGTAAAGTCACCTGGTTGCATCCAGGGGGGTAGATATATTTCGCCCAGATTCAGGCTTTACGCCGACTTATACAACTAGGTGGAGAATTGTATAAGGCTGGTGGGCTCATGGATGACTCATACCTCTAGGGAGAGTGTGGGGCGTCGTGCAGACAGAGATGAGGAGACCAGCTGAACCTTGTCAGCTCATTTAGGCCTCTATAAGAACTCCCAGCTTCATTAGATGTTAGCTCATGCCTGGAACCAGACCTGTGTGGACTGTCTAGGGAGAGTGAACCCCTGTGCGGTGAGGCAAAGCCTGTGTGGCTATTTGTTTGGACTTTTACTAAACCAGGGACTTAGGGACTAGGACAGCACTAGGCTGATCCCAGTTGTTAGTTAGGAAACCTGTATGTTTAGTCAGAGGTCAACTTGACCAGGATTTATTTGGGTTATGTTTCTTTTGCTTTGCTGTGTTTTGTCACTGTAAATAGAAAATAAACCGCACCTTTTTTTGATTTTGAAAACCACAACCTCCGTTTGCTGGGCCTGTTTTGTATGGGGAGCCCATCCCGGGGGTCACACACACCCGCTGCCGAGCTAACCCCCTCACAGTTGGTGGAGAACCAGTGGCAGTTTTTTTTAAGCCAGCATGGAGGAGATACTGAAGCAGCTGGCTCTAGCAAATGCCAATCAACAGCAGACAAATGCAGGTTTGCAAAGGAGCCTTGCAGCCCAGCAGCAGACAAACGCAACTTTGCAACAGAGTCTGGAGGCTCAGCAACGAGCCCAGCAGCAATCTGAGGCCCGCTTCATAGACCTGTTGCAGAAGCAAGAGCAGAGACTACAACAACAGATGGAAGCAGTAATGCAGCAACGTCCGCAGACCAGTGAGGAAAGCCGTCCCACTAATACCGCGTCCTTTGGGGTGAGTCGTTTATTGACAAAAATGACTGGAGAGGATGATCCAGAGGTATTTTTGACCACATTTGAAAGGACCGCTGAAAGAGAAAAGTGGCCTGAGGAGCAGTGGGCTGGACTGGTGGCTCCTCTGTTAACTGGTGAATCGCAGAAAGCTTACTATGACCTAGAGCCTAACCAAGCAAAAGACTATGTGATGCTAAAAGCTGAAATATTGGCAAGGCTGGGTGTCACCCAGGCTGTCCGGGCTCAGCGTGTGCATAACTGGACTTTCCAGCTTGGAAAACCCCCCAGGTCTCAAATGTATGATCTCATTCACCTGAGCAGAAAGTGGCTACAGCCAGAGACTTTGTCCGCACCAAAGATTGTGGAACGTGTTGTAATGGATCGGTTTTTGAGAGCTCTTCCTACTGCCATCCAAAAGTGGGTAAGCCATGGAGACCCAGAGACGGCCGATGGTCTTGTGGATCGTGTGGAGAAATACTTGGCTACAGAGAACCTGACGGCCTCTTCCAGAGACACTCGGACTTTCCACCCTAAGACCAGACCATCCCCAGGGGCGGATAAGAGGATTCCAAGGGGTGAGGGTGGAGAGAGTGAGAGGGTGGGAGCTCTACCCCAAGTTTGGCGAGAACAGCCTGGGAAATCAGCGGCTCAAGAGGCGGCAAGAAGGATCGTTTGCTACCGCTGCCGGCAAGCGGGACATATTGCAGCCAATTGCCCGGTTGTGGAGGAACCCATGCAGTGTGACTTTCTGACGGGCAGACGTCAGTCGCTGTGTGCGACAGTCGCATGCACTGCCATTCGAGGAACTGAGAAACATTTATGCAAAATGTGTGTTAATGGTAGAAATGTTGTGGTATTGCTGGATTCAGGTAGCCTTGTGACCCTGATAAAGGCTGAGTTAGTTAAAACAGAGGTCTCTGGGAATAGCAAGGTAGCTGTTATTTGTGTGCATGGGGACACCCGAGAGTATCCAGTAACTACAGTGTGTTTCGAGACCCCCAAAGGTACCCTCTCTCATCCAGTGGGCTTAGTATCTCAGTTACCGCATGACGCCATTGTGGGAAGGGATTTTCCGAAGTTCTGGGAACTGTGGGATGATCCTGAGCCCCTCACTGGTGCCCCTATGTACCAGGAATGTGATAGCCAGAACTCCCCTGAGAGTGGTGAGGACTCTCCGGAATTTCCCTTATCAGTATTGGCAGGGGAGACTCAAGAAACTGGAGAGGAGCCCACCTCCTCAGACGAAAACCTACCGTCTGTGGAGTTTTCTGATCTTGAGGTTCACAGGGAAAACTTTGCCACAGAACAGTTGAAAGACCCCGCCCTAATAAAGGCACGGGAAAACGTAGTGAAAATAGATGGCGAGTTAGTGAACCCAGATAATACCTGCACTTACCCATACTTCAGCGTAGAGAAGGACCTACTGTATCGGGTGGCAAAAAGGGCAGAAGAAACCGTTGAGCAGCTTGTGGTGCCCAAACCTTACAGGAAGTTGGTGTTGGAGTTGGCCCATGGGCACATTCTTGGAGGTCATCTGGGGACAGAGAAAACCCGAGAGAGGGTATTACAGAGATTCTATTGGCCGGGGGTGATGAAGGACGTAGAAAATTATTGTTCCTCCTGCCCTGTGTGTCAGAGGTTGGCCCCGATGCCACATTTCCGTAGCCCGCTGGTCCCTCTACCCATCATTGAGGTCCCGTTTGAGAGGATCGCCATGGATTTGGTAGGTCCTATAATCAAGTCCGCTAGGGGGCACCAGTACATATTAGTTATAATGGACTATGCCACCCGTTATCCAGAAGCGATCCCTCTCCGAAATACCTCGGCCAAAACCATAGCCAAAGAGCTATCTCTTGTTTTTAGCCGGGTGGGTATTTGTAAAGAACTGCTTACGGACCAAGGTACACCCTTTATGTCCCGGGTTATGAAAGAGCTGTGTAAATTGTTCAAAGTGACGCAATTGCGTACGTCTGTGTATCACCCCCAAACCGATGGGCTGGTTGAAAGATTCAACAAAACCCTAAAACAAATGTTGAAGAAAGTGGTGGATAGAGATGGAAAGGATTGGGACTGTTTACTTCCTTATTTGATGTTTGCTATTAGGGAGGTGCCCCAATCCTCTACGGGATTCTCCCCCTTTGAGTTACTGTATGGGAGACACCCAAGAGGGCTGTTGGATATTGCCAAGGAAACTTGGGAAAGTGAGAGTTCTCCCCACAGGAGTGTGATTGAGCATGTCGCCCTGATGCAAGATCGAATTGCACAGGTAATGCCCATCGTGAAGGAACATTTGGCCCAAGCGCAGTTGGCACAGCAGAGAGTGTACAACCGTGGAGCCAAGACCCGTACCTTTTCCCCGGGGGATAGGATATTGGTACTTGTCCCTACGGTTGAAAGTAAATTCCTTGCCAAATGGCAAGGCCCCTACGAGATAATGGAAAAAGTGAGCGAAGTGAATTACAAGGTCAGACAACCAGGAAGGCGAAAGCCCGAACAGATATATCACGTTAATCTGTTGAAAGCCTGGAGGGATAGAGAGTCCCTAGTCGCAGACACTTGGTCACCAGCTCAAACTGGTTGCGTGATTCCTGAGGTTGGAATAGCAGCCACCTTGTCACAACCCCAACAACAGGAGGTTAAGGAGTTTGTGCTTCGCAACAAGGAGGTATTCTCTGAGCTGCCGGGACAAACATCTGGGGTAGAGCATGACATCATTACCCCGCCCGGTGAAAGGGTGAAGTTAAAACCCTATCGGATCCCAGAGGCTCGACGGGAGGCAATACGGGAGGAAGTACAGAAAATGCTGAACTTAGGGGTGATAGAGGAGTCCCAAAGTGATTGGTCTAGTCCCATCGTGTTGGTGCCTAAACCGGATGGGAGCTGGCGATTTTGTAACGATTTTCGTCAGTTGAACAAAGTTACAAAATTTGACACCTACCCCATGCCACGTATAGATGAGTTGATCGACCGGCTGGGAACAGCCCGATACATGACGACTCTTGACCTCACAAAAGGGTATTGGCAAATCCCCCTGGCCAAGTCGGCCAAAGAGAAAACCGCATTTGTAACCCCAGACGGGGCGTTCCAATATAAAAGAATGCCGTTCGGGTTACAGAATGCGCCGGCCACATTCCAGCGGAAAATGGACCAGATGCTGAGGCCCCATCGGAAGTATGCTGTGGCTTACCTGGATGACGTAATTGTCCATAGCACAGATTGGGCCTCACATCTGCCAAAAGTGCAAGCAGTCCTGGACTCTGTTCGGGAAGCGGGGTTTACGGCTAACCCCAAGAAGTGTACCATTGGGCAGGAGGAGGCCAAATATCTTGGGTACACCATTGGGAGGGGAGTAATAAAACCCCAACTCAACAAAGTCGAGGCCATCCAGAGTTGGCCACGTCCCAACAGCAAGAAGCAGGTACGAGCCTTTCTGGGAATCGCTGGGTATTATCGGCGATTCATTCCCCACTTTGCTTCTAAGGCTGTGCCCCTAACCAACCTGACGAAGGGGAAAGGGTCGGTCATGATTAAATGGACCCCCGAGGCTGAGGCAGCATTCCAGTTCTTGAAACAAGCCTTATGTAGCCAGCCAGTGTTGTACTCACCCGACTTCTCTAAAGACTTTGTCGTACAAAGTGATGCGTCAGATGTGGGGTTAGGAGCAGTATTGTCCCAGGTCTGGAACGGGGAAGAGCACCCAGTCATTTACCTCAGCAGGAAGTTGAAGTCCCATGAGGTAAATTACGCCACCGTTGAAAAGGAGTGTTTAGCGGTGAAGTGGGCTCTAGATTCCCTTCGGTACTACCTGCTAGGTAGGCACTTTGACATGGTTACGGATCACGCTCCGTTAAAGTGGATGGCTCAAAACAAGGAAACAAATAGAAGAGTGAATAGGTGGTTCCTGGCCCTCCAGGAATTCAACTTCACAGTAAAGCATCGCCCTGGCGTTCAAATGGGGAATGTGGATGCTTTGTCTCGAGTACATGAATGCCTGATTGCTGGTGTTCCAACCCCGAGGTTAAAACAAGAGGGGGGGGTATGTGACAGCAGGAAGGTAAAGTCACCTGGTTGCATCCAGGGGGGTAGATATATTTCGCCCAGATTCAGGCTTTACGCCGACTTATACAACTAGGTGGAGAATTGTATAAGGCTGGTGGGCTCATGGATGACTCATACCTCTAGGGAGAGTGTGGGGCGTCGTGCAGACAGAGATGAGGAGACCAGCTGAACCTTGTCAGCTCATTTAGGCCTCTATAAGAACTCCCAGCTTCATTAGATGTTAGCTCATGCCTGGAACCAGACCTGTGTGGACTGTCTAGGGAGAGTGAACCCCTGTGCGGTGAGGCAAAGCCTGTGTGGCTATTTGTTTGGACTTTTACTAAACCAGGGACTTAGGGACTAGGACAGCACTAGGCTGATCCCAGTTGTTAGTTAGGAAACCTGTATGTTTAGTCAGAGGTCAACTTGACCAGGATTTATTTTGGTTATGTTTCTTTTGCTTTGCTGTGTTTTGTCACTGTAAATAGAAAATAAACCGCACCTTTTTTTGATTTTGAAAACCACAACCTCCGTTTGCTGGGCCTGTTTTGTATGGGGAGCCCATCCCGGGGGTCACACACACCCGCTGCCGAGCTAACCCCCTCACAATATATATATATATTTTTCCACATTTGCACAGAATGAATGTACATGCACCATCTTTTGTTGAACTGCTATGCAAATCTTATATAGATAGACCCCCTTGATGTTGTACCCAAGCTACTTCTTAAAGCGGCGCTCAACCCAAAAGTGGAAGCTCCGCTTGTTTGCTTCCTCCCCCCTCCGCTGACACATTTGGCGGGTACCTGTGAAAAACAAGGCAGGCGAGGTCTCCCTGAAGTTCGGCCCTCCTCCTTCTACTGCTGCCGAGCCACTCAGAAAGCGCAGCGTGCATGCACAGTAGGGAACCAGCTGTACATCTGCAAGGCTTCACTGACGGTTTCCCATACAAAAAGAGCTGATTGAAAAATCGGCTGGGGAGCCTACATCTAGGGATCCCTGGACAGACAAGTGCCCTAATATTAAAAGTCAGCAGCTGGGGGGGCTGGAGCTCTGCTAAAGGTAATGCACCAAAGGGTCCATTTATAAAATATTTGTTGGAGAAATGTCACAAGCAGTCCCCCAGTCTGCATGAATTCACACCTCAGTTTGTCAAATATGATGATTACCAAGATCCTTTAGCTCCATCTAGTGTCTATAATGTGTTATATTTTTCTTGAATGCCTTAATCAGAAAAAATACAGCATTTTGTCCACTAGATGGAGCTGTCGATCATAGGAAATAATCACATTAGAGAAACTACAGGGAAAATTCCTGCAGGCGGGGCGAATGTCTGTCACATCTGTCCAACAAATGTTTTATATACAAACCCTCAAGTGTATCACCAATTAGCAGACCAGAGGAGTATCTGCACTGACCAACTAGTCTGTTTGCTGCTGGATTTTAATAAACTTGAATAAAAGAGCTATTTTACGTATACGACTTGAGTGCGGATGAAGATTTTGTTGCATAGACCGCTCATAACCCCTTGACTGCCAAAAGGGGTGATGATCTTGGCACTGGTTTTTTAAGATTTATCCTTCCTGTTGTGGAATATTAATGTCTATGATTCACTGGTATCAAGTTAAATGGTACAACACAGTAGTAAGAAGAGCCGGCAAAACTGTAATCCTTGAAGTGTCGTTTATTGGTACATCAGAGTGACAATAAAACCATAAAACTGACGCGTTTCAGCAAAACCATTAAGCCTCGTACACACGGCCCAGAATCTCGTTGCAAAAAAAAACGTAGCTTTTCTTGTCAAGCTTGACGAGATTCTTGTCAAGCTTTCCTTGCATACACACTGTCAATCCAAAATCTTGTCGGTCTAAAAGCGCGGTGACGTACAACACGTACGACGGCAGTATAAAGGGGAAGTTCAATTCTCATGGCGCCACCCCTTGGGCTGCTTTTGCTAATCACGTGTTACTGTTAGTAAAAGTTTAGTGAGAGACGATTCACACTTTTCAGTCTTCGTGCTTTCAGTTCGTTACAGCGTGACGAATGTGCTATCTCCATTACGAACGCTAGTTTTACAAGAAGGTACGCTCCCGGGTCATACTTGAGTCTGACCATGCGCGGTTTTTGAAGACTCGGAAAAGCATACACATGAACGGTTTTCTCGTTCCAAAAACAGTCTGACGAGAATCACGGCGAGAAAAAATGAGACTCCGACGAGAAAAAAGTCCGCAGGTCTTCTTTTTTCTCGTCGAGATTTTGGCCAGTTTTCTCAACGAGAAACCATACACACGAACGGTTTTCTCGGCAAGAAAGCTCTCCCAACAGTTTTCTTGTCGTTTCTTGCAGAGAAAACCGGTCGTGTGTACGAGCCTTTAGTCGTAGCTAAATGGTGCAACACAGACTTGATTTGTACATAAGGCATCAGAGATATTTGCAGTAGTAGGAACTGCAGAGGAAATGTAGAGTCTGATTTTGGGGGGTTAGGTGTCTTTCTATAACTTCTTCTAATATCTATTTCTTTGTTATAGCCTTGAAGGTTTCTGTGCGGGAAGTGAAGAAGGAGAGCGGAGACAGAAAGCTGATTCTGAAGAAGAAGAAGGCACTGAATAAGGGTCCTATCCAGAAGAAGGAGTGGGGGGACCTGGTCCTTTACTTGAAGAATGGAGCTAACTGTCCATGTCCTCAGCTGGAGCAACTGAACGGCCAGTTTCTGGTTCTGGGGCGCAAAGTGAAAAATCAGCACATTCTCACCGCAATCCACAAGTGGGACAAGGCTAATCGCGAGTTTAACCGCTTTATGCGCAAAGTGAAGAAGACCAAATGTCCAAAGCCACACTCAGTGTTCATGTGAGACTGTTTTCTCATTTAAAGACAGAGCACGCTCTCCCCCATCACACGCTGTTTTTCCTGCTGGAGCTGGGACTCTGAAGCAGATCGGAGCACTGAGATGGTGACAAGGGGGACATCAGCTTCACCCTTAGCCTCTATGTCCCACAGACAATGGGATAGGGACACCCTCTGAGACATTTGAGACTAAAAAGCAGAGAAACGTATGTCACTCACCTGTAGAAACCAGATCAACATACTGTACATACTAGTAGTCTGGGAAAACTTAAAGGGTCAGTTCATCTAAAACAAATATTTCAAAATTGGGTAGACACCAGCAGATGTGATCAACTTCTTATTTTGTATATCCCATAAAGATTCTGGTGGTAAGATCTCAGCAAATGAGTTTCTAGACCTGCCTATCATCCATGGCCACTATGAGAGGGTCTCACTCTCTTTAGATATTTTATATTGTTTTTTATTGTGGGACTCCAGTAGGAAGATCTTGCAGCTGAAGTCCATGAATAATTTTGGATGGCAGTTAGTGATTAAAAATGAGTTTTGGTTGGACTGGCCCTAAGAATATTCCTAATAACTTGGGTTCAGTTAAATTAATTAATTTACACCTTTAATTGAAAACAATGCAGATAATGTATTTTAATTAATGCAACAGCGGTGATGTGGCTGTGATTGCACAGAATGTGTTCATACATTCATTTATTAAAGAATTGTTTTGGTAAAAATATTGTATATTATATGGAATCACTTGTTCTAAAAGCTCATATGGTAGGTTGGCACGTGGGAGTCTCATGTTGGATGTTCCTGGAGTCCTCTTAAGATGATAACTACCATTGGTGTGCGCAGCCTATTGCATTAAGGTGTGCACCCCAGAGCACAAACACACATGCATGTATATCAGCAGAGCAGTAGAGCAAAGATTTGTATTAGTAGGGAAGTGGACGGTGTCAGTCGTTTTTTATTTTTATAATTTTTAAAAAAAATTTTTTTTTTTTTTTTACAATATTATTTTTTATCTTTTTTTTTCAAATTGTTTTGGTGAAATATCAAGGTTCTAAACAGACCCCTGATGTCTTACTTTTGAGACAAAGAAAGAAACTAAGGACAGAGATTCCCCAGTCCCTTTCTCTGCAGCCTGCAGTAAACATAGTTTACTATGCTTTAGTTAAGAATGAAGACAGGAGCGATCAGTACAGATCACTCACTGTGTTCATTCAGAACCAGAAGGGGCCATCTATGAAATATCTACCAGCCCCTTTCTCCACTCCTGAGAGGAGAGAGGGAAAGCTGGCAGTAATGCAGGGGGGAGACAGGAAGCAGTGGAATTCGGCACCACACCGGGTGATTAGGGTGCGTACGCCTATGGTACCCATAGCACAGTTATAGTATAGTTAGTGCCGAGGGCCATAAATAAAGAGGTGAAAAAGGTATTCGTCTTGGGAAACCTGCATGATGGGCCAGCCTGACAAGAAGGACAGTGGGCTTGGATTGGTGAAAGAAGCTTATTTCTCATCTTCCTGTTGCACTAGAAAATCTCAGGAGAGCTCTTTTTTTTTTTTTTAAGAGGACAATCTTTTCCAAGGTAAAAGGAAAAAAAACACACACAACTACTTATTACATGTAGACTCTACCAGTTAATAAAAATCAACCCAGGCAGACATATGTGAACATACTGTATACATACAGTACTGTGCAAAAGTTCTAGGCAGGTCTGAAGAAATACTGTAAGGTAAGAATGCTTTCAAAAATATATATTTTAATTGTTTATTTTTATCAATTTACAAAATGTAAAGTGAGCGATCAGAAGAAAAATCTAAATCAAATAAATATTTAGTGTGTCCACCCTTTGGCTTCATGTCCGTATCAATTATTGTACTTGCAAAAATATGGCCCCTTTCACACGGACGTTCCGGATGTCCGTTTTTCATCCATCCGTTTTCGTATGAAAAACGGACATACATGTATCCCTATGGGATAGCGGATGTCAGCGGATGAACATCCGCTGACATCCGACGACATCAGTCTCCGCTATGCTCTGTTTAGCATGACGGAGGAAAATCCTACTTTTCCATCCGTCTGCGGATCGGATGAAAACGGACAGACGGTCTGTTTTCATCCGATCCCCCCAGAGGAAAAAGCGGCGATCCGACCGGTCCGTTTCTGCACAATGTGCAGAGACGGACAAGTCATCCGCCGGCTCAGCGGGGATCAACGGAGCGATCTCCGCTGAACAAGCGGATATTCATGGAGCGGATCATGACGGGATCCGCCCATGTGAAAGAGCCCTATAGGGATTTTGTAGAATTAGAGTCAGGTGGCAATGATCATCAATTTCATATGTATGTTGAAACCGAGACAATAACTGAAAGAGAAACAGCTGTGTAGGAAGCTTAAACTGGGTGAGGAACAACCAAACTCTGCTACTAAGGTGAGGCTGTGGGAAACAGTTTCATGTAACAAGTCATGCACCATGGCAAGACTGAGCCCAGCAACAAGACACAAGGTAGTTATACTGCATCTGCAAGGTCTCTCCCCGGCAAAGATTTTAAAGTAGACTGGGGTTTCAAGATGTGCTGTTCAAGCTCTTTTGGAGAACAGTGAGGACCGTAAACGCAGTCATCGACCGAGGAAACTTAATGCAATAGATGAAAGACACATCATGCTTACTTTCCTTTGAGATCAGATGTCCAGCAGTGCCATCAGCACAGGACAGGTGGACACCAGTGGAACCCAAGTACACCCATCTACTGTCTGGAGAAGTTTGGCCTGAAGTGGTTTTCATGGAAGAATTGCAGCCAAAAAGCCATACCTGGAAACAAGGCTAAATGACTCAACTATGCACAAAAACTTTGGAATTAGGGTGCAGAAAAATTGCAGTAGGTACTCTGGACTGATGAGTCAAAATTAGAAATGTTTGGCTGTAATTTGTTGGTGAAGGGCTGGAGCTGATACAATAATGAGTGACAGTAAAGCATTGTGGATGTTCCTTGCAATTTTGGGGCAGAAATTCTGTAAATGGAGTTGGAGATTTGATCAGGATCATTGGTGTCCACAATGCTGAGAAATACAGGCAGACACTTTTCCATCATGCCAACCATCAGGGAGGCATGTGATTGGCCCTAAATTTATTCTGCAGTAGGACAACGACCCCATACATACAGCCAATGTTATTAAAGCGGAGGTTCACCGGGATATTTTTTTTTTAAAGCCAGCAGCTACAAATACAGCAGCTGCTGACTTTTTAAAAAATGGACACTTACCTGTCCAGGTCGCCCGCGACGTTGGCAGCCAAAGCCGAGCTACTGCTCGGCTCGCGGTTTCCCCCGCTGCCATCCTCGGTGAGGGAATCGGGAAGTGAAGCGCTGCGGCTTCACTGCCCGGTTCCCTACTGCGCATGCGCGAGTCGTGCTGCGCGTCCTAACAGGTCCCCGCTGTGTCCTGGGAGCCGAGTGTTTCCCTGCCGACTTCCTTCAAAGACCGTATGCAAGTGTACCTAGAAGAATTGATGCTGTTTTGAAGGCAAAGGGTGGTCACAAGAAATATTGATTTGATCAGTGGCGGTGCGTCCATAATGGGCGCAGGAGCGCCGCCCCCTCTCTCCTCCACCCGTCAATCAACAATAGATAGATTCATGCATTACATGAATCTATCTATTGTCGCCGCTGCCGCGCACTATTCAGGTGTCCGGCCTCTTGTCGAGCGCCGGCCATCTGAATTACAGCGGTGGGGGTGTTTTGGAAGTGCCTGATTTAAGCCATAGGCTCTAATAGGCTTCCTCATTAGAGCCTGTGGGCTCTAATAGGCTTCCAAATTGTTAAGCAGCGGGAGCACTGCTGTGCGTTCGCTGCTTACGTAGTGCTGTGTTAGGAAATCGCTTCCCTATAACTGACCCGCCTCTCAGCCAATCAGGTGCACCGGGTCTGGTTACCGGTCAACTGATTGGCTGAAACGACAGGCGCTGTGACACAGCGTCACTGTGTCATAGCAGAAGACGAAAGAGGATGGGAGAAGGGAGAAGACATCGAGGACTCAGAGGACAGCTTGGACCGAGACAGGTAAGTGGGGGGGCACACTGGCGGCATTTGATGGGGCAAACTGGCAGCACACTGGCGGCAATTGATGGGGCACACTGGCGGCATTTGATGGGGCAAACTGGCAGCACACTGGCGGCATTTGATGGGGCAAACTGGCAGCACACTGGCGGCAATTGATGGGGCAAACTGGCAGCACACTGGTGGCATTTGATGGGGCAAACTGGCAGCACACTGACAGCAATTGATGGGCACACTGGCAGCACACAGGAGGCAATTGATGGGCACACTGGCAGCAATTGATGGGGCACACTGGCAGCACACTGGTGGCAATTGATGGGCACACACTGGCAGCAATTGATGGGGCACACTGGCAACACCGGCAACAATTGATGGTTACAGTAGCTGCGTTTGGTGGCACAGTGGCTGGGTTTTTTTTGGGTTTTTTTTTCAGTTTGTTTGTGCCCCCCCAAAAATTTTGAGAACCAGCCGCCACTGGATTTGATTTTGATTTCTCTTTTGTTCACTTACTTTCCATTTCATTCATTGATAAAAATAAACTTTAAATTTACACTTCTATTTCAGAAAAAAATCTGCATTTACATTTTTTCACACCTGCCTAAAATTTTGCACAGTAGTGTACCTAGCACATTATGTGTTAGCTTAAAGCTAAATTTCAGGTTTCTTGAGCTTGGTCCAAATGAATAATTTGCTTTACTCAAGCCTCGTACACACGGCCGAGATTGTCGTCAGGAAAAAAACATTGTTTTTCCTGACGAGAATCTTGACAAGAAATTTGTTCCGGCCGAGTGTACACACGTACGATTCAAAAGAACCGCCGTTCTTTTGAATGGCACGAACGCGGTGATGTCATCGACTACGATGAGCGTGCGCTCGTCACATTCGATGCCGTTGCCGCCCTCTTGCTACACCCTATGCCTAGGAAGCTACCGCGCATGCGTCAAAGTCATTTCGAGCATGCGCGGGTTTCCACGGCGACAGGTAAGTGTACACACGCTCAGGTTTCCCGTCGAGAAACAGGCTGACGAGATGCTCAACGAGAATCTGGGCAGTTTTCTTGATGAGAAAACTGAAAGCCGCGTACACACAGCCGGTTTTCTCGGCAAGAAAGCGTTTTTTGCAGAGAAAACCGGTCGTGTGTACGCAGCCTAAGAGATGAGTCTACATAAGTCCAGAATTTATAAAGATTGTCTGAGCTGTCAGAAAACAGGGAGCGGAGAGCTGGAATCACACTCTGCAGAGTTTAGTGAGGAGAGCTCTGAGAGCTGATTGAAGAGAAGGGACACAAACCCCTTTCACACAGCACACAGGAACAGAGCTGAGGCTGTCAATCTGTTGGAGATCCCTCCCCTGTTACCATTTTTCTCTTGGTGTCAGGAAAACTTGTCAGAAGTGATTCATGTTGCTAGCAGAAGAACAAATCAGCAGACAGAACTGACACTTAAGCCTCGTACACACGGCCGAGATTCTCGTCGAAAAAAACATGTCGTTTTTTTCGACGAGATTCTTGGACAAGAAAATTGTCCCGGCCGAGTGTACACACGCTCGATTCAAAGAACCCGCGGTTCTTTGAATGGAGCGTACGCGGTGACGTCATCGACTACGACGAGCATGCGCTCGTCACATCCGATGCCGTCGCCGCCATCTTGGTATACCCTACGTATGCCTAGGAAGCTACCGCGCATGCATCAAATTAATTTCGAACATGCGCGGGCTTCCGGGAGGACAGGTAAGTGTACACACACTCACTTTTCTTGTCGAGAAACATGCCGACAAGAATTTCGACGAGAAAATAGAGAGCAGGTTCTCTATTTTATCGTTGAGGTTAGTTGTCGGTTTTCTCGACGAGAAACCCGATAGCCGCGTACACACGACCGATTTACTCGGCAAGACATCTCTGCCAGCAAGTTTGTTGCTGGTTCTTGCCGAGAAACTCGGTCGTGTGTACGAGGCCTCAGTGCTTTTAATTGAGACAAGTACACACTAAAGAAGGATATGCTTTGTTCATATTTCATGTCTGAGGTTTACAACCACTTTATAGTAGATCCCTCTATGCCAAGGAAAGGTCTGCTTTTTAGCAAGCCCTCTGCCTCCTCCAACACAACTGTCTTTAAAATCTATTTGTACACCAGAAAAAAAAACACTTACCTTGGCTATTCTGGAAGGCATAGATTACATTACCGTGTGTTCTGTTTCAAATGCTGCTTTATACATTGGAGAAAAAGAAACCCTGGACTGCCACACTCTGTATAGACAGTTATTTATTCCAAAATTTCAAGTAAAAAATCCAAATTCAAAATAAATCCATAAATCCAAAAAAACAACATAGCTCTGAGTAAGCGTCAATTCGTGACGTGAAACACGTTAGCCACCCTTCCCTGCATGCACACTATCTGCATTTGTTGTTTTGGATTTATGGATTTATTTTGAATTTGGATTTTTTACTTGAAATTTTGGAATAAATAACTGTCTATACAGAGTGCGGCAGTCCAGGGTTTCTTTTTCTCCCATGCATCAGTGCAGAGCCAGCACCTGTGTGAGTGACCGGGCGGAAGCAGCTATTTGGTGAATTCTTAAGCTTTTGAGCGGTACGTTTTTCCTTTCCTCTGCTTTAAACATTGACATACATCCTTACACTCAGTCTGGTCAACTGTTGACTTGTTACCATCCATAGGCAGCTTAACTCTTCAGTAAGGCACATCATTTAAATACAATGCAATGTTACTTCTGCTAATTGCAGTACAGAGTTTTTTTTTTGCATTCTTTTGAAGTCTATGAAGACAACAACTTTCCTAAGCACTGTCTCTGTGAATAATTAAGACTGACTGAGGGAACATGGAAGAAACAGGGAGGAACTAGCCAGGACTAAACTAACTAGTACTAAACAGGAGGGGAGGGCGGAGGGCGACACCCAATCACATAAGAAAATAGGTAGTAATTGTGCAAAACTGCCAGTAGATGCCAGCATACATAAAACAAACATAAACTGTTCAATACAACACAGAAAAAAAAAACATATGCCAGCCTGGGACAGAACACTAGGGATGAGCCCGATGTTCGAGTCGTGGCAAATTGGAGTGTCGCAGAACGTCCCATAAAGCACTGCGAGATCGCAGTGCATTGGCGTCTGATGATTGGCCAAAGCATGCACCTGACCTGCATGCTTTAGCCAATCACAGTGCGCTCTGCTGCGAGAGCCATAATTGGCCAAAGGCAGGGTGCCTTTGGCCAATCATGGCTCAGGGGGACTAAGTCTGCGCCCCACACTATATAAGACTGCTTAAATAGCGGCCGTGTATAGTGTGTGGATGGAGATAGATTGAGCTAGATTAGGCAGGCAGGTTAGTTAGTGGCATGCAGGCAGTGTAATTAATATATATATACAGTATATATATATATATATATATATATATATATATATATTTATATATACAGTCTAGTGTATATATTTATATATATATATATATATATATATATATATATATATGTAGCGGCCTCACCCCATCTCCTTTGTCTAGGGGTATGTCACACGACAGGGTGAGATGCGCTACGGCCCATGTCCTCCCCATAGCTGTGGGTGAGGTGAAGGCCAGTATCAGATATTTCCTCGGGCCTATGTGCTTTGTTCTAGAATACAGTCCCGCTGTGTCAACACTTCCCTCTGCTCCCATTAACCAGAGTTCCACACACCGATCACCGTCCAACTCTTGCTTTATTGCACATCTCACAATAAACAGTGCTTCAGTAGCCATCTGGTTGCGACTTGATAACATTGTGATACGGGGAATGAGCAGGTCGGGGCACTATCCTGGTTATTAACGAAACCACTGCGATTTCGCCAGTGGTTACTATAGCATTTAGCTAGAAAGGACTTAGAACTTGAGAGTCTCTACCAGCGACTCAAGAGAACGTAGATGGGAGTACCTTCGCTGCGCTGCAGCCCCTATCAGGGGAAGATGTCCCTCCAAGGGAGTTACCAGAGGCCCATCCGTCACTGGGTTGATGCTGCTCCAGACTCTCCGAATGGGTAACCTCCCCGGCCTCCTCACCTCAGACATGGGCCCCGTCCACCTCAGGGACCCTCGGACGTCTCCACCCTCGCGGGATCCAGTCAAAGTCACTGGACCCCAGGCCTCTTAGTTTAGTACCTCACCCCAGGCTGAAGGTGCCTGGGATGGACTCCAACTCCATTCCGGTCAGGCCTAGGGCGCCTGGGCCGGAATCCGGAACCGCCCGCACCCAGGCCTAAGGTGCCTGGGCGCGTGAAGAACTTCCTCCAGAAGACCTTGTGGTTAGGGCGTCTCCCCCTTTTATCTCCTCCCATCGACACCACGACAGGTTCCCCGCCCTCGCCGTACCATCTCCGGAAAGGGACAAAAAGGCTAGCACTGTAATGGCAAATCTACCTTGAGCCTCCAGGTACCCCGCCACCCAGAGGCCAAGGAGATTATTACACCATCCAATCCTCCATGAACACAAGTGGTCCACTATTCCTGTACTTACACACCTGGGTGTCCCACCTAAATTTAGAGACCCCGCTACATACTCCCCTCTGTGATTTGACGCTGGTCCCCAGCGTCTGGTGCAAACCCATGTCTCCCATGGAGTGATGACATAAGCCTGGCCCCAGAGGCTATCCCTAAATTTTTGAACCTCAACCATAACAAGACCTGCTCAAAGGGGAAAGGGAACATAAAACAATAAAACTTTTCCCTAAAACATCTATCATGTACACATATACAATCCCTCCCTTCGCTGTCTAAGAACCACCCCATACTCAGCAGTCTTGACTGACGAATCTCCTGCAGAAGGGAAAAAAAAACAACACACAAGAAAAGCCACATCCTGACATTTTTGTGTTAATTTGGAATGAATGGGTCCATCAACCAATAGACCCATTCGCTCCAATGAGTAAAGTGATGCGTGTGAAAAAAAAACAAACAGCCGTTGCACAACACTGCCACCTGGTGACAGTGCCACGGTAATGACACTTGGTGCAATCTTCATTCTTCCTGCATCACTACACTAATTCTACCCCCAAAGTCTGTCTTTGAACTGTGAGGAAGAGAGAACAAACAAAAACTACTCTCATTCTTCCTGAAGAGTAGAAAACAAAAGCCCAAATAAAAAACTAGGGCATAGTTCGAATGCTCCGGCAAGAACACTTCTAGAAGATGTAGGAAAGGAAACAAGTGAGTCTCTTCTCACAAGTAGAACTTCGGGTCAGGCAAGAACAAGGGCTTCAGATGTTTATCAAAAACCTCAATTGAATAGTCAGCATCCTCTCCATCTTTCCTGCAGATGCGCACCTTGTCTGCGTGGATATGGCGGCCCCACATCCAGTCTGCTCTGCAGTCCCGAAACTTTTTCGACACGGGTGGTGAACAGGACAAATATCTTCGTGCATTGGGAACTTTGAGCTTCTCCCAAACAAATTCGTCATACCATCTCTGGCGTATGACCTCAACTTCAAAAAGTAAGTCCCGAGGCAAGTAAGGATATTCCCACCCATACTCACGGGCGACTCTCTGTGAGAAAAGTCGTTGCAATCTGGCCAAAGGAGGCATGGCTTCCCGCTCACCTTCTCCGGGTTGAACGATGGCCTCCGGGTGCCGAGGTACTTTCACTACCTCTGATGGCTTTTCTCTCTGTGCTCGTAGTGAGGCTCGCTGCATCCCCGCCACCAAGACGGGCGATGTTGTAGACTGTGGGAAGGCACTTTGAGGACTAGACTTCCTCGTAGACTCCGGGGCTTGTACCCGGGGCGTGCTGTCTCCTATTGACATAGGGGAATCCTGCGGTACACATAACACAGGCAATGGGCGTTTGTCCCAGCCCTTCCGATGAAACAGTTCATCAATCTCCCCGTCATCTCCACAATCTGACAGCGACTCTAGGTTGGAAGTGTCATACATCTCGGCGGGAAGGTAGTCTCTGGTAGACATGGTACTACCCTCCCTTGCGGGCTCCACCGACTGTGGACCCCCGACTCCTCCAACCACCACCACAGTCCCAGCCCCTGGCTCACCTTGACCTTTTATAGAACTGGGATGTCCAGGACTCTTCCAACCGGATCCATCCAGGCTAGGCAAGCGACGGGGTGAAACTCGACCACGACCACAGGAGGCCTGCACCAGGCCAACCTTCCTCTTCGGAGGTGGGAGTAGAGAGTCTGTGGTGACCGAAGCAGCATCCTCTGATTTTTCTCTCTCAGTCTCTGATTGGGCAGTCACGTCGCCCTGGTCAGCGCATACGGGAACCTCCGCAAAGGCCTGGATCTCTCCTTCCAGAGTAGCGGTACCTGTGAGGCTGTTGAGGCGAAGGGCCCGGGGCCTAACTGTGGATGGCTCCACCTCGAACAAGAACTCTTTGCATGCCTCGCAAAGCCCGAATGGCTTCAGGTGGACCACCAGTCCCGAGCATCCGGGACAGATCACTACGAGGGCCTCCGTGTCTCTGCATGAGTACAAAGCCAACTGTCCTCGGGGCCTGAGTCTTATCCCCGTGTCTGTAAGGGGAGCAGCGAACGTAGTCATCTTCGTGGGGTAGGGAACCGCAATCCACGGGGAGCTTGAGGCCATCCCGACTGTCTGCTGCTCCATCACGCGCTGACCACACGCCGAAGTCTCATCGTGAGTTCCTCTACATGGCCAGACTCCTCCCATGACTTGCACGTTTTCGCAGGCCTCCATTAAGCTCCGCCCATGAACTGTACAGTCACGGGGTGCCTCGCGGCGCAGTGCAATAAAAGCCCCCACATGTAGTACTTCACACGGCTGGACTCTTCCCTCTTCTCGCTCCTCTGCATGGGCCTTTCCCGTCTTGGGGTCATTTCCACGACTTTGAGCAGGGATGCACTTCGGCCAATCACATGGCCGACCTGCTCGGAACTCCTCCGGGCAGCAAAGTCCAGACACAGCCATTCCTTCTTCCAAAGTTAAGACACATATCATCCTGGACTCACGAGCCCCCACGTGTAGCGGCCTCACCCCATCTCCTTTGTCTAGGGGTATGTCACACGACAGGGTGAGATGCGCTACGGCCCATATCCTCCCCATAGCTGTGGGTGAAGTGAAGGCCAGTACCAGATATTTCCTCGGGCCTATGTGCTTTTGTCTAGAATCAAGTCCCGCTGTGTCAACACTTCCCTTTGCTCCCAATAACCAGAGTTCCACACACCGATCACAGTCCAACTCTTGCTTTATTGTACATCTCACAATAAACAGTGCTTCAGTAGCCATCTGGTTGCGACTTGATAACATTGTGATACGGGGAATGAGCAGGTCGAGGAACTATCCTGGTTATTAACTAAACCACTGCGATTTCGCCAGCGGTTACTGTAGCATTAGCTAGAAAGGACTTAGAACTTGAGAGTCTCTACCAGCGACTCAAGAGAACGTAGATAGGAGTACCTTCGCTGCGCTGCAGCCCCTATCAGGGGAAGATGTCCCTCCAAGGGAGTTACAAGAGGCCCATCCGTCACTGGGTTGATGCTGCTCCAGACTCTCCGAATGGGTAACCTCCCCGGCCTCCTCACCTCAGACATGGGCCCGGAATGGACGGAATCCGGAACCGCCTGCACCCAGGCCTAAGGTGCCTGGGCGCGTGAAGAACTTCCTCCAGAAGACCTTGTGGTTTTATCTCCTCCCATCGACACCACGGCAGGTTCCCTGCCCTCGCCGTACCATCTCCGGAAAGGGACAAAAAGGCTAGCACTGTAATGGCAAATCTACCTTGAGCCTCCAGGTACCCCGCCACCCAGAGGCCAAGGAGATTATTACACCATCCAATCCTCCACGAACACAAGTGGTCCACTATTCCTGTACTCACACATATATATATACTCTGCATTTAGTGTAGACTAGATATTCACTGTAGACTCTATATTCAGCCAGTGCAGGCAGTGTAGTATATATAACACAGCATGCAACCTGGCAGGTCAGGATAGGGGGGAGAAGAGCGAGCGGTATCCCCCTACTGAACCGTACCATGCTACATGCCCTCAACATAGGAAGGGTGCTTTGTGGTCCCCCCAAAGCACATTGTCACCATGTTGATGGGGGCAAGGGCCTCATCCCCACAACCCTTGCCTGGTGGTTGTGGGGGTCTGCGGGCGGGGGGCTAATCGGAATCTGGAAACCCCTTTAACAAGGGGGCCCCCAGATCCCCCCCCTATGTGAATGGGTATCGGCTACATTGTACACCTACCCATTCACCAAAAAAGTGGATAATTCCTTTATTTAAAAAATAAAAGTGTCCTGCGATGTCCATCCATCATAAATTATGGTGCAGACGGCCTAGAAAAATAGAAGAAGAAAAAAAGCTCCGCCTCACATGAAGTCAGAAGGGGGCGGTGTCACATGACCTGGTGGCCCCCACCCTTGCCTATATAACAGCTGTCACAGCCAAAAGACAGCAGTCACTGGGGAGGCCTCCCATGGAGGCAGAGCTTCTTTTTTTTTTCTATTTTTCCGGGTCCGTCGGGCGGCGTGATTGAAGATGAATGGACATCGCAGGACACTTTTTTTTTAATAAAGGAATTGTCCAAAACTGTCTCCTGTTGTTTTTACTTTTTTGATGAATGGGTAGGGGTACAATGTACCCGAAACCCATTCACATAGGGGGGGGCGGGATCTGGGAGCCCCCTTTTTAAAGGGGGCTTCCAGATTCCGATAAGCCCCCCTGCCCGGAGACACCCACAACCACCAAGCAAGGGTTGTGGGGACGAGGCCCTTGTCCCCATCAACATGGGGACAAGGTGCTTTGGGGGCATGTGGCCTGGTATGGTTCAGGAGGGGGGGGCTCGCTCGTCCACCCATCATGACCTGCCAGGTTGCATGCTCAGATAACAGTCTGGTATTGATTTTGGGGGGACTCCCACGCAATTTTTAAAAAGAACTGAAGGGCCTGGTATGGATTTGGGGGGGGGGGGGCGCCTTTTTTTCAATTTTAGCGTGGAGTTCCCATTAATATCCAAACCAGACCCAAAGGGTCTGGTATGGACTGAGGGGACCGCACGCCGTTTTTTTCAATGTTTTTTTATCTATATTGCTGGGAGCCGACAATACATTACAGCCGCAAGCAATTGTAAATTACATTTTTTCCTTCTTTTTGCAGCGGTACTGCAATAAACATCAGAAAGATGCACTATTTTACAGGCAGACTAAGCGGAGCCCCCAGGCACGATATTTAAAGGAATATTTCATTTTTATTATTTCACTTTAAGCATTATTAAAATCACTGCTCCTGAAAAAAACTGTCATTTTTAAAACTTTTTTTGCATTGGTACATGTCCCCTGGGGCAGGACCCGGGTCCCCATACACTTTTTATGGCAATAACTTGCATATAAGCCTTTAAAATTACTTTTTATGGCAATAACTTGCATATAAGCCTTTAAAATAAGCACTTTTGATTTTTCATGTTTGTGTCCCATAGACTTTAACAGTGTTTGCATGTTCGCACAAATTTTTTGCCTGTTCGCATGTTCTGGTGCGAGCCGAAGCGGGGGGCGTTCAGCTCATGCCTACAGAACACTGTGCCATCAAATAAAGCTGGGAACTTAAAATCCTGTGAGAAGGCACTTCAGTCCACTTCACGAGTGCATTCTTGCGGGATGTGGAACTCTTAGCGCTTCCTGAAGGCATGGTGATGCCACCCTTGCCTGCCAGGCGCGCGGTAGATCAGGTTTTTTTGTTTATTTACAAATTGCTTTTTATAGTCACTTGTGTTAGGTGCGCAGGGAGCTTGCAAAAAAGCGGGCCTTCTGTTTGGTATGGAAGGTCCACTTTATCTTTTTTTTTATCAATAACTGTTTTATTTGAAGCCACATCAGTTACAATTATAATGCATTGGTCTTACAACAAACAGAGTAATTGCTTTTTCTTCTTGGTTACATGTTTGTAATAGTTCCTGAGCGTGCCAGCACCGCACATCTAGCATCTATGCAGATTACTGATCTCATCAGATTAACTTAACATTTACGTACCGTGCTGTCAACCAAACCTTTAAACCGATAAGGCTATTAGATATTCAAGTATATGGGTCCCCTAGGGACTCCCAGATAAACGGAAAGAGTAGAGAGGAAAAAGAAGAGAGAAGAGAGAGAAAAAAAAAAAAAGGGAAAAATGCAAGAGAAAGAAGAGAGGGAAGCGGGAGAGAGAAGATGGGGGAGAGGGGGGGGGGGGAATGTCATCAAAGTATACCTGGCTCTGAGTCACCGTGGTCCTCCCGGCGGCGCCACAGCTCCCAGACCATGTTGTGTGCGTCAAGGTGATCATGAATCCTCGCCGTCATCCTCTCCATTGATTCTACATCCCTAATCCTGGCGTACAGCTCTCCCTCTGAAGGGGGGGAGCTGCGCTTCCAGTTCAGTGCCACCAAGCAACGAGCCGCCGTAAGGACATGTCTGGCTAGTTTCTTGTATGGGCGAGGGGCCGACAGAGACATCAGTCCCAGCAGGAAAAATTTGGGGGTGAATGGTACTTCCGTTTCTAGGAGGTGAGTTAGAAGTTGGTGAACTGAGTTCCAATAGGGGGTTATCAGCGGGCACTCCCAATAGATATGATATTGTGTTCCCTTTGCTCCCTGGCATCTCCAGCAGCGGTCTGAACTGGCCGGATGGATGGCATGGAGGACATCAGGAGTCAAGTACCAGAAGTACAGTATCTTGTATATATTCTCCTTGTATAGCGTGCATATCGATGTTTTGGACGCTTGGTTCCATATGGCCCTCCATTGTTCCAGGGGTATCTCCTCTCCCAGTGCCTTTTCCCACTTGATCATGTAATTGTGTTTGCCCATTGAGTCAAAGGGCCTCTCATTCAATATTTTGTAAATATTTGAGATCAGACCTCTCTGTGCAAAGCCTACCAGAATGAGGTTCTCAAAAGGGGTAGGGGGGGGAAAATTGCAGAGCTGGTGCGAAGGACATGGCATAGTGGCGGATTTGGAGATACCCGTAGAAAGCCTGCTTAGGGAGGCCATATTGGGACTGTAGATCGGCGAAGGGACGCAGCGTACGGGTGCGAGGATCCACCAAATTTCCAAAGTGGAAGAGGTTTCTCATAGTCCAGGGGGAGGACATTTGGGAGGTTAAGCTATCTGGCATTTTGGGGTTACTAGCAAATGAGGTCAGGAGCGAGCTGTCAGAGACCAGTCTATGTTGTTGTGTCAGTTTGCGCCACATCTTTCTAAGCTGCGCCATCGGGCCTAGCAATCGTGCTGGCTCTACCTCTGCGTTTGCATTCCACAGAAGGTTGTTTGGGTGTATCGGAGCTAACCACAGTTTCTCTATCTCGGTCCATTTGTTATAGGAACGGAGTGTGAACCAAGAAGTTATTGCCCTCAGTTGTGCCGCCTGGTAGTATTTAGTGAGGGTGGGGAAAGCCAGGCCCCCATCCGACCTGGCCGCCTGCAATACCAACCGTGGGATTCTATGCCTCCCGTAGTTCCAGGTGAATTGTAGTAGGTCGGCTTGTAAGTGTTTCAGTTGGCCATAGGGGACGGGGATGGGCAAGGTCTGAAAGAGATACAACAGTTTCGGGAGGATCGTCATCTTCACCGATGCTATCCTTCCGAGTAGGGAGATGTGGTGCTTTTTCCATTGCTGGAGGAGGGTCCTGATGTTATGGAAGAGAGGGGGGAAGTTTGCTTGGTAAAGAGTAGAGTATTGCGGGGTAATATTGATTCCCAAGTATTTTAGGGCGGTATTTTTCCAGCTATAGGGGAAATTGGCTTTCAAATGTTCTACCTCACCTACTGGTATATTGATTGGGAGTGCCTCCGACTTTGATGCATTGATTTTGTATCCCGATAGAGCCCCATAGCGGTCTAGTTCCGCGCGAAGGATTGGAAGGGAAGTCCTGGGTTGAACTAAGGAGAGAATGATGTCGTCTGCGAACAGGGAGATTTTAAACTCCCTGCCTCGAACCCCTATGCCCTTAATGTCCGGGTTGCCACGGATTGTCGCTGCTAGGGGTTCGACACATAGTGCAAAGAGCAGGGGTGAGAGTGGACACCCCTGTCTGGTGCCATTCTGTATTGGCAACGGGGCGGACATGGCGAAGGGGGTCCTAACTTGGGAAGATGGGTTTGAATATAGGTGTTGTATGGCTTTATAGAAGGGTCCCCTAAATCCCACATGGCGGAGCGTGGCGAACAGGAAGGGCCACCCGAGGCGGTCAAACACTTTTTCTGCGTCCAAGCTCAACAACAGGGCCTGTGCGCCCTCCCTGTTCACCACCTCAACCAGGTCTATTATCTTCCTAGTATTGTCACCCGCCTGGCGGAAAGGGACGAATCCCACCTGATCTTTATGGATCAGGGAGGGTAAGACCGTATTCAGGCGCATAGATAGGAGTTTAGTGAATATTTTAAGGTCCGAATTCAGCAGGGCAATTGGTCTGTAGTTAGCGCAGAGGGAAGGATCCTTCCCGGGTTTGGGGATCACTGTGATAAAGGAGCTTTGCATATCTCTCGGGATCGGGGTGTCATGGAGGAAGGCATTGAAGAGCCTGCACATGTAGGGGAGGAGGGGAGGGAGAAATTCCTTGTAGTACTCGTAAGGAAAGCCGTCCGGGCCTGGGGCTTTGCGATTGGGTAGGGATTTGATGGTCTGCTCTATTTCCTCTTGCGTGATCGGAGCATTCAAAGCTTCCAGATCCGTGGACTGGAGCCGTGATACACCGCTAAGATCTAGGTACTGCTGAATACGGTTAGTCAGGTCAGGCGTGGGGGGGTTTGCGGGGATATCAGGGTTATTATACAGGGCCTTGTAGAATACTTCAAAGGAATGGGCTACGTCAGTGGGGTGGGAGACCAGGCGGCCTGAGCTATTTTGGATCTGATGCGGGGTTGACACTTGAGCGTTGTCCCGGAGCTTCCGAGCTAGAAGCGTATGGGCCTTATTCCCTTTGTCATAGAACATCTGTTTCAGTTTGAGTAAGGCTTTTTCTACCCTGCCCAGGGCTAGGTCTCCTAACGTTGCCCTGAGGGCCGTAATTTTTTTCAGGAGAACCAGAGTGGGGTTGGACTGAAGCTGGTTTTCTAGATTTCTAAGCTCCTGTTCTGTGTGCTTCTGGAGGGCCTGTGAGTCCCTTTTCATAGTTGAGGAGAGGGCTATGCATCTGCCCCTCATCACCGCCTTATGGGCTTCCCAAAATGTGGATATAGATACATCCCCCGTGTCATTGTCTGCCATATAGTGTTGTAGCGTGGTATTTAGTTCAGTTTTTGAGGGGAGGTGTTGCAGTAGGAACGTATTTAAACGCCAGGTGCACGGTCTACGTGTTGGGGCATCTAAGTCCAGGGTTATCTCTACCGGAGCGTGGTCCGACCACGAGATCGGCAGGATCCTCGCAGTTCGAGTCATACGTAGGGTTGCATTGTTAACAAAGATGTAATCTATGCGGGAGTGCGTGCGGTGGGGGGCCGAATAAAAGGTGTACTGTCGGTCTCCAGGATGGAGATTCCGCCAGGCATCAAAGAGGGCATACCTTCTGGTAATTTGGCGGAAAAGCTGCGACTCTCTAAGTGCCCTCGGCGTGGGCACCCTGGGGCCCACCCCCCGGCGATCCGCCATCTCCGATTGGGTTAGGTTAAAGTCCCCCCCACCACCAACACCCCATGGTCCGAGCGGAATAGGCGAGCTAGCATTTTATTTAGGAATCCTGTCTGCCTGACATTGGGGACATAGACCACACAAAATGTGATCTCCTTGTCCAGCCACAGGCCTCTGAGTATGAGAAAGTGGCCTTGGGGATCGCTGTAGTGGGACGAGTATGTGAAGGGGGACCCCTGTTTGATTAGGATAGCCACCCCCGCCCTCTTGTGGGATCCTGATGACAGGTAGATCTGTGAGTAGTACCTGGAGGCGAATTTAAAGGTGCCCTCTTTGTCAAAGTGAGTTTCCTGTACCAGTATGACATCCGCTCCTCACTGTCTAAACTCCCTCAGTGTCAGATGCCTTTTACGATTAGAATTCAGGCCATGAACATTTAAGGAGAAAATCTTAGCCATGGGAGCTAGGATGGGGGGCATAAATACTCATCTGGTGTTGTTGAAGGTGGTCCAGGCAGTCACGGCCAGGGATGGGCGCCACACGGGAGGAGATCCGAGAGGATTGGTGACTTCGCATAGTGAGCCAGGCGATGACAAAGGAAGAGAGGGGATTAGGAAAAGCTAGGAGAAAGAGAAAAGTAATTAGTATAGCAATATTATGTATAAACTTAGAAAACAACATCAACAGACCCGATGGGACCAGCCGGCCCAGGTCCAGAAGGCCTCCCGTGAGCCTCCCCGCCCCCACCCAGATAGGGTTGGCCAGGGAGACCCAGGGGAGCCCAGATTCAAACATGCAAGACGGTGATAACCCGCCTGCTCTAGAAGTCTAGTGATCTAAGAGGGGGGGGAAGGCAGGGGGTGCCCGAACAGTCTCTCTCCAAGGTCTTTTTCAAGACTCGCCCGTGATGTTGGTCAGTTCTGTAGCAAAGGCGCCTAAGATGGAGTATTGCGTGGCCTAGTGCCAGGGTGGCTGTATCGTGGGGTGAAAAATAGAGAGAAAAAGTAAAACTTATGAAAAAAGGTAGCAAAAAACAGCGAGCCATAAAGCGTAAACAGGGACAGGGATGGTCCTTCAGATATGTAGCAAGTCAGATAGTGCAAGATTCAATCAGGGTCTCCTCTGCTGCGAGCTCCGACCCCTTGGGGATCTCTCCGGGCCTCGGGATCGCTTGGGTGGTGGGACCTTCTGCCAAACTGTGGGCGGCAGTGGTGGGGTCGCCACAAGATCCCAATCAGGAAGCTGGGGTGCTCTGATCTCCAGGGTGTCACAGAAAGGTTCTAGGTCCTCCGGGTACCTCATGGTCGCCGATTTGCCTTGATGCTTGGCCGTGAGGCTGAAGGGGAATCCCCAGCGGTATGGTATATTCTCTTCTTGAAGAATGCGCAGCAGTGGTTGGAGCAGTCTTCTCTTTTGCAGGGTGATCCAGGACAAGTCCGGGAACAGTTGAACGTGATGATCACCCAGGGTCACCTTGCGGGCTAGGCGGGCCTGCTTCATGATATTCTCTTTCAAAGGGTATGATGTCAGCCTGCAAATGATATCTCTGGGTCTGGTAGAGGTGCCTTTAGGCCGCAGCGCGCGATGGGCTCTGTCCATTTCAATAGCATGGGTCGGGTCCGCCCCCAGAAGGTCGTTAAAAAGCGATTGTAGTGTGTTCTGGACATCTTCTGGGCCCTCTGCTTCTGGGACCCCCGAACTCGGATGTTGTTCCTGCGCCCCCTGTTGTCCAGGTCTTCTACGTGGCGTTGCATGTCCCTAAGGAGGGTGTGGTGTTCTGACCCTTGAACTTGGGTTCTGTGTACTGCTAATTTTGTTTCTTGGATTTCTTCTTCTGCCATCTCCACCCTGTCTGCTAGATGTTTGAGGCCCGATTGTAGGGCTTGGATCTCTGATCTGCAGGTGGATTTCACGTCCTCGATAAGCTGCCTGAAGTCGTCCTTTGTCGGGATCGCTTGGAGGTAAGCGTGCCACTGCGGGGGCATTGGGGGGGTTGTCCCTGTGCCCCTCGACCGCCGTCAGGAGCATCGTGGGGGTAGTGGGGGAAAAGAGTGGCTCCCCAGGAGGGGTTTGGAGAGGCCTGGTATTCCCAGGGCTCACTCCAGTCCTGGGTGTGTGTCGGCCAGTGGTCCCTGTCAGGCGACCTCGGGGAGTGGGGAGGAGCTGAGGTGCTGGCCACCTGGGCACAGGGGGGCGCCAGTGGTGCAGGGAGGGCTTGTGGGTGAGGGTCTCCCGGTCTGGAGGGCCTCTGTGCCCTGGGGGAGAGGGGGTCCGGCAGGGTGGTCTCATGGGGGGTAAAAGTGCCCGGTGTCCTGCCATCCGGAGGTGAATGGGCCCCGTCCTGTGGAGATGGACAATCCCCCGCTCCCCCTGTGCTGGGCAGCGAGCTGGCAGCTGTCCCTGTGAGGCCCGGGTCTGAGGCAGTGCGGAGAAGCTGCGGGAAGGCCTCAGAGCATTGGGTGTAAGGCTGCTGCCTCGTGTGGAGTCCCAAGATGGCCGCCGGGGACGCGGGGAGGAAGTTTGCAGGGAGGACCGCAGGCCCGAGCGGAGGACTCACCGCTCCCTGGTTCCGGATCGCCTCTCCGGGTGAGTGCCGGGATGGTTCTGGGCCCAAGGGGTCCCGATGGCGCTCTGGAGCTTGAATGGGGGTGGGATGGAGCACTGCGGCCTGTTCTGTGACGCCGGCCGGCGCCATTTTAGCCGGTCCGCCCGGCGGGAGTTCTGGCTGGGTGAAGTAGTCCCTGAGGTCGGAGGATGTGCCCGGGGGGGGTTGTGAGGACCCCCGGGGCTTTGTGGATCTGGTCGTCCTGGAGCCACCCATTAAAGCGGGGTGTGATCAGCTTTACTGGCTTCTATAGCTGCGGGCTGGGAGAGAGCTCTCGGTCTATGCTGCCATTCAGGTCGAGTTCCGGCCACGCCCCAACCAGTCTATTCCACTTTATCTTTAATAACAAAGTGTACTTACTAATCCAAAAATGACCATAAATACTAGACATCTGCAGGACAAAAACATTTGTTTAGAAAAGAATAGAATAGAAAAACAATAGAACAGAATGGAATCAAATAGAAAGAATATATACGGTAACCATCTTCTGAAATTCGAAAATAAGAAAATAGAATAGAATAACAATAGAATAGAATTTAATAAAGTAAAATAGAATAGAAAATATATAATATATGGTTATATGGTTATATGGTTAAATATTCTATTCTATTTTACTTTATTAAATTCTATTCTATTGAATACAAGATTAGAATAGAATAGAAAATAATAGAAAAGGATAGAATAGAAAATCGGAGAATAGAATAGAAAATAAGGCAATAGAAAAAAATAGAATACAATAAAATAACCATTATATTCTTTCTATTTTATTTTATCCTTTTGATTTTCTGTTCTATTCTCTACTATTATTTTCTTTTCTATTCTATGCTAATCTTTTATTTTCAAATTCAAATTCATTCTATTCAAAATTCGACTTTCTGAAGATTATATATTCTTTCTTTTTTATTCTATTATGTTCTATTGTTTGTTTATTCTATTATTTTCTATTATATTCTGTTCTATTCCAATTCCATGTAGCGCACACACCTCAATCCTACCTGCATTAACTTGGCTCCTCGCAGGGGGAGACAGGCACACAGCACCACAAGCCCGTACCCTCCTGTGTAAAGAGGTTGAGCGGTGTTATTTTTGGGTCTTGTCTGCAGCCAGAGTCAAAGTCCTCCTGAGAATGATTCTCACCTTCACAGTGGGTAGAGGCAAGTTCTTGACTTCCCCAGTAACGTAATTGTCCACACCAGCTGAAAGTCCAACTCAATATTTATTCTCACTTTGCAATAACCATTCTCTTGAATAGAGGAAAGGTTGGAGCAAGGAAACAGGACAGCTTCAGGTGTGGAGGAGGTCCAGGTACAGACTGTTCGGTTTTCTCAAAATAGTTTTGGCGCACGATCTCTGCCACAGACCGTGAGGTTGGTCTCTGCCACAGACCTGGTGGATAAAGTCACTGCCACTGACCTGGTGAACTAGGCCACTGACCTGGTGGATAAAGTCACTGCCACTGACCTGGTGAACTAGGCCACTGACCTGGTGAACTATGCCACTGCCACTGACCTGGTGAACCTTAGTCTCTTCCTTCTTAGAACATGTCCCCTTTCAAGGAGAAGATGTCCCCCCAGAGAGTCCCTTCCTTCACCGTGACTTCCGCATCGGTCCTTCGGAATGATCCTCCCTTCTCTGAGAGTGCGGGTCCCCTCGCAAGGCGGCACCCTGAACCTCTGAATCCTTAGTGGACCCCAGCCGAAGGTGCTGGGCCCCGGGCCTTCTCTGCATCCCCTGGGTCTTCATACCCAGACGATCAGGACAGCAGGGTAGTACCTCATCCCAGGCTAAAGGTGCCTGAGACGGAACAGGAACTCAGCCTCCGGGCCTAGGGTACCCGGAGATGAACCGCACTCACTCCCAGGCTGAAGGTGCCTGGGGGTGGACCCCGATCAGGAGATGTCTGCCCCTTTTATATCCTCTCCCGGCATGCACAGCAGGTTCCCCGCCCCACTGTACGGCCGCTGAGAGGGGACACAAAAGGCACAGCACTACGCTAGTGGTTCAACCCCGGCCCAGAATGGCAGCGCCACCCGCAGGCCACAGGGAACTCATCACCAGCATTATCCCCTGAGGACAAAAAATGGTCCATAGCCACTAACAAACAAGGTGTCTGAGCCTAATTACCACTCAGAGACTTCCCTTAAATTGAGCACCCCGCTACATCTATATCTAATCTAATATTCTTTTTTCAAAAATCGATTTAAAAAAATTCTAATTTGATTTGAATTTTCTTTTATTCAAATCGAATTTCGTCCGAATTTAGGTTCGTTATTTCAGATTTGTTTAAATTTGTTACTATTGTAATTTGTTAATTCGGATACATCCGAATTTCAGAATAACGAAAATTTGTCTGAGTTTCCATATGGAACAAAACAAATTGCACATGTCTTATAAATACCACACTGTGCTTTCTCATTTTAATAAATACAAATGCAAGTTGCATGGCTATCCTCAATTAGGTTATTCTAAGGCCGTGTTCACATGGGGCGTACTAAAGCATATGCCCATGGAGGGCCTTGTTTACCTGCATGTGGATGCACAGTTGGGACTCAGCGGCTGCATTGGGGCGCTGCTCCCAATCTAACATCTGTGCGGGTGCATGGACCTGAACGCACATTGTCTCCATTTGTCCTCGTGCACCTACAGAGATGTCAGATTGGGAGCAGCATCTGTGTCCATGCAGCCACTGCGTACCAACTGAAAAATTTTGACTGTCTGCACAGGGATGCACAGAACATCCATGCATCCCCATGCAGGTAAACACGCGGCTGCCCTCCTTAGGTGTACACTTTAGTACTCCCCATGTAAATGAAGCCCTAAAAATGTACTGTAGTATAAAGTTATAGAACTTGCAAGACTCATATCATACAGAAAATTCCATTTTACATATTCTATCTACACATGACTGGATAAATGAAGTAAATATTCACACAATTTATTTTATAAATCCTTTAGTGAAGCAATCTTTATGTATCAAGCCAAATTTGGGTCAAGATTTCCAAAGTCAAAATGACATTCCTTGACATTGGACAACATAAGTTCTTCAATAAAAAAAGGTCCTTACAGAACATTTACCTGACATTCTTTAATATTTCTCTGGTTTGAGATGACCAATCATTGCATTTTGTACTAAAAATAATGATACATAAGCCTCTCCTTTACCACCACCCCTCTCTTGTCTTCTGGGATGCCAAAGACCCCGATACCTCTTAGCATTGGGCACTTGTGCTTTGGGAGGTAGAACCCCGTTGTTTAGAAATGCCTTTTCACAGCATCCAATAATGCTGTACGGCGGGGGTCAGCAACCCGTAGATTGCGGCCTGGTGATTAGGGGCCTGAGCTTGTTGACCCGCCATCCCAGCACAAAGTTGGATGTGTAGTACAGTGTTTCCCTGAAAATAAGCCTGGGTCTTATATTAATTTTGGCAACAAAAGACACAGTAGGGCTTATTTTCGAGGTAGGTCTTACCATGTAATGTGCTGTCTTTAGTGTTGAGCGAACCCGAACTGTAAAGTTCGGGTCCGTACCGAACTTTAGCTTTTTCCCGAACCCGAACCCGGACTTTGCCCAAAAGTCCGGGTTCGGGTTCGGGTTCGGTAATCTAATTACGCATTTAGAAATGCTTCAGAGGCCAGCCAATCACCTTTTGATTAGCTGGTGTGCCCTTAGAGGCCATCATAGCCATGCCTACTAATGGCATGGCTGTGATTGGTCAGTGCAACATGTGACCCAGCTTCTATATAAGCTAGAGGCACACAGCACACACGTCACTCTGCTTCAGAATAGATAGGGAGAGGATCTAGTCTGCTGCTGCTGCTTTTAGGGAGAGATAGAAAGATAGATGAGGTAGTCCTGATTCTACAATCTGAGGGAAAAGATAGAGAGATAGTGTAGTGTAGGGCCAGGTTCCTGTGTTGGTGCTTTCAGGGAGAGAGAATATTATATAGGAGTCCAGATTCAGAGATTAAAATCAGCGATCTGCATAGGTTTACCTATTTGTGTTGCAGTGCAGTCTTTTTACACTGCCATGAGCCCAATGTCAGAGAAAATCTAACTTTTAGGGGAAAAAAAAAAAGGCACTTTATTGTGCTCTTTTCCAAAAGACCCATAGGGCAAAAAAATAATAAAAAAAAGCATTTTATTTTGCTCGTGCAAAAAAAGACCCGTTTAGGGCAAAAAAAAAAAAAAAAAAAAAAATTTGCACTTTAATGTACGCTTGCAAAAAACGCAGTTTAGGGGCACAAAAAAAAGTTTGCAGTGTGTTATACATATTTTGAGGTGTGTGAAATAAACAATTTCTATATAGTTTTCTCCTACTGTGCTATACTAAAAAAACAACATTTTTTTTGAATAGCATTTTCTGCAGTTCTGTAGCTGTGCGATTCAGCGGTTACGTACTGTGGGTGTGTTCTGCTCTTCCAAAAAACGCCGTTTAGGGGCACAAAAAAAAGTTTGCAGTGTGTTATACATATTTTGAGGTGTGTGAAATAAACAATTTCTTTATAGTTTTCTCCTATTGTGCTATACTAAAAAAAAAACATTTTTTTTGAATAGCATTTTCTGCAGTTCTGTAGCTGTGCGATTCAGCGGTTACGTACTTTGGTTGTGTTCTGCGCTTCCAAAAACACCCATTTAGGGCAAGATCCTAAATTTTGAAAATATGAGGAGAAGGTCAAAGGGACGTGGTGGCCCCGGTCGTGGTGCTGCTGGTGGAGCTCCTGTTGCAGGGAGAGGACGTGGTGGATCTGTGCCAGATACACGCACAAGTGAAACACCTTCCTCAGGTGCGAGTAGGCGACCGAGCCTGCGGCGGTATTTTGTCGCGCCTAATGAGGCTGTACGAATGTTTAGGCCAGGACAAGTACAGGCGATAGTAGATTGGGTTGCTGACAGTGCCTCGGGTTCCTTCACATTGTCTCCCACCCACTCTTCTGATGAAAGAACAGAGTTGGCACCTGAAACCCATGTCCATCAGTCTTTCACCTCACCCCCTTGCAAATCAGCCAAGCAGTCTGAGCCCCAAATCATGCAGCAGTCTCTTCTGCTTTTCGATGACTCTGTTAGCAGGGTTTCCCAGGGCCATCCACCTAGCCCTGCCCCAGAAGTGGAAGAGATTGAGTGCACCGATGCCCAACCACTTATGTTTCATGATGAGTACATGGGAGGACCATCGCAGTACGTCTCGGATGATGACGAAACACAGGTGCCAACTGCTGCTGCTTTTGCAATTGTGCAGACAGACAAGGAGGGCAGGGGTGAAGACTGGGTGGAAGATGATGTGGAGGACGATGAGGTCCTCGACCCCACATGGAATCAACGTTATGCAGGTGACCAGTGTAGTTTGGAGGAAGAGGCGGTGGTCGCACAGAGCCACCAGCACAGCAGAAGAGGGAGCAGGGTGCAAAAGCGGAGCGTCTGTCAGCTAGACAGTATGTCTGCTACTGCCCAACGCAGCAAGGGACCGAGCACACCAAAGCCAGGTCCAAGGAGTTCCCCAGCGTGGCAGTTCTTCACACAATGTGCTGATGACAAGACACAAGTGGTTTGCACGCTGTGCAATCAGAGCCTGAAGCGAGGCATAAACGTTCTCAACCTGAGCACAACCTGCATGACCAGGCATCTAAGTGCAAAGCACGAGCTGCAGTGGAGTAGACACCTCAAAAACCAAGAAAGGTCTCTGGCTCCTCCTGCTTCCTCTTCTGCTGCAGTCTCGGCCTCTTCATCCACCTCTGTAGTGACAGTGGCACCTGCCACCCCGCAAACAGAGGATCTGCCAGCAACACTACCACCTGGGTCACCAACCATCTCCACAATGTCCCATGGAAGCGTTCAGCTCTCTATCTCCCAAACATTTGAGCGGAAGAGGAAGTACCCCCCTAGCCACCCGTGATCCCTGGCCCTGAATGCCAGCATTTCAAAACTCCTGGCCTTTGAAATGCTGTCATTCCGTCTGGTGGAGACGCAGAGTTTTAAAAGCCTGATGGCATTGGCTGTCCCACAGTACGTCGTGCCCAGCCGCCACTATTTTTCCAGGCGAGCCATCCCTTCCCTGCACAACCAAGTGGGGGACAAAATCAGGTGTGCACTGCGCAACGCCATCTGTGGCAAGGTCCACCTAACTACGGATGCGTGAACCAGTAAGCACGGTCAGGGACGTTATATCTCCCTAACAGCACACTGGGTAAATGCAGTGGCGGCTGGGCCTGAGGCAGATAGCAGTTTGGCGCATGTCCTTCCACCACCGAGGATTGCAGGGCGCTTCAGTTTGCCTCCTGTTGCTAACTCCTCCTACTCCGCTTCCTCATCCTCTACCGCCTCCTCATCCGGTCAGCGTAACACCTTCACCACCAACATCAGCACAGCCAGGGGTAAACGACAGCAGGCAGTTTTAAAACTTTCCTTTTTGGGGGAAAAACCCCACACCGCGCAGGAGTTGTGGAGGGACATGGAACAACAGACCAATGAGTGGTTGCTGTCAGTGAGCCTCAAGCCCGGCCTGGTGGTGTGCGATAATGGGCGAAATCTCGTAGCAGCTCTGGGCCTAGCCGGTTTGACTCACATCCCTTGCCTGGCGCATGTGCTGAACTTGGTGGTCCAGAGGTTCCTTAAAAATTACCCCAATATGCCAGAGCTGCTGCAGAAAGTGCGGGCTGTGTGTGCGTGTGCGGGCTGTGTGTGCGTGTGCGGGCTGTAACTTCGGCCTTCCCGCTCACCGCCTCATATGTGACGTGCCCACAAGGTGGAACTCCACCTTGCACATGCTGGCCAGACTGTGCGAGCAGCAGCAGGCGATAGTGGAGTTTCAGCTGCAGCAATCACGCGTGAGTCACTCTGCGGAACAGCACCACTTCACCACCAATAACTGGGCCTCCATGCGAGACCTGTGTGCCTTGTTGCACTGTTTCGAGTACTCCACCAACATGTCCAGTGCCAATGACGCCGTTCTTAGCGTTACTATCCCAGTTCTATGCCTCCTTGAAAAAACGCTTCGGGCGATGATGGAAGAGGATGTGGCACAGGAGGATGAGGAGGAGGAGGAGGAAGCGGGATCATTTCAAAGGCTTTCAGGGCAGTCTTTCACAAGTGGCTACGAGGGTGGGTTCCTGCACCAACAAACGCCAGGTACACAATTGTCCGGCAGAAAGGGCACAGTTCTGGAGGATGACGAGGTGGAGGAGGAGATGGAGGAGAAGGAGGAGGAGGAGGAGCCATTTTCACAGCAGGGTGGCACCCAGACCAGCTCGTGGCCATCACTGGTGCGTGGCTGGGGGGATACAGAGGACACAGACGATACACCTCCCACAGAGGACAGCTTTTCTTTGCCTCTGGGCAGCCTGGCACACATGAGCGATTACATGCTGCAGTGTTTCCGCAATGACCGCCGAGTTGCCCACATTTTAACTGGTGCTGATTACTGGGTGGCCACCCTGCTGGATCCCCGTTACAAGGACAACGTACCGTCCTTAATTCCCTCACTGGAGCGGGATCGTAAGATGCGCGAGTACAAGCGCACGCTGGTAGACGCGCTGCTGGTGGCATTCCCACCTGACAGCGGGCGTACGGTGGAAGCACAAGGCGAAGGCAGAGGAGGAGGAAGAGGTCGCCAACGCAGCCGGGGCACCGGCAGCACCTCAGAAGGCAGGGTTAGCATGGCTGAAATGTGGAAAAGCTTTGTCAGCACGCCACAACAACCAGCACCACCAGCTGAGATGGAACGTCTTAGCAGGAGGCAGCATTTCACCAACATGGTTGAGCAGTATGTGTCCACAGGCCTACACGTACTGGATGACGGGTCTGCCCCCTTTAACTTCTGGGTCTCCAAATTGGGCACATGGCCTGAGCTTGCCCTTTATGCCTTGGAGGTGCTGGCCTGCCCTGCAGCCAGTGTATTATCTGAACGTGTATTTAGCACGGCAGGGGGCGTTATCACAGACAAGCGCAGCCGCCTGTCCAGAGCCAATGTGGACAAGCTCACGTTCATTAAAATGAACCAGGCATGGATCCCACAGGACTTGTCCGTACCTTGTGCAGAATAGACATGTATACCGGTGTTGTGACAAAAACTGTCCGGCCATCGGATTGTGTCCGGCTCATACTGCGAAGGCGCAGCGCTTGCGCAGTACAGAGGACAAGGAGATTCACAAAATCTCCGAAGATGAACGGCGCCTGCGCTGTGAGTGCAGGTTCAAGCCCCACCATCCAAGTGGACATATGGTAGCACATAGTAACAGGGCCCCTCACGGGCTCGGTTCGATCGCCATGCTTCGGGCACGGCCTCACTTGGCTCGGCTTGAACCACGGATGGTGTGGCCTTCACCTGAACTCACCACGCAGGCGCCGTTCGTCTTGGGAGATTTTCGAAATCCCCTTGTCCTACATACTGAGCAAGCGCAGTACAGGGTGGACACTATTTGACGGGGGACAGAATTCGACACATCACCGGCCTTACCCAGCCATTGTTGTATTTTTGAATCAGTGTTGGCTACCTCGTCCTCCTCCACCGCCGCTTCCACCTACACAGCCACATCCACCGCCACCTCAACCTCCTACTCCATATGGACCTCGTCCTCCTAGGTCAAGATTATTATTTTTTATTTTTATTTTTTTTATGTTATTTTAAGTTATTTCCCTATTCACATTTTGCAGAGCACTTGCCATGCTCTTAACAACATTTTGCTGCCATTTGCAGCCCTCTAGCCCTTTCCATTACCTTTTTAGAGCCTTTTTAGTCCTTAGAAGTCCGGGTCCCCATTGACTTCAATGGGGTTCGGGTTCGGGTCCGGGTTCGGGTTAAAGTTCGGTCCCGAACCCGAACTTTTTTCCGAAGTTCGGCCGAACCCGTTGAACCCGAACATCCAGGTGTCCGCTCAACTCTAGCTGTCTTCTCTCCCCCTCTCTCTCCCTGCCTGACAGGAATCCCCAGTGTGAACTGAGTTAAAATGCTTGTAAAATCCTATAATTCACTCTATTACAGTAGTATATAATGTATAACGTGTGTGTTTCTGTAATATAATTGTGCCAAATACCTTCGTTACAGCACTGTTCTGCGCTTCTGTGACCCGCCGGTGCTCTCTTCCCCGCAATTATATTACAGAAACACACACATTGTAAATAAAATACTACTGTAATAGAGTGGATTATAGGATGTAACAAACATTTTAAACTAGGGCTTATTTTTTCGGGGTAGGGCTTATATTGCAGCCCTCATGGAAAATAACACTAGGTCCTATTTTCGGGGTAGGTCTTTTTTTCGGGGAAACACGGTAGGGAGCAAGAGCCCCATAAGCCGATGTTTCCTCTGCAGTGCTGACTCCTGTCCCATGTGGAGTGATACCAACTGCAATCCACCTCTTATCCCAGCTAGAGGTCTCCAGAGTGGCACCAACAGCAGGAAAAAAGTGATCTTCAGGTCAGTGTGAAGCAATACACTGGGCATAATAGTATAGGGCTGCTTTTATACTGATGCACTGCAGTTTACCTACACGGCGGGTGCAGTGCAGTTTTACGAGATTAGCCAAAGACTTCTATTATATCCTGCTGGTTTGATGTACTTTCTCCTGTCCACTGACCTTGCTGATGGTCAGTGGACAGGAGAACCCCCTTACTGATGGTCTGTGGACAAGTGCCCCCCTTTCTGTTGGCCAGTGGACAAAGTGTCCCATTAACCAAAACTCTAATGGCCACATTGGGATGAACTGTCCTGACCCAAAGAAAGTGATGAAAAAGGGCTGATTCCAGTATTGTAACGCACATAGCTTTCCCTAGCTCCTGTATGTGTACATCCATCATTGTAAGTCTCTGGTTCATGTCCCCTTTTCCTCTTCTTCAGCAATGGTGATCTCCTGTATAGCTCTGCACCCATACCACGCTCAGCTTACACCCACTCTGGGACTGACGGGTTAATACAAGCATGTCTGCAGCAAGCAGGATGGCTGTGACCTCTTCAGCAAAACCTCTGCATTTTGGAAAATGCATCATATGCGCATGTGCAGGTAAACGCCAATGCACAGAAGCATTTACACAGGCACAGGGGCATACAGCAAGTGGTGGCCAGTCCATAAGGGGCGCAGGGGTTCCGCCCACCTAATCTCTATGCGCCAGCTCCTAATCTACATGCAAGTTTTTTTTTGGAACGCACGTAATTAGAGCCCGAGACTGTAATTGGCTTCAAAAAGGGTGGGCTCGGGGCGCAGAGCACTGTGCCCTGAGCCCACCCACTTGTGTGACAATAGGGAAATAATATTCGCTAATGTCTTCCTGCTTCTCCTCCCGGCCAATTAGGAAGCAGGTGCTATTTTATCGAATTTTTTGCAAGTGCAACTTTTTATTAAACTTTTAACTGTTTAAAAAGTTAATGCACTATGAGCTTTTTTCTACCTCTCCAACATGCTTATTTTTGAGCACTTCAAGCCGGTGTCTAATGTGAATCCAAGACTGATCATAACTAGCTGAATTACCCTGGTGGGGACACACACACAAGGATCCTGTTGGGATTTCTTCTGCAGCAGGTGGAGTCGGCGTTCAGCCTGAGTTCCAGCGAGTGATGTGGAGACACGCGCATACGGATACTTTTAGGATCTGGTAAGCTGCCATCTATTTATTCCTTAGCATGGTGGTGAAGTATTTTTGGATGTGCTTGCACTGAACCTTTAGGCTGGTTTCACACATGAGAACGCAGCGGCTAACAGCAGGGGTCCGGTGCGTCCCCGTTCACCGTTTCAGGTCTGAATTCAGCACTTTTTTGGCTGAATTTGGACCTGAAAAGGACCAAACGACGCACAGGGCCCCTGTGCAAATGGCACCGGAGCCGCTGTGGAGATATCTGAACCAGCTGCATAGAGAGCCAGTCACAATCTGCTGCTGTGCGAATTGGATGCGGGGAAATCAGAATCCAATTCGCAATAGCGTGAACCCAGCCTTATGGCCCGTACACACGATCCGAATATCGTACGAAAACGGTCCTCCAAGGAAGAATCGTACGATTTTCGGATTGTGTGTACACTACTTTCGAGAGCCGATCACGACAGTTCATCCGATATTATTCGATCGGACAAACACGAAAATTTTCCTCGTACAATACCAGATCGTACGATTTTCGTTTAGTCAGTATAGTTGTCGTACGAAAATACAACACAAATCCATTACAACACATGACATCACTTACGATTTTTTTTCTGTCATACGAGAATTTTCGGGACTTTATTACTCTATTCAATTTCTACTATTAAGCGGAAAAAGTCGTACGATCTGTCGTACGATATTCGGATCGTGTGTACGGGCCATAACTCTTGTATTGTTTTGGATGAACACTTTCATTGGATCTAGCAGTAGATTCGCAGATGGACTATTTTTTTCATACACATTTTTTTGTTATTTCGTTTTTAACATAACTATAATTTTGAATTCACTTATTAGAGGTTTTTGCACCAATATTTTTTATTTCATTTCAGGACTCTTGTTTTTCAGACTTTGTTTCACTGGTTTGTTTCAAGTTATTTTTGTAATTTTGTATCAATTGTTTACACACCTTTGGTATTTGTATATAAGTCTATGAACTTAGTACACACAGTACGATTGTCGGACGACCGAGCGTCTGTTTTTTGTCAAACGGGCGTGTGCCAGGATCTTGTCTAGCATACAAACATTACTAAAATTGTCATTTGACAACACGAACGTAGTGACGTACTATGAGAGTATAAAGAGGAAGTTCATCTCTCAAGCGCCACCCTTCGGGCCCCTTCTGCTAATTTCATGTTAGTGGAAGTTTGGTGAAAGTTGATTCGTGATTTTCAGATCATAAAAAACAAATGCCTTTTAAAATAAGTTTGGCATAACTACATCAGTATCACCAGCAAAGCAGCTTCATTATTATCCCATTAAATAAGATGAGAATTTTGACATTTCATCACTTGCCACGTCACGAATGTTAATTCTAGATTACGTACAGTAGTTTACAAGACTGAACTCTTCCCAGTCGTTCCTTCATTCTGCGCATGCGCGTTTGTACTTTCAACTTTTGTGTGACGGATTTGTGTACTAACCATCCGAAAATCAGACGTGGAGCCGTCGTTTGCCAAAAATTTACTAGCCTGTCATCCAACATTTGTTGTCCGAAAATTGGAAAATAATTGGCAAAAAGGTGCGTAATAACTAGCCTGTCAAACAACGATCCCCTTCCGAATTTTGCATTGTGTGTACGAGGCTTTAGTTTTGACAGTGCACTTTACACTTAACCCCTTAAGGACCAGTGCACGAAGATATACGTCGACACAATGGCACCGCTGGGCAGATGGACGTACCTGTACGTCCCCTTTAAGAAGCGGTATTGTGGGCGCGCGGGTGCCCGCTGCGAGCTTCGTTAGTCCGACCGCGGGTCCCACTGACTCGATGTGCGCAGGGATTACTCGCGATCGTCTCACAGAGAGGAAGAATGGGGAAATGCTAATGTAAACAAGCATTTCCCCATTCTTCCTAGTGACAGGACACTGATCACAGCTCCCTGTGATCGGGAGCGGTGATCAGTGTCGTGTCACACGTAGCCCATCCCCCCTACAGTTAGAACACATCCCTAGGACACACTTAACCCCTTCAGTGCCCCCTACTGGTTAACCCCTTCATTGCCAGTGTCATTTTTACAGTAATTAGTGCATTTTTATAGCACTGATCGCTGTATCAATGACAATGGTCCCAAAATGGTGTCAAAAGTGTCCGATGTGTCCGCCATAATGTCGCAGTCACAATAAAAATTTGCTGATCGCCGCCATTACTAGTAAAAAAAAAAAATGCGATTTTTTTTACCAAAAATATGTAGAAGAATACGTATCGGCCTAAACTGAGGAAAAAAATGTTTTTTTTAATATATTTTTTGGGGATATTTATTATAGCAAAAAGTAAAAAATATTGCTTTTTTTTCAAAATTGTCGCTCTATTTTTGTTTATAGCGCAAAAAATAAAAACCGCAGAGCTGATCAAATACCACCAAAAGAAAGCTCTATTTGTGGGGAAAAAGGACGTCAATTTTGTTTGGGAGCCACGTCGCACGACCGCACAATTGTCAGTTAAAGCGACGCAGTGCCGAATCGCAAAAAGTGCTCTGGTCTCTGGCCAGCCAAATGGTCCGGGGCTTAAAGTGGTTGTAAACCCACTTATGCAACTTGCACCTACAGGTAAGCCTAGATTAAGGCTTACCTGTAGGTGTTTGCAATATCTCCTAAACCTGCACTGTCAATGCCGGTTTTATCAATGGATAATGCCGGCTTTGACAGCTCCCACGTGCATGCGCGGTGACATCATCGCGGCTCCAGCCAATCAGAGCGCCAGAGCGGCGAAACCCGGAAGTAACCTTCCGGAGCAATGTCTGTGGCCAGAGGGGGAGATGAGGACGGCTTCGATCTAAGGTAAGTACTGCATAATGAGCTAGTATGCTAGTCATACTAGCTCATTATGCCTTTCTCTTGCAGGTTATTCTTTTTGTAAAAAAATAAATAAAAATCACTTTAAGTGGTTAATACCACATTTACCACATCCCACCAATCTAGGGATTTTTTTTAGTGCTGCAGTCTTTCACTATAGTGGCCAAGCGCACCCTTTTTAAATTGTACAATATCACTCTGTGTGTAACGCATCTATATAAAATACATGAGTGTCACTTTTTGAATTGAATTACTGAAATAAATTAACTTTTTGATGACATTCTAATTTTATGAGATGCGCCTGTATGTGCAGGTCTAAGCATAAGGTTTCTGTGGTATGATGCACATTCACGGAATATATGGTAGGTGTTACGCCTAAGGCCCCTTTCACATGGGACAGATCCGTGAGGATCCGCCCCGTGAACCTCCGCTTGCTCAGTGGGGATCGCTCCGCTAATCCCCGCTTAGTCGGCGGATGACAGGGCGGTCCCCGCACACTGTGCAGGGACCGCCCTGTCAGATCTCCGCTCTCCCCTATGGGGGGATCGGATGAACACGGACCGTCTGTCCGTGTTCATCCGATCTGCTCTGCAGACGGATAGAAAAATAGTATTTTCCTCCGTCTGCAGAATCTGGGGATTGCGGACAGGGAGGAGATCGGGTGTCAGCGGATGTTCATCCGCTGACACCCGCAATCTCATAGGGACCAATGTATGTCCCTTTTTCATCCGTAAACGGATGGATGAAAAAGCAGAAATACGGTCCGCTAGTGTGAAAAGGGCCTGAGTAGAATTTGAGGTGGAAGTTGTCTGTGTGCGATGTCAAGGCTGTTTCTTTCCACATTAATAGAACTCAGATGTGTCCCTGCAGGAGGGAGATGGCAGGAATACTTCCTTGTGAGCCATGACTCAGTCCTGCACATTCCTCCACTAATTAATTGACTGAAATTAACTCTTTACTGATCCATACAGCCCAGGGGTGCTCCCAACCTATAGCACTCGCATACATAAATACATACACACTAGTTAAAAGTGCTAGTAGAATCAGGTGGTCTGTGCATTAGAAAAAAAAAATGCAGTTTTTCACAATGACCGAACATAAGAAGACCTTCATTTTCTGTTCCATTTTAAAAATGTCTCCTGCAACAGAAGCTGGTGGGTGGTGAGTGACTTGATCCAGGAATAATAGCCCAGACCCACAATCTGAAAATCGGACGACAGATTGTTTGGTTTTTTTTTGCATGCTAGTCACATAACTAAAATGGAGAGGTTACTAAAGGTACGAAAATTCTCGTACGACAAAATAAAAAATTGGAAGTGATTTTAAAAAAAAAACTAATTTCTTCATCAGTTTAGGCTGATATGCATTCTTCCACATATTTTTGGTAAAAAAAAAAATTGCAACAATCGTATATTGATTGGTTTGCGCAAAAGTTGTAGCGTCTACAAAATAGGGGATCAATTTATGGCATTTTTTTTTTTTTACTAGTGTAGCGCACCAACCCCAGACTTTACCTGCTTTTCTTCTGTTTGGCTCCTCCGCAGAAAAAGAATGAGGCACACCGCACCACAAGCCCGTACCCTCCTGAATAGGGAGGTTGAGCGGTGTTAGTTTCTCGGGCCTGCCTGCGACTGGTGTAAAAAAGCCTCCAGTGCTGACCTCGTTTCTGCAGTAATCAGAACAAGTCTTTAACTTTCCCCAGTAAGCAACTGTCCACATCAACTGAAAGGTCCAACACTTGTTTATTCCTTCTTGCACAATAAACAGTCTCTTTTAGAGCAGACGGGTTGAGACAAACACGGGTCAGATAAGGTGGGAGGAGGTCTAGGCACAAATTTAAATTTGGGTTTCTCCTGTTCTGAATAGCACTAACAGGCTTGGCGCACGGTCGCTATCACCGACCATGATAGGGTCCCTGCCACAGACCAGGCTTCCCCCTAAATGTACCCACCCGCTACACATCCCCCTCACTTGTGAACACTGGTCCCCAGTGTATGAAACCAATTTATGCCTCCTCAACCTGAGTCAACATAAGCCAGATCCAGAGACAAACAAAAAAAAATGACAATTTAAAATTTCGTTCGCTTGTGCCGGTACCTAACATGGGAAAGGAAAAACACAGATGGCAAGAAGGGTGTACAAATATATAAAACTTTTTAAGATCACTCAAATTTCACCGTAAAAATTTACAATTTCCTCCCGCAGAACTCGCTAAGACCCACCCCATACTCAGCAGTCGTGCTTGTCGTTCACCTTCAGAGGAAGAAAGAAAAACACATAATCCAACAATATGTACTTTAGAATGAACAGGCTTCTCTCTAGAGAAAAACCTGCTCACTCTAACAGTAAGTGCAATGTAAGGCCTTCAATGTAACCAGTGCGCAACACCGCCACCTAGTGGTAGTGCCGCGGTCAGAACACCTGTTAATGATAAAAAGTATTTTTTTCTTCTCTGTGAACTGTGGCCCTCACTAACTACGACCGCAAAGTCCTGGTTATCTTTGTGGTGGGAAGAGAAGGTAGAACAACAACAGCAACAGCTCCCATTCCTCCAAAGAGTAAAATACCCTTTAACATGGGCAAAGTTCCTGAAGAGAAGAAAAAAATAATCAAGCGCAAACACAAGAGTCTGGTCTCTCACAAATAATAATGTGGATCGGGCAATACCAACGGATTCCAATGTCTATCGAAGGTATCTATGTGATACTCCACATCATCCTTATCCTTTCTGCAGATAAGCACTTTGTCCGCATGAATGTGCCGACCCAACATCCACGCAGCTTTGCAATCTTTGAACCGCAGAGTTGCGGCAGGCGAACACGAAAAGTACCTTCTGGCCTGGGGTACCTTAATATGTGTCCACACAAACTCCGAGTACCACCAATCTCTACAGGCCTCAACCTCGAACAGAAGCTCCTTGGGCAGATACGGGTATTCCCACCCATATTCACTAGCAACCTTTTGGTTAAAGAGTCTCTGCAACCGGGACAACGGTGGCATAGTGGCACGGTCTCCTGCGCCAGGCAAAACAACAGCATCCGGGTGTCAAGGCACTTTAACTGCCTCTGGGCCAGTTGCAGGGGCCCGCAGTGACACCGGTCCAGCAGTAGTAGTACTAGCGGAAGCAGGTGCTCCCGATTGTGGAAGGGCAGACAAGGGGACAGATCCCTCCTCAGGCTCGGTGGCCACCACCCGGGGTGTACTTTCCCCAGTAGACATGCGCAGGTTCGTAGGCCTCGGAACAAGGACAGGGGCATCTTATCCCATCCCTTTCTCTCAAACAGTTCGTCAATCGCGGCATCATCACCCGCATCTGAGACGGACTCTAGGTCAGAGGTATCGTACTCCTCCGCAGGGAAGTAATTCCTGGTGAAGGATGATTCACCCCCTCTGGCCAACTCACTAGCATGTGAATCCCCAGGGCTAGGGGCCTTTAACAAAGTCTCTCCCCCTGGCTTACCTCGGCTTGGAGAAGGACTCGGACGTCTGGGACTTTTCCCTTCAGAGACATCCATAAGCGCTGGGGCGTTGCTCCACCACAGCCGCGGGAAGCCTTCACGAGACTCATCTTCCTCTTGGGCGGTGGGAGAAAAGACTCTGTCGTTGCCTAAGCAGCATCCTCCGGTTTCTCACTCGCTACAACAAGCTCCTCTGTGACTTCCTCCGAAGTCTCATCAGTGCGTGCAGGGGTGGCTGTATAAGCTTCGATTCCTCCTTCCAGAGTGGTGGCGCCCGTAAGGCAATTGAAGTGGAAGGTCCGAGGCCTCTCTGTAGGTTGCTCCACCTCGAACAGAAACTCCTTACAGCCTTTGCATCGCCCGAATGGCTTCAGATGAACCATCAGTTCCGAGCAGCCGGGACAAATCACACTGAGGGCCTCCACGTCTTTACACACATAGAGGGCAAATCTTCCCCGGGGCTTGAGCCGAATCCCCGTATCCATAATCGAAGCAGCGAATGAAGTCATTTTCACGGTTGTAGAAGCTGGAACCCATGAGGCATGAGACGACATGCTGACCATCTGCTGCTCCATCGCGCACTGACCTTTTCCGCGCCAAAGTCCCCACGTGTAACTCCATACATGGTCAGACTCCTCCCATCTCCTACATCGCTCGCGGGCTTTTCTGAATAGACACGCCTTCGAACTACGCAGTCAGGGTTCTCCTCGTGGCGCAGTTTCAAACATGGCCGACCTCCACGGACCTTCACTGGGGAATAAAAGTTCAGCTTCTGGGGGGTTTTCACTCCATGCCCGCAAACACATCCCGGACTCGAGCCCCCATGTGTAGCGCACCAACCCCAGACTTTACCTGCTTTTCTTCTGTTTGGCTCCTCCGCAGGAAAAGAATGAGGCACACCGCACCACAAGCCCGTACCCTCCTGAATAGGGAGGTTGAGCGGTGTTAGTTTCTCGGGCCTGCCTGCGACTGGTGTAAAAAAGCCTCCAGTGCTGACCTCGTTTCTGCAGTAATCAGAACAATTCCCTAACTTTCCCCAGTAAGCAACTGTCCACATCAACTGAAAGGTCCAACACTTGTTTATTCCTTCTTGCACAATAAACAGTCTTTTTTAGAGCAGACGGGTTGAGACAAACACGGGTCAGATAAGGTGGGAGGAGGTCCAGGCACAAACTTAAATTTGGGTTTCTCCTGTTCTGAATAGCACTAACAGGCTTGGCGCACGGTTGCTACCACCGACCATGATAGGGTCCCTGCCACAGACCAGGTGAATAGGGCCTCTGCCACAGGCCCGGTTGTTGGGTCTCTGCCACCGACCAGATTCATGATGAATTACCTTCTAGAAGTAATGACCCCTGTCAGGTAAAAGGACATCCATCCAGAGAGTTACCAGAGGCCCCACCGTCACCAGCGATACCGTGCCGGTCTTCGGGAAGGGTCACCTCCCTGGCCTCCTCGTCCTAGATTCAGGCACCCACTTCAGGGGGGCACCCTAAGATCCCTCGATCCCTTGTGGGACCCAGTCGAAGGTACTGGGCCCCGGGCCTCTCTCAAAGTACCTCACCCCAGACTGAAGGTGTCTGAGGTGGAACAGCAGCTCCGTCTCTGGGCCTAGAGCACCCAGAGACCATCCGACAGGCCTCCGGGCCTAGGGCACCCAGAGGCAACACACCCGCACCCAGGCTTAAGGTGCCTGAGCGTGGAACCGACGACCCCTCTGGAAGATGGCCGCCCCTTTTATATTCTCTCCCGACAGGCACCGCAGGTTCCCCGCCCCGCTGTACTACTGCCGAGAGGGGACAAAAAGGACACAGCCTCGTACTGCAGTTCAACCCGGGGCCCACGGCAACAGCGCCACCTATAGGCCCCAGTGAACTTAACCACCAGTACTATCTCCCAGGGATAGAAATGGTCCTTGAGACCTAACAATTGGTACATCTGAGCCTGGCTACCACTCAGATGCTTCCCCCTAAATGTAACCACCCGCTACACTAGTAATGGCGGCGATCTGCGATTTAAAAGGAGCCAACGTTCACCTATGGCGATTTGCGGGAACGAGCCGACCTGCCGCAGTATGACGGTGGCTGGTCGGCAAGTGGTTAAACAAAAATTGTTTGATCTGGTATCACACAAGAAAAATTTTCGTGTTTGTCCGATCGGATAATATTGGATGAAGTGTCGTGATCGGCTCTAGAAAGCTCTGTACTAGCGATCCGATTATCATACGATCGCTTCAAAAGCGGTATTTTTCATCCGATTTTCCGATCGTGTGTACAGGCTATTAGGCTCGGTTCACACCTATGCATTTTTTTGTGCTTTTTGCACAAACGCACTACAGTCCATTTAACATTGTTTTCTATGGGACACGTTCACATCTATGTTTTTTTCAGCCGCTGTATTTTTGGAAAGGGTCAGGGACTATTTTAAACACAAATCTGTGCTTTCTTTTGCTTTTTTTGGTTCAATAGACCTCACTGGAGAAGCTGCAGAAAAGCATGTAGTGCGTTTTTGCCGCGATTTTACTGCGATTTGCATTTCATGATTTTTAATCTGCCCAACAACAAATCGGCCCAAAAAAAGCCATAAAAAGCACAAAGCACTGCAGAAACGACTAAAAGCAAACTGCATAGGTGTGAACCGAGCCTTACAGCACCCAAAGAACCTTCTTTGTCTGACACACATTTGGGTGTATTGGATGCTCGGTCCCCCGCTGTGCGCTGTGATTTTATGCATGGTCTCAACCTCACTAAAACAGTCACATTGATATTGATTAAGCCACATTGCACATTGCCTGCCTCAAGCTGGGATTCAAATGTAGAATTTAGTTCAAATATGTTTATTGAGATTTTAGGTGATACAGAAGGATCTCCAACATTAAGTCTGAACATTACAGTAATACAGTGAGCGATCATAGCAACATTTGGTCCAACATGTTAAACACAGAAAACTCTTGTGCTATGCTGTGATTAATATTATCCTAGCAGTATCCTCCCTTATCCTGTAATGGACCTTCAAACCCCGAAAAGTAAAAAAACCCATACGAACCTATCCCCGACTCCCCGACTCCCGAGATGCCCCCAAGGGCTCATACTGCATCCCGGAGATCGGAGAATCCGGTGCCTAGGAAGTGTCCATAAGTTTGTCATGCATGTGTATGTGAAGAACTAAGATATGTCAACTATGAAATCTCAAAGTAGAAAGTACTGAACAGGAGGACTATGCTCCGAACAGCGATTAAGAAGTTTATAACGAAACAAATACAATTGCGTGACCTATATTAAGTGTATAAGATAGTAGTACATTCACATTTGATGTAATAACCCAAAGATGCCAAGGGAGGCAAGAAATAGGAGAGGATATAGAAACGTGTGAGAGAAAGAGAAGTAGACAGTCCCATGTTAAGAGGGTTGGATGTGTGCACTCAGAAAACCAGGCTGTACACCGGGTATCAGAGAGACGTTGCATGCGGTGGCCCACGGTTCCCAGATGGCCATAAATTTTTCATTCTTATCAGTAAGTTTAGCGACTATTTGTTCTTGGGCCATGATCCAGGAGACCTTTCTTCTGAATCCTCTAAACGATACCGCGGGGTTCTTACAGGCCCTAGCTATGGTTAGTTTGGCTCCCAATAGTATATAAAATGCAAGCGTCTGGGAGGTTTTGGGTAAATTGGGGATTGGGTGATTCAGAAGTGCTATATTGTGACGTGGGGAGATCAGTTTACCCGTCAGGGAACTAAGTGTGCGAAAAACCTTGCGCCAGAAAGATCTGATGCGCGGACAGGACCACCATGTGTGGAGCATAGTGCCCTCCAGTTCACAACCCCGAAAGCAAACTGGTGGTGTGCCTGCATACATTATGGCCAGCCTGGAGGAAACGTAGTACCACCGCATTAAGACTTTCAGACTAGCTTCTATCAAAGATACGTTGAGTATACCTTTAAAAGCTCGTTGCGACGCTCGAAACCAAATCTCAGTGTCCCAGGATCCGTCCACATCCTCCTCCCATCTCCGAGCATAGGAGGGTTTGGTCGACCTAGTCGACAGGGCTGTGTAAATTAGGGAGATACCACCCCTCTGATCCATAGTGTCCGAGCACCAGCGTTCATAGGGTGTAATCATATGTGTTACTGACTTGTTAGACCAAATGGAGTGCATGAAATGAGCGATTTGGGAGAAACGGAAACGTTCCGAGTCAGGCATATCCAGATCCTTTGTACAGTGTGATAAAGTTATAGGGCCCGCGGGAGAAAGAAAGTGTCCAATCCAGTACAAGCCTTTATCTGTCCACCATTTAAAAGCTCTAATATTCAAACCCGGCGGAAAGGCAGAGTTGTGGAACAGATGGGCTAGTGGTTTCAATGGGGAGGTCAGGGATGAATAACTATATATTCGAGAACATAAAGTGACCGAGTGAGAAAGCGTAGGAGAGAGAATTGCAGGTCTGATTTTCGGGTTACAACACAGCAAATAGTCGATGGTGTTCAAGGGGACAGCTCAAATGTAGAATTTAATGGTTTACAATTGTACAGTCAATAAAGTAAAAATTTGGGATCTGTATGAGTGCCGGCCTGCAATGAATGATAGGGATAAGAATGAAAGGCATAGCTTCACCCACTCAGATTTAATTGAATACATTTTCTTCTGAGACAGTGCCTGCATGGGGTAACTGAGCCAGATGTCATTCCAGGAATTAGGAAAGTAAATAAGGCCTGTTGGGGATGACATCCTCACAGCTGCTACCCCTATGTATAAAACCGGCCAGCACTTTTATCTTCATATTGCACTTCTATAAAAAGGCACCCGATTCATTGGCCTGCATGTGATATTGATGAATTAAGACAACGCATGCAATGCATTCCAACTGCATCATTACTGTTTTTTGGAAGTTTGGAGGAAAGGAAGTTAGGCCACTAAGGTGACCACATTTCCAAACTACCATTTAGGGACACCCTCCCTTCCCAAAAATCAGCTTATGCTGTAACAAATCACAGCACACTGATTGGACCCAAGAGGCGAGATTTATGGGGGTGGGGATTGTGCTCCTCCAGGCATTCCCGGCCAGGACAAGTACTGTCAGTGAGTGAAGCGGTGATGTGGAGGTCTTTTTGGGGGCATCAGATTAGCCCGGGGGGTGGCTGTGTCAGTTTCATTCCGGGACACTGTATTGTCCTGGAATGAATGTACCCGGGACAGACCTGCAAAATGCGGGACTGTCCCGGGCAATCCGGGACACATGGTCACCCTATAGGATACTCTATATTTGATTAATATTATAGCAATGGCACTTGATGTTTCCCTGTTGGTTTTATGTGCTAGAAACGCCCCATGTTTTACTTTACAACTCAGATTTCTCCATGACCAGGCACTTCAATACAGTATTACGTTCAGCTGCAGTGCCACCATCTGGTAATGTCTGGTATTTCTACAACATGGTAGCATAGTAAAGTCTTCTTAAATAAGCTCACCTTTCAAGAAAAACCAATAAATGCACATATTTTTGCAGGAAAAAAATGTGCATTGATTATTTCTTCATGCAAGAGTTGCATATGGGTTGTCTGAAAGCTGCAGGGCTTGTGAATGAACTACAAGAGCTCTCATCAGCACCCTCACAGCTCAATCAGAACTACAAGTCATCAGTCATAGTGGCTGACGGTACTTCTAGTTCATTCATTCACAGGAAATTGTGAATGAATTGCGTGCCCATGTGGGCGGAGCCGCACTGTTTTTGAATTCTAACAGTAGGTGCAAGGGGAAGATCCCCTGCCCGCTTATACACTGAGAGGGGAATAATCAGGGACAGAGACAGCAGTAGCTGAAACATGTTACACGTTCCACCCTAAATATGGTTGTGATATGTTTCAAAAGGTGAACTTGGCCTTTAAACTAGGGTGACCAGACATCCCCGGTTTCAGGGGACAGTCCCCAGATTGAGGACACTGTCCCCGGACCAAGTCTGTCCCCGGTTTTGTCCCCGGATTGTATTTAAACAGGGGCTGGGGCAATTTCAAAGACAGTCGGTGCAGAATAAAAAAACAAAAATTCTAAATTACACCCCCCCCCTAACTTAGGGGGGTGTATTTTTTCCATTATCTGTGCCCCTTTCTGATGATCATGTGCTGGTCAAAGCGGAGGGAATATTTCTTCAGTTTCGAGCGCATGCCCTTTAGGCTCTGCTCGCACGTTCTTCTGCCTTGGCTCAAGTCCCGGCCAGCCGCCTGCCTCTCCTTGCCTTCCCTGGCAGAGTGATCTTCCTCCGAACCCCACCCAGTAGTAGCCGGGGCCCGAAGAGTAAGACTTGACAGGCTGTGAGGCGAGCAGAGAGTCGCTGATTGCCACCATTACTAATAAAAAAAAAAAATATGTCCCCGGATTTCATTTTAAAAATCTGGTCACCTTACTTTATACAGAAGGTATTCATGTTTAATTTCATAACAAATACCCAAAATAAGATCATTATATCTAATTTTAAGACAAAAAAATATCATTTATATATTGAAACAATATATAAATTATATATAAAATAAACAAATACTTAAAGCGGAGTTCCGCCAATTTTAACTTTTTTTTTTAAAGTCAGCAGCTACAAATACTGCAGCTGCTGACTTTTAAAATAAGGACACTCACCTTTCCAGGGCGCCCGCGATGTCGGCACCCGTAGCCGATCTGTCCCTCGGCTCTCGGGTGGAGGGACCGCCATCTTCGGTAAGGGAATCAGGAAGTGAAGCCTTGCGGCTTCATAACCTGATTCCCCACTGCACATGTGCGAGTCGCGCTGCACGATCCCACTGGTCCCCGCTGTCTTCTGGGACCTGTGTGTCTCCCAGAAGACAGCGGGGGGGGGGGGGGAAAGAGGCGCCGGACGTGGTGTAGATATCTGCAGATACTGCAGCTATCTATGCCCGGAAGTGGGAGCAAATACTTGGATTATACAGGTATCTGCTCCCCCCTGAAAGGTGCCAAATGTGACACCGGAGGATTCCGAAAAAAGCGTTTGGGTGGAAAGCTGTAATGATGGTTTATTCCACCCTGTACTGTGACACAGTGCACAAATACACTACATTACAATACAGTTCCAATCACGCAAATAAATTACATCCACTCAGCGATTTGATGCCTAATATTGTGTGCAGAGCAAAGTTTCCCAAACCATCTTGTCATGCATGATGCCACTATTGCTCCATAGCCATATTGCCCCTAAGGTACCACTAATAAAACCTAGCGGTGCAATGTCAAACATACAGTGCTCAAGTCAGACCACTGCCCTCATGTCCTACATGGCACTGCAGCAAAAGCAAACCGTTCAAACATTTCAACAAGCAACAGGTGTGGTGGGGGATAGGAAAGGGAGATAAGGGAGGGGGAAGGTGTTCACTGGCCCAAAACTTTATTGAAGGACAAAGACATATAAGGAAGAGTGGGGGTAGGGGAAATCTTCTCAGACATCTCTTCCTCATTAAAGTCCATAAGGGTAGTCTCTGAGGAGGGCCGGACTGGCCTACCGGGATACCAGGAAATTTCCACGTAGGCCGCTTTAAGCTGTGGATGACTCGCTCCCCCTCCCTCGCTCTCTCTCTCCTATGTGTCATGGAACAAACAGGAGCTGGCTGGGGCTGTGCTCATTGTTGCCAACATTGCAAAAAAAAATCCGGGACACTTTTTCGCATGTAGGCGGAACCTTGCTATAATTAGGGGGCGGGGCATTTGTTTGTAGGTGTGTTATACCTTAGGAGAAAAAAGCGCAGGAAAAATGGGCGTGGTTTACGTGGGTAGTGGGGGTGGCTTAATGGGCGTGGCTCAAAGGTGGTGTGGTTAGAGTCTGAGATGAATGAGGGATGGAGGGAGAAAGAAAGAGAGAAAGAAAGAGGGTGGGAAGGAAAGAGAAGGAAGGATGGAGGGACAGCAGGCCCAGATCCTACACCACAATAGAAATATGAGTATTCCAGAGTTTAACAATCAGCAGATAAAGATACTCCAAACATCTGGTGTTAGCTCTTCAATTATCCCGGCACCATGGTTGTTATGGTGTCAGGATGACTGAAGTGCATTATTTCTATTATTACATTTTAATATAAAATGAAATCATTCAAATCACCATATTGCTGAATCAGTGTTAGCCCCTGAGTGTGTCACCTGCCACGTCGCCTGCCACCAGATGCCATCAGGTGCCCCCAACGGAGTCCGTCCTTACATCAGGTTTACCCAGCGGAGTCCTTCCTTACATCAGGTGTCCCCAGCGGAGTCCCTCCTTACATCAGGCGTCCCCAGCGGAGTCCCTCCTTACATCAGGCGTCCCCAGCAGAGTCCCCCCTTACACCAGGCGTCCCTAGCGGAGTCCCCCCTTACATCAGGCGTCCCCAGCGGAGTCCCCCTTACCACAGGCGTCCCCAGCGGAGTCCCCCCTTACCACAGGTGTCCTCAGCGGAGTTCCCCCTTAACCACAGGCGTCTCCTGTCTCGGCCGCCATTACTGTTTCCCTTCCCCGAGGGGAAACAAAATAGAGGCGTAGCCGACAGCGTGGCTGCTAAAAAAAAATTAAGCTTTGGCTTAATTTTTGCCACCCCCGCCCCGTTCTATTATAGACAGACCTGCAGCGGGGCGGGGCGGGGCGGCCGGCCAGCCAAAACACGGATGTAGTACAATAGAAGATAAAGCTGCTACAGCGCCGCCCACGCCCGGGGAGGCGCGGGGTGTGGGCGGCTCCGCAGCAGCTTTATTTTCTATTGTACTACATCCGTGTTTTGGTCTTCTTGAAAATGGCGGCTGGCGGAGACATTGTCTCCGCCAGCCGTGGACCTCTAGCGGCAGCGGCCCGCGGCGACCAAATTCGTGGAAAACTGGAAAAACCAAATTGGCCGGGACAAAATAAATCCGGGAAATGGGTTTGAATCCCGGGAATGTCCCGGCCAATCCGTGACTGTTGGCAACTATGTGTGCTGTAGGAAGGTCCCACCCCCCTAGACCAGCTCGTGTGATAGTAGATAGAACACTGATTCTAGTCTAGGGGGGCGGGACCTTCCTACAGCACAGCCGAACACAGACCCAGCCAGCTCCTGTTTGTTCCGTGACACACACCTCGGAAGATTCCCCGCTGTGTGTGATCGAGGCAATGCCATGGTGAGTGCCATCCACATTGGGGCTGCATTCACATCCACATTTATTCACATCCACATTGGGGCTGCATTCACATCCACAGTGGAGCTGCATTCACATCCACAGTGGGGCTGCATTCACATCCACACTGGGGCTGCATTCACGGGCACAGTGAGGCTGCATTCACGGGCACAGTGAGGCTGCATTCATGGGCACAGTGAGGCTGCATTCATGGGCACAGTGAGACTGCATTCACGGGCACAGTAAAGCTGCATTTGATGGACAGTGATGCTGCATTCATGGGCACAATGAGGCTGCAATCACGGGCACAGTAAAGTTGCATTTGATGGACAGTGAGGCTGCATTCACGGGCACAGTAAAGCTGCATTTGATGGACAGTGAGGCTGCATTCACGGGCACAGTGAGGCTGCATTCACGGGCACAGTGAGGCTGCATTCACGGGCACAGTGAGGCTGCATTCATGGGCACAGCGAGGTTGCATTCACGGGCACAGTAATGCTGCATTTGATGCACAGTGAGGCTGCATTCATGGGCACAGTGAAGCTGCATTCATGGACAAAGTGAGGCTGCATTCATGGGCACGGTGAGGCTGCATTTACTGGCACAGTAAAAATGCATTGATGGGCACAGTGAGGCTGCATTGATGGGCACAGTGAGGCTGCATTGATGGGCACAGTGAGGTTGCATTCATGGGCACAGTGAGGTTGCATTAATGGGCGCAGTGAGGTTGCATTGATGGGCGCAGTGAGACTGCATTCATGGGCACAGTGAGGCTGCATTCATGGGCACAGTGAGGCTGCATTCACGGGCAAAGTAATGCTGCATTTGATGAACAGTGAGGCTGCATTCATGGGCACAGTGAGGCTGCATTCATGGGCACAGTGAGGCTGCATTCACGGGCACAGTAAAGCTGCATTTGAGGGACAGTGAGGCTGCATTGATGGGCACAATGAGGCTGCATTGATGGGCGCAGTGAGGCTGCATTGATGGGCGCAGTGAGGCTGCATTGATGGGCGCAGTGAGGCTGCTTTGATGGGCGCAGTGAAGGTGCAATGATGAGCGCAGTGAGGCTGCATTGATGGGCGCAGTGAGGCTGCATTCATGGGCACAGTGAGGCTACATTCATGGGCACCGTAAAGCTGCATTTGATAGGCACAGTGAGGCTGCAATGATGGGCACAGTGGGGCTGCATTTATGGGCACTGATGAGGCTGCTTTGATCTAATGTACCATGTCTGCAGTCTCTGACCATCTCCTGTATCATGTCTGCATTTTCTGACCATCTCTTGTACCATGTCTCCAGTCTCTGACCATCTCTTGTAACATGTCTGCAGTCTCTGACCATCCCTTGTACCATGTCTGCAGTCTCTGACCATCCCTTGTACCATGTCTGCAGTCTCTGACCAACCCTTGTACCATGTCTGCAGTCTCCGACCATCCCTTGTACCATGTCTGAAGTCTCTGACCATCCCTTGTACCATGTCTGCAGTCTCTGACCATCTCCTGTATTATGACTGCAGTCTCTGACCATCTCTTGTACCATGTCTGCAGTCTCTGACCATCTCTTGTACCATGTCTGCAGTCTCTGACCATCTCTTGTACCATGTCTGCAGTCTCTGACCATCTCTTGTACCATGTCCACAACCTCTAACCATCTCTTATATCATGGGTGCTGTCTCTGAGGGAGTCTGGAGAGGAGTCAAGAGAGGGAGAGCTGCCAGGATGGGGGTCATAGGAGAAGTCAGACATGTGTGGACTATGGAGAGGAGACTATAGGAAAACCAGAGCCACCAAGCTGGGGCTGACTGAGTCCTGCATGGTGCACCCGAGAGGAGGTCAGTGACAGCACCGCCAGGCCAGTCTGAGGGGGGGGGTCACTAATGTAAGGGGAGAGTAAATACAACAATCTAAGGGGGCACTGATATAAAGGTTTCCCCCTATATTAGTAAAGCCCCTACCTTATTGCATAGCTCCCAACTGTCCCTGATTTCGATGGACTGTCCCTGGTTTGGAGCAATGTCCCCTCTTTCCTCCTCATTTGTCCCTCATTTTAGTCTGATCTATATAGTTGTATATAAAATGCACTATTTATCTTTCAAAAAGTGTTTCCCAGTGCTAAACCTTTTTATCTCCTTTAAGGGGGTGTGGCAAGGGGCGTCTCCTATGCCTACATACGTTTGTTAGTAGGTGTCCCTCATTCCCATCTCAAAATGTTGGGAGGTATGCCTTAGTGTCTTCTTTCTGCGGAAGGTGGTCTCTGGTCACCCCCGCCCCCCCCTCCCACGTTCCCAGAGTTCCTGGGGTCCCCCTTGATGATTGACCACCTTTAGCACTATTAACTGGAATTTGCTGTTTATATATATATATATATATATATATATATATATATAATATATATATATATATATATATATATATATATATATATATATAATATGTATATATATATATATATATATATATATATATATATATATATAATATATCCCTAGCCCTATGTGTTTTCATATCCGTCTTCTCTATATATAATACACTCTTCAGATGTGCTTTAAAATGTATGGTTTTCCCTTTCATGAACCAGAAAATAATGACGTTGTGCTGTTGGGCTGGTATAATAATGCTATGGGGCTGGTATGAATTTTTTTCCAGGGCTGGTTTTTATTCCCAGTCCAGCCCTGTCTCTGAGCACACTGTGGACCAGTCTGCGACAGTCCTCAATGAATATCCTCTGGTGGATGAAGCGATCTTTGGTGCACAGAAAAACGTTCTTAAAACAACACATCACCTGCCAGATGCCATCAATGTTCTCTTGTGTGAATGCACCACAAAGTGAGAGATAGCTGTCTGTGGTACAAAGTCTTTGAGTTCTGGTTGCAGGGCACTCAACAGGTCCTTTGCAAAGGGGCACTTATGGAAAACATACAAGACAGTATCTTCATGGAGGATTTAAAAGAAGCAGTGCCTGTATCTGCACAGGTTTTTGCATGCATAAATGTCGTTGGTGGCATTCTCCTTTGGTTCACCATCCATGCCAGATCTTGTGCCTGTTAGTGAGTTTATTTGAAGAAACATTTCTTCAGACCACCTTACAAGTGGCTAGTGGTAGGTAGGGATGAGCTCGGTGTTCGAGTCGAACATAAGTTCGACTCGAACATCGGCTGTTCGACCGTTCGGCGAACATCGAACGATTTGGGCCGTTCGTGCTAAATTCGAGTGACGTGAACGGCCCACAATACACTGCGCCATCGCAGTGCAATCCCGGCGCTGTGATTGGCCAAGCATGCACTGTGACCCCGCATGCTTGGCCAATCACAGCGCCATCAGCTAGGAGAGCCATAATTGGCCACAGGCAGGTTGCCTGTGGCCAATTATAGCTCAGGGGGTTTAGCACACGCCCCACACTATAAAAGGCCGCCAGCGCGGCGGCCTTGTGTAGTGTGTTCCGGCGCAGGGAAAGAGTTACATAGGCAGGGACAGTGTCAGTGCTATTTGTACCTCAAACTTGTGTGTAGGGAGAGAGAAGGATAGGCAGGGGACAGTGTCAGTGTCACATTCTTTGCTAAACCTTGTGTGCAGGGAGAGAGAAGGATAGGCAGGGAGATTGTCAGTGTCACATTCTTTGCTAAACCTTGTGTGCAGGGAGAGAGAAGGATAGGCAGGGGACAGTGTCAGTGTCACATTCTTTGCTAAACCTTGTGTACAGGGAGAGAGAAGGATAGGCAGGGAGAGTGTCAGTGTCATATTCTTTGATAAACCTTGTGTGCAGGGAGAGAGAAGGATAGGCAGGGGACAGTGTCAGTGTCATTGTTGCTAAGTCTCCTGCACATTATACACCTGAAGTTAGCCCGTATTGCTGTGTTTTCCTGGTGTGTTACACCAACAGGCATTTGCAGCACTTACAGCGGGTGGAGTGTGCCTCCTGCACATTATACACCTGAAGTTAGCCCATATTGCTGTGTTTTCCTGGTGTGTTACACCAACAGGCATTTGCAGCACTTACAGCGGGTGGAGTGTGCCTCCTGCACATTATACACCTGAAGTTAGCCTGTATTGCTGTGTTTTCCTGGTGTTACACCAACAGGCATTTGCAGCACTTTCAGCGGGCGGAGTGTGCCTCCTGCACATTATACACCTGAAGTTAGCCCGTATTGCTGTGTTTTCCTGGTGTGTTGCACCAACAGGCATTTGCAGCACTTACAGCGGGCGGAGTGTGCCTCCTGCACATTATACATCTGAAGTTAGCCTCTATTGCTGTGTTTTCCTGGTGTGTTACACCAACAGGCATTTGTAGCACTTACAGCAGGCGTAGTGTGATTCCTGCAAAATATACTCCTGAAGCTAGGCCTTAATGCTGGTTTTCCCATCTCCCTGCAGGCCATTAGAATGTCTGGAAGGCAAACAAGGAGAGGCAGACAGTCAGGACCCAATAAAAGAGGGCAAGCAGGCTCTGTGTCTAGAGACAACAGTGCTGGTCGTGGACGCGGTGCATCGCCATCAGCACGTGGCCATGGGACACGCTTGTCCTTCTTTTCGGCAGCTGGACGTGTTGAGCCGCATCATGCCGAAGACTTGGTAGAGTGGATGACCAAGCCCTCCTCATCCTCCTCATCCTCTCTCACCCAGGCTCAGGGTACTGGCAAAGCAGCTGCCAAAGCGTCCTCTTCCCTGGTATCAATGTCATCATCAGTCACTCCTTCCCTAGACCAACCATGTCCTCCTGAGGAGTCCCCCGAACTGTTTGAGCACAGTGTTGGGTACATGCTCCAGGAGGATGCCAAGCGTTTCGAAGGGTCTGATGATGATACCCAGCTAGAGGAAGGCAGTAGCGTGAGAGCAGAGAGAGGGGATGCTCAAGAAGGACACCAATCTGGCAGTCATGTTCCAGCAGCTGCAGCATACTGCCAGATTGGCTTCAGTGATGAGGAGGGAGGGGATGATGAGGTCACTGACTCCACGTGGGTGCCTAATAGGAGAGAGGAGGAGGAGGATGAGGAGGAGGCACATCTCCAACGAGGCAGGATGCCCTTTGGTGGCCAGCGTAAGGGCAGCACACCGACGGAATCACACCGCAGAGCTCCGCCTGTGTAGGGCGCTGCCTCTGCCCGTTATTCAAAAAGTTCTTTGGTGTGGGCCTTTTTTGAGTCGAGTGCATCAGATCGCACAGCTGCTGTTTGCAACATATGTCTCAAGCGTATATCGCGTGGCCAAAACATCACCCGCTTGGGCACCACATGCTTGACCAGACATATGTTGACCTGCCATGCAGCTCGTTGGCAAGCCTACCTTAAAGACCCACACCAAAGAACAAAGCGGACCTCTCCTTGCACCGCATCAGCTGGGATCTCCAACCCCACTATACCTTCAGTCCTCTCTGAAACCTGCACTGAGAGGAATGAAGGTGTAGAATTAGGTGTGTCACAGCCAAGTACTTGCGGGCACTCTGCTAGCAGTACACCGACATCCGATTCTAGCAGGAAAATTTCCCTGCCCCAGCTGCTGGACCGTCGAAAGAAGTTCACTCCCAGCCATCCACATGCCCAGCGGTTGAATGCTAGCTTGGCTAAATTGCTAGCGCTTCAACTGCTGCCTTTTCAGTTGGTAGACTCGGCCCCCTTCCGTGAATTTGTGCAATGTGCGGTTCCTCAGTGGCAGGTTCCCAAACGCCACTTTTTCTCATGGAAGGCGATTCCGGCTCTCTACCGGCATGTGGAAGGCAATGTCTTTGCCTCGCTAGACAGGGCAGTCAGCGGTAAGGTGCATATTACCACTGACTCATGGTCCAGCAGACATGGACAGGGACGTTACCTTTCTTTCACGGCCCATTGGGTTACTCTTTTGGCAGCTGGGAAGGATGCAGGACAAGGTGCAGTAGTGTTGGAGGTTGTTCCGCCGCCACGCCTCCAAAATGCTACTACTGGTTGTGACACACCTCTCTCCTCCACCCCCTCCTCTTCTTCTTCCTCCATGGCCTCTTCCTGTGCTTTGTCCTCGGAACCAGCGGTGCTCCGTAGGCGTTCAAGGGGCTACGCAAGTACGCAAGCAAAAAGATGCCATGCTGTGCTTGCGCTGGTGTGTTTGGGGGACAGGAGCCACACTGGGGCAGAGGTTCTGTCTGCTCTGCAGGGGCAGGCCGAGAGGTGGTTGACGCCACGCCAGCTTAAGCCAGGAATGGTGGTTTGCGACAATGGCACCAACCTCCTCTCCGCCCTCCGACAGGGACAACTGACCCATGTGCCCTGTGTGGCTCACGTCCTTAACCTGGTGGTGCAGCGGTTCTTGGGCAGGTACCCGGGCTTACAGGATGTCCTGAGGCAGGCCAGGAAAGTCTGTGTGCATTTCCGCAGATATTATAATGCCAGTGCTCGCCTGGCTGATCTGCAAAAGGAGTTGAACCTGCCCAAGAACCGCCTTATATGTGACATGCCCACCAGGTGGAACTCAACGTTGGCCATGCTGCAGCGGCTGCACACGCAGCAGAGGGCCATCAATGAGTACCTGTGCGACTACGGCACCAGGACAGGGTCAGGGGAGCTCGGTTTTTTTTCACCACGCCAGTGGGGCATGATCAGGGATGCATGCACTGTCCTGGCACCATTTGAGGAGGCCACGAGGATGGTGAGCAGTGACAGTGCATGCATCAGTGACACTGTACCTCTTGTCCACCTGTTGGAACATACGCTGCGTGGAATAATGGACAGGGCACTTTAGGCAGAACAGAGGGCCATCAATGAGTACCTGTGCGACTACGGCACCAGGACAGGGTCAGGGGAGCTCGGGTTTTTTTCACCACACCAGTGGGGCATGATCAGGGATGCATGCACTGTCCTGGCACCATTTGAGGAGGCCACGAGGATGGTGAGCAGTGACAGTGCATGCATCAGTGACACTGTACCTCTTGTCCACCTGTTGGAACATACGCTGCGTGGAATAATGGACAGGGCACTTTAGGCAGAACAGAGGGCCATCAATGAGTACCTGTGCGACTACGGCACCAGGACAGGGTCAGGGGAGCTCGGGTTTTTTTCACCACGCCAGTGGGGCATGATCAGGGATGCATGCACTGTCCTGGCACCATTTGAGGAGGCCACGAGGATGGTGAGCAGTGACAGTGCATGCATCAGTGACACTGTACCTCTTGTCCACCTGTTGGAACATACGCTGCGTGGAATAATGGACAGGGCACTTTAGGCAGAACAGAGGCAGGAAGAGGAGGACTTCCTTGCCTCTCAAGGACCCCTTTACCCAGACAGTGTTCCTTCTGTCCCACCCATTGCACAGGAAGAGGAGGAGGAGGAGGAGGAGGAGGATTGTGTCAGCATGGAGGTGGAGCCTGGCACTCAGCATCATCAGCAGCAGTCTTTTAGGGATGATTTACAGTCCCAAGAAACCAGTGGACTTGTACGTGGCTGGGAGGAGGTGGCTGCGGATCATGTCGTCCTTAGTGACCCAGAGGACTCCGGACCGAATGCCTCAGCTAACCTACGCTGCATGGCCTCCCTGATCCTGCAAAGTCTGCGGAAGGATCCTCGTATTCTTCGGATCAAGAAGAGGGACCAATACTGGCTGGCCACTCTCCTTGATCCACGGTACAAGGGTAAGGTTGCGGACCTTATCTTACCGTTGGAGAGGGAGCAGAGGATGAGACAACTCCGGGAGGCCTTGCAAAAAGGTCTGTGCAACACGTTCCCAGAGACTGGGAGGTTACAAACTCCTGGTCCTGGACAACGAGTTGCTGAGGCTTCGGTCAGTCAAAGAAGGAGCGGTGGGGAAGGTGGCCGTCTGACCGATGCGTTCAGACAATTCTTTAGTCCGCAGCCCCAAGGTATGATCGGTTCCAGCAACCATCGCCAGCGTCTGATATACATGGTGCAGGAATACCTAGGGGCAAGGTCAGACTTGGACACCTTCCCCACCGAAAATCCTCTGGCTTACTGGGTCTTGAGGATGGATCACTGGCCAGAGCTTGCACAGTATGAAATTGAGCTACTGGCCTGTCCTGCATCCAGCGTTCTTTCAGAACGCACATTCAGTGCTGCTGGAGGATTTGTCACGGATCACAGGGTGCGCCTGTCCACCGACTCGGTTGATCGACTGACCTTCATAAAGATGAACCAGTCTTGGATCACCACCAGCTACCAAACACCTGAAGCTGATATAACAGACTAATTTATTTTAAAATGTCACATCCCTTCAAGACTGATGCTGATGCTGAGAGACTGTCCTGTTATTTTGACTGACTATCCTCCTCCTCCTCAATGATCCGATTGATGATGATAGCTTGGAAGAACATTTTTGTTTCTGGGTGCCGCCACCAGTGGCTAAGGCCCAATTTTTCAGCCCCTGTTTAACAGGGGCATGTAATTACAATTTTTTATGCAATGCTTTGCAGCAGGGCTCATTCCTGCACTCCAACTAGAGTATCTGGGAGAGGTTGCAGTGTCGTGGCACCAGCACCAGTGGCTAAGGCACAATTTTTCAGCCCCTGTTTAACAGGGGCGTGTTATTACAATTTTTTATGCAATGCTTTGCAGCAGGGCTCATTCCTGCACTCCAACTAGAGTATCTGGGAGAGGTTGCAGTGTCGTGGCACCAGCACCAGTGGCTAAGGCCCAATTTTTCAGCCCCTGTTTAACAGGGGCGTGTAATTACAATTTTTGATGCAATACTTTGCAACAGGGCTCATTGCTGTGCTCCAAGTACAGTATCTGTGAGGGGTTGCAGTGTTGTGGCACCAGTGCCTAAGGCCCAATTTTTCTGCCCCTGCTTAACAGGGGCATGTAATTACAATTCTTGATCTAATAATTCACAGCAGGGCACATTCCTGCACCCACAAAGAGTAACTGTGAGGCCTTACAGTGTTGTGTCAACACCACCACCACCAAAGGCCCAATTTTTCAGCCCCTGTTCAACAGGGGCATGCAATTACAATTCTTGATCTAATAATTCACAGCAGGGCCCATTCATGCGCCCACCAAGAGTAACTGTGAGGGCTCACAGTGTTGTGGCAACACCAACATGTAAGGGGCAAATTTCAGCTGAGTATATATGTCAGGCCCCTACTTTCAAACATCCAACTTACAAACGACTCCTCCTTGCAAACGGAAGGATACAACAGGAAGTGAGAGGAAATCTACCCCTAGGAAGGCAAATTCTCTCCTGTAAGAGTTAATATGGGAAAAAAAGTGTCTCCTCTCCACTGATGCTTTATCACCAATTCTTGTTTCAATAAAAACCCCAAATTTTCAAAAAACATTTGTCATTAGGACGGAAAGTGAGGTAAACTGTTCTGAACAGGTGCACACTGCACAGACAGAAAAACAAATGTTACAGGGGTGATAACCCTTCCCTATGTTTTCCAAAAAGCTTAAAAATAGATTTTTTGGCTGGAGCTACACTTAAACAATGTACCTGTTCAAAATGACAAACAGATTCTACATAAGAACAAACCTACAGTCCCTGTCTTGTATGCACCGCCTGTATACGGCTGTTCAGAGTATATAGGGCCTTTTTTATTTTGTGTGGGCTGTTCCCCTTAATATCCATACAAGACCCAAAGGGGCTGGTAATGGGCTGGGGTAGGGGGGGGGGGGTGTGTGATGGGGTAGCTATGCCATTTTTCTTAAAGATTTTCATCCATATTACCGGTACCAGACATTACATTAAAGTCGCAGTTTTAAATGGCTTTTTTTCCTTTAGAAATGTAATTTTGTGCAGGGACAGTTCTAAACACGGGAAACACGTGGCACTTCACAGGCATACTTTAGACACCCACCAGGTACGATATTTAAAGGAATATTTGACTTTTTTTTTTCGCTTTATGCATCATTAAAATGACTGCTCCAGAAAAACGGCCGTTTTTAAAACTTCTTTTTGCATTGATACATGTCCCCTGGTGCAGAACCCAGGTTCCCAAACCCTTTTTAGGACAATAACATGCATAATAGTCATTATAATTAGCACTTTAGATTTCGAACGTTCGCATTTATTGTATTTAATAGGGTTCTAAAGTTCGTGCAAACTTTCGGTCCGTTCGCGGGTTCTGGTGTGAACCGAACCCGGGGGTGTTCGGCTCATCACTAGTGGTAGGCCAGGAACAAACTCCACAATGTCCTTGTCTCTGATCAACTTGTAGACAGTCTTTGGTTTTAAAAAGTTTAACTTCTTCAAGGCCCTGCTCTCTGCAAAAAGTAAAAGTGTCCAAGTAATACCAAGAAGGGTCCCAATTGTAGGGAACGAAGCTGTCCCACTTGTCTCATGCAAGGGTTCTCCAAAGAGGAAGGGACAGAAAACAGGACATAGAGTTACCACCAAAGTCCACTGTCTGATCACTTAAAGTCCTGAGTAGTGATGAGCCGAACACCCCCGGGTTCGGTTCGCACCAGAACCCGCGAACGGACCGAAAGTTCGTACGAACATTAGAACCCTATTAAATACAATGGATGCGAACGTTCGAATTCTAAAGTGCTAATTATAACAACTATTATGCATGTTATTGTCCTAAAAAGGGTTTGGGAACCCGGGTTGTGCACCAGGGGACATGTATCAATGCAAAAATAAGTTTTAAAAACGGTCGTTTTTCGGGAGCAGTCATTTTAATGATGCATAAAGTGAAAAAAAAAAAGTCAAATATTCCTTTAAATATCGTACCTGGGGGGTGTCTAAAGTATGCCTGTGAAGTGCCACGTGTTTCCCGTGTTTAGAACTGTCCCTGCACAAAATGACACTTCTAAAGGGAAAACAAGCCATTTAAAACTGCTTGCGGCTTTAATGTAATGTCTGGTCCCGGTAATATGGATGAAAATCTTTAAGAAAAATGGCATAGCTACCCCATGACCCCCGCCCCCCCTACCCCAGCCCATTACCAGCCCCTTTGGGTCTTGTATGGATATTAAGGGGAACCCCGCACATAAAATAAAAAAGGCCCTATATACTCTGAACAGCCGTATACAGGCGGTGCATACAAGACAGGGACTGTAGGTTTGTTCTTATGTAGAATCTGTTTGTAATTTTGAACAGGTACATTGTTGAAGTGTAGCTCCAGCCCAAAAATCTATTTTTAAACTTTTTGGAAAACATAGGTAAGGGTTATCACCCCTGTAACATTTGTTTTGCTGTCTGTGCCCCTGTTCAGAACATTTCACCTCACTTTCCGTCCCAATGACAACTGTTTTTGAAATGTGGTGTTTTTCTTGAAACAAGGATTGCTGATAAAGCATCAGTACAGAGGAGACACCTTTCTCCCATATTTATTCTTACAGGAGAGAATTTTCCTTCCTAGTGGTAGATTTCCTCTCACTTCCTGTTGTCTTCTTGCGTTTGCAAGTAGGAGTCGTTTGTAAGTTGGATGTTTGAAAGTAGGGACCTGCCGTATATACTCTGCAGAAATAGGCCCCTTAGTTGTTGGTGTTGGCACAACACTGTAAGCACTCACAGTTACTCTTGGTTGGTGCTGGAACGCCCTGCTGTCAACTATTATATCAGGAATTTTAATTACATATAATTGTTGAACAGTGGTAGTAAAAATTGGGCCTTTGATGGTGGTGCTGGTGCCACAACACTGTAAGCCCTGACAGTTACTCTTGGTGGGTGCAGCAATGGGCCCTGCTGTGAATTATTAGATCAAGAATTGTAATTGCATGCCCCTGTTGAACAGGGGCTGAAAAATTGGACCTTTCGTGGTGGTGGTGGTGGTGGTGGTGTTGCCACAACACTGTAAGCCCTCAGAGTTACTCTTGGTGGGTGCAGGAATGGGCCCTGCTGTGAATTATTAGATCAAGAATTGTAATTACATGCCCCTTTTGAACAGGGGCTGAAAAATTGGGCCTTTCGTGGTGGTGGTGGTGGTGGCGTTGCCACAACACTGTAAGCCCTCAGAGTTACTCTTGGTGGGTGCAGCAATGGGCCCTGCTGTGAATTATTAGATCAAGAATTGTAATTGCATGCCCCTGTTGAACAGGGGCTGAAAAATTGGGCCTTTCGTGGTGGTGGTGGTGGTGGTGGTGTTGCCACAACACTGTAAGCCCTCAGAGTTACTCTTGGTGGGTGCAGCAATGGGCCCTGCTGTGAATTATTAGATCAAGAATTGTAATTGCATGCCCCTGTTGAACAGGGGCTGAAAAATTGGGCCTTTCGTGGTGGTGGCACAACACTACAACCCCTCACAGATACTGTACTTGGAGCACAGCAATGAGCCCTGTTGCAAAGTATTGCTTCAAAAATTGTAATGACACGCCCCTGTTAAACAGGGGCTGAAAAATTGGGCCTTAGGCACTGGTGCCACAACACTCCAACCCCTCACAGATACTGTACTTGGAGCACAGCAATGAGCCCTATGGCAAATTATTGCTAAAAAAATTGTAATTACACGCCCCTGTAAAACAGGGGCTGAAAAATTGGGCCTTAGCCACTGGTGGCGGCACCCATAAACAAAAATGATCTTCCAAGCTATCATCATCAATCGTATCATTGAGGACTCGGAGGAGGAGGATAGCCAGTCAACATAACAGCACAGGCACTCAGCATCAGCATCAGTCTTGAAGGGATGTGACATGTTAAAATCAATTAGTCTGTTATATCAGCATCAGGTGTGTGGTAGCTGGTGGTGATCCAAGACTGGTTCATCTTGATGAAAGTCAGTCGATCAACCGAGTCGGTGGACAGGCGCACCCTGTGATCCGTGACAAATCCTCCAGCAGCACTGAATGTGCGTTCTGAAAGAACGCTGGATGCAGGACAGGCCAGTAGCTCAATTGCATACTGTGCAAGCTCTGGCCAGTGATCCATCCTCAAGACCCAGTAAGCCAGAGGATTTTCGGTGGGGAAGGTGTCCAAGTCTGACCTTGCCCCTAGATATTCCTGCACCATGTTTATCAGACGCTGGCGATGGTTGCTGGAACCGATCATACTTTGGGGCTGCGGACTAAAGAATTGTCTGAACGCATCGGTCAGACGGCCACCTTCCCCACCCCTCCTTCTTTGACTGGCCGAAGCCTCAGCAACTCGTTGTCCAGGACCAGGAGTTTGTAACCTCCCAGTCTCTGGGAACGCGTTGCACAGACCTTTCTGCAAGGCCTCCCGGAGTTGTCTCATCCTCTGCTCCCTCTGCGACGGTAACATAAGGTCCGCAACCTTACCCTTGTACCGTGGATCAAGGAGAGTGGCCAGCCAGTAATGGCCCTCTCCTTGATCCGAAGAATACGAGGATCCTTCCGCAGACTTTGCAGGATCAGGGAGGCCATGCAGCGTAGGTTTGCTGAGGCATTCGCTCCGGAGTCCTCTGGGTCACTAAGGACGACATGATCCGCAGCCACCTCCTCCCAGCCACGTACAAGTCCACTGGTTTCTTGGGACTGTAAATCATCCCTAAAAGACTGCTGCTGATGATGCTGAGTGCCAGCCTCCACCTCCATGCTGACACAATCCTCCTCCTCCTCCTCCTCCTCCTCTTCCTGTGCGATGGGTGGGACAGAAGGAACACTGTCTGGGTAAAGGGGGCCTTGAGAGGCAAGGAAGTCCTCCTCTTCCTGCCTCTGTTCTGCCTCAAGTGCCCTGTCCATTATTCCACGCAGCGTGTGCTCCAACAGGTGGACAAGAGGTACAGTGTCACTGATGCATGCACTGTCACTGCTCACCATCCTCGTGGCCTCCTCAAATGGTGCCAGGACAGTGCATGCATCCCTGATCATGCCCCACTGGCGTGGAGAAAAAAAAACAAGCTCCCCTGACCCTGTCCTGGTGCCGTAGTCGCACAGGTACTCATTGATGGCCCTCTGCTGCGTGTGCAGCCGCTGCAGCATGGCCAACGTTGAGTTCCACCTGGTGGGCATGTCACATATAAGGCGGTTCTTGGGCAGGTTCAACTCCTTTTGCAGCTCAGCCAGGCGAGCACTGGCATTATAAGATCTGCGGAAATGCACACAGACTTTCCTGGCCTGCCTCAGGATATCCTGTAAGCCCGGGTACCTGCCCAAGAACCGCTGCACCACCAGGTTAAGGACGTGAGCCACACAGGGCACATGGGTCAGTTGTCCCTGTCGGAGGGCGGAGAGGAGGTTGGTGCCATTGTCGCAAACCACCATTCCTGGCTTAAGCTGGCGTGGCGTCAACCACCTCTCGGCCTGGCCCTGCAGAGCAGACAGGACCTCTGTCCCAGTGTGGCTTCTGTCCCCCAAACACACCAGCGCAAGCACGGCATGGCATCTTTTTGCCTGCGTACTTGCGTAGCCCCTTGAACGCCTACGGAGCACCGCTGGTTCCGAGGACAAACCACAGGAAGAGGCCATGGAGGAAGAAGAAGAGGAGGGGGTGGAGGAGAGAGGTGTGTCACAACCAGTAGTAGCATTTTGGAGGCGTGGCGGTGGAACAACCTCCAACACTACTGCACCTTGTCCTGCATCCTTCCCAGCTGCCAAAAGAGTGACCCAATGGGCCGTGAAAGAAAGGTAACGTCCCTGTCCATGCCTGCTGGACCATGAGTCAGCGGTAATATGCACCTTACCGCTGACCGCCCTGTCCAGCGAGGCCAAGACATTGCCTTCCACATGCCGGTAGAGAGCCGGAATAGCCTTCCGTGAGAAAAAGTGGCGTTTGGGAACCTGCCACTGAGGAACCGCACATTGCACAAACTCACGGAAGGGGGCCGAGTCTACCAACTGAAAAGGCAGCAGTTGAAGCGCTAGCAATTTAGCCAAGCTAGCATTCAACCGCTGGGCATGTGGATGGCTGGGAGTGAACTTCTTTCGACGGTCCAGCAGCTGGGGCAGGGAAATTTGCCTGCTAGAATCGGATGTCGGTGTATTGCTAGCAGAGTGGCCGCAAGTACTTGGCTGTGACACACCTAATTCTACACCTTCATTCCTCTCAGTGCATGTTTCAGAGAGGACTGAAGTTATAGTGGGGTTGGAGATCCCAGCTGATGCGGTGCAAGGAGAGGTCCGCTTTGTTCTTTGGTGTGGGTCTTTGAGGTAGGCTTGCCAACGAGCTGCATGGCAGGTCAACATATGTCTGGTCAGGCATGTGGTACCCAAGCGGCTGATGTTTTGGCCACGCGATATACGCTTGAGACATATGTTGCAAACAGCAGCTGTGCGATCTGATGCACTAGCCTCAAAAAAGGCCCACACCAAAGAACTTTTTGAATGACGGGCAGAGGCAGCGCCCTGCACAGGCGGAGCTCTGCGGTGTGATTCCGTCGGTGTACTGCCCTTACGCTGGCCACCAAAGGGCATCCTGCCTCGTTGGAGATGTGCCTCCTCCTCATCCTCCTCCTCCTCCTCTCTCCTATTAGGCACCCACGTGGAGTCAGTGACCTCATCATCACCTCCCTCCTCATCACTGGAGCCAATCTGGCAGTATGCTGCAGCTGCTGGAACATGACTGCCAGATTGGTGTCCTTCTTGAGCATCCCCTCTGTCTGCTCTCACGCTACTGCCTTCCTCTAGCTGTGTTTCATCATCAGACCCTTCGAAACGCTGGGCATCCTCCTGGAGCATGTACCCAACACTGTGCTCAAACAGTTCGGGGGACTCCTCAGGAGGAGGACATGGTGGGTCTAGGGAAGGAGTGACTGATGATGAGTCTGACATTGATACCAGGGAAGAGGACGCTTTGGCAGCTGCTTTTCCAGTACCCTGAGCCTGGGTGAGAGAGGATGAGGAGGAGGAGGAGGGCTTGGTCATCCACTCTACCAAGTCTTCGGCATGATGTGGCTCAACATGTCCAGCTGCCGAAAAGAAGGACAAGCGTGTCCCATGGCCATGTGCTGATGACAATGCACCGCGTCCACGATCAGCACTGTTGCCCCCAGACACAGAGCCTGCTTGCCCTCTTTTATTGCCTCCTGACTGTCTGCCTCTCCTTGTTTGCCTTCCAGACATTCTAATAGATGGCCTGCAGGGAGATGGGAAAAAAGCAATAAGGGCTACCTTCAGGTGTCCTTCTCTGTCCCTTTACTTAAGGATTTCTAAATATGGTTGAGGATGATTGCTTTTGCACAGAATAGCACAACGACAATTTCCCTGACTGTCCAAAAAAACAAGGATTTCAAAGATGGTTGATGAGGAATGCTTTAGCACACTATAGCACAAGGAGAATTCCCTCACTGTCCTTCCCTGTCCCTAGAAACAAGGATTCGCAAAGTAAAACACACTGACACTCTCCCTACCTATAGTTTTCTGTCCCTAGAAAAAATGTTTTTTTAAAGCACACTATAGCACAAGGAGAATTCCCTCACTGTCCTTCCCTGTCCCTAGAAACAAGGATTCGCACAGTAAAAGACACTGACACTCTCCCTACCTATAGTTTTCTGTCCCTAGAAAAAATGTTTTTTTAAAGCACACTATAGCACAAGGAGAATTTCACTCACTTTCCTTCTTTGTCCCTAGAAACAAGGATTATCACAGTGAAAGAAACTGACACTCTCCCTACCTATAGTTTTCTGTCCCTAGAAAAAATGTTTTTTTAAAGCACACTATAGCACAAGGAGAATTCCCTCACTGTCCTTCCCTGTCCCTAGAAACAAGGATTCGCACAGTAAAACACACTGACACTCTCCCTACCTATAGTTTTCTGTCCCTAGAAAAAATGTTTTTTTAAAGCACACTATAGCACAAGGAGAATTCCCTCACTGTCCTTCCCTGTCCCTAGAAACAAGGATTCGCACAGTAAAAGACACTGACACTCTCCCTACCTATAGTTTTCTGTCCCTAGAAAAAATGTTTTTTTAAAGCACACTATAGCACAAGGAGAATTTCACTCACTTTCCTTCTTTGTCCCTAGAAACAAGGATTATCACAGTGAAAGAAACTGACACTCTCCCTACCTATAGTTTTCTGTCCCTAGAAAAAATGTTTTTTTAAAGCACACTATAGCACAAGGAGAATTCCCTCACTGTCCTTCCCTGTCCCTAGAAACAAGGATTCGCACAGTAAAACACACTGACACTCTCCCTACCTATAGTTTTCTGTCCCTAGAAAAAATGTTTTTTTAAAGCACACTATAGCACAAGGAGAATTTCACTCACTTTCCTTCTTTGTCCCTAGAAACAAGGATTATCACAGTGAAAGAAACTGACACTCTCCCTACCTATCCTTCTCTTTCCCTAAACTAAAGGAATCCAGGTTAAGCAAGAAAAAAATAAATGTCACTGTCCCTGCCTATGTTTCTCTTTCCCTGCTCCGGAACACACTACACTAGGCCGCCGTGCTGGCGGCCTTTTATAGTGTGGGGCGTGTACTAAACACCCTCAGCAATAATTGGCCACAGGCATCCTGCCTGTGGCCAATGATTGCTCTCCTCGCTGCCGGCGCTGTGATTGGCCAAGCATGCGGGGTCACAGTGCATGCTTGGCCAATCACAGCGCCTGGATGACACTGCGATGGCGTAGTGCCTTGTGGGCCGTTCGCGTCACTCGAATTTGGCGCGAACGGCCCAAATCGTTCGATCTTCGTCGAACGATCGAACAGCCGATGTTCGAGTCGAACGTATGTTCGACTCGAACACCGAGCTCATCCCTAGTCCTGAGGATGCAGTTACAATCAAAGAAGTTGTGTAGCAACGTTGAATGTCAGGCACGCACTTACTGCCTTTTAGGGGCTCCTAGAACATGACTGCCTGCTTTACTCTGTCCATCTTGGAGCCCCAGATGAATCTCACTACAGAGTACTAGTATCTTTCCTTGATAGTGAGTTCTCTGAGGCTCCAGAGTCCAAATTCCTGGTTTATCTTAGACAATCTCTCTTCCCCAGACTTCTTAGCTGCATCCTCAGCTTCATACATCCAGAACCACTGGTGCTTAATGCAAATATAGCCTAAAATTATAGGGCCATTTATTACAAACTGCATACAGCTGTTTCAGGCTATTTAGCCATTATCAATGCAATGTATGGAAACATGGCTTCTTTGGAATAGTAGGGCTTCAGAGACAGCATAACTATATGTAGGAAGACAAGGGGTAGGGTGCTATGATGGTCGTCATGTCCTCCATGTTTCCCTTCTAGTTGGGTACCAAGCAAGGGTCACAATAAAGGGCTACTCCAGGGGGGTTCTTCTGGGCTATGCTAGGCACCTGTAATAGGATCACTTTGCTCTACACATGGGGTATCTTTACTCTTGTGCCATTTCGGTCAATGCCCTGGGACAAGGCTGAGACTTTGTACACCTTCTCTGTAAATTGCATTTAGGAAGATCATGCTGAGACTTGTCCACATTCACCTGTCCAGTGTTTTCCACTACCATTGCACAGGCTCTACACATGCACTTAACTTAACTCTTGGAGCTTCCGTACCCCCTTTAGTAACTTTACACCCCTTTAATAACTTCAGACCAGGGGGAAAAAGGTTTTAAAACTCTTCTTATAAAAGGTTCAAATATATTACAAAGTCCAACATGCAGAACCATTATTTCTCCTACATCCCTAGCCCTAACTTAGGCCATGTACCTGCAAAGGTAGATTCCAAGTAAAATTCAGAGTCAATCAGTGGCATACTCCAGCAGCTGATGTCTTCGGGGGGAACCCCATGTTCCGATGACCTTTACATCATGGCAGTGGTAAGCGACACCACGGGTGCTGTTTTCTCTCTCTCTCTCTCTCTCTTTTTTTCTCTCTCTCTTTCTCTCTCTCTCTTTTTCTCTCTTTCTCTCTCTCTCTCTCTCTCTCTCACAGACCCAGGACCTCTCGGCTTGAGGGCTCTCTGTTCGGGGGAAGCCCTTACAGGGCTCACGCTGTTCTGGACCACTGTCCCTCTTTTATAACACAGGATCAGTGGGTCAGAGCCGAGAAAACCCTGGAAAAAAAAAAAGAACCGGGAAAGTATTAACTCCTACCCTCCTGTCCAGGACAGCACCTAACTGGCTATTTCCAACCCACTTACAAATATAATTTATGGAAAAAAGGGACTAAAGCAATAAAAAAAAAAGTGTCTCATTCCATCACAGATCCCACAAATAAGAGGATTTTTCATCATGTTAGGAGAGTGGGTGGAGCCATGCAAACCATTCCTTCATGCCCCATTAGATGTACATCTAAAACCACTAGTGTATAGTGCAAATGATGAAGTTTATTCCAAACTGCATACAGCTGTTTTAGGTTTTTTGGTCATCAGCACTGAGTAGAGTTGTGGCCTTTTTGATTGGTTTAGTTCCTTCTCAGCACAACCTGCATGATTATTGTCCCTCTTACAATAGATTTAAATTGTTCACCTTTGGTAACACTACATCCAGAGATGCTGGTGTATAGCACAGATATTGTGTTGCCATTTATTCCAAAAGCTGTTTCTGGCTTGTTGGCTATTATTGATGTATTACAGTGCGCCAATGATTTCTATGGAGTAGGGCAATGAAAAAGTATAAAGCCCCATACACACGGTAGGACTTTTTAACAACAAACTTCAAAATGAGCAAGTTTTCAAAAAAATCCTACCGTGTGTACGCTCCATCGGACAAACTTTTTCGGTTTTCATCGGACAAAAGTTCACTCTGCAAACGGACAAACCTTTCGGCAACAAAAGTCCTACGGTGCAAAGTCCTATCATGTGTACAGAAATGCATCGGACTTTTGTCCGAAGTACAAACACCCATGCCCAGAACCAATGTTAAAATCAACCAAAAATACTAGAAGTTGACCAAAGGGTGCCGGTAAAGAGCAGAAAAGACACGTGATGTTGGGAAAGTTTTGGGAAAGTTTGTAGAAACGTCCTGCCGTGTGTATGCTATGGGTGTTCCCGGCCAACTCCCTTCAGACAAAAATCCACAGAAAAGTTTGTTTGAAGCCCGATCGTGTGTACAAGGCTTTACCCAACAAGGTTATGCAGAGGTGGTCTCAGATGTTTGTGTTTCAAATGCATTGTCATGCCTCCATAAACCCAGTAGTCCTGCAGATCACCTGCTGCATCATCCACAGGCAGTTTAACCCTTCAATAAGACCCAAAACTTGGATACAACACAATTTTACTTCTGATAAGTGCAGTACAGAGGATGTTTTTCCAGTCTTCTGATATCTAAGAAGACAACGACTTTCTATACCTTGTCCCTGCTATCACTAATGCTAACTGATGAAACCTAAAAACAGTGATGGTCTAACTAGAGACTAGACTAACTAGCACTGCACAGGAGAGGAGAACGAGAGGGAAGTATCAATCACAAATAAACAGTTTGTAGTGGCCCTAAACCACTGGTAGATGCAAGCATACAGCAGAACATACAGTATTAACCAGATACAGTTCAATGTAATAACAGAAAAATACATGGAAGGTGGGACAAAACACTTCTACTAAACCAGTGCATAGCACTGTAGATATCTTCTCCTATGGGGCTTCATTTGTATGGGCGTTTAGCCATGCTGTCAATGACAGCAGCAGGAATCTGCTGATTCCAACTGCTGTTTTTACATCTTTTGAGCGGCTAGTTGTGACTGCCGAGCCCATACACTTTAATGACTGGTTGGCGGTAGCCGCAGCTATTCGTGGCTGTTTGCACAGCCAGTTATTACCTGTGATGATTACTGCTGGATGCACACAAAGCAGCTAGCCACTCATAGGTGTTAAATACAGCAACAGGAATCAGCTAGACACCAATGCAAATGTAACCCTAAAGTGGTTTTTAAGCCTTAAGCCCCATACACACAGTAGGACTTTTTGACAACAAACTTCAAAATGAGCAGGTTTTCAAAAAAATCCTACCGTGTGTACGCTCCATCGGACAAACTTTTTCGGTTTTCATTGGACAAAAGTTCGCTCTGCAAACAGACAAACTTTTCGGCAACAAAAGTCCTACGGTGCAAAGTCCTATTGTGTGTACAGAAATCCATCGGACTTTAGTCCAAAGTACAAACACGCATGCCCAGAACCAATGTTAAAATCAACCAACAATAGCAGAAGTTGACCAAAGGGTGGCGGTAAAGAGCAGAAAAGAGCAGAAAAATCACGTGATTTTGAGAAAGTTTGCAGAAAAAGTCCTGCCGTGTGTATGCTATGGGTATTCCCGGCCAACGCCCTTAAAACAAAAATCCACAGAAAAGTTTGTTTGAAGTCCTACCATGTGTATGAGGCTTAATAGTTTTTAGTTTAATGCATTAAGGTGAAAAACTTTCTGTGCTGCAGCTCCCCCCCATTTTTTCTTACCTGAGCCCAATCTGATCCAGCGATGTGCACGAGAGCAACGGCTGCAGTCGCTGTCTGCTTCCTTATTGGGAAGACTGATAGCTCCTGCTGCTGTCAATCAGTGCTGTGGTGACACGGGAGCAGGCGGCAGGGCTGAGTCTCCCTGTCTGTGTCAATGGACGCAGCAGCGGGGCTCAGGAGGAAAGCGGCTTTTTGTGGGGGCAATCGCTGTAAAGGAAGGGCCTGGAGCGCAGGCGGAAAAACCCTAGAAGAAGTGAATTGGGGCTGCTCTGTGAAAAACCATTGCAGGTAAGTATAACATGTTTGTTATTTTCAATTAAAGAAAAAAACGAGGCTTTATTGCCACTTTAATGAAGAATTATCCTCTTATTTTTGAAAAATATGATAGAATGAGACATGTTCATTTTGTTCTAAGAAGGCCATACTGTGCTACGCACTGGTTCAGTGAGGGGCTTTTTAGTTTAGATTTGCCCTACTTTCCATAGTCTGTCGGGTTTTACACTGGATATGCTGTTATGCAATTTAAAAGCAACCAAAGCAATGAACATTTTTTTTAATAGGGCCTGTTCACACCAATGAATTTAATTTCCGTGATTTTGGGGAAAAGTCTTATATAATGTGCTTGGGAACGTTAACATTCATTTTTCCATTTATATCAATTTAATAAAACCCTCAATGCTATCCATATCAATGCATTTATCCTGTAAACCCAACCTGAAGGATTTTAACTTGAAAAGCAAAATGCAGATCAACACACTCAGAATGCAGAATGCTCATACATATAAATGTTCATAAACTGTATTTGTATAAAGGTTATAATGCACAGCTATGGCCACCAGGGGGCAGCATTGTAATGTTGTTACACACCTACTAAATCTACATATTTGATAAGGTGTAGTTTAAGTACAGGGAGCAATGAGCTATAAAATACAAATCTCCAATCAGTTTTCTTTAAATCTAGCAACAACTATGTAGCATGAGGACCTGCCTGATTGAATACAAATGTATTGGATAGTTTAAGGAGTTCCCCGTTTTACAAAGTTTTGGTGTATCTAAGACTAGGTCCACACGTAGTGTTTTGTAATTTTCACGCTACATATATTGCAATCTATTCATTTCAATGGGCTGCCCCACATGTGACAAATGTGCTAAACTAGTTCATGTAGCTTTTTGGGTGTTACATTTTGTGCATTTTAATTGCGCTTTTTGCCATGTTTGCCCTGCTTTTTAACGCACGCAAAAACACGTGTCGGGTTGCTGGGGTGCCAGTAACAATGAAAGGCAGTCAGTACTTTGTAAAACCACCTTTCGCTGCAATTACAGCTGCAACTCTTTTTGGGGATGTCTCTACCAGCTTTGCACATCTAGAGAGTGACATTTTTGCCCATTCTTCCTTGCAAAATAGCTCAAGTTCTGTCAGATTGGATGGAGAGCGTCTGTGAACAGCAATCTCTTGCCAGAGATTCTGAAATTGGATTTAGGTCTGGACTTTAACTGGGCCATTCTAACACATGGATATATTTTGATCTAAACCATTCCATTGTAGCTCTGGCTGTATGTTTAGGTTAGTTGTCCTGCTGGAAGGTGAACCTCTGACCCAGTCTCAAGTCTTTTGCAGACTCTAACAGCTTTTCTTCTAAGATTGCCCTGTATTTGGCTCCACCCATCTTCCCATCAACTCTGACCAGCTTCCCTGTCCCTGTTGAAGAAAAACATCTCCACAACATGATGCTGCCACCACCATGTTTCACAGTGGGGATGGTGTGTTCAGGGCGATGTGCAGTGTTTGTTTTCTGCCACACATTGTGTTTTTCTTTTAGGCCAAAAAGTAAAATTTTTGTCTCATCTGACAGCGCACCTTCTTCCACATGTTTGCTGTGTCCCCCACATGGCTCCTCGCAAACTGCAAACAGGACTTCTTATGGCTTTTTTTAACAATAGCTTTCTTCTTGCCACTCTTCCATAAAGGCCAGATTTGTGCACGACTATTAGTTGTCCTGTGGACAGATTCTCCCACCTGAGCTGTGGATCTCTGCAGCTCCTCCGGAGTTACCATGGGCCTCTTGGCTGCTTCTCTGATTAATGCTCTTCTTGTCCGGCCTGTCAGTTTAGGTGGATGGCCATGTCTTGGTAGGTTTACAATTGTTCCATACTCTTTCCATTATGGATGATGGATTGAACAGTGCTCCATGAGATGTTCAAAGCTTGGGATATTTTTATAACCTAACCCTGCTTTAAACTTCTCCACAACTTTTATCCCCGACCTGTCTGGTGTGTTCCTTGGCCTTCATGATGCTGTTTGTTCACTAAGGTTCTCTAACAAACCTCTGAGTGCTTGAGGTAGACTCCATTTACTAATTAGGTGACTTCTGAAGGCAATTGGTTTCACAAAATTGTTGTTAGAGGTATCAGAGTATAGGGGGCTGAATACAAATGCCCCCCACACTTTTCAGATATTTGCTTGTAAAACAAATTGAAAACCATTTATCATTTTCCTTCCACTTTGTTTTGGTCTATCACATAAATTCCCAATAAAATACATTTACGTTTCTGGTTGTAGCATGACAAAATGTGGAAAATTTCAAGGGGGGGGGGGTATGAATACTTTTTCAAGGCACTGTATACAGTATATATAATATATTACTTTTTCTTTTTTTTATATTGCTGGGAGATATTTTCTACTGCCGATACGGATACCTATTGATTTGTGGCCAAATTTTTTAAAAGGGCATACTGACCTCTATACATATTGTGAGGTCTGGATGTCTGGTGAGTTTACAACTGGGTGGAGGTGGTGTTTCTGTCATTGTTTTTTTTTATTAATATATGTCATGCTTGTTTGACCTCTTTCAATATGTGAAGTCTTGATATCTGGTGAATGGTAGTAGTGGGACAAGAAGACAAAGACTGTCTTATAGAACTTACACAGAGTGCTGCAGTTTTGTCTCTATAGCTTTACATGGAGCGTCTGATCAGGTCTGGAAAACTGAGAAGCGTGTAAGCAGGGGTTAGGATCCCTTTTAGGATGATCCTGCCCTGTTCCCTATTTGATATGGGTTGGGCTCCTTTCTATGGGAGACAGTATAAAAGAGGAAGAGCAGTTGATGGGAAGGAGAAACAGGTATTTCCCAACACGTGGTAGGAAAAGTGCCACAAGAGTGTTCCCCTTAGCAGGCTCTTAGCGGCTTATGAGTACCTTCAGGGTATGGAAGTGGAAAGATACTGCCTTAGGAAGGCGAATGTCGGCTGGCAACTCCTCTGTGTTGGATACAGAATGTATACCGTGAGGGGGTTAGCTCGGCAGCGGGTGTGTGTGACCCCCTGCATGGGTTCACTACACAAAAATTAGGCATAGCAAACAGTGAAGGTGAAAAAGCAAAGGTGCGGTTTATTTACAACAGCCCAAAAACAGCAAAATAAAAAGAAACATGAAAATAAATCCTTGCCAACTTGACCACTTACTACACACAGGTTTCCCTGGCTATCAGCTAGGTGCAGCCTTGTGCTGTCCCCGGTACCTATCTCCCTGTTACAGAGGTTTGCCACACAGGCGTTGTCTCACCGCACAGACAGGTATCACACTCACCAGTCTTAACAGGCACAAAACTGGGGTGGATGGAAAGGATGGAGCAACTCCCTCTGCATGCTGGGAGTTTTTGTAGAGGCCTTAATGAGCCAACTTAATTCAGCTGAGCTCATTACCTCTACCCTTGCAGGACTTTCAGAACTTGCCACTAGTGGTACAAATCGGCATAGAGCCTGAATCTGGGACACACATATTTGCCATCCTGGATGCAACCAGGCGATTTTACCTGCCTGCTGTCACAATAGATGTTATATGGGATGTGTTCCCCGTGGGTGGAATGTGTTATGATGCTCACAATTTGGTAAATTGTTGAAAACTTAAACTCTGTCATTGGTTATTGGTAAGAGGAATCTGGAAACTGTGGAGCAAAATCAGGAGCAAGTTTAAACCCATCGTAAGGTCTTGGACCTACGATGTCTGAACAAGGATAGGATGGAGGCCCCTGCTTACAGGTAGGGGAGTCAGCAAACTGATTCCCCTTATGTTTCACAAGTTTATGATAGGATGTCCCTAGTTCAGCATAAGGAGCTACTGATGACCACTAACAGCAAGTTCGGGATTTATAAGGGAGCAAAGGAGACAACTGCCCTGGGCCCCCTGACAGAAGGTCCCACTCTAGGCAAAAATAATATAAAACAATATACAAAAATATATAAAATAATAATAATAAAAATAATATATAATAATAAAAAAATGACTTTCTTTTATTAAATATATTTTGGGAAGTAATATTTTGCCAGCCATCATTTGTAAAAGTTTTTACTCAGGACTGGTGTGATGTATTGTCTTTTAAAACTAATTTTAGCAGCTCAAGTGAGCCAAACATAGAGCACTATGTCTGACCTCAGAATGAATTTGTGTCATGCATGTTAAAAATGTGTAACTGTCATTGAGAATGTAAACCAACTCTGTGTATGAGGGGCCCCCAGAACCTGAAGTGCGCCGGGCTCCCCCAAGGTCTAAATCTGGCCCTACTTACAGGTGGACCTAATTGGACAGGCACTGTGTGCCCTTTAGTGCCCATCTGAAAGACATCACTAGTATTTATTGATTTAAAACCTAACCCCAGTGCCTGTTTTTGTAAATATTTAAAGCCATCCTATGATGATTCAAAAGCATGTCTATGGGAATATAAAACCCAGTGATTGAAATGGGTCAAATGCAAGTCAGAAGGAGGTCCACTGCTCCTGCCAATAAATTCTGAATGATTTTAGAAGTGTCTCAAACTGATGTAAGCCTGATGCCATCAACACAAGCCCAAAGTCTGATTAAAACGCTTTGACTGTCTTTGGCATACAGTATAAAAGCAGTGTTAATTTAGTCGACTAAAACGACTAAAACATTTTAGTCGCCTAAATGAATACTATTTTAGTCGACTAAAATACGACTAAAACGAAAACAATTGAGATAACTAAAATGGGACTGAAACTAAAATTGCATTTTAGTCAAAAGAATAAGACTAAAACTAAATTGAAATTTGACTTCAAAATTAACACTGGTCTGTAGTGCATGTTCATACCTCAATACCATAAATAATAACATGTTAGATTTTTCACTCCAGCAGTATATAATGAGTTTGGAAATTGGAGAGAAATGTTAACTAATGCATTACAATTTAATTACACGACTAAAATGTTCTGGAGATTTAGTCGACTAAATATGACTAAAACTAAAACAATTGCAGAAGACTAAAATGGGACTAAAACTAAAATGCAATTTTAGTCCTAATGCCGCGTACACACGGCCGTTTTTAATGTCATTGAATTTTTTTTTTTTTTTTTTCGACGTGATTCTTCTCAAGCCTGCCTTGCCTACACACTATCGTGAAAAAAAATGCTCGAGCAAAGCGCGGTGACGTACAACACGTACAACGGCACTATCAAGGGGAAGTTCCATTCGGATGGCGCCACCCTTTGGGCTGCTTTTGCTGATCCTCGTGTTAGTAAAGTTTGTTGAGCGACGATTCGCGCTTTTCAGCCTCGTGCTCTTCAGTCCATTACAGCTTGACGAATGTGCTATCTCCATAATGAACGCTAGTTTTACCAGAACGAGCGCTCCCGTCTCATAACTTGCTTCTGAGCATGAGCGTTTTTTTCACATCATTAAAGCCTACACACGGCCGTTTTTCATGACGAGAAAAACGACGACGTGAAAAACGATTAGAAAAAATAGAGCATGTTCGAAATTTTTAATGCCCATTTTTCACGTCGCAAAAAATGCTCTGGAGCCCACACACGATCGTTTTTAATGACCAATTTAAAAAATTGCATTTTTCTCATCATGAAAAACGGTCGTGTGTACGCGGCATAAGACTAAAACTGAATAGAAATTTTCTGCCAAAATTAACACTGTATAAAATAAGAATTTACTACCCACCTTAAAAACTTGTGGAATGTGAAACTGATACTATCTATATGACGTATTTTATTTCTGCGCTTAAAATGTTGACACTATCTCAGATCCGTCATAAAATAGGATTATGCTTCTAAGTACTTACTGGTCTGCATTCTTATCTCTACGTTATAGAAGAAACCTTTATACCTATCTACATTCCTGTGAATCCACCCGTATAAATAGTGTCTGCTTATCTGTTATGACATCACAAGTTTTATGCTGTAAAGTTGTAACTAGGTAACATAATTATGAGTGTCTGAAAGCAAACCATCACAGACGCAGAGGAGACATATAATTTATATTAATTTAGATCTACAAGAAAGGAAGCTATCGGTCACATAGACAAAGTAATTGGGTCTCATTTATGCCTCGTACACACGACCGGTTTTCCCGTCGGGAAAACTGCCATGACAGCTTTTGGCCGGGAAAACCAGCCGCGTGTATGCTCCATCGCAGTTTTCCAGACGAGAACCCTTTTTGGGTTTAAAGGGATGAAGTGGCAACCCTAGGTCTCACTAAAGATCTATATAGGGGAATCAGAACCTCCTTCCTCTTGCTGGTGATCCCTCTTGTGATGCATCCTAGAAATCTATTTGCTTTTCCTGCTGCCTGGTCACACTGCTCATTTTGCAATCAACTGAAATAAGTACCCCCAAATCTTTTTTTTCTGTAGTGCTGGCCCAATGTTGTACTCTCTCTTATTTTACATTAAAAATATTGAACTGCAGTCTCCATTGCTTGGCCAATCTTCCAGCAATGCCAAATCATGTTCCATGTTACAGGCACCTCCAGGGATATCAACCCTATTACATACCTTGTGTCATCAGAAAAAGGACATACATTGCCCAACAAACCTTTAGCTATATCACTTACATAGAGATTAAATAGAAAAAGACATAGTACCCTGTACCTTGTGGTACACTACTAGTGACTGGTCTCTGTTCTGGGTGAACCCCATTTACAACCACACTCTGGTACTGTATCTATCCTTTAGCCAACTGCATATCCACTGAACCACCCAAGGGTTAAGTTCTAACTTTTGTATTAGATCATTATCTACCTTTGCACCTTTTCTAAGTAAAGTATTGAACTGTTGTCCCTGCCTGGTCTAAAGTTACTAAAGACGTGTATTGCAAGTAACTGGCACACACACAGTTAAGAAGTGCGTCTTTAACAAATTGGGGGTATAAAGACAACAGCATGGAGTAGAGTAATATGAAGACATAAGTAGTTACCAAGAGTGATGGAAGTGTGACAAGTGGCCTGTTGTTAGCGTGTGCCTGATATTGGTGGCACAGCCTCTAGCAGCAAGGGAGATGTTGGCACTCCTTGTGCCAGTGGTCTGTCTTTCATAGGATTGGGAGTGGATTGCATTGCAGAGGTTTTCCATCCTGTACAGAGGTGCGGAAGTTCGAGGGTTAAGTAATTGCATGAGTGGAGCCTGCGCAGAGTGCACAGGGGAGTGCACAGTAGTGGAAAACGCTGGACAGGTGGTTGTGGGCATTGAATCAGTGTGTCCCTCCAAAATGCAAGTTATGGTGGGCATCGGCATGAGAAACAGAGTTAACTAGAGAACAGTTTCAGCACAGCGTAAATAGTGTACGTTCATCTCTAAATAGTAGATTTCCGCTTTAAGGTTAAGTATTCACCCATGGTTCCTAGGCATTGGTGAAGACGGCACAAAACAAAGGTACCTTGTGTGTGTAATGTGACCCTGTAACCATGCCGAACAAAGCCCAAAAGAAACCACGTGGGGCAGGCCTTCCATGTATTCCAGTACTTGGCACCCAACGACGACTAAAGGGAAAACATGGAGGACGTGACAAACAACCACACCACCGCCCCACCTGCCCACAAGTGTGCATGAGACCTAAACTGCAGCACATAGATGAAATAGCCACTTAGGAAAGAATAGGACTTCTAGTTGAAATGCATTTCCATGCAGAAAAATTTATATGTTTAAGCTTTATCCTAGTTTTATCTCTTAAATTGCAGTGGTGGAAAGGGAAGTCAGGGAGCAAGCTGTGCCTTCTGGACATGGTGAGGAAATCTCAAAAGGTCTTTCAAAATAATCACAAATCTTTAGGCTGGAAAAACAATTTTCACACACACGTACATATAAACTGTGTATTTAGTTTCCTGTCTACGTTTTTCAAAATTAAGCAAAATTTTAATTACCGGTACATGAACACTTCTGGGATCACAACCCTGGTATAAATCAGGAACTCCCCCATACACTACAATTCAACTTTTGATATCTTCCGTTCTGCCTCTTGGGTATGCTTTCACACTTTGATGGTGTTTATATGTTTAGTTCTATTTTCTACAAAGATCATTTTTGGATGTTTCATGAAGTAGTCAATAAAGGACATTTTTTTATATTGTAAAGTAATTATATCTTTATAACAGGGAAATGATATGCCATAAAACCTGTGGCCTGTACATATTTCAATGCTGCAGGCTGATTCCTTAGTCTGTTAGAAATTTGGTTTCAATAATAATGAGGTTTTATTCAATAGATGTGTTAGGTTGAAAAGGAAGAGGAGTTACATCCGGTGCACACTTAGTCTGTATCACCAACAGCGTCATCGTGATACAGTCTAGAAAGTCATTTACGCACGTGAATTTCCAAGCGATACAGCAGATCTAAAGAGGAGAGCCAGGGACGGACAGGTGGGGGACCAGGCCAGTCAGAACGGAGCCAGAGAATTGAGATAATTGCCTCCCCTCCCTCGCCTTCCTGGATACAGGGAGTCCAGGAGGAGTGAAGTGGCAGGAAGTTCTGGCCTAGCTTCAATGACAAACTATACACATGCTATTACTGTCCGTATAAAACAGGAACTGTTTCAGTCATATTTAATACAGCCATGCAATTCAAACATGAAAATAAATCCTATAGCAACCATCTACTAGATTTTTTTGCTGTGATGGCACTGAACTGGTGAAAGCTGATTCCTGATTGGATGCAATGGGTTTATCACAGTTTTTCCTTGCCCTTGGGGCTGGAGGTTTTATCTAATAGTTTGGTTTTTGCAAAAAAGCTCCAACCTTGTGTAGCGCCCCCCCATGTTTGAGGGAGCTATGTGGAAATTTAAGGGCAGTCTGAGCCAGTAGTTGGGCTTAGACCAATTATGTTTCAGTTGTTGTTCTGCTCTGGGTGTGATGCTGCCCGGCAGTTTTGTTCTCCTTTGCCTGCAGGGGGCACTGTCACCGCCGGTACGGGCTAGACAACGGGGGTATCACAGCACCTTGGGTGTTCTCTCTCGGCAGCCGTGCAGTGGGCGTGGTCTACCCGCTGTGCATGCTGGGAGAGGGTACAAAATGGGCAGACGCCATTTGGCGTGAGGCGATTCCAGGGGGACCCCAAGGCGTGTAGGGGAACCTCTGGTCCAGTGAGTGTGCCTCGTGGCCCGCATGGCACGAGGTGCGCTAGAGTGCTTAGGCCTTGGGCACCTTGAGTCCGAGGCCCTGTTGCTGCATTGTAGGCCCAGCTCCGCTGACTAGGGCCTACGCTTCAGAGAAGGATCCCAGGCTTCCCGTTTGTAAGGGGCCCATCTTAGGAAAGGAGTTCCAGGGGAAGAACAGTCCCGGCGGAGACTAGCGACGGTACTGCTGTCTCAGGGAGATACCTGGAGACCTGCCTAGAGGGGGATTCATCATCTCTGACATCCGTGCTCCATCCTGGCTGCTAGGACCGCTCTCATAGGGACTATCCGGGTGAGCAATACCCAATCAGGCTTGAGTGGCGACGAGTGTGTATATACTGGATTTAAGTGTTACGTGCCTGAACCTTCCCCTACGTCTTTCAACTTTTCTGCTCTTGCTTTCTTCAAGTTAACTCAAAGTGGAAAAAGAATAAAGCCTTGCTGATTAGGTTTTACTCATGTGTGGACATTGGCCTTATTCCTGGAAGATATTTGTGTACCTAGACAACGGAGCTAAAGGATCCACTCGTGGAAGGTAATTGCTGCAGACCCAAAAGTAACGAAACCAGTAGATCCCATTAACAAATTGGGGTCTGCGGGTGTGTGGTGACCGGGTGAGGGAGCTACACTTGTATACCTATTTCTATCTAATTCTTGACCATTTAGCTTCCGATACAGAGGGCCACTGTTTGTTCCAGTGTAATTTAGCCACCCCAGTGTGAAAGAAAGGTGAGTATGTGCTGCTGGGAGGGTGGTATTAAAGTTCCTGGAATTGGAAAACAGTTAAATGATGCTGGAAATGTGGCTGAGCCCTTCTTGTTTTTGTGAAAACAGGAACACAGAGACAAGAACTTACATCACAACCATGTAGTTCCATTATGCCGCGTACACATGGTCGGAATTTCCGAGGAAAAAAGTCAATCGGAATTTTTTCATCGGATATTCCGACCGTGTGTATGCCCCATCGGACTTTTTCCGTCAGAAATTCCGACAGGCTTAGAAAGAGAGCATGTTCTCTTTTTTTCCGACGGAAAAAAATTCTATCGGAAATTCCTTTCGTCTGTATGGAACTTCCGACGGAGAAAAAAACACGCATGCTCAGAATCAAGTTGACGCATGCTCGGAAGCATTGAACTTAATTTTTCTCGCCTCGTCGTAGTGTTGAACGTCACCGCGTTCTTGATGGTCGGAATTTGGTGTGACAGTGTGTATGCAAGACAGCTTGAACGGAATTCCGTCAGAAAAACCCATTGGAGTTTATTCCGACGGAAAATCTGACTGTGTGTACAAGGCATTAGAAAGAAGATTATATTATACAAAACACTGCCACTTAGTGGAAGAGCTGATATTCACAGTATAATACACGAGAATTGTTGTTGCATCTTTGTCTGGTAAAACAGCACACAACCTGTTGAATTTCCATGCAATTTTTTTGCTCTCATACACACAAGCCATACAATTTTTTATCCTCTCCTCTTGCCCATTCACAGAACACCCTGTATTCTATGAATGGTTCACAGAATGCAAGGCTTTTTGTGAATAGGCAAGGGGAGAGGAGGCTAGGCAAACAACGGTTGTGTGTATGTGCAGTTTGCTACAACACTGGAAGTAAAGTGGTGGCTTTACTTTCTAGCATCAATAACACTTGGATCCTTTACAGTACACAGCAGCGATTTAAGCCTAGGATAGGCATCATTAGTGGTGGCTTCTTTTTTCTGTGATGTACACATTTGGCATGTGCAGTTTCTTTCGTTCCGAATTGAAATTCAAGCTAATTTTTTGTTTTTCGGAAATTCGTATGTATCCGAATTACAATAGTACCAAATTTAAACAAATCCAAAATAACAATGAATAAAATTGGATGAAATTCGAATTAGAATCGATTTGAATCGTTTTCAAATCAATTTCTATTCGTTTTCGAATTTGTTTTCCAATTTCCAAAGAGAACAAAATAGAATAGAAAATAAAGGAATAGAATATAAAAAATCAGAATATAACAGAAAATAAAAGATTAGAATATAATAGAGTAAAACAGAACAAAATTGAATAGAAAGTAAAAGAACAGAATAGAAACGAATAGAATAGAATAAAAATAGAATAGAATAAAATAGAATATAACCATCTTCTGAAATTCAAATTTCAAATAAAATAAATTTGAATTTAAATACATAAGAAAATAATAGAAAAGAATAGAATAGAAATAAAAAGAATAGAATAGTCTATAATAGAATAGAAAAAATAGAATTAAAAAAACAATAGAATAGAATAAAATAGAATAGAAAAAATATAACCATTTCCCAACATTCAAATAGAATCAATTCGAAATAGAATATAATAGATTAGAATAGAATAGAAAATAACAGAATAGTATAGAAAAAAAACAATAGAATAGAAAAAATATAACCATCTTCCGAAATTCAAATTTCGAATTGCATAAATTTGAATTTGACTAGAAAAGAATAGAAAAGAATAGAATGGAAAATAAAAGAATAGAATAGAACAAATAGAAGAATAATAGAATTTAAAAAACTGAATAGAATAGAAGGAACATATCCATTTTGCAAAATTCAAATAGAATCAATTCAAATTTGAATAGAATAGAAAATAATAGGTTAGAATAAGAAGATGGTTATATTATTTCTATTCTATTGTTTTTTTTCTATACTATTCTTTTATTTTCTATTCTATTCTTATCTATTCTTTTCTACTTAAATTTGAATTGATTATATTCGAATTTTGGGAAATGGTTATATTCTTTCTATTCTATTGTTTTTTTAATTTTTTTTTTTTTCCATTCTATTATTTTCTATTCGAATTTCAGAAGATGGTTATATTATTTCTATTTTATTCTATTCTTTTTTTTATTCTATTAATTTGTATTTTATTCTGTTCTTTTATTTTTTATTCTATTTTGTTCTGTTTTACTCTATTATATTCTATTCTTTTATTTTCTGTTATTTTTTTATATTCAATTTTTTTCTATTTTATTACTTTATTTTATATTCTATTTTATTCTCCTTGGAAATTGGAAAACTCAAATTCAAAAACTTTTCGAATTTGAAAACTATTTTAAATCGAAAACTATTCTAAATTGATTTGAAAAGTATTTGAATACGAATAAACAAAACTAATTCCGAAAATGAATTAAACAGATAAAACTATTAGGTACTGTATATACTCGAGAATAAGCCGAGTTTTCCAGCACTTTTTTTGCGCTGAAAATGCCCCCCTCAGGCTTATACTCAAGTCACCTTTTTGCGCCTGATCTCTCAGACTTTTGGGACCCGGTACCGGCCGGCCATAGGTCCTCTGGACCCCAAGCTTTGCACACATGTAGCCCCTGTCTTCTTCTACAAGTGTGCATAGTTTGTTGACCGAGAGACCTAGGGCCAGAGAGCACCGATTTTTCAAAGCCGGGCATCCCTTCCATAGACTCCAATGTTAAACGGTAATTTCTCTGGTGGTTTTGGGGACCCGGTACCACCCGAAACTTGGGACACACGTAGCCTCATTTCACCTTTACATGTGTGCAAAGTTTTTCGTCTGGGGGACCTACAGCCGGGGAGCACCGATTTTTCAAATCTGGGCACCCCTTCCATAGACTCCCATGTTAAACGTCAGTCTAGTCATGGGCACAGTGAGGCATGGGCACAGTGAGGCATGGACACAGTGTGGCATGTACACAGTGAGGCATGGGCACAGTGAGGCATGGGCACAGTGAGGCATGGGCACAGTGAGGCATGGACACAGTGAGGCATGGACACAGTGAGGCATGCACATGGACACAGTGAGGCAAAGTGAGGCACAGTGAGGCATGGACACAGTGTGGCATGTACACAGTGAGGCATGGGTACAGTGAGGCATGGGCACAGTGAGGAATGGACACAGTGAGGCATGGGCACAGTGAGGCATGGGCACAGTGAGGCATGGACACAGTGAGGCATGGACACAGTGAGGCATGGGCACAGTGAGGCATGGACACAGTGAGGCATGGACACAGTGAGGCATGCACATGGACACAGTGAGGCAAAGTGAGGCACAGTGTGGCATGTACACAGTGAGGCATGTACACAGTGAGGCATGTACACAGTGAGGCATGGGTACAGTGAGGCATGGGCACAGTGAGGCATGCACATGGACACAGTGAGGCATGCACATGGACACAGTGAGGCAAAGTGAGGCACAGTGTGACATGTACACAGTGAGGCATGTACACAGTGAGGCATGTACACAGTGAGGCATGGGTACAGTGAGGCATGGGCACAGTGAGGCATGCACATGGACACAGTGAGGCATGCACATGGACACAGTGAGGCAAAGTGAGGCACAGTGTGGCATGTACACAGTGAGGCATGTACACAGTGAGGCATGTACACAGTGAGGCATGGGTACAGTGAGGCATGGACACAGTGAGGCATGGACACAGTGAGGCATGCACATGGACACAGTGAGGCAAAGTGAGGCACAGTGAGGCATGGACACAGTGTGGCATGTACACAGTGAGGCATGGGTACAGTGAGGCATGGGCACAGTGAGGAATGGACACAGTGAGGCATGGGCACAGTGAGGCATGGGCACAGTGAGGCATGGACACAGTGAGGCATGGACACAGTGAGGCATGGGCACAGTGAGGCATGGACACAGTGAGGCATGGACACAGTGAGGCATGCACATGGACACAGTGAGGCAAAGTGAGGCACAGTGTGGCATGTACACAGTGAGGCATGTACACAGTGAGGCATGTACACAGTGAGGCATGGGTACAGTGAGGCATGGGCACAGTGAGGCATGCACATGGACACAGTGAGGCATGCACATGGACACAGTGAGGCAAAGTGAGGCACAGTGTGACATGTACACAGTGAGGCATGTACACAGTGAGGCATGTACACAGTGAGGCATGGGTACAGTGAGGCATGGGCACAGTGAGGCATGCACATGGACACAGTGAGGCATGCACATGGACACAGTGAGGCAAAGTGAGGCACAGTGTGGCATGTACACAGTGAGGCATGTACACAGTGAGGCATGTACACAGTGAGGCATGGGTACAGTGAGGCATGGACACAGTGAGGCATGGACACAGTGAGGCATGCACATGGACACAGTGAGGCAAAGTGAGGCACAGTGAGGCATGGACACAGTGTGGCATGTACACAGTGAGGCATGGGTACAGTGAGGCATGGGCACAGTGAGGAATGGACACAGTGAGGCATGGGCACAGTGAGGCATGGGCACAGTGAGGCATGCACATGGACACAGTGAGGCAAAGTGAGGCACAGTGAGGCATGCAGACACCCTAGGCTTATACTCGAGTCAAAAAGTTTACCCAGTTTTTTTGTGGTAAAATTAGGTGGGTCGGCTTATACTCAAGTACATACGGTAACTAAACAAATTTATGTAAATAACGAATTGAATCAAAACAAAACAAATGTTTTCGTTCTGCACATGTCTAGTACACATTGGCTTGTAAGTAAAGTTTAATTTTTGTTCAAACTTTATTGGCGCTTTCTTTGTTCCTGTACATGCTTTCTTCAGCTTTCCAAAGAATGCCATTTAAATGATTATCATTATCACAACAGTGGACCTGCAACTTGCATGAAAACATCCTTTCTACTCCTCTAGTAAGTCAACTCCCTTGTCATTCATTTGAAAAACCCGGCACCATTAAACAACGGGCAGAGATCTCTAAGCCAAGTTCTCATAGTAGTTACCATTGTACTGTACGTCAAATGTGACTTCTGATCAAATGAGATCAGCTTTTTAGTATTTCTAAGAATAAGGAAGTATAATTAGCGATTTACAACCTCTTCAACTGGCAGCCTCAGAAAAGTCATGCAGTCCAAAACCGCGATAAAAATTCAAAGCAGATAATGAGAAATGCTGCTTTACAAACAAGATCTGAAATTATGTAATAACTGATTGCCAGTTGTAACTAAATGCCCATCAATGTAGCTCCCAGCATTTAGCATAGTTATGTTTAGTTGCTGCATGAATCTTTTTTTTTTTTTTTTAAATAAGAACTGTCTGCATTGGGCATTGCATTACCACTCACCTCTTGCCCCCCGCACAGAATAAAGTGCATGTTCTCCACCATCAGAAAGGGGTACATGTATGATCTAATGTGTGATGTGTGCCCAGGGTCTATCAGGAAGTCACAAACAAAAACTGTAATGCCCTGTACAGACGATCGGATTTCCGATGGAATTTTCCGTCGGAATTCCGATGAAGCTGACTTCCATCAGTCTTGCATACACACCATCAGACAAAATTCCGACCGTCCAAAACGCGGTGACATAAAACACTCTGACGTGCCGAGAAAAATTAAGTTCAATGCTTCTGAGCATGCGTCGACTTGATTCTGAGCATGCGTGGGTTTTTTATCCGATGGAGTTTCACACGGAATTTCCTATAGTTTTTTTTTTCCACCGGAAAAATTTCAAACATGTTCTATTTTTTTTACACTGATGGAAAAAAGTCAGATGGGGCCCACACACGATTGTTTTTTCAAATGAAAAAAGTCTATCGTCCTTATGTACAGGGCATAAGGCCTTATGCACACAGCTTAAAAATGCCTCTCCATGTTATTCTATTGCCGCGTACACACGATCGGACATTTCCGACGGATGTTGGCTCAAACTTGCCTTGCATACACACGGTCGCACAAATGTTGTCGGAAATTCCGATCGCCAAGAACGCAGTCACGTACACCACGTACGACGGCACTACAAAAGGGAAGTTCAATACCAAGTGTGCCACGCTTTGGGCTCCTTCTGCTAATCTCGTGTTAGTAGAAGTTTGGTGAGAGACGATTCGCGCTTTTCAGCCTTGTGCTTTTCAGTCCATTACTGCTTTGCAGCGTGACGAATGTGCTATCTCCATTACGAACGCTAGTTTTACCAGACCGATCGCTTCCGTCTCGTACTTGATTCAGAGCATGCGTGGAATTTTGTGCATCGGAATTGTCTACACACGCTCGGAATTTACGAGAACGGATTTTGTTGTTGGAAAATTTGAGATCCACCTCTTAAATTTTTGTTGTCGGAAATTCCGACAGCAAATGTCCGATGGAGCCTACACACGGTCGGAATTTCCGACAATAAGCTCCCATCGAACATTTGTTGTCGGAAATTCCGAGCGTATGTACGCGGCATAAGTGTTCATGTACACATAGGCTTTTAGGAGCTGTAAGTGGCATAGGCATTTTGAAGCTGCAAAAAAAACCCAGGGTCAGCGCGTTCTGAAGACCAGCGTTACAGCTGTAAAAACGTCTAATGCTGGATACAGCGTTAAGCCGCGTCAAGCATCAAGCATTTTTTTTAACATGTCAAAATTGATGGTTCTCTATGAAAGCCATCTTAACTGATTGGACTTTCAGCCCATTGATTTGAATGGAAGTCACATCCAAGTCGGATCATTATGATCCGACTTGTGGCATGCGACTTGTGCTCTGAGGATCTGGAAGGGGAACCCCACACCAAAATGAAAAAAAAAATGGCGTGGAGTCCCTCCACAGATCCATACTAAGCCCCTTGAGTCTGGTATGGATCTGGAAAGGGAACCCCATGGCAAAATAAAAATAAAAACGCTGTGGGCCAAGATCCTTCGGTCTGGTATGAATTTTGAAGGGAAACCCTCCTTAGGGGTCCTCCCTAAAATCCATACTAGACCCTTATCCGAGCATGCAGCCTGGGGGTCAAAAAAGCAAGTGGCCCCCCTCCTGGACCATACCAACCCACATGCTCTCAACATTTAGGAGGTGGGGGGCTCAGAGCCCCCCTGCCCCAAAGCACCTTGTCCCCAGTTTGATGGGGACAAGGACCTCTTCCCGACAACCCTGAGCAGTGGTTGTGGGGCTCTGCGGGCAGGGGGCTTATCGGAATCTAGAAGCCCTCTTCAACAAGGAGGCCCTCAGGCCCTATGTGAATGAACTCCTACCCATTCACCCCAAAAAAAGGCAGTGTAGTGTAAATAGAACCAAGAGATGGTTTTGATAAGCCCTTTATTAAAAATGAAGAATGTCCTCCCACCGTAGCTTCATTGTGTCTTCCCCCTCTGGTCTTCTCCCTCTGGTGGTGTGTTCATACATTTCAACTGTGGTTGGATACTCCAACATCAAGACTTCACTGACATAATTCCTTATTCTGATATAATGACCACAGCAGGCATGCAGATTCAGGAACACAAGTACAGATTCAGTCTCAGAGAGATATAACAATCTATTCTGTAGTAAATGCTCTAGCATCTACCAAAAACTATTTTCTATGCATTCTTTTTTTATTTTATTATTTATTTATACATACAGTATTAGTATCCAACAAAGCAGTGCATGATAAAACAAAAGCAACGTCTCCTAACAGGTTACATGTCATACAAGAAAGACTCGTACAGAGAATGTACACAAAATACAAAGTACAAGAGTACCAAATGAGTGTCAAATACCGTATGCCAGTAAAGGAGGTGTTTTCAAATATGGGAAGGTCCAGCTAATGGAAAGAACGAACCTAAAAGGTGAGGAAAAAAACCTGAGAAACGGCTATAAGCCATGTTGGTCATTAGATAGATAGTGCCTCTAGAGGCCGAGGAAATAAACAGAGATGTCTCCAAATTCCAGTACTGTTTTTTACCAGTCATATTACACGCAGTTTTCTAATGCCCCGTACACACGATCGGAAATTCCGTCAAAAAAAGTCCGATTTGAGCTTTTGGCCGGGAATTCCGACCGTGTGTAGGCTCCATCTGAATTTTTCTGTCGGAATTTCCACCAAGAAAAATTTGAGAGCTGGTTCTTGGAGGAAATTCCGATTGTCTGTATGCAATTCCGACGCACCAAAAACCACGCATGCTCGGAATCAAGTCGACGCATGCTCGGAAGCATTGAACTTAATGTTTCTCGGCTCGTCATAGTGTTGTACGTCACCGCGTTCTTGACGGTCAAAATTTGGTGTGACCGTGTATATGCATTTCAAGTTTGAGCCAAGATTCAGTCGGAAAAAAATCCACAGTTTTCTTGTCGGATTTTCTGATCGTGTGTACGCGGCATAAGAAGGAGAAGGGCAGGTCAGAACAGAAAAGGTGAGAGAATTGATATGCATTATTTTATCTCCTTTATATTTATTTACATTTCTTTCCCCCCTTTTATGATTGCTGATGGTTTGCTAAGTCATTCTGGTCCTGAAGTTAGTAGGGATTACACAAAGGAGCTCTGATGTGTACAGTATAAAATGGCCTTTGGAGAAAAGCAGATCGTTTACACGCTACAACGGCGCCTCATTGTCCACAGGATACAATTCAAGGTCCCAGTTCTATCATAAAAGGGTTTCAATAATCTTCCCATTTTCCTGGATCTCTTTCATTGTTTGTAAGTGAACTTTTGAGATAAAGCTTAGCTCTGATGCCGCGTACACACATCCGTTTTTCATGACGAGAAAAATTTCATTTTTTTTTTGGTCATTAAAAATGATCGTGTGTAGGCTCCAGAGCATTTTTCACAACGTGAAAAATGACCATAAAAAATTTGGAACATGCTCTAATTTTTCTCGTCGTTTTTCATGTCATTGTTTTTCTCGTCATGAAAAACGGCCGTGTGTAGGCTTTAACGACGTGAAAAAAATGCGCATGCTCAGAAGTTATGAGACGGGAGCGCTTGTTCTGGTAAAACTAGCGTTCGTAATGGAAATAGCACATTCGTCACGCTGTAACGGACTGAAAAGCGCGAATCGTCTCTCAACAAACTTTACTAACACGAGGATCAGCAAAAGCAGCCCAAAGGGTGGCGCCATCCGAATGGAACTTCCCCTTTATTTTGCCGTCGTACGTGTTGTACGTCACCGCGCTTTACTCGAGCATTTTTTTCCATGATAGTGTGTAGGCAAGGCAGGCTTGAGAAGAATCACGTCGAGAAAAACACCTTTTGTTTCATTGACATTAAAAACGGTCGTGTGTACGCGGCATTAGTCTCTTGTCCTCCCCGGTTACAATCCCTAGAACTTCTCGAATTTTTCTTAGGAGTGTTTTCCACATGCCAACAGACATTTATCAACCCTAGAGATATTTTTGGAAAAGCACATAAATTTTATTCCAACATATCATTTGCCTGGAAAATGCTTTTGGGAAACATTAAAAAGGCTTCAGGAGTTAAATATGCTTTAAGAAGAATTCCAGGTGTGGATGTTCTATACAGTTACATTGCTCAAGCTTGGGCCAATGTAATTAGGTATGTACCATACCTGGCCGATGCCCCTGGAAGCGGTGTCTACTTCAGTGATTTCCAGCTTTTAGAAGATTTGGCCAGGTATGGTATATGTATGGTTACATTGGTCCAAGCTGGACCAGTGTAACTATGGTATATTATACCATAATGATCACAAATTTTAGAAAGATGTAAACTTTGCTGAAGTGTAAAATTAAATAAAAAAGTGTATCAAATTATGTACTGTATGAGTATGGGAAAGCAACAATCATACCATGTGATATCAATATAGTTAAATAAATATTAATACAAACATGTTGTGCTGACCCTAAATTCATAAACACAAATATCAACTGAATAAAAATTCCCAATCGTAATAAATAAGTGAATAAAAATTCCAAAAAATATCCAATGACATTCAGTTTTCTTTTATGAGCGACCCATTTAACCTACGATACCTGTTAATATATAAGACAACTACCGTATATACTCGAGTATAAGCCGAGTTTTTAAGCACAATTTTTTGTGCTGAAAATGCCCCCCTCGGCTTATACTCGAGTCACCTTTTTGCGCCTGATATCCCGGACTTTGGGGAGCTGGTACCGGTACCAAACTTGGCACACATATAGCCCCACTCTTCCTCTACAAGTGTGCAAAGTTTCTTGTCCAGGGGACCTACGGCCGGGGAGCACTGATTTTTCAAAACCAGGCACCCCTTCCATAGACTCCCATGTTAAACGGTAATTTCTCTGGTGACTTTGGGGAACCGGTACCGGCCGGCCGTAGGTCTCCTGGACCCCAAACTTGGTACACATGTAGCCCCACTCTTTCTCTACAGGTTTGCAAAGTTTCTTGTCCAGGAGACTTACTGCCGGGGAGCAGCGATTTTTCAAAGCCGGGCACCCCTTCCATAGACTCCCATGTTAAACGTCAGACTAGTCATGGACACAGTGAGGCATGGACACAGTGAGGCAAAGTGAGGCACACCCTAGGCTTATACTCGAGTCAATACGTTTTCCCAGTTTTTGTGGTAAAATTAGGTGCCTCGGCTTATATTCGGGTCGGCTTATACTCGAGTATATACGGTATATATGATAAGTTTACTAGAGATAGCAATCAATCTCACCAGTGCCCTTTTGAGTTTATGTCAGTTACTGCATTCTGTTATTTTAAAGCTGGTTAAAAAGAAACAGCTTATGTTCTGATTAGGGCAGGCTCTATTGCCTCCCACCCCGCAGCACAGTTTGTTCCCAGTTGGGGTGTATGGGACAGGGGGCAATAACAATGCCGAATATTTAGGCATAAGGCCTAAACCAAAGCTCAAAAAGCTATCCGATTATGTTTGTTTACCAATGTAACATCCAGGTTCAAATGTATAACAGGTAATAATACAACTTCATATCCATTTTTATTTCTCTCTTTGTATGTACAAACTTCAATAAATATCATTGAAACTAAAAATTCCCAAAAATGTGAAGTAATAAAATTCAAAATTAGATTAGATGAAGTCCACCAACCTATGGTTTCCAGAAAGGCTTACCAGGCAGCCATTGTGAAGGAATGTGATGAGCATAATGTTAAACTAGAAAATATCTATTCTCTATGCATCTTTACTATACTATAAAGTCTACTGTATATTGCTTTTCCATGTACACCACTGCTGTAATTCTTCCTTACTCAAATCAGTTTCTAATACACCCCCTCCCACCGAAAAGACTGGAGAAGACAGAAAATGGCGGATGCCCCCTTCTCCCACACATCTTTGGAATGCGGAAATGAAGACAGATCAGAGGGACAACCAAGCTTGATCATCACATTTTTGTACTCTTCTTGTATTTCAGCCAATTAGATGTGGTTTGCAGGTTTACATTAACATAATAGTGACGTACCATGCTATGTGTAAAAGGTTTAGTACTGCCTGTAATAAATCATTAGATACGGAAGTAACGGTTCTGCACGGATGTGTCGAGGTCTTGCTTTCAGCATGCATGCAATGTTATCTAACCTTTACTATTCGGAACAGTAGTAGAATCCATATTAACCCCTTTGTGGTTAAACGACCATTACACCATGACCTTCTCATAATAGGAAGGTCAGGCAGCGCCTCTGCCCAAAATGGCTACTAGAAGTCTTTCCAGATAGTATCCTTCTAATGCTGGGATAGTGCCTTTCACCTGGGGTGCCTCAATGTGCTCTTGATCACGAGGTTATACTATCATACCCCAGGGGAGAAAAGAATCCACATATTATGTACCCATAAAAAATAATAGTTTATTAGAAAAGAGTTAAGCCCCATACACACGGTCGGACTTTTGCCCAACAAACTTCTTTTTAAGCAAGTTGGACCAACAATCCGACCGTGTGTACGCTCCATCGGACAAACTTTTTTCGTTTGGTTTTGGATTTCATCGGACAAAAGTTGGGTCTGCAAACGGACAAACTTTTGCCCAACAAAAGTCCGATGGAGCAAAGTCCTACTGTGTGTACAGATAACCATCGGACTTTAGTCCGAAGGACAAAACAACTAATATTAAAATCAACCAACAATAGCAGAAGTTGACCAAAGGGTGGCAGTAAAGATCAGAAAAGAGCAGAAAAAACACGTGATGTTGTAAGAAGTTTTAAGAAAGTTTGCAGAAAAGTCAGAGCGTGTGTATGCTATGGGTGTTCCCAACCAACTCCCTTCGGACAAAAATCCACGGAAAAGTCTGATGGAAGTCCGACCATGTGTACGAGGCTTTACGCTCACATTCAATATGAAACGTAATGGCATTAGTATAAACACTCCAGCCGGTCTACAAAATGGTTGCATGAAAACATCTGGTGGCGCGATGACGTCACAGCAGGCTTCTCTCTACGTGTTTCGTCACAACTGAGGTCTTGCCCTGAGAAGACTATGTAGGGCCGGTCTGGATAGATACTAATTCATGGATCATTTAGGAAATGCTTTCGGTAATCCAAAACATATTGCACAGTCAGATTGTAACCAAAGAAAAACATGAAATAGGGGCGCTTTAAAGTACACTTCTAAAACACTGATTGTGGAAAGTCTTTTACATAAAAAATCCAAGATAAAACAGTTGTAACGTTATATAAGACAAGTTATACAATTATATAAACAAGCCAGAATGTAAGGTCCATGGCCAGTTAAAGGTGGATGGGACTGAAAAGTAGTTTGCGACCAGAAAGCTGGTCACAAAGGAGAGTGGATGTCCTTTAACACCTGGGTAAAAATCAAAGTTACATATAACACTACAGTCCCCCCCTCCACAAGTACAGCTTCCCCCAGTACATATCTCTCCCTTATCAGTAAAACAGCTCTCCCCAGAACAGATCTCCCCCCCCCCCACCAGCAAAGCCAGCCATAGATGGTTTAAATCTCAGCTGGTTCACAGCAGGAACCAGCCGAGATTCAAATGGCTGAATGTACCCAAGTTGATTGCTCGATAAACTTGGATACAACCAGCCTGCCAGATTTTATATGTGATTATTGCTAGCGGCTGTTATAGCCACTAGCAATAATCACTGTGTTCTTGCGGAAGCTGCCAGGAGAACACAGTGGCTTTGTAGGAGGGATTCCCCTGTCAGCACTGTCTGCAACCCTTGGTTGCAGAAAAAAAATTTGCTACTTCCATTGCCAGCCTAAGACACCTCCCCCCAATACAGATTCCCCCCTCACCAATACAGCTCTCACCAGTATAGCTCCCCCAGAACAGATCCCCCCACCAATAAAGCTCCCCCTCCCAATAGTACAGCTCTACGCTCCTGGACAGCTCCCGCCAGTACAGATCCTCCCCTAGTCATATCACCCCCTTTAATGCTGCATACACACAACCGTTTTTCATGACGAGAAAAATGCAATTTTTTAATTTGGTCATTAAAAACGATCGTGTGTGGGCTCCAGAGCATTTTTCACGACGTGAAAAATAGCCATTAAAAATTTGGAACATGCTCTAATTTTTCTCGTCGTTTTTCTCGTCATGAAAAACGGCCGTGTGTAGGCTTTAACGACGTGAAAAAAACACGCATGCTCAGAAGCAAGTGATGAGACCGGAGCTCTCGTTCTGGTAAAACTAGCGTTCGTAATGGAGATAGCACATTCGTCACGCTGTAATGGACTGAAGAGCACGAAGCTGAAAAGCGCGAATCGTCTCTCACCAAACTTTACTAACACAAGGATCAGCAAATGCAGCCCAAAGGGTGGCGCCATTCTAATGGAACTTCCCCTTTATAGTGCCGTCCTACATTTCGTACGTCACCGCGCTTTACTCGAGCATTTTTTTTCACTATAGTGTGTAGGTAAGGCAGGCTTGAGAAGAATCACGTCAAGAAAAACTTAGTTTTTTTCAATGACATTAAAAACGGTCGTGTGTACGCGGCATAAGAAATTCACTTACCAGACCAGGCATTTCAGAGTGAGATGAAGTCGTCACTCCATTGTCTTGTGTGACTAAAGCCGAGGAGGAGATAAGAAGAGCCTCCTTCCCTCTGGACTGCCACTGCTTGTCTTTGAGTTCTGACAGGTGGCAGGAGTGGCAGCTGCAGTGCTTCCGCTCTGCAGGCTGTCAGTGGTAGTTGTAATGCTGGGGGCACTCTGGGGGTCTTGAACCCCCTTATCCCCCACCTTATCTATAGTACATACTGCCATGGCTAAACTTCAGCTTTCAGCAAAAAAAAAAGAAGAAAAAGTAGCTGTGCTTGCCCTTCAGTAGACACCAGCTGTCCAGTGCCTTGCCATTTGGTCATATGACAAGCCACCATGCCATCCTGGAGACAGGTTTCTAAAGAAAAAGTATTTCATGCCACCTTAAAAAAATGGGCTTGGATAGCAGTGAGCCTGGCCACATAGAATTTGAATCTCCTGGATCACTACAGTGCTTGGGCCTACAGTACCCTTCTATTATAATGACCTGCCTGTTTACATACTATGAAAACTGAAGGAGAAAACACAAAAGAGGACACAGGTTGCAAAGGATGTAACAGGGACATAGTAAATTATACTAGACGCCAGATTCTCAGGTGAACTGTATACCAAAAGACAATTGTGCAGCTAAGATATATTTAAAAAAAACTAATTGATAAAATGTTCAAAAAGTGATACACCTTTATCGTGCAGAGGAATAAAATGTACGGGAAAAATATAAAGGAGACTGCTAATCTACATCTGATTGGTAAGCATTATTACCATAATTAATATTTATGTTTTGGATTTAACAGCTTGAATCATTTTAATAAGTTTAGGGGTTCATGGGACTGTTTATTGGTTCATGAGGTCAGGAGGTCTCAGGGTTCTCTAATGCCGCGTACAGACGATCGGACATTCCGACAACAAAACCGTGGATTTTTTTTCTGACGGATGTTGGCTCAAACTTGTCTTGCATACACACGGTCACACAAATGTTGTCGGAAATTCCGATCGCCAAGAACGCGGTGACGTACAACACTACAATGAGCCGAGAAAAATGAAGTTCAATGATTCTGAGCATGCGTCAAATTGATTCTGAGCATGCGTAGGATTTTTGTACGTCGGAATTGGATACACACGATCGGAATTTCCGACAAGAACTTTTGTTGTCGGAAAAATTGAGAACCAGCTCTCAAACATTTGTTGTTGGAAATTCAGCAAATGTCCGATGGAGCCTACACACGGTCGGAATATCTGACCAAAAGCTCACATCGAACATTTGTTGTCGGAATGTCCGATCGTGTGTACGCGGCATTATAGCGATATTACAGCCAAAACAAAAAAAATGCAATATATTTCAGCTTAACAATCATAAGATGTGGTGGCTGCATTATTTTTCTTTTTTTTTTTTAAGCCTCTGTTTTCACCTGGTGATCTGGCCAATAACACATCTTCTGTATTGGTGTGCCTCCACTCTGGAGGAAAGAGCACAGTGGGAAAATTTTGAAAGCAGCTTATTCATTCAGGAATTAGGATGGGGGAGGGGGAGTGTCAGGCTTATTGTACATGGGACGTTTTACAGCCTCTCCTGAACGATTTAAAGCGGAGTTCCACCCAAAAATGGAACTTCCACTTTTTGGAATATTCCCCCCCTCCGGTGTCACATTTGGCACCTTTCAGGGGGGGGGAGGGAGCAGATACCTGTGTAATACAGGTATTTGCTCCCACTTCCGGGCATAGATCATCGCAGTGACCTACGCCACGTAGGGTGACCACGTGCCCCGGATTGCCCGGGACAGTCCCGCATTTTGCAGATCTGTCCCGGGCACCTTCATTCCAGGACAATACAGTGTCCTGGAATGAAACTGACACAGCCACCCCCCGGGCCAATCTGATGCCTCCAAAAAAAAGGCCGCCACATCACTGCTTTACTCACTGACAGTACTTGTCCTGGCCGGGAATGCCTGGAGGAGCACAATCCCGCCCCCTGTTTGTGATTGGAGAAATCATAAATCCCACCTCTTGTGTCCAGTCACTGTGCTGCGATTCGTTACAGCACAAGCTGATTTTTGGGAAGGGGGGGGTGTCCCTGAATGGTAGTTTAAAAATTTGGTCACCCTAACGCCACGTCCGTCGCCTACTTCGCCCCCCCCCCCCCCCCCGCGCTGTCTTCTGGGAGACACACAGGTCCCAGAAGACAGCAGGGACCAGTGGGAATGCGCAGCGCGAGTTGCGCATACGCAGTAGGGAACCAGGAAACGAAGCCCCAAGACTTCACTTCCTGATTCCCTTACCGAAGATGGCGGTGCCTCCACCCGAGACCCGAGGGAGAGATTGGCTTCGGGTGCCAACATCGTGGGCGCCCAGGACAGATAAGTGTCCATATATTAAAAGTCGTCAGCTGCAGTATTTGTAGCTGCTGACTTTAAAACAAAAAAAAAAATTGGCGGACCTCCGCTTTAACTTGACAGATAGTAACCAACGTTTAAAAATGCCGCGTTTAGCTGCGTTTGTGTTTAGAAACATATTTTTTTTTAAATAGTCAAAAATGTAAAGTGGAAACTAATCGCGGCTAACGCCAGTTACCGCGTTTACAAGCGTTTGGCATTTCAAATGCCTCTGAACATCCGTCCTGAACACATTTTTTTGCTTTCCAAGAAATGCTTCTAATACTCAACTGCCTGGAAAACGACTATAAACGACCCTGTGTACATGTACTGATAAGATAACATAGAGGAGAGTTCAGGGGCAGCTGAAAAAAACACCCAACTGCTCCTAAACCTCCCTTTACCAGCAGTGTACATGAAGACTTACATGTACTAGCAGAATTAGATACACTTATGTCTCGTACACACGATCGGATTTTCTGCCGAGATGATAAACTCAGACGGATTTTTCCAAAGGAATTCCATTCAAGCTGTCTTGCACACACACTGTCACACCAAATTCCAACCGTCAAGAACGCGGTGATGTACAACCCTACGACGAGCCGAGAAAAATTAAGTTCAATGCTTCCGAGCATGCGTCGACTTGATTCTGAGCATGCGTGTTTTTTTCTCCGTCGGAGTTCCACACAGACGTACAGAATTTCCGATAGGAATTTTTTCCATCGGAAAAAAAGAGAACATGTTCTCTTTCTAAATTCCGACGGAAAAAAGTCAGATGGGGCACACACACACGGTCGGAATATCCGATGAAAAAATTCCGTCTGACTTTTTCCATCAGAAATTCCGATCGTGTGTACAAGGCATAAGGCCCCTTTCACATGGGCGGCTGTTCTGCCGCAGTTAAAAGCATTTTGTTTTGTTATTTTGAAATTCAGAGAATCCTGGCACAGAGTTCACTTGCAGTTGTACATTGCAATTAGCTGCGTTTAGCTGCGTTGGAACATTCTTGCCATTTCTGATGTGCTTCCTGCTGTTTTTCTTTCCTTGTTGCCACTGCTATCTGCAGGTGAAATAGTACACTGCGATTACCTCCAGTTATGTGCAGATAGCTGCAATAAATCGGTCCTGGACGCAGTCAAATTTTTTTTTTTTAACCGCACCAAACACCATGTAACGAAACTGTTGCTAAACGCAGTGTGTGAATGGGGCCATAGGAAAGCATTGTCTGAGTTTAGCTGCGGTAGATAACTTCATCTATCCACAGCTAAAAGCTGAATTCTATCCGCTCGTGTGAAAGGGGCTTAATGCCTTGTACACACGATAGGATTTTCCGTCCCAAAAAAGTTGGATGTGAGCTTTTGGTCAGATACTCCAACTGTGTGTAGGCTCCATCCAACATTTTCTGTCAGAATTTCCGCCAGCAAAAGACTGAGAGCAGGTTCTCTATTTTTCCGACGGAAAAAGTTCTTGTCGGAAGTTCCGCTCGTCCTTTATGCAATTCCGACGCGCAAAAAAACACGCATGCTCAGAATCAAGCAGAAGAGCCAAACTGCCTATTGAACTTCATTGATCTTGGCTCGTCGTACGTCTTGTACGTGTAGCGCACACCCTCTCCCCACTCCCCTCTAATAAAGTTTTCCAACTCGCACTGTCTCTGGTCTAGGGGTATGATAGGGGAGGGAGAGGGGTGAGCTACGCCAGGCTTCCACCACAGTTGTGTATGTGGTCTCAGCAATGTCTCTTGTTACCTTCGGGTCTGTGCTGTGCATCGGATCCTTCCTCCAAGAGTCTCCTTTAACCTTGTCCGCCAGAAATTGAGCCCCACACCGTTAAAGTCCAACACTCCTTTATTTAGAACATAACATGGACTCCCTTGGCTACAGAACAGAAAAGGAGGTGTGTGTACGAATAGGCCCAGACACAAGTTCGATCCTCCACTCTCCTCCCTGAGAGTGGGTTATGGTCTCCGCACGAGGGGAATTCACCTTCCGGACGGTCTCCGACAAGAGACTCACCCGTCACCGGCAGTCTGCTGCACCGGGTCTTCAGATGAGGAGCTCTTCCCGGTCCATTACGCCCACCTCGGATTCAGGCATCCATCCCCGGAGTGCCTTATGATCCTTCCCTCGCGGAACTCAGTGTTGGGCACTGAGCTCCGGACCTCCATCCAAGTACCTCACCCCAGGACTAAAGGTGCCCGAGGTGGAACACGATCTCCGGTGGTCCTCTAGGCCTAGGCCGCCTAGAGGATGGACGCGAACCACCGTTCACATGCTAAAGGTGCCTGGGACGAAGACCCCGTGACCAAGATGGCCGGCCCCCTTTATACCCTCTCCCAGCAAGCACGGCGGGTTCCCCGCCCCACCATACCGCTGCCGAGAGAGGACAAAAGGGAGGCTCAGCACACAGCGATATCCGTCCGTCAGCCCATGGCGACAGCGCCATCCAGTGGGCCGCCGGAACATACCACCGGTGTCACCGAAAGATTCAAAATTTACCCCGGGAAAGTAAGTACCCGCTACATACGTCACCGCGTTCTTGATGTTCGGAATTTCAGACAAGATTCGTGTGACCGTGTGTATGCAACACAAGTTTGAGCCAACATTCCGTCTGAAAAAAACATGTTTTTCTTGTCGGAATTTCCGATCGTGTGTACAGGGCATAAGGCTTAATGTACACGGGACATTTTTACAACCTCTCCCAAACGATTTAACTTAACAGATAGTAACCGATGTTTAAAACGTCCGTTTTGCCGCGTTTACATGCCGCGTTTGCATTTAGAAGCGTTTCTAAAAAGAAATAGGCAAAAATGCCTGTAAACGAAATGCGGGTTACCGCGTTTAGCCAAGTTTAGAAGCGTTTGGCGCTTGAAATGTCTCTAAACTCGGCGTCTGAACTCATATTTTTTTTCTTTCCAAAAAAAGCCTCTAAACTCAACTGCCTATAAACGACCCTGTGTACATGTACTGATAAGATAACATAGAGGAGCGTTCAGGAGCAGTTGAAAAAAATGCCCAATTGCTCCTAAACGTCCGTTTACCAGCAGCAGTGTACATGAGGCCTAACAAATTAAAGCTGAACTCCAGTTAACAGTTACAGGAACAGTTTTTTTCTTCTTTTGGGATAGAAGTTTTTTTATATAAATAAAAGGTGACCATTGTAAGCACCCCTGTCAGTGATAAATGGTTTGTCTCAACCCTGTAACTACTACGTCTGCAGGACAGCTTGTTCTGTTGAAAAATAACAGACTGTCACTGCACTTGAAAACGAACATTGATTTGACCCCACTAACGATTAGAAAATCGAGCAAACGTTGTTAAAACATATTATTTCAAACCAATTTTACTCAGACTTTTCTCCAGGGCTGAGTGCCTTTGTACTTAGTATTCTAGTGAAGGGATATCATGCCTCATGTATAATAAATGCAGCAAGTAGTGAACTATTCAGCAGACACACAGCTCAGTTCAGGGTTATTGTGAGTCATAAGGGCTTCCCCTATGCCGTATGGCGTCACCGATCTCCAGACACCTGGCTGCAGTGCGGGTGGGAAGGAGGGAGGAAACGCAGAACCAGTTTGATCCGACTTCTAATCTTCTGCTTACACTATGACTCTTGCATGAGAAATCCTGCAATATATACCTTTGTCCTGGAGACACTAGGAAACAAAATCCTCCCCCATTAGTGCTGAGCTGGACTTTATATTCTTCTGTTACAGCTACACAAATGACAGATATTACAATGAACTGGTAAAAAAGAACATGAACAAATAAAGGGTATAGCAAGGGTAGTTGGCACACACAAGGACTTGATACCAAGGCCTCATGCCCACGGACATTTTAAAAAACGGGCTGTAAAGCTAGTACAGACGCCAGGAAAAAAGCGGCGTTTTTAACACAATTTTTTCCGTCATTTTGCATTGAATTCAATGCACGTTTCCCCATGCTAGCTTTCAGCCGCGTTTTTCTTTCTCTATTCAAAATCAATGGTTGCCTATGGGAGCCCATTGATTTGAATAGAGGTCGCACCAGAAGTCGGATCAAGATGATCCGACTTGCGGGGTGACTCATGTGCGGAGAACCTTGAAGGGAAACCCTGCGAAAATTTTAAAGAAAATTAGCGTGAGGTTCCCCCCCAGGACGATATCAGACTCTTCGGTCTGGTATGGATCTTGAGGGGAAGCCCCCACACCAAAAAAAAAATGGCGTGGGGGTTCCCCCAGGATCCATACCAGACCCTTATCCGAGAACGCAGCCCGGCAGGTCAGGAAAGGGGGGCGAGCGAGCCCCCCCCACCCCCTCCTAGACCATACCAAGCCACATGCCCTCAACATGGGGGGGTTGGTGCTTTGGGGCAGGGGGAGAACTGCGCCCCCCACCCCAAAGCACCTTGTCCCCATGTTGATGAGGACAAGGGCCCTTCCCGACAACCCTGGCGGTTGGTTGTCGGGGTCTAGGGGGGGCTTATCGGAATCTGGGAGCCCCCTTTAATAAGGGGCCCCCAGATCCCACCCCCCCACCCTATGTGAATGAGTATGGGGTACATCGTACCCCTACCCATTTACCTGGGGGAAAAAAGGGTAAAAAAAACCACACTACACAGGTTTTAAAAGGAATTTATTAGGCAGCTCCGGGGGTTCTTTTCCTTCCGACTTCGGGGGTCTCTTCCGACTTCGGGGGTCTCTTGTCCCGGTCTCTGGTTCTTCTGCCGGGCTCCTCCGATATCTTCTGCCGCTCTTTTGCTAGCGTTGGCCCGGTCTTCTCTTTCCCTCTTCTCTTCTTCCGATGTTGACTCGATGGTCTCTCCCGCTGTAATGCTGTGTGCGAGGTGCGACTTTTATAGGCATGGGGCGTGGTCACCGGGTGATGTCACAGTGACCCCGCCCCTTATGGCGTCACAGTCCCATCATGCCCCTGGACTGTGACGCCATAAGGGGGCGGGGTCGCCGGGTGATATCACCCGATGACCACGCCCCATGCCTATATAAGTCATTGCGAACCGCACACACGGCATTACAGCGGGGGAGAGCGTTGTGTCAACATCGAAGAAGAGAAGAGGGAAGAAGACGGCAGAAAAGAACGGGCCTACGCTAGCAAAAAGAGCGTCAGAAGATAGCAGAGGAGCCCGGCAGAAGAACCAGAGACCGGGAGAAGAGAGCAGAGAAGTCGGAGAGACCCCCGAAGTTGGAAGAGACCCTCAAAGTCGGAAGAGACCCCCGAAGTCGGAAGGAAGAGACCCCCAGAGCTGCCTAATAAATTACTTTTAAAACCTGTGTAGTGTGTTTTTTTTTACACTTTTTCCCCCAGGTGAATGGGTAGGGGTACGATGTACCCCATACTCATTCACATAAGGTGGGGGGGCCGGGATCTGAGGGTCCCCTTTATTAAAGGGGGCTCCCAGATTCCGATAAGCCCCCCGCAGACCCCAACAACCAACAGCCAGGGTTGTCGGGAAGGGCCCTTGTCCTCATCAACATGGGGACAAGGTGCTTTGGGGTGGGGGGGTGCAGTGCCCCCCCTGCCCCAAAGCACCAACCCCCCCATGTTGAGAGCATGTGGCTTGGTATGGTCTAGGAGGGGGGCGCTCGCTCGCCCCCCTTTCCTGACCTGCCGGGCTGCGTACTCGGATAAGGGTCTGGTATGGATCCTGGGGGAACCCCCACGCCATTTTTTTTAGTGTGGGGGCTTCCCCTCAAGATCCATACCAGACTGAAGGGTCTGGTATCGTCCTGGGGGGAACCTCACACATTTTTTTTAACATTTTTGCGGGGGTTCTCCTTAAAGGTTCTACGCACACGAGTCGCCCCGCAAGTTGGATCATCTTGATCCGACTTCTGGTTCAACCTCTATTCAAATCAATGGGCTCCCATAGGGAACCATTGATTTGGAATAGAGAAAGAAATGCCGGACGAGGCTTAACACACCCAGTTAAGCGGCAAACCTGCTAATTTTACTGTTAAAAAAAACGTAAAATGCAAAACTTCGATGGGTGTAACAACATGTTCGCTTGCCCCCTTCACAGTGTATCTTAAAGCCTCATGCCCACGGACGTTTTTACAGCCGCGTTTTTGAGCGTTTTTTACAGCTTAAAAACGCCTGTCCATGTTAGTCTATAGCTTCATGCCCACCTAGACGTTTTTGAGCTGCAAATAGCATAGACGTTTTTAGGCTGTAAAAAAAATCCAGGACCAGTGCGTTCCTCAGCGTCGGCGTTAGGCATAAAAAAACGCAAAGCGTCAAAAAACGCGCGCAAAAAAAGGTTTTTTTTCAAAAAAATAAATAAAAAAATTATACAATAACATGGACAGGCGTTTTTAAGCTGTAAAAAAACGCGGCTGTAAAAACGTCTGTGGGCATGAGGCCTTATTGTGGAGGAGTGCGGGGTGTAGCAAGATGGCGGCGACGAAACGTCACTTCCGTTACCAATTCTGACGGGTCGCCTAATCTGATGGAACACCAGCACTGATGTAGTTTAGGCTTTAGCAGGTGCCTACTGGAAGATCCAAAATCCTCTATAAAGAGACTCTGTTATTCAATCTAAAAAATAATGCTGGTGTAAAGGACAAACACATAGAGGTGTGTCCCAAATATTACTTTTGGCAAACCAGGATGATGGGCAGCCTCGCTGACCAATAGGAATGTGCAAGAGGCAGAAAGAGATGGGCAAGCTTCAGGAAGTGCCCAATCTTTACTATCATAATGGTTCTGTACTCAGATGTGTACCCAAGGGTACTCTTACACTACATCTTGAGGTGCAAGTTTAGATTAACAATTGCCCTTTATCTTGCTATGATTAAAGTAGAACCTAAGCCAAATAGTTTTTTACTTTGGATAGAGTAAAGTCAGCATTAGACGGTTTGAATCTTGGCCAGTTCCTGCTGAACCGATTGGAACCATGTTTGGGTAACATGAATGTACTCAAGCCGATTGATGGATCAACGTGGGTACAACCAGCCTGACAGATTTTACATGTAATTATTGCTAGCAACTGTTTTAACTGCTAGCAATAATCACTTGTATTCTCCCAGCAGGAACGGCTTCCCTTGCCCCCGCCGGGGGAACACAATTGCTCGGCGGGAGGGACTCCCCTGTCAACATTCATGGTGGCAGGAATGAAATTTGCTCCATCTATGGCTGGCCAAAGGGAGGGCTATACCCCCTGTCAAGTTTATTTTTTGCCATCTGTGTCCTATTTGGAAGATTTACCTTTGTTTCCGGTCCCTGACTAAAAGTAAGAGAAAATGTCCTCAAAGTAAGTGAATCCCTGGTTGCCACCAGAACTAATGCCCCCATTTGAAGACTTTACCTCTGTAGCGCCCCCCCCCCAATATTTGGGGGCGCTATGCTTAAATTCAAGGGTAGTATGTCTGAGCCAGTAGTTGGGCTCAGACATATTGAGTGTTCTAAATTTGCTTCTGCTCTGGGTGTGATGCTACCTGGCAGTAATGTTCCCTGTTCGCCTGTAGGTGGCTCTGTCACCACCGGCATAGGTTGAACTACAGGGGGTATCACAACACCTTGGGTGTCCTTTCTCGGCAGCCGTGCAGTGGGCGTGGTCTACCCGCTGTGCATGCTCAGAGGGGGTACATAAGGGGCAGACGCCATTGAAGTTCGTTCCTGAGGGGGTTCGTTCCTAAAGGGCCTGATCTGTGTGCGTGCCTCGTGGCCCACATGGCACGAGGTGCGTGTGTGTTCTGGCCCCGGGCACCTTCAGCCCGAGGCTACATCGCTACCTGTTAGGCCCAGCTCTGCTGGCTGAGGCCTATATCTTTGGAAGGGATCCTGAGCTACCCATCTGCGGGAAGCCCACGCTTAGGGAAGGAAACCAGGGGAGGATCTGCCCCAGAGGAGACTAGCGACGGTACTGCTGTCTCGGGAGGAGGCCTGGAGCTCACCTAAGGAGGGATCCATCATCATTACAAGCCCTGCAATAAGCCAATCCGGGATAAAGGTTCTTTCACTATTGCTTGGCTGGGAGGACTTTTAATAATCCTGTGGCAGAGGATTCCTGATCGTATCCCTAGTTCTCAAGAGAAATATTGATTCGTGCTTCATCCCGGCTGCTAGGACCCTTTAAACTGGACTATCCGGGTGAGCAATACCCACTCAGGCTTTAGTGGCGACGATTGTAACTTTAGTGCTGCGTACCTGAACCTTCCCCTGTTTTTCTCTCGTATCCTACTTTCCTCTCAAGTTTCCTCAGCAAAAAGTAAATAAAGCCTGACTGTTTTGGATTTTATATTTGTGTGGCCATTGGCCTTCCTGAGACTTTCAACACGCTGACAACGGAAGCCTTGGAGGTAGTTTGCAGACCCAACAAAACCAGCCGGTCCCTTAAATTGGGGTAAGTGCTACACCTCTGTTCCTATTCTGGGGATAACCCAAAATTTGGGGGTTTTCTTTCACTTTCGGTAAACATGACAAATAGAGAGGGTGAATTTCCCTAATGGTGGCACAGATAGCACTAAAAACTTGATAGATGTTCTAATCTCTCTCCACTTTGTTAAAACCCTAATTAACCTCATCCTGAAACATTAATAAAAGAGGGTTATCAGCTTTTATGTGTTCTAGCTTACTAATAAAGTAAATATTTTAATGTAGCTTGGCCTGCTGTTGATCTAACTGATTCACCACATCCTGAGCCTTCCCTCCTTGGCCATTACTATCAATTACAGCTTGAAGTCACCGGAACTCTTAACGATCCTAATGTCTACGGAGGTCTGTCTGAATGGTAAACACATTTGAAATGGTTGGAGGTAGGGAAAGGAGTGCTTGGAACCTCAAATAACTGAATTTGGGTGTGCATTTAAGGGTAACAGAAATAATTAAAACAAATAATAATAATTGAGGAAGGTGTTATTGAGCCTGGTGAAATTGTATCATTGCACATCATTATCACATCTCCGTCCATTGGAGGGATGATGCTACACCACACCGAATACAAATGCACGCCACACTTTTCAAATATTTATTTGTAACAAATGTTGAAAACCATTTATAATTTTCCTTCCACTTCACAATTATGTGCCATCACATAAAATCCCAATAAAATAAATACAAATTTTAAGTTGTAATATGACAAAATGTGGAAAATTTCAAGGGATATGAATACCTTTTCAAGGCACTGTAGTACGTAAGCCTGCACTTCCGGGTCTGGGGCGAGAATGCGCGCCTGCCGTCGACCTGCTCCCGCTGTGATTATACACAACAGGAGCTGATCTATGGGTACCGCAGACTCGATGTCCGCTGGCACCCACCGATCATTAGGCAGAGAGCCAGAACGGCAATCTGCCTATGTAAACAAGGCAGATCGCCATTCTGTCAGTAAGCAGGAGCATAGATCAAAGCCTTCCCATAGTCAAAGCACCTCCCCCACAGTACATAAGCACTGGCTAGGCACACAGTTAACCCTTTGATGGCCCCTGATAATAACCTCTTCCCCGCCAGTGTCATTAGTACAGTGCATATTTTTTTACACTGATCACTGTATTAGTGTCACTGGTCTCCAAAAAGTGTCAAAAGTATTAGTTAGCGTCCAATTTGTCCACCACAATATCGCAGTCCTGCTATAAGTCGCTGATCACCACCATACTAGTAAAAAAATGTTTTTTTTTTAAATTCCATAAATATATCCAATTGTATGTAGATGCTATAAGCTTTTGCGCAAACCAATCAATATCCGCTTATTGGGAATTTTTTTTACCCAAAATTATATAGCAGAATACATATTGGCCTAAATTGATGAAGAAATTTTATTTTTTTAATTTTTTTTATTGGATAGGTTTTATAGCAGAAAGTAAAACATTTTTTTTTTTTTCAAAATGTTTGTATTTTTTTGTTTAAATACCACCAAAAGAAAGCTCTGTTTGTTGGAAAACAAGGACATAAATTTTATTTGGGTACAGCATCGCACGACTGCACAGTTGTCAATTAAAATAACGCAGTGCCATATCACAAAAATGGCCTGGTCACGCAAAAGTCCCTTATTTTACACACAAAACAGAATTACTGTCATATGTATCAAGTTATGTGTCACTTATTATACACACAGAACAGGATTGCTGTACATGTAATTTGTATCGAGTCAGTTAAAGCGTTTTGCAGTTGTGCCGCTTCTTCAGAACATTTACTCATACAAGACAGATATCCACTGTAAAACATCCTATATCTATAGTTGAAAAAAGGAAAAACATACAATAAATATGGATTCCATGCCATAGGAAATGCAGAGTGACCATGCCATAGAAATGCAGAGTGACCATTGCCATAGTTAATGCAGAGTGACCATTGCCATAGAAATGCAGAGTGACCATTGCCATAGAAATGCAGAGTGACCATTGCCATAGAAATGCAGAGTGACCATTGCCATAGAAATGCAGAGTGACCATGCCATAGAAATGCAGAGTGAACATGCCAAAGAAATGCAGAGTGACCATTGCCATAGAAATGCAGAATGACCATGCCATAGTAAATGCAGAGTGACCATGCCATAGTAAATGCAGAGTGACCATGCCATAGTAAATGCAGAGTGACCATGCCATAGTAAATGCAGAGTGACCATGCCATAGTAAATGCAGAGTGACCATTGCCATAGAAATGCAGAATGACCATGCCATAGAAATGCAGAGTGACCATTGCCATAGAAATGCAGAGTGACCATTGCCATAGAAATGCAGAGTGACCATTGCCATAGAAATGCAGAGTGACCATGCCATAGAAATGCAGAGTGAACATGCCAAAGAAATGCAGAGTGACCATTGCCATAGAAATGCAGAATGACCATGCCATAGTAAATGCAGAGTGACCATGCCATAGTAAATGCAGAGTGACCATGCCATAGTAAATGCAGAGTGACCATGCCATAGTAAATGCAGAGTGACCATGCCATAGTAAATGCAGAATGAACATGCCATAGTAAATGCAGAGTGACCATTGCCATAGAAATGCAGAATGAACATGCCATAGTAAATGCAGAGTGACCATTGCCATAGAAATGCAGAATGACCATGCCATAGTAAATGCAGAGTGACCATGCCATAGTAAATGCAGAGTGACCATGCCATAGTAAATGCAGAGTGACCATTGCCATAGAAATGCAGAATGAACATGCCATAGTAAATGCAGAGTGACCATGCCATAGTAAATGCAAAGTGACCATTGCCATAGTAAATGCAGAGTGACCATTGCCATAGAAATGCAGAATGAACATGCCATAGTAAATGCAGAGTGACCATTGCCATAGAAATGCAGAATGAACATGCCATAGTAAATGCAGAGTGACCATTGCCATAGAAATGCAGAATGAACATGCCATAGTAAATGCAGAGTGACCATTGCCATAGAAATGCAGAATGACCATGCCATAGTAAATGCAGAGTGACCATTGCCATAGAAATGCAGAGTGACCATGCCATAGTAAATGCAGAGTGACCATGCCATAGAAATGCAGAGTAAACGTTGCCACAATTGCAGCCTTACCTGATGTTATCTCTTCCACCTACGGTAACAGAAGACAGAGCAGCCCGAGCGGCTGAATGCTCTGTTTTCTGTCTGAGGAACCAGCCGGAAGATCCCCTGGCGGGGGGTTTGGAAGTCTATCCCCCGCTCTCCTGCCTCTCTTCCGGTGGTGACGGGAGGCGATGCGAGCGGTGGCAAGGGCGGTGCCAGCGGCAACGGGGGGCGGTGCCAGCAGCGGCGGGGAGCGGTGCCTGTCATATATTCGCACTATAAGATGCAGGGATATTTTCCCCCATTTTTCTGGGGGGAAAAAAGTGGGTCTTAAGCCCTGTACACATGATCGGTTTTACAGATGAAAACAATCCGATGGACTTTTTTCATCGGACAAACCGATCGTGTATGGGCCCCATCGGTCTTTTTTCCATCGGTGTTAAAAAGTAGAACATGTTTTAAATTTATCGGATGGAAAAAAAACTATAGCAAATTACTATCGTCTGTGGGGAACTCCATCGGATAAAAAACCCACGCATGCTCAGAATCAAGTCGACGCATGCTCAGAAGCATAGAACTTCATTTTTCTTGGCTCGTCTGAGTGTTTTACGCCACGGCATTTGGGACGATCGGTTTTTTGACTGATGGTGTGTAGGCAAGACTGATGGAAGTCAGCTTCATCGGATTTCCGATGGAAAAAATCCATAGGAAATCCGATCGTGTGTACAGGGCTTTATAGTCCGAAAAATACGGTACTTACAAATAGAACATGAATGTGCAGAGGACCAATCACATCTTCCCAGGCTGTGGGAAGGTATAGGAGGGAACCAATAATGGGGAAACAAGTGAGCCCGCACACAGTGCATCCGGAAAGTATTCACAGCACTTCACTTTTTCCACATTTTGTTATGTTACAGCCTTATTCCAAAATGGATTAAATGTATTATTTCCCTCAAAATTCTACAAACAATATCCAATAATGACAATGTGAAAGAAGTTTGTTTGAAATCTTTGCAAATTTATTAAAAATAAAAAACAGAAAAATCCCATGTACATAAGTATTCACAGCCTTTGCCATGACACTCAAATTTGAGCTCAGGTTCATCCTGTTTCCACTGATCATCCTTGAGATGTTTCTAAGGCCGAGTTCACACTGGGGCGACAAACGCTCCGACATTGGGAGCTCATGTCGCATGACGTGTGAAAATCAATGTTTCCCTATGGGAGCCGTCTTAACTGGTCCGACACATGTCCGTCCGACTTTGAAAATGCTCCCTGTACTACTTCGGTCCGACTTTGATCCGACTTCAGCCCATTGACTATCATTGAAGTCGGATCAAAGTCGGACCGCAGTCTTGCATGATCCGACTTTGGCATGCGACTTGTGCTGTGCTGCTCTTGAGGGGGAACTCCAGGCCAAATTTTAAATAAAAAACCGGCATGGGTTCCCCCTTCAGAAGCATACCAGGCCCTTGGGTCTGGTCTGGATTTGAAGGGGAACCCCTACGCTGAAAAAACAGCGTGGGGGTCCCCCCCAAAATCCAAACCAGACCCTTATCCGAGCACGCAACCTGGCAGGCTGCAGGGGAAGAGGGGGGGACGAGAGAGCGGCCCCCCTCCCTCCTGAACCGTACCAGGCCGCATGCCCTCAACATGGGGGGGTTTGGTGCTCTGGGGCAGGGGGGCGACCTGCGGCCCCCCCACCCCAAAGCACCCTGTCCCCATGTTGATGAGGACAGGGCCTCTTCCCGACAACCCTGGCCGTTGGTTGTCGGGGTCTGCGGGTGGGGGGGCTTATCGGAATCCCCCAGATCCCGGCCCCCCACCCTATGTGAATGAGTATGGGGTACATCATACCCCTACCCATTCACTTGGTGGAAAAAAAATGTCAATAAAAAACACACACAGCTTTTTTAATTAATTTATTGCACAGCTCCGGGGGTCTCCACGCTCTCCGGTTCTTTCTTCTGCCGGGCCTCCGCTATCTTCTTCCAGCTCTTTTGCTAGCGGGTCCCGGTCTTCTCCGTCGCCTTCTTCTTCTCCCGCTCTCCGGTTCTTCTCTCGCTCTCCGGTTCTTTCTTCCGCCGGGCCTCCGCTATCTTCTTACAGCTCTTTTGCTAGCGGAGAGGCCCAGTCTTCCCGTCGTCTCGTCCGGCTCTCCGTTGTCCTTCTGCCGGCCCCTCCACTATCTTCTTCCAGCTCTTTTGCTAGTGGAGGGGCCGGTCTTCCCGTCACCCGGAGCATGTGACTGTGACATCATGAGAAGCCTATATTAATTCAGGGCGGAGCGAACAGCCAGTATTACAGCGGGAGGAAGCGACGTGTCAACATCGAGGAGGAGAAGAGAGAAGAAGACGGCGACGGGAAGACCGGCCCCTCCACTAGCAAAAGAGCTGGAAGAAGATAGTGGAGGGGCCGGCAGAAGGACAACGGAGAGCCGGACGAGACGACGGGAAGACCAGGCCTCTCCGCTAGCAAAAGAGCTGGAAGAAGGTAGCGGAGGCCCGGCAGAAGAAAGAACCAGAGAGCGAGAGAAGAACCGGAGAGCGGGAGAAGAAGAAGGCGACGGAGAAGACTGGGCCCGCTAGCAAAAGAGCTGGAAGAGGATAGCGGAGGCCCGGCAGAAGAAAGAACTGGAGAGCGCGGAGACCCCCGAAGTCGGAAGAAGACCCCGGAGCTGTGCAATAAATTAATTTAAAAAGCTGTGTGTGTTTTTTATTGACATTTTTTTTCCACCAGGTGAATGGGTAGGGGTACGATGTACCCCATACTCATTCACATAGGGTGGGGGGCCGGGATCTGGGCCCCCTTATTAAAGGGGGCTCCCGGATTCCGATAAGCCCCCCGCCCGCAGACCCCGACAACCAACGGCCAGGGTTGTCGGGAAGAGGCCCTGTCCTCATCAACATGGGGACAGGGTGCTTTGGGGTGGGGGGGCCGCAGGTCGCCCCCCCGCCCCAGAGCACCAAACCCCCCATGTTGAGGGCATGCGGCCTGGTACGATTCAGGAGGGAGGGGGTGCGCTCTCTCGTCCCCCCCTCTTCCCCTGCGGCCTGCCAGGTTGCGTGCTCGGATAAGGGTCTGGTTTGGATTTCGGGGGGGACCCCCACGCCGCCTTTTCGGCGTAGGGGTTCCCCTTCAAATCCAGACCAGACCCAAGGGCCTGGTATGCTCCTGAAGGGGGAACCCATGCCGGTTTTTTATTTAAAATTTGGCCTGGAGTTCCCCCTCAAGATTCATACCAAACACAGTGCCTGGTATTGGCGGGGATCCAAGTCGGATCCCCGTTCATTGATAGTCGGACCTATGTCGGCTTCATGTCGCGGGGCAAAGTCGGATCCAAAGTAGGACGGCTGTCGTGTCGCACTAGTGTGAACCCAGCCTAAAACTTGATTGGAGTCCACCTGTGGTAAATTCAGTTGATTGGACATGATTTGGAAAGTCACACACATGCCCATATAATGTCCCACAGTTAACAGTGCATATCAGAGCACAAACCAAGCCATTGAGGCCTAATTAACACTAGGGGTGCGCATCTTCGGTGGTCTCACGATTCGATTACGATTATCATGTCAAAGATTCGATTAGTTTCGATTCCGTGATGCATCATGATGCATCACGATTAGAAAGATGGAGGAGTCTGGAGATAGGGAAGGAGGAATCCATGAATAGGAAAGGAAGGATGGAGTAGTCTGGAGATGGGAACTAAAGGATGGAAGAGTCCGGGGATAAAACTGAAGGATGGAGGGGTCAAGGGATAAGAATTGAAAGATGGAGAAATCCATGGAGAGAGAATGGAAGAGTCCAGGGATAGGGAAATAGGAATCCATGAATAAGGAAAAAAAGTATGGAAGAATCGAAGGATAGGAATGGAAGGCTGGAAGAGTCCAGGAATATTATTAGATGGAAGAGTCTGGGGGGGTGATAGGAACTGAAGGATGGAGGGGTCGGTCCAGAGATAAGAATGGGTGGGACCTCAGATTATTCAGGGCTTCATGGGGTGGGGGTTGGAGCCTGTGAATGGAGGGGAGATGGGTGAGGGCCATGCGGTGGTCATTGGTTTGAATGGGGAGGTGGAAGAGAAATGGTCTGGGAGCCATATCCGTCTGATGTGTAGTTTGGGTGATCTGGGGTTAGTGATCAGGGGTAGTTTGAGACATATATAAAAGGTGGGGGTTGGGTGAGAGATAGTGGGACCTGCGGGGGGAGGAAGGGGCTGTGAAGGATATTAGTCAGTTTGACAGCCAGCTGGGGAACATGCTGTCATATCTGCATTAAAAACAAAATAAAGTGGGTGCTATATGATTAGTTGGCAGCTAGAACACGGTGATAGTGAATATACAACTTATAATAGACCATAAAACAAAAAATTGTGTGCAGTGCTTTGCGGTGATAAATGTACAAAAGAGTCTTATTAAGTAGTGAACAAATATAGTCCTGAAATATATTTATTTATAAATCTGATCTGATTGTGCTCTGCTGTGTTCAAATCATTCCTGATTTCTGGTGAATGATTTGAACACAGCAGAGCAAACTCAGCACTGGAATTACTTTGAATACAAAGAAGATTTCTTTCAATCAAATCACAGATTTATATACGGTATATATTTCAGGACTATATTTGTTCACTACTTAATAAGACTCTTTTGTACAATTATCACTGCAAAGCACTACACTATTTTTTGTTTTATTGCCATGTCTGCATTCTGCATACAGTCTGGCACCTCCCTTACCATGTCAGTCTTCAGTTCTCAGTGTCCTCCCCGCGGCCCCCTCACCTGGCTCTACCGCTCTTCTGGCTCTCCTCCGGCTCTGCCTCATCCTCCTCCATCACACCTCCGGCTGGATACGCCTCGGCCGCCCTGAAGCCTTCCGGGACCAAAAGCACTAATGGCTCCCCTCTCCTCCTCAGAGCTTCGTGCTCCATAAGCCGGCCGCCGCCACTCTTAGCTGCAGGGACAGCTCCAGCCACCACAAGCTCCGGCCCCAGCGCTCCATGTCCCCACCAACGCGCACACAGCATGGCTCCTCACTTCCGCATTCCGCCACCATGACGCTGCCTGGGATCACTGGCTGGTGAGGGGGTGGGACGATGGGGGGAGAGGGAAGGTGATTGATGGATTCTGCCACCGGAACTCGGAACACATGTTGGACGGTGTCACTCTGCTCTGCTGCAGTCCGTCTCCTCTGAGCCTCTCGTCAGCGTGTGGCGGAAAAAACGGCGTGAAAACCTCGGCTGCTTTCGGCTCCACTCGGAGGCAGGGCACGGCGCGGCGGCACGGCGCGAGGATGACGTCATCCTCAATAATCGATTTCTTAAAGCTACAGCATCAATGCCGCATCATGGATGGTCGAATCCCGATGCATCGATGCGACGATTAAATTCAACACCCCTTTTATTGTTAAAAAAATTCAACATTCCTAGTTCACACTAGTGCGACAAACACTCCGACATTGGGAGCTCATGTCGCATGACGTGTGAAAATCAATGTTTCCCTATAGGAGCCGTCCTAACTGGTCCGACACACGTCGGTCCAACTTTGAAAATGATACCTGCACTACTTTTAGTTTTTTTTTTTTTTTTGAAGGTGTGGATTATGGACAGGTCACATATGACTGACTGACCTCTTCCCCCCTTTTTTTTTTGTCTCTCTCCCCCCCTTCCCCCGTTTTTTTTTTGCTTGCTTCTTTGGAGCGATGGGAATGATGGGAGGAAAGCGCAACAGAATCAGGACTTATTACTGAGTTTATGATTTAAATGCTGAATATTGATTTCTTCTCTTTCTTTCCCCTTCCCCCCTTTCCCCCCATCCCTCCTCTCTTCTCCCCCCCCTTTTTTTTTCTCCCTCTTTTCCGCTTCTCGTAAGGTACTGAGACAAATGTAGGAAAAAATGGGAATATATGAGATTGACTCCTGTTATATATTGAATAACTATTCTGATATCTCAAGCCACACTGGATTTAGGGAGTTTAAGGGGTACGCAAGGGGATAAGTGCACGTTTCAATGGTGACAAAGAGAGAGTGATAATATTAGAAAAGGGGTTTATAATGGGTCTATAATAGATGCAAATATGGTAATTAGGAAACCACAGGAATCACAGAAATAAGGGGAATAACCAGAAGAAATTGACAATTAGAGGAAGGGAGGGAGGGGGAGGGAGCAGTGTATGGGTAGGTGGGATGGGTGGGGGAGGGAGGAGGGAAAGATATGAACAATAATAGAGCTTAGAATTACACTTACACGGCACAAAGAACGGTCATAAAGTATATACATATTTTTGTTAGGTATATACACACTTAATAAACTGAGAACAATAACACATTAGGACACGCGGAAATAGAGGTACACGTGGGTATTAGCACAGCAGTGGTGAGAGATATACAGATATTAATGAGGAAGAGATTGGAACGGAAGGGAGTGGGGGAGGAGGGGGGTGGGGGAGGGGAGGAGGGGGGTGGGGGAGGGGAGGAGGGACCAGGAGTGGCATTATGAGTATGTTATGTGATAGGGTAATATGATATTTGAAGAGGGAGGGAGGGGAGAGAGTGGGCGGGGGGGAGGGAGAGAAAGGAGGGGATATGGGTAATTGTATTTAATGTACTTAACACGGAGTAGATGAGAAATGGATACAAAGTGGAATATTCCAAAGTTATTAGCCTAATATTATTTTGTAATTATTGCTCTGAAACAAAGATGGGCTGGGGAAAAACCTCTACATACATTAATAATTGAATATATAAATGTTATAATCCTGGAGTCCCATAGACAGGTGGTTAATATATAGTCATTTATTTTAGTAAGCATCCCTTCCATGAAGTAAATGGTGAAGCAAAATTTAGAAACTGAGATGTGTTTAAATGTACAAATATGTTATGAAAAAGGCTGGAGATCTCTTATATAAACAACCTTTGTGTATGCTATTGGAATATGTAGGAAAATGGAGGGGGAAGGAGTAGGAGGAGATAAGGGCGAAATTATTAAAATTATGTTAAATAACAAGACAGCCATAGGGACATGGCCTACTGCTCGGCTATCCGGCCGCCGCTAAACACTTCCCCATATTTGGTACCTACAGGCAATTAGGTAGACCTAAGTAGGAAGTGGAAAAGTCAGAAGAGACCCCCGTAGTCAGAAGAGACCCACTGAGCTGCCTAATAAATTACTTTAAAAACCTTTGTAGTGTGTTTTTTTTATTGACACTTTTTTTTCCCCAGGTGAATGGGTAGGAGTATAATGTACCCCATACTAATTCACATAGGGTAGGGGGCCGGGATCTGGGGGCCCCCTTATTAAAGGGGGCTCCAAGATTCTGATAAGTCCCCCGCCCGTAGACCCCAACAACCAACGGCCAGGGTTGTCGGTTAGGGGCCTTTGTCCTCATCAACATGGGGACAAGTTGCTTTGCGGTGGGGGGGCCCATGTTGAGGGCATGCGGCCTGGTACGGTTCAGGAGGGGAGCGCTCGCTCGTCCCCACCCCCTTTCCTGACTGACCAGGCTGTGTTCCCGGATAAGGGTCTGGTATGGATTTTGGGGGGACCCCTGCGCCGTTTTTCCGGCATAGGGGTTCCCCTTAAAATCCATACCAGACCGAAGGGCCTGGTATGCTCTTGGAGGGGGAACCCATTTTTAATTTAAAATTTGGCGTGGAGTTCCCACTCAAGATGCATACCAGACACAGTGCCTGGTATTGTCGGGGATCAAAGTCGGATCCCTGTTCATTGAAGTCGGACACGTCTCTGACTTCAAGTTGCAGGGCAAAGTTGGATCCAAAGTAGTACGACTGTTGTGATCCATCACCAAGGAATTGTCTGTAGACCTCTGAGACAGGATTGTGTCGAGGCGCAGTTCTGGAGAAGGGTACAGAAAAATTTCTGCAGCATTGAATGTCCCAATGAGCACAGTGGCCTCCACTATCTGTAAATGGAAAAAATTTGGAACCACCAGGAATCTTCCGAGTACGCCACCGGCCAAACTGAGCGATCCGGGGCCTTAGTCAGGGAGGTGACCAAGAACCCGATGGTCACTCTGACAGAGCTCCAGTGTTTCTCAGTTGAGAGAGTAGAACCTTCCAGAAAAACAACTCTCTGCAGCACTCCACCAATCAGGCCTGTATGGTAGAGTGGCCAGATGGCAGCCACTTCTCAGTAAAAGACACATGACAGCCCGCCTATAGTTTGCCAAAAGGCATCTAAAGTACTCTGAGACCATTAGAAACAAACATCTCTGGTCTGATGAAACAAAGTTTGAACTCTTTGGCCTGAATGGCAAGCGTCATGACTGGAGGAAATCAGGCACCGCTCATCACCATTGCCAATACCTTCCCTACAGTGAAGCATGGTGGTTGTAGCATCATTCTGTGGGGATGAATTTCTGCCGCAGGAACTGGGAGACTAGTCAAGATTGAGGGAAAGATGAATGCAGCAATGTACAGAGACATCCTTGTGGAAAACCTGCTCCAGAGTGCTCTGGACCTCAGAGTGGTGAAGGTTCATCTTCCAACAGGACAACGACCCTAAGCGCACAGCCAAGATAACAATAGAAGTGGCTACGAGACAATTCTGTAAATATCCCTGAGTGGCCCAGCCAGAGCCCAGACTTGAACCCACGTGAACATATGAAAATGGCTGTACACCGATGCTCCCCATTCAACCTGATAGAGCTTTAGAGGTCCTGCAAAGAAGAATGGGAGAAACTGTCCAAAAATAGGTCTGCCAAGTTTGTAGCATCATACTCAAAAAGACTTAAGCGTGTAATTGGCGCCAAAGGTGCTTCAACAAAGTACTGAGAAAAGGCTGCGAATACTTATGTACAGTACATGTGATTTTTTATTTTTAATAAATTAGCAAAAATTTCAAACAAACTTCTATCACGTTGTCATTATGGGGTATTGTTTGTAGAATTTTGAGGAAAAAACGTTATTGAATTAATTTTGGAATAAGCCTGTAACATAACAAAATGTGGAAAAAGTGAAGTGCTGTGAATACTTTCCGGATGCACTGTATCTGTAGTAGTATAAAGATAAAAGCTAAGTACATGTTCACATATAGATGTAGAGTCCATGAAGATAGACTCCCTCATCAAAGACGGTGTGAAATAATTGATTTTGGAGGGTAAACCATAAAAGTACTTACTCCAAAAATGGCCAAGACCACTGGCCAGATCACTGATGATAAAGCAGTCTATAAGGCCCCTTTCACACTGAGGCGTATTTCAGGCGTTTTAGCGCTAAAAATAGCGCATAAATAACGCCTGAAATAATCCTGCCCCCGAGGGCTTTCACACTGAGGCGATGCGCTGGCGGGAGGAAAAAAAATCTCCTGCAAGCAGCATCTTTGGAGCGGTGAAGGAGCGGTGTGTATACCACTCCTTTACCGCTCCTTCCCATTGAAATCAATGGGACACTGCAGCTATACCAGCGGTTTACGGGCGGTTTTAACCCGTTCTCGGCCACTAGCGGGGGTTAAAACTGCACCACTAGCGCCTGAAAATCGCGGCAAATCCGACGGTATAGCGCCGCTAAAAATAGAGGTGCTATACTGCCACCGCACCCACCGCCCCAGTGTGAAACCAGCCTAATTAGTCATAGATGTGGCCATATAATCTGTGAATAGTCAAATCCCCTCATTAGTAACTAAATTAATGTCAAAGTTAGGCCTTATTCTAACAAAACCAAATCAAACTAGATACCGACCATGGGGCCAAGTAAAACAGAAGTGATCAAGTATAGTGTAGTCCAACAAGATCCGGACCCAAAATTTGGAGTATGTGGATCAGAGGAGGTAGTCCCAGTATTAGTAGGCCTGAACAACAGACAAACAGAGGATAGTAAAAAGAAACCTATCCCATGGTAAAACAAGTACTAAGCTGCCCCATATAGATAAATGAACGACGGAAGAAACCTACCAAGGTGGTTATATTCCAATAAGCATCCCACCTCTCTGATCCATCACCAAAGGGAAAGGAAATGGAGGCTCACCAATACCCCTGAAATCAATGGGCAGCGGTGCTTTGCGGGCGCCTTTAGCCCTTTTTCGGCCGCTAGTGGGGGTTAAAAGCGTCCCCGCTAGCGGCCGAAAAGCGCTGATAAAACGACGGTAAAGAACCGCTAAAAATAGCTTTACCGCCGACGCCCCAGCACCTCTAAAAATAGCAGAGCTCTACCGCCGACGCCCCAGCGCCTCAGTGTGAAAGTGCCCTAAGTGGAGTGGACATAGACAAGCCATCCGTCTGCTCAGCAGGGATTAGCGGACAGATTCCCCACCATGTGAAAGGGGCGTTATTGCCATCTATGACCCATTGGGAAGATTTTCCTTCACTTCCCTTCCTGTAGTGAGAAGAAATGTCTCTAAAGTGCGGGTAATCAAACCTAAGAAAATTATATTTGAATAGATTTAAATGGAGCGTAAGCCAGTTTTCAACTTGGAGCTTCGAATGCATATGCAAAGTTATGTTAAATGAGATGTGCTCTTGCAGATTTTCTCCTTAAAATGCTAGTTATCTGGCTCTCTATCTTCGTTACTTTCCTTGTCACTGACTGGGAACAACGTTTCAGAAAAATGAACTCTGGATCCCTGATCTGCATATTTATTCTGAGTTGGTGATTATACTGTATGGTATTGAAGCCAGAGGGTTAGCATGAAAGGCAGACAACTTGTACATGTACTGTATTTTTCTCAGGGCAAGTTTCTTTTCATTTTACATTCTCTTTGATTGTTCTGATCAACAAGACCAAGCACCAACTTCTTCCCAACTTCTTCCCATAACAAAGACAAGACACGTTTACAACATGGTTTAAAATATCCTTGACAAAGTAAAGCTAAAATCAAACCTAATCCCTTTCTATTTATAAAGCCGTGGGTAGTGGATATTCTAGATTATATTTATTTACACATTAATTTGTGCACCATGTACTTTGGATTCCTTGTGTATACACTTACAGATGTGTAACATTGTTTCCAGGCAAAGCAAATATCACGCTATTTCTATTAAAAATAATTTGAGCCAAAATGTATTTAAAGGGCCAGAATGAGCCTCCTGGCTGCAGAGCATGCTGGGAGTGATAAAGTAAAGCTATGCTTTGCCTTATCTACTTTCCCTTAACTCCTTCCTACCCTCCCACTTGGAAGGAAGAGGCAGAAAGTCACAAACTTCCCAATACCAAGAAGCACCAGGGATTTTACCCCGCCTGCAGGGCCTGAATGAGCAGCCGAGTACATGCTGCTTGGGAAATAAACCTGTTTATTTGCCCAGCATGGGCAAAGCAAGGGTTCCCTTTAATGCCTGATTCTTCTTTTCTGACATATTTCATAGAACAAGTAAGGACAATTAATGAATCTTGTTTCTAAATAGTATTTATTAGCCATACATTACCTTTATTGTTATGCAGGTTTTGAAATATCCACTATGCAAAACAGGAAACGTCCACATTTTGCTTGCAACTGTAGCATCCTCATAATTAGGTGCTAGGCTGATATGCAAATTTAGTTTATTTTAGGTGCTTCTGTAATCAGTGGAGCAGTGTCTGATTGTTTTGGACTGATCAGGGTCTCACAGGCTCCAGGCTTGATTGCTTCACCCTGCCTTCTGGAAAGTTCCAGAACATAGCAGTGGAGCAGGTCAAATAAGCAGCCTTATAATTTATGGGGTCTCAGGCAATTCCTGGGGTGGAGGCTGCCCAGTAAGTCGCTGCAGAGCACATAAATAGTCGGAGGTCTGGAGCAGTGTTATCTTGTCTAGGAGGAAAAGTCCCCAGGCTGGAGAGCCGCTGACCTCCCAGGCAGCTCAGCTGAGATTTACTTGAGCTCATCAAGTTTCTAGCTATGCTAAAGATGGGGGCCTACTGCTAAGCACCTCTGAAGCTAAACAAGTGGGATTTCACCTAGGATCCAGTATGGAGAGTCCACTAGGAAAATATCTGCCTGACACTGGAGGGAGGCATCCTAAGGACTTGTGTATATAGACCGGGTGCAGGATCTGGGTGACTGTTGCTGCAGTTAGCTCCGGTGCACTATTACCAAGGCTTGCCTGGCCTGAGCATTGCTTATGGCGTCCCAGTGCTGTCCATTCCCTGAGCTATTGTAGAATGGACTGTTCTAAGAAGTAGCTGCGTAGTGAAGAGTACCCTCATATTACTGTTCAGTGTTCTAGGGTATCCCACAGCTCCTTGTCCTATCCAAGTTGTTCAGCAATAAATACAGAAAAAGGCAAACTCTAGACTATTCATTGAGCCAGAAGAGGGTATGGCTGCAGCTGCACCAGTGAGCTAGGATTCTGTAGCAAATCAGTGGGCCCTTTCAGGGGTGAGCGCTACACAATCATGAGGGACCAAAGACACAGCTGCATCTTTTGAAAACAGTTGTCTATGAAATGCAATGAAAATGTCCTGATGAAGTCCCGATGTTAAGGGAAGGAGCGTGTTAACATCATAACGTGCGACCCCTCCCACCAATTCATGCAATGGAGCGCGAAGGCTTAGCAAAAAGTTGGCATGCAGAATCCTCCCCCAACAATATCTTTCTCTCTGCTGTGCTTTCTGATATCACAGACAGGGCAATGCAGGGAAGTATTCCTCCTCATTGAATTCAAAATTTTCTGCTAAAAACCTATATGTGTGACACATGTAATAGGTAGCCTAGGAGGTGATGGAGTGAGCCGGGATCCCTGATGCATACAACATAGATAAGATGTAAGCCATTTACTGATTTGAAGCATTGATGAATTATCTGCATATATTTCCTCGAATATATGCTATTTACAGACATTTCATATTATTTATACATTGACAATACTGATAAGCTAAACATACCTGGGTTCAGTTTAGGTCAAGTTTGCCAAACCATACTGAAGTTTAAGAGCCAAATATGAACCCCATTGAAGTCAAAGGGAGCCAAAGGTTAAAAAATTGTAATTTTCTAGGCTAATAAGTGAGAGATGGTCAAACAAATGGCATAGGGGGTGGGGGTGGTACATTGTCCTGGGGAACATCTACAAAACCAACAAAAATGTAAAAAGTTCTGTTTGGTGGGAGAAAGCAATTAAAAAAATGTTTTTTTTGTTTTTTTTTTAACAGTAAAGTTAATTAAAAAAATGTTTAAAGGCAAACAATAAAAATGCAAAATTATTTGAAATAACATGCCTGGGGAATGTTCTTACCTTGCTTGTGAAGTGGCGCATCCATACGATTTGCCACTTCACATCCGTATGCTCTCCTCCCTCTTTCCTGGTCTGCCAGGCTACATGCTCAAAAAAGAGTGTGGTATGGATTTTGGGGGCGACACCACTTTTTTTGTGAGCTTCTCCCTAAAATGTATACAATGAGTTCTGGTATGGAATTAGAATTAGTGTGCAGGAGGATTTTGTAATAACCGTGTCATTTTACTTGTAGGGTGGTGTGAATACTAATTACAAATTTTGTAATATTTTTTTTTTTACAAAAATGTTGTAATACAAATGTAGCGCCCGTCCCAAATGGTTGGGACGCTATGTTTAAATTTGGGGGATAGTCTGAGCCAATAGTTAGGCTCAGACCTGCTGATTGCTCTGAATTATTGCTTCTGCTCTGGTTGTGATACTGCCTGGCAGTTATTTTCCCTGTTCGCCTGTAGGTTCCATGTTGGAATACAGGTGTATCACAGCGTATTGGGTGTCCCTTCACGGCAGTTGTGCAGTGGGCGTAGTTAACCCGCTGTGCATGCTGGGGAGGGGTACATAAGGGGCAGACGCCATTAAGGGGGGTCTTCGGTGTGCACCCCGTGGCCCTCATGGCACAGGGTGCGTGTTCTAGCCCCGGGCACCTTCAGCCCGAGGCTACATCGCTGTTCGTTAGGCCCAGCTCTGCTGGTTTGGGCCTACAATTCTGAGGGTATCCCAAGCTGTCCATCCGTGGGAAGGAAGCTCTTGAGGAGGGGAGCCGGGGGAGGACCTGCCCCGGAGGAGACTGGCAGGACGCCGATGTTTCGGGAGAGGCCTGGCATCCCATTCAAGGAGGGATCCACTATAATAAAAGCCCTGCAATACGCCGGCCCGGCCTAAAGACTATTATTGCTCGGCTGGAGGTTCGGGACATTTAAAATCCTGTGGCAGAGGATTCCTGGATGCATCCTAAAGTTCACCAGGTCTGTGGCAGATACCCAAGTTTACCAGGTCTGTGGCAGAGGCTTTCATTTACCTATAGCAGTTTGCGGCAGAAACTGTCTAAAGTCTGATTGCTGCACCATCCCGGCTGCTAGGACCATGAGAGGGGACTATCCGGGTGAGTAATACCCACTCAGGCCTGAGTGGCGAATATACTGACTGTTCGCATCTCTTGTACCGCGTGCCTGAACCTTTCCCTACTCCTCTCGTTTCCCACTTTCTCTCAAGTTCTACAGCAAAAGAAAATAAATCCTTACTGTTGAGGTTTTACATCTGTGTGGACATTGACTTTTTCTGAAAACTCTTTACCCTGACAACGGAAGCTATGGAGGTAGTTTGCATGACCCAAAACTAATCAGCAGCTCCTTCGGGGGTTAGTGCTACATGTGGGGGCTCAAGTCTGGGATTTGCAGCTACTTCCCGCAATTGGATTACTTTTATTCTGTTGTTTTTGGAAGAGTCAGCCATTGAGAAAGTGTTGGACTGTGTTACTGTGCTTTAAACGAGAAGAAGGGGTCAATGGGTACAGATGCTGTTTTTCCTAACTGCGTAGTTCATGGGCAGATCCAGTAGAAGAAAAGCCCAAGAGCTACATGCAGCGAAATAAAAAGTGGAGGAGTTCCCGCCACCTGCGTGCTACACGTGGGTGTTTTTGGCGCCAAGGAACAGAGAGTGTTGGATCAAGCAAATAGAGCAGCATGTCGTCATTTCCATGGGCCTCAGTCATGTCAGGACCCCGGATGTTCCCTGTGCCTACTGCTATTGACACTGCTCAGCTTGCAGCCCCGCTTATGGATACGGGGATCCGACTCAAGCCCCGGGGCTGCTTCGCGTTGTACACGAGTCGGGATGCGGAGGCCCTGGGCATGCTCTGCCCTGGATGCAGTGGACTGGCTGTGCAATTGCGCCCGTTTGGATGGTGCCTGACCTGTGGGGAGTTTCTTTTTGAAGTGGAGCAGCCTACCGCACCACCCCAAGCTTATCGGGTCAACTGGACTACAGGCGTCGTCACTTCGGAGGAAGTTACCTATGCCCCAACAGCTAAGCCCACGCGCATCGCATCTACTGCTGCGGATGCATCCGGAAAAGATGCCCCTGTTACTGCGGAGCCATTGGCAGACATCGCAGTGGACACTGCCACTGTCACCACCAGTGTCTCCATCCCACCGGCAAAAAGGAAGGTGGGCTACGACAGGGCTCAAAATTTCAGCTCTTGAGCCACTAGCCAGGCCTCAAGGGTTACTCGCCACTAGTTGCCCCACCCAACCCCTACCCTGCTCCGCCCCTAATTCTGCCGCTAATCACGCCCTCATAAATTATCACGTAAAAATGTTTATTGCAGAATTAAGTTACAAAAATAAATATTAACAACAACTTTATCAGTTCCCCTCAGCTCAGCCTCACCTGTGCCCATCAATGCAGCCTCACCTGTGCCCATCAATGCGGACTCACCTGTGCCCCCCATTGCAGATTCACCGTGCCCCCTATTGCAGAATCACCATGCCCCCTATTGCAGATTCACCGTGCCCCCTATTGCAGATTCACCGCGCCCCCTATTGCAGATTCACCGCGCCCCCTATTGCAGATTCACCGTGCCCCCTATTGTAGATTTACTGTGCCCCCTATTGCAGACTCACCGTGCTCCCATTGGTGGCCAGATCATGACAGGAGGAAGAGGAGAGAGCCGCGGGATCGCAGAGCGGTAAAGCATGCTGTTACAACTTACATTTAAATTTCCTCCTCTCTGCTCGCTCCCACAGCCCCGCCTATTCCTGACCCCGCGCCTGTGATATACAACACATCTCAGCATTGGACCCGCATTCTGTCTTTTATAGGCGCGGGGTCAGGTGGAGGCGGGGCTGTGGGAGGCGAGCAGAGAGGAGGAAATTTAAATGTAAGTTGTAACATCATGCTTTACCGCTCTGCGATCCCGCAGCTCTCTCCTCCTTCTCCATGCTTTCTTTCGGAGCGATCACTGGGAGAACGGCTCCTGATCAACCCCGCCCGCTGGAGGTGCTCGCCCCCCCACTCCCAGGCAGCCAAGCTCCTCGCCAGACCTCATTTTCCACTCGCAAAATGCGAGTAGGCGAGTGGAAAATTTGAGGTCTGGGCTACGGTAAGGCCTCCCGCGGCCGCGGTAGAAGCCTACCCCAGTCCCTGCCGGAACCGGACCTCAAGAGTGATGAAGTCTCCGGGAACTCCACGTCAGGGGACGGTAAGGAGGCTGGGGGAAAAGTGACTGCTATTGGAAAAAATAATTTACCTGCCGAGGAGTTGGTTTCCTCAGACTTGGGATCCTCCTCAGATGTTGGGGGTGACGAGCATATTGAGGCCATTTTTCTTGAAAAGGAATGGGACAATTGGAGATGTGTTACTCCACTTTGCAGCCTCCGAGAGGGTTCGCCCATGAGTTCTGGGGATACTACACCCCGGGTGGAAACCCCTACCCCTGATGTAATAAAGGAGACTGTACCCTGTGACGGGCCTTGGCCTCAGTTTGCCACAGTTTTGGTCCAGAGGTCACCGGACTCCCATGTGCTACCCGGGACGGGAGACCCTGGGACCTTGCCTAGGCTCGCCCACCTGCAGCGAATCCTGATGAAGTGGGTGTCTACCGAGTATGGCTTGGAGTTCCCCTATGTGCCCACAGACATTATGCTAGAGATTGAAGCTCGCCGAGAGCAATGGAATGGGGAAGCCATCTGGGACTACCTCAAAGTGCCCAAGCCATACAGGAATCTCTGTCACTATGGCTGACCGCTTTAAAGTGTGCCGATTGGACTGGAGCTATGGCCGGCACATTTATGCTGATCGGATTGTACTCTGCTGTCCAGGAAGGGAGGATGCAGTGTATTCTATAACCACCTTGGATAAGCAGTGGAAATCAGTAACTTTGCCCGATCCAAGGTTTTATCTGTGACATTCTAATATGGAACCTTGACTATGTTCTCTGATTTTTGTTTTCCTACCATTGGAGAACGTTCTGGAAAGGTGACTTTGTTCTCCGCCTTTGAACTAACTTTGCTTTGAAAAAAAAAAAAGAGAGAGACAGAACGTTCTTTATTGCATCTCTGAAGAACAGTTTTTCCCTCTAACTGAACTCTTTGGGGCTAGTTAGATAGTGATGGGTTGACGAGAAACGCCATGCTCAACAGTGGTTTTTCTTTTATGGTCATGTCTCAACCCATGCTTAAAAAAAAGAAAAGGGACATTGTGATTCTGCCGTCACTAGGGGGCAGTGGTCTGCAGGAATATAGAGAAACTTTATTGCTATACAGCATTTAGAACTTAGGAGAAGGGAATTGCATCCCCCTGGGTATGCAGTTTGCTTCTATGTTAATGTGATTGGTAGTTTAGGATGTTTGCATTTTCTATGCATATTTTGTGTGCTCTTTTTCTTACAGATGCCGGAACTGCTATCAAGACCACCGGAGAATGGTGTAGCCCGAGGCTACATCGCTGTTCATTAGGCCCAGCTCTGCTGGTTTGGGCCTACATTTCTGAGGGTATCCCAAGCTGTCCATTTGTGGGAAGGAAGGGAGGAGGGGAGCCGGGGGAGCACCTGCCCCGGAGGAGACTGGCAGAACGCTGATGTCTCGGGAGAGGCCTGACAACCCATTCAAGGTGGGATCTACTATAATAAAAGCCCTGCAATACGCAGGCCTGGCTTAAAGACTTTATTATTGCTCGGCTGGAGGTTCAGGACATTTAAAATCCTGTGGAAGAGGATTCCTGGACGCATCTGTAACGACACCCCCCAATATGAAAGGGGGTTAACGCCGTATAAGATGTTCCCTCTCCTGGACACCCACTCGCTACCAATCTTCCACAGCCAGGCGACTCTTTCCCATAGGAATTAATCCTTCTGGAAGAACGAGACACACGCTCTGTATCTTCCTAAGATCGAATGACTTTTATTGAGAAACATTGTAACTTTTATATACATCTAATACACAGTAGTTTAACATGAACAATGGCCCAGCTCCACCCATACATTACAAGACTCCACACATTATTTTGACGTCTGCTAGGAGACAACAGGTTCTAATAATCCCCTTTATGTTTGAATGACTATGCATGACCTTTATAGTCACCAGACTGTCTGATACTTTACAATACACACAAGGACAGACTTAATTTCCCCAATCCACATCACCACAAACAATGAACAGGTCTTCTAGAAGCTGGAATTCATTAGCATTACACTAGACAGGTGATTGAGGCTGAACACCTCAGTATCTCTCAATTAACCTGTTGAGTTCAGAAACAGTAAATAGTCCTTTATAGATATCCTTGGGGATATGGTGGATAAATATTACAGACCCATTTTAGGTAGCCCAAGATATTTCTTAATGTCCATTATTTCCTGGCTCACCCTGTGTCCAAAGTGACCCTCCTGTCACAGCATCCTAAAGTTTATCAGATCTGTGGCAGATACCGAAGTTTACCAGGTCTGTGGCAGAGGCTTCCGTTTACCTATAGCAGTTTGTGGCAGAAACTGTCTAAAGTCTGATTGCTGCATCATCCCGGCTGCTAGGACCATGAGAGGGGACTATCCGGGTGAGCAATACCCACTCAGGCCTGAGTAGCGAATATACTGACTGTTTGCATCTGTTGTACCACGTGCCTGAATCTTTCCCTACTCCTCTCGTTTCCCACTTTCTCTCAAGTTCTACAGCAAAAGAAAATAAAGCCATACTGTTGAGGTTTTACATCTGTGTGGACATTGACTTTTTCTGAAAACCCTTTACCCTGACAACGGAAGCTATGGAGGTAGTTTGCATGACCCAAAACTAATCAGCAGCTCCTTCGGGGGTTAGTGCTACACAAAAATTCTAACTTCCTTATGCTGCCCCACCACTGTATATTACATTTATGTGACAAATGAGTTGTGCATTAAAATATTTGGCAGCAGCCAGTTGATGGAAATACATGATATACATTATCGGCCTTGTTTAGCAAAACAGAAAGCAAAGCGCAAAAAAGCAGTTACAATCAGAGGTCATCTTGGTCTGGCTTACAGGCTACAGTCTTCTGAAATCTGGTTTGCCATTTTAGGTTTCTGCACTTTGCACACATCCATTTGTCCTTAGCACTGCTGATATCTGATCTAGGTTTCTTTCTCACACCTATTTCTTTACACAGCTACGCCCTGGTAAGTACATATAAGTAATGGATTCTGGTTAAACAGTTACTCACCAGTATAGTATGCAGAATATTATTTGTTCACCTATTTCTGCTTTGTGTGCCAGTCTTACCTTCACCCCCCACTGGTCAATGTCACCCATCATATCAGTTCAGAGAACAGATAACAAAAGATGGTGAGGTCATATATAACTATATGCCTGCAAACCTATATTAGGAATAAAACAATGACCTTTAAGTTAAATGATTTGTTTAACATATATACCATATTATCTAAAATATTTAGTAGGGCAGAGCAAGGAGCTATGTTGTACCGAGTGCAGTAAAACTAGCCTTACACCTGTAGAGTTTACTTTGAACGTTTAGACAAGAAATTATAAAAAGCTCTTGTCCGACCATTGAATGGTGCCTCCTGGACTAATTTTGAACGACTTTTCATTTGAGAAGCATGACAATGTCATAATTTTCATTTAACAAATGTTCTACTTGTGTATTTACTTTGCAAGGTTCTATATACTGTATAAGACATAATATACTGTAAATAATATAATTTTTCTCAGTCAAACAAATTCAACAATTCAAAATTTGTCTATTTTCATTAAAGCGGAGGTCCACACAAAAAGTGAACCTCGCTTTTCGGAACCCTCCCCCCCTCCGGTGTCACATTTGGCACCTTTCAGGGGGGAGGGGGTGCAGATACCTGTATAATACAGGTATTTGCACCCACTTCCGGGAAAAGACTCCCACGGGAGTCACTCCACTTCCCGTCCCCCTTCCCCCGCTGTCTTCTGGGAAACACATTGGTCCCAGGAGACAGCGGGGACCACTGAGAACGCGCCACGCTACTCGCACATGCGCAGTAGGGAACCCAGCAGTGAAGCCGCAACGGTTTATTTCCTGATTTCCTCACCAAGGATGGTGGTAGGGGCAGCCGAGGGATGAGTGATTGCTCGGCTTCAGCTGCCGTCATTGCGGACACCCAGGACAGGTAAGTGTCCATTTATTAAAAGTCAGCAGCTGCAGTATTTGTAGCTGCTGGCTTTTAATATTTTTTTTCGTGGGACCGCCGCTTTAAATTTTCCATCCTTGTCCTCCGAAATTTTTGCCCACTCCGGTTGAAACTTATTGTTGAATTGGCCTCTTTAACTAACTCTTAGGCCAGCCATAGACGATTTGAATTTGAGTTTCTGTTGAACCAGCCAAAATTCGAACCATGTATAGGCAGGCTAAATGTACCAAGTTGATCGATCACTTCACATTGATAGAGTAAGAAGTGAACACAAATTCCATGCGTGACACGCAAAAAAAAAAAAAAGAAAAAAAAAAGAAATAAAAAAAAAAAAGGCAAACACACACATTCAGGCTACACTAGATGTGAATTGGACCTAACTGGGAACATAGTGATAAATCCTATCACCACTTATCCAAAACTGCAGAAAACAATTTTAACTTCACACTTGAACCCTACTAAAATGATGCTTAGGTGGTATCACTTGAAAACATTGATCCCTGTAAGTGTGCCAAGCAAAATCCATGTAACACGCACATGTGTGGTACTATATACAGTATCTCACAAAAGTGAGTACACCCCTCACATTTTTGTAAATATTTTATTATATCTTTTCATGTGACAACACTGAAGAAATTACACTTTGCTACAATGTAAAGTAGTGAATGTACAGCTTGTATAACAGTGTAAATTTGCTGTCCCCTCAAAATAACTCAACACACAGCCATTAATGTCTAAACAGCTGGCAACAAAAGTGAGTACACCCCTAAGTGAAAATGTCCAAATTGGGCCCAATTAGCCATTCTCCCTCCCAGTGTCATGTGAGGCATTATTGTTACAAGGTCTCAGGTGTGAATGGGGAGCCGGTGTGCTAAATTTGGTGTTATCGCTCTCACTCTCTCATACTGGTCACTGGAAGTTCAACATGGCACCTCATGGCAAAGAACTCTCAGAGGATCTGAAAAAAATTATTGTTGCTCTACATAAAGATGGCCTAGGCTATAAGAAGATTGCCAAGACCCTGAAACTGAGCTGCAGCACAGTGGCCAAGACCATACAGCGGTTTAACAGGACAGGTTCCACTCAGAACAGGCCTCGCCGTGGCTGACCAAAGAAGTTGAGTGCACGTGCTCAGCATCATATCCAGAGGTTGTCTTTGGGAAATAGATGTATGACTGCTTAAGTGCTGCCAGCATTGCTGCAGAGGTTGAAGTGTTGGGGGGTCAGCCTGTCAGTGCTCAGACCATACTGCGCACACTGCATCAACTTGGTCTGCATGGCTGTCTTCCCAGAAGGAAGCCTTTTCTACAGATGATGCACAAGAAATCCAGCAAACATTACTGGAACCATGTCCTGTGTTCTGATGAGACCAAGATAAAACTTATTTGGTTCAGATGGTGTCAAGCGTGTGTGGCGGCAACCAGGTGAGGAGTACAAAGACAAGTGTGTCTTGCCTATAGACAAGCATGGTGGTGGGAGTGGCATGGTCTGGGGCTGCATGAGTGCTGACGGCACTGGGGAGCTACAGTTCATTGAGGGAACCATGAATGCCCACATGTACTGTGACATGCTGAAGCAGGACATGATCCCCTCCCTTCGGAGACTGGGCCGCAGGGCAGTATTCCAACATGATAACGAACCCAAACACACCTTCAAGACGACCACTGCCTTGCTAAAGAAGCTGAGGGTAAGGGTGATGGACTGGCCAAGCATGTCTCCAGACCTAAACCCTATTGAGCATCTGTGGGGCATCCTCAAACCGAAGGTGGAGGAGCGAAAGTTCTCCAACATCCTCCAGCTTCGTCATGGAGGAGTGGAAGAGGACTCCAGTGGCAACCTGTGAAGCTCTGGTGAGCTCCATGCCCAAGAGGGTTAAGGCAGTGCTGGAAAAATAGGATTTTTATAACAGCTTACCTGTAAAATCCTTTTCTTGGAGTACATCACGGGACACAGAGCGACATAGTCATTACTAATGGGTTATATAGTTACCGTCAGGTGCTGGCACTGGCAACTTCCAAAACCGGAAGTACCCTCCCCTATATAAGCCCCTCCCATCCGGGAGCACCTCAGTTTTGTAGCAAAGCAATAAGTGTCCCCAAAAGAGGGGCGGGAGCTCTGTGTCCCGTGATGTACTCCAAGAAAAGGATTTTACAGGTAAGCTGTTATAAAAATCCTATTTTCTTTTTCGTACATCACGGGACACAGAGCGACATAGTCATTACTAATGGGATGTCCTAAAGCAATGCCAAATGAGGGGGGGGATACACCATATATAAGCTGAGCGCTATCAGACATGAGGATCTTTTGCGGCCTGCAACACACTGCGCCCAAAGGCGACATCCTCCTGACTTCTAACGTCCACCTGGTAGAACCTAGTAAACGTGTGAACTGAAGACCACGTTGCGGCCTTACAGATTTGAGCCAGGGAGGCCTGGTGATGCACTGCCCATGAAGTTCCAACTGCTCTCGTGGAGTGCGCTCTAACTTTGAACGGAGGCGGTCTCCTTCTCAAGCCATAAGCTTGCATAATGACCTGTCGAATCCACTTGGCTAAAGTAGATTTTGACGCTGCCTGACCCTTTCTGGGGCCTTCCGGCAGAATAAACAAAGTATCCGTTCTGCGAATCTGAGCAGTGGCTTTTAGATAAGCTTTAACTGCTCTTACTACATCCAAAGAATGCAATAACTTTTCCTCTACCGAAGTAGGTTTGGGGAAAAAAGAAGGAAGAACCACATCTTGGTTCAAATGAAACCTCGATACCACCTTAGGAAGAAAGGCTGGATGAGGACGTAACACTACTCTGTCCTTATGGATAACCAGATATGGCTCCTTACAGGACATAGCTGCTAATTCCGATACTCTTTTAGCCGAACAAATGGCTACTAGAAAAATCAATTTCCTGGTGAGAAGCACCAAGGAAATATGCTGTAATGGTTCAAATGGTTGTTTCTGTAGAACCGACAGAACCAAGTTTAGATCCCATGGACATATGGGAATATTAACCGGAGGACTAATACGCATCACTCCTTGTATAAAGGCTTTGACTAGTGAATGCGAAGCCAAAGGCCTTTGAAAAAATATTGACAAGGCCGAAATCTGACCCTTGATAGTACTCAAGGCAAGCTTCCTATCTACAGCCCACTGTAGGAAGTCCAGAATCCTACCTATTACGTACTTATGTGGATGCCATTTCTTGGCCTCACACCACGCGATGTACGCCTTCCAGATTCTATAGTAGATCTGCCTGGATACCGGCTTCCTGGCATTGATCATGGTAGATACCACAGCATTAGAGAGCCCTCTCTTTTTTAGAATGTGGGCTTCAATAGCCAGGCCGTCAAACCTAGGGCTGGTAAGGAAGGGTGGCATATCGGTCCTTGCGAAAGCCGGACGACGTGGGAGAGTCCAAGGACTCCCCACTGAAATTTTACAATCTCCGCGTACCATGCTCTTCGGGGCCACGCTGGAGCCACCGGAATCACTGGTTTCTTTTCTACCCTGATTCTGCGGAGTAATCGAGGTAACCATTGGCGGTGTAAATGCATATATCAGCTTGAACTGATCCCAAGGGAACACTAGGGCATCCGAGCCGCAAGCTAGGGGATCCCTTGTCCGAGAGACAACCCTGTCCCCCTTTGCGTTGAATCTGGATGCTAGAAGATCTACATATTGTCCAGAAAACCTCGGGGTGAAGGGACCCTTCCTCTGGGCCTAATTGCTGGCGACTTAGAAAGTCCGCCTTCCAATTCTCCACTCCTGGAATGAATACCGCAGATATGGCTGGGACATATTTTTCTGCCCATTTCAGGATGTAATTTACTTCCCTCTGGGCTGCACGACTCCTGGTGCCCCCCTGATGATTGATATATGCCACTGCTGTGGCATTGTCTGATTGAATTCTGACAGGGGACCCTTGGAGTTTGGATGTCCATGCTACTAGGGCATACCGGGCTGCTCGTATCTCTAAGAGATTGATGGGCAGGGCCTTTTCTGCATCCGACCATCTGCCCTGGAGAGCCACCAACGGAGGCTCTTGCGAACGGAAGGGGACAAGGACATTGTAAGTCTAGGGCCTGAACTTTGTTGTTCCAGGCTGACAGTATGGCCCCTTGCAAATTCCTTGAATGGAATTGACCGTAGGGTACTGCTTCGAATGATGCCACCATTTTTCCCAGCAGCCTCATATACAGGCGTATGGACGGCTGTCTTTTTTGTACCCACTAAGTGGATCAAATCTTTCAAAGACAACACCTTTCCTCGAGGCAAGAATATTTTTCTCTGGCCTGAATCCAACCTTAGCCCCAAGTATTCCAGACTTTTGACTGGTTTTTAGGGCTGACTTGTCTCGGTTGATAATCCAACCGTGAGATTCCAGATACTTGATCGTCTTGTGAACGACCACGTCTAGTTTTTTCACTGAGTGGTCTATCAGCAACAAGTCATCCAGATATGCCATTATCATTACACCTTGTGTTCTTAGATTGGCCAATAAAGGGCCAGAATTTTTGTGAACACTCTTGGTGCTGTGGCCAAACCGAAGGGTAAGGCTCTGAACTGAAAATGGCGCCCTTCTACTGCAAAGCGTAGAAATTTTTGGTGGACTGGAAAGATGGGAATGTGCAAATAAGCATTTTTGATGTCGATCGTGGCTAACCAATCCTCCCCTTGTAGGGCAGTGGCCACCGATCGGATCGACTCCATCGGAAAGTCCTGATATACAGGAATTTGTATAGCCCTTTTTAGAATTAATATGGGCCTCCCGTCCGCGTTTGCTTCGGGACTGTAAAGAGGTTTGAGTAAAACCCGAACCCTCATTCTTCCAGGGGAACCTCCATAATTACTCCTTGGAGCAATAGTTGTTCTAGTGCCAACAGGAGGGACTCTCTCTTCCGGGGATCCCTTGGCACGTTTGACCTCAAAATGGGAAGGAGGAGAGTCTTTTAACTCCAAACTGTATCCCAAACCTACTGCGGAGAGCACCTATCTGTCTTGATCGTGTCCCGCCAGGTCTCTTTGCGAACAACTGGAGTCCTCCCCCCACCCGACTGAGTGGGGGCTTCAATGAATTTAACTTTGGGGGAGGTTTTGTACCTCCCCTGACCCAGGGTTTCTCATTACCCTGCTACTGTCCCTGTTTTTTACCCCCGGGATTTGACCGAGGAGGCCGTCGGAACTGTTACACAGCCGATGCCCCAGGGACTGGAGAAGCAGGCCTCTTAAAGAGGGACCTCTAACTCTGCTTTTAACCGGCAAGAGCGTATTTTTACCGCTGGAAATTTTCTGGATATATTTGTCCAGGTTTTCCCTGAATAAGCGTTCACCATGAAATGGGACGCTAACCAGCCATTCTTTACAGGGAGCTTCAGCAGACCAGTTTCTGAGCCATAGGAGCCTACGCATATGTACTATAGACAGCGTAAGGCGGGAGGCCTGATGGACTGAATCCTCTATGGCGTCAACCGCAAAGCCTAAGGCTCTAGGTAGATCAGCTAGGGCAAAGCCTGCTGATCTGTCAAGTCCCTCAAGACCTGTTTCAACTGATCCTTCACTGCTTAGCAGACCCCAATAGCTGCTACTGCTGGTTGTATCACCAAGCAGATTTTCATAAGGACTCCAATCTTTTATCTATTGGGTTCTTGAACATTTGGACATTACCCACTGGACATGTCAGTGATTTATACATACAAGAGATGGCTGCGTCCACTGTAGGGACCTTCCATTTTTTTTTTTTTTTTTTTTTGATGAACTTATCCTCCATGGGATAGACCACCGGAAATCTCTTGGGGGAATAAATATTTTCTCAGGACGTTCCCAATCCTGGTAAATGAGCCCTTTCAGTAAAGGGTGACGTGGAAAAGAACAAACAGTCTGGGGGCTTCTAGCGACCCCAACGAGGATACAGTAGTGGTTGATGGTTCCGCAAGGTGCATTTTTAAATGCTGATCGGACCATGTTAGTCAGAGACTGAACCCATAATCTTTCAGCTTGAGATGCTGAGAAAAGGTTCCCCCACTGTTGATTCCTCTATAACAGAATCAACCTTATCCTGATCCCCTTCAGGCAGGTCGATCCCTGTATGGGACTGTTGCTCTGCTAACAGGCACTCTGAAGGAGGAGACTGAGATCGGGCGTGCTTTCCCTGACAGGGAGGCAGCGATAAATTTTGACAATCTCTCTCTAATCCTCCCAGAGCTGAGGAAAAAACCTCCTCTGTTACATACACAGGAGCAGGTGACTGAGGACAGCCACAGTACCAAGTACCCCTGCGGGGTCTCAGTCTACGGTCACTTACCTCTGAACTTCAGGGGAGACTGGTGCAGCAGGAGTATGCCCAAGATCCTCAGAGCCCGATGAGACCCCCTTCGCTTCCTGGAAGATTCAGTTCCGGAGCTACTGGACGGCATATTCCTAAGCCTAAAGCTGAGGTATTCCAGCCGTAATACACCACTTTTACTGAGAATAGTCTAGCACAATTGCTGCTATATCACAGTTGGTGTCTACTAATGTGCCTTTCTAGGGGATGCCTGTATCAACCGCTTGCTGTATGCCTTTAAATGTTGCCAGCTCTGTCTCTGTACTTCATAGCCAGCTTACTGCAATAATGTGGCTTTTTAAAAACCTGCTGGGACGCCCGCACATGCGCAGAAGCGCTGCGGCGCGCACAGAGCGTCATCCCCCAGGCCCCGCCCCTTTTTCCGGCCACCTCTATATATAGAGGCGCGTGCACGCGCACGCGCGCGGCCACGTGCGCCTCGGCGCTAATTTTCAAACATGGAAACCAGGGACAGGAGCCAGGGCCCCCTTTGCCGCAGGCCGGGGGATAGACGAACACTGCAACATGGCAGAGGAAACAGTTTCCTGTAGGAGAACTCACCAGCTGCCTGGACTTTGTTCTCTGAGAAGAAACTAGTCCATATGACAAGAAAAACATTCCACAGCGGCCTCTAGTGGACAAACACAGGTACCGCAGTTTAATATACTAAACATATATAAAAAAACATTCCCTTTTTTTTTTTTTTTTTTTCTTGACCACCATTAAAAATTATTACATTTTTTTAGTAGTTACAGGCATGCACAGATATTAGCGGGAATACCGTTAGGTAACAGACAGAAAGACAAATTAGGCTTGGGGGTCCCCCAATAGAACCAAGTTCCTGGGGGCCCCCACTTACCTGTTCCCCGCCGCAGGACTTTGTTTGGTCCACAAAAGCCCAAACTTCACCTATCACGGCAGGCATTGTAATCAAACCTTCAGGGACCGGGTTCCCAAGGATTCCACTCCCCTGGACCTGTATAGCACCCTGCACAGAAAACATCTTGGTCGTGGGTATGACCAGAGCTCTGGATCCCAGGGTCCAGCTCTCCTAAGAGAAGCATTACAGGCAGAACCTTGCTCTTCTCTGCAAGGCCCGGGTACCGACCGTTTAGCTATGAAGCTTTTTTGGTCGGATCCGGAATAGCTTACTGAGGCCCAAAAGAACCTGTACGCAAGCTCAGTGAAAAACACATGTTTCTTCTTGGCCAACACCTTAGACACTGGCAAAAAACTGAGGTGCTCCCGGATGGGAGGGGCTTATATAGGGGAGGGTACTTCCGGTTTTGGAAGTTGCCAGTGCCAGCACCTGACGGTAACTATATAACCCATTAGTAATGACTATGTCGCTCTGTGTCCCGTGATGTACGAAAAAGAAATAATGGTGGCCTCACAAAATATTGACACTTTGGGCCCAATTTGGACAGTTTCACTTAGGGGTTTACTCACTTTTGTTGCCAGCAGTTTAGACATTAATGGCTGTGTGTTGAGTTATTTTGAGGGGGCAGCAAATTTACACTGTTATACAAGCTGTACACTCATTACTTTACATCAGGTGTGCCCAAACAGTGGCCCGCGGAGTCCTTGGATGTGGCCCGCGACCTCCTGCTCTGTGATGGTCAGTTGGCAAGCCCAGATCTTGGGTTCCCAACCCTTTATCCCAGAACATCGGTGTTGTGAATGAAACGAGCAGTAGAGGAAGCAAGAGGCTGCGGAGCAGAGCCGCATAAGCCGATGCTTCCTGTATAGCATCGGCTCCTATCACAGGCGGAGTGATGCCAAATGTGCTCCTGCCTGGGACAGCAACATCAGTGTGAAATCAGCCTTCGGCCCCTTTCACAGGATCAGTCCGACCCAATCGGACCCTCCATTCACCTCTATGGAGCGGCAGACGAAAACTGACTTGTGTCCATTTACAGCCACCTACCTCCAATTCGATCTGCTAAAAAAAATAGAAGGGGATCCGTTCCCTTCCGTCTGGGCAGATCAGATCGGAGGGCCCATAGAGTAGAGTGGGCTGCATCCGTGTCCACTCTGCAGTATGCATGTCATCTGCCCGCTTCACTCATTGTGGCCCACGACCAGTTACCAAGTCGCTTAAATGGCCCTTGCTCTTCAAAAGGTTGGGCACCCCTGCTTTACATTGTAGCAAAGTGTCATTTCTTCAGTGTTGTCAGATAAAAAGATATAATAAAATATTTACAAAAATGTGAGGGGTGTACTCACTTTTGTGAGATACTGTATATTTTATCCACAAGCACAATTAGTGGTGTGTATGTACATCAGAATAGCCACTCTCTGTGAGATGTGATATAACACTCCATGTAAGTACATCCAATCTCGTCTCCTGTTTCCTCTATTTGAGATAATAGACGGCCTTCGTTGTATTGTGTAAGTACAATGTAATGTTTGCAGCTCTGATTTATGGTATGCTGTGTCCGGAAGTCTCTGTTTGTATCTATATTTATATACTATATATTTTTTGCATGCGCCTGTGTATATAGATATACAATAATATGGTAGTAATCTTAACCCCTTAAGTGAGCATTTTCTGAATGTAAAAAACTAGTTTTATGCTAGTGTAGCGGGTGATTGAATTTAGGGGAGGCATCTGGGTGGTAGTGTAACCCAGATGCACTGATTGTTAGGCAATCTGAGACCCTTTTGTGGTTCTTGGAGGACTCTGGTGGTGTGAGGTTCCCTGCGGCCTGCAGGTGGCGCTGTCGCCCTGGGCCGGAGCTGAACACTCACCGCAAGACTGCATCCTTTTTAGTCCTTTCCTGGCGCTGGTACAGCGGGGCGAGGAACCTGCTGTGACGCAAAGGGAGAGGAGATAAAGGGGGTGGACGCACTGACCTTGGGGTTCAGAGTCGGAGGACGCCGCCGCGCCCAGACACCTTCAGTCTGGATGCTGGCGTTCCGGAGTTCCGGGCCCAGGTGCCCTTGACCTGGCCGGAGCGGGAGATGGAGTCCATTCCAGGCACCTTTAGCCTGGGGTGAGGTACTAATGCGGAGGCCTGGGACTCAGTACCTTTGACTGAGTTCTGTGAGGGTGGAGGAATCCGAGGGGGCCCTAACGCCTTGGGTGCCCGTGTCTGAGATTGAGGAGGCCGGTGAGCGGAACTTCTCCCGAAAGTCTGGCGCAGCATTTGCCGGTGAAGGAGAGGCCTCCGGTAACTCTCTTGGACGGATGTCTTCCCTCTGACAGGGGCTGTGATAGCGAAGGTAATTCATGCTCTTGTTCTATATAGTCGGTGGCAGTGACTATACATCATAACCATTGGTGACACCACAGTGGTTATTAGCTCTACTTACAGAATTGTGCCTTGACCTACTCCCCACAAATACTGAAGTGTTCTATGGGTCTCAACCTGTCTGTGCTGTATAACTATTTATTGCTGGAAGAGAATAAATACGAGTTGGACCTTTTCAGTGTGTGGAACTCTGGTTACTAGGAGCAAAGGGAGTCATTTCGAGGAAAGGATTTGACTCTAGGACAGACACACAAAACCCGATAGTTCTGGCTTTCACCTCCAGTCTCTCTGGAGGACATGGGCCGTGGTGTATCGCATCCCTCCCCCCAGTACTAAACCCCTAGACAAGACCAACAAGCCGAGAATGAGAAGGGGTGAGAGGGGTGAGGTCGCTACACGTGGGGGCTCTTCCGGGATGTGTATTGTGTCTGAATTTGAACTTTGCTGCCCGGAGGAGTTCCGAGTAGGTCGGCCATGTTGGCCAACGCGCCACGAGGCACACCATAGCTGCGCAGTTCGTGCGCGGGAAGAAGAGAAAGCCCGCAAACAAATGCAGAGTGTGGGAGGAGTCTGGCCATGTGGAAGGACACACGTCGCAAAGGGGTCAGTGTGCATTGGAGCATCAGCCAGTCAGGATGACCTCAAGTGCTCCGTGGATTTCTGTTCCTTCTACAGCGGAGATGACTTCCTTTGCTGCCCCGATCACGGATACAGAAATAAGACTAAGGCCCTGGGGTGGTTGGCTCTGTATACCTGCAGAGACATAGAGGCCCTTGGTGTGATCTGTCCCGGCTGTTCAGGACTGGTGGTGCAGTTGAAGCCGTTCGGGCAATGTGAGGTCTGCAAAGAGTTCTCGCACCTTCCACCTCAACTACCTCAGGGGTACTGCCACTCCGGAGGGAGAGATCGATGCCTATGCGTTTCCTGCGCTCACTGACCAGGGCGAAGGGACTGCGCCAAAAGAGATTGAGAGAGAAAAATCCGAGGATGCTGCCTCGGTCACCACAAGCTCCCTGCTCCCACCGCCGAAAAGGAAAGTTGGCCTGGTGATGGCATCCTGTGGTCGTGGAAGAGCTTCGCCCTGTCGCTTGCCTGGCCTGGATGGATCCGGAGGGAAGAGCCCTGGATATCCCTGTTCTTCAAAAGGCCCAGGTGAGCCAGGGGTTGGGACTGTGTGTGTGGTTGGAGGTGTCGGGAGCCCACGGTCGGTGGAACCCATCGAGGGGGGTGATTCTGTGTCTACGGGGAATTACCTGGCCGCAGAGTGTTATGACACCTCTGACCTAGAGTCACTATCTGATGCCGGTGATGATGGGGAGATAGATGAAATCTTCCACAAGAAGGGATGGGACAAGATGAAGTTACCCTCGTCCCGTGTCACAAGGGATCCACCTATGTCCATTGGGGATAGTACACCCTGGGTGGAGGCCTCGGAGCCTAGGGAAGAATCTGGTCCCCTGCTTACACCCTTGCTTCTTGAATCATCAAGTGTTTCACCTGCTCCTATTGCGGGAGTGCAACGCGCATCACTGCGGGCTCCTAGGCCCAAGCCTGCCGAGGTGGTTGGAGTACCTCGACATCCTGAGTCAATTGTTCTGCCTGGAGAAGGAGACCGTGCCACAATGCCACCCTTGGCAAGGCTGCAGCGTCTCTTTTGTCAGAAGGTTGCCCGAGAATATGGGTGGGAATTCCCATATCTACCCCGAGAATTGTTTTATGAGGTGGAAGTCTTTCGGCAGCGGTGGTACGATGATTTCGTATGGACAAAGCTTAAGGTACCTCACGCACGCCGATACCTCTCGTGTTCCCCTACAGTCACCAGAAAATTCAAGGACTGTAAGGCGGAGTGGATGTTGGGAAGGCATATCCATGCTGACAGGGTGGTTATCTGTCGGAAGGATGGAGGGAACTTTGAGTACAACGTGGAGGCTTTTGACAAGCATTTGAAGCCTTTGTTCCTGCCACATCCAAAGTTCTATTTATAGGAGAAAGAGACTCCTTTATATTTCCTTTTTGTTGCTGAACTTTCCAGAGTATTTGCTGGAACACAGGGACTGTGCCCTATATATTTTTTTGGGGTGTTTTTGCTCTTTGGAGAAATGGGAGCTGTTATGGTTGTTTTTGTTCTCCTTCTTTCTCCTTTCATAAAGAAAAGAAATCAGTAACTTTGGGGCATAGCTAGTATAGGGTCACAGTACAGAGAAAAAAAAAGAAGAGAGAAGAGTTCATCTGGATTTGCTAAGTGTCTTGACCGGGGCATTGCCACCAGGTGGCGGTGTTGCGCAACGATTGTGTTTTTCTGTACACCATACACCATGATTATTGGAGCGAGCGGGTTTCTCCTTGGATAGACCCATTCCTTCCAAGAAAACATATACATTGTGTTAGGATGTGTGTTTTCTTTTCTTTTCCCTCTGCAGGAGATTTGTCTGTCAAGGCTGCTGAGAATGGGGTAGTTCTTAGACAGCGAGGGGGGGAATTTCAATGTGTAGAATAATTTAAAGTTTTTATATACCAAGTTCATTGTTTTATATTCCTGTTTCCCTTTCCCGTTTTAGGTCCTGGCACAATTCATGACTAAATTGTGAGGTTGGATTCTATGTGTAGTTTGGTCTCTGGGTCGAACTTATGTTACCACTCCTTGGGAGACATGGGTTTGTACCAGACACTGGGGACCAGTGTCAAATCACCAGGGGGAGAGTGTAGCGGGCATTTGAATTTAGGGGAGGCATCTGGGTGGTAGTGTAACCCAGATGCACTGATTGTTAGGGAATCTGAGACCCTTTTGTGGTTCTTGGAGGACTCTGGTGGTGTGAGGTTCCCTGCGGCCTGCAGGTGGCGCTGTCGCCCTGGACCGAAGCTGAACACTCACCGCAAGACTGCATCCTTTTTTGTCCTTTCCTGGCGCTGGTACACGCAAAGGGAGAGGAGATAAAGGGGGTGGACGCTATGACCTTGGGGTTCAGAGTCGGAGGACGTGGCCGCGCCCAGGCACCTTCAGCCTGGGTGCTGGCGTTCCGGAGTTCCGGGCCCAGGTGCCCTTGACCTGGCCGGAGCGGGAGATGGAGTCCATTCCAGGCACCTTTAGCCTGGGGTGAGGTACTAATGCCGAGGCCTGGGACTCAGTACCTTCGACTGAGTTCCGCGAGGGTGGAGGAATCCGAGGGGGCCCTAACTCCTTGGGTGCCCGTGTCTGAGATTGAGGAGGCCGGTGAGCGGAACTTTTCCGGAAAGTCTGGCGCAGCATTTGCCGGTGACAGAGAGGCCTGCGGTAACTCTCTTGGACGGATGTCTTCCCTCTGACAGGGGCTGTGATAGCGAAGGTAATTCATGCTCTTGTTCTATATAGTCGGTGGCAGTGACTATACATCATAACCATTGGTGACACCACAGTGGTTAGCTCTACTTAAAGAATTGTGCCTTGACCTACTCCCCACAAATACTGAAGTGTTCTATGGGTCTCAACCTGTCTGTGCTGTATGACTATTTATTGCTGGAAGAGAATAAATACGAGTTGGACCTTTTCAGTGTGTGGAACTCTGGTTACTAGGAGCAAAGGGAGTCATTTCGAGGAAAGGATTTGACTCTAGGACACACACACAAAACCAGATAGTTCTGGCTTTCACCTCCAGTCTCTCTGGAGGACATGGGCCGTGGTGTATCGCATCCCTCCCCCCAGTACTAAACCCCTAGACAAGACCAACAAGCCGAGAATGAGAAGGGGTGAGAGGGGTGAGGTCGCTACACTATACTTTATAATTTATTCCTTATACTTGTTTCTACCAAATTATATAATATTGCTACTCTTTGTGCTGACCTATTAACTAGGCATGCCAATTGACCTAATTGATTACTGTTACATGTATTGTATATTGGGGGTTTATTTAATCTTTAGCATTCTTTTCCTCTATAATCTTTCTAAAAATGTAGCCCTGCATGTAGAAATCTATTTTAGAAGACCCCATTCAATAAATTAAATACTTTTTATTTGTACTCTGTAGGGCACCAAAACTCAGGTGTTGGATAGAGACTATAATGTGCCTCATGTGATGGCTTTATTTACATGGCGTTAGCATATTTTCTGCTTGGAATGCAGGTTTTAGCTGGCAGGACCCCGGCTAACAGATGATCATGCGTAAAATACCCACCTAAAATACCTGAGTGTAGAAGCATGTAGACGCTGAACATTCTTCTAATGACTTTATGCGTGTACACACATTTACACACATAAAATCTGCACGCATTTTTATTTGTAGACACAGCTGTGTGCATGGCTCCAGTGATTCTTATAACATATAGCATTTAGATGCATATAATTTTTTAGGTATCTAAATTAGCCTTTAACTACTTGTCTACCGCCCGCCTTCAAATGATGGCGGGAGGAAGACCCTGTTGTTCTGGGTGGACGTCATATGACGTTGCGCCTTCCGAAGCCGCTATGGTGCGCGCACCTGCCGCGTCACTGGGGACCCGATGCCGCGATGGCCGCCAGGCACCCGCGATTACCCAGTAACTGAGCAGGACCGTGGATCTGTGTGTGTGTAAACACACAGATCCACGTCCTGTCAGGGAGAGGAGACCGATGGTGTGTCCCTTGTTCATAGGGACAACCATCGGTCACCTCCCCCAGTCAGTCCCCTCCCCCCACAGTAAGAATCACTCCCAGGGAACACATTTAACCCCTTGATCACCCCTAGTGTTAACTCCTTCCCAGCCAGTCACATTTATACAGTAATCAATGCATTTTTTATAGCATGGATCGCTGTATAAATGTGAATGGTCCCAAAAATGTGTCAAAAGTGTCCGATGTGTCCACCACAATATCGCAGTCACGATAAAAATCGCTGATCGCTGCCATTATTAGTAAAAAAAAAAAAAAAATTATAAAAATGCTATAAATCTATCCCCTATTTTGTAGCCGCTATAACTTTTGCGCAAACCTATCAATATACGCTTATTGCGATTTTTTTTTACCAAAAATATGTAGAAAAATACATATCGGCCTAAACTGAGGAAAACATTTGTTTAAAAAAATGGATATTTATTATAGCAAAAAGTAAAAAATATTGGGTTTTTTTTCAAACTTGTCCCTCTTCTTTTGTTTATAGCGCAATAAATAAAAACCGCAGAGGTGATCAAATACCACCAAAAGAAAGCTCTATTTGTGGGGAAAAAATTTCATTTGGGTACAGTGTTGCATGACTGCGCAATTGTCATTCAAAGTGTGACAGCGCTGAAAGTTGAAAAATGGCTTGGGCAGGAAGGGGGCGAAAGTGCCCTGTATTGAAGTGGTTAAAGTTTGTGAAAGATGAAACTTGTCACATTCTCATTTTTATTTTCTAACCACACAATAAATAAAGTTAGAATCCAATTGGATTAAAGAAAGCACATGTAGTTTCCTTACAAGCATTTTCACGTAAATTCTAATTACTTTTTAGTGGTCTTGTTCCATGCACCCAATAAATGTATTCACGTATTATGAAGCCACAAAATAATTTTTTCCCACTTACACAGATGTATTATTTTTCTATAAATTCCAGCTGCCAAAGTGGTACCATGATTTTAATAGAATAAGACAGCCCTCTGTTTTCTATCTTTTAACAGTTATAAGGTCCAAATGTAGTTTATTTTCCATTAATATAATTTAAACCTATTTCCTGATTTGGTACTAAATTAGAATAAAAACAGAAAATTCCCTATCAAATACTTAACGTAATTTTCCTTTCCTGATGGACTCCATGGCAGCATAAGTATGGGTTTAGCCCCGCCTCCTCTCCTACCTTATAGGACCCAACACCCATAAATCTTTGCTCTAAGCCAGCGGCTGGCGGTATGGCGGTATGGGAGGCGCAGTGGCGGTATGGGAGGCGCAGGTGTGTACAAATTCAAACACAGATGATAATAGTCAAGTTAATTACCTAACCCCATATAACATCACCTTGATAAACACACTGAGCATTTCCATTTGGACAGGCAGACTGTAACATAGACAGGACCCATGCGGCTAAACACAACATCTTTCAGTAAGTAATATCTCTGTGTCCCTTATGTAACCTTAATTTAATTAATCTCTTATTTAACATCATATCAGTCCTTGATTCCTTGCAATACCATCACAATCATATATATTTAATTCTTAGGTGACCCTTAATAAAAAGACTAAAGGATAGACATTTGGACTGAAATCCATAAAAAAGACCAGACCTTTGATGGTATGCACTGTTAGATTGAGACTGCAACTAAATAGCAAGAAAGTGACATACATCTAATACTTTTGAAAATAGCCAAAAAAATGTTAATGTGTGTAGCGGGTATTTGAATTTGGGGGAGGCATCTGGGTGGTTGTGGAACCCAGATGCATTGATTGTTAGGGAATCCGAGACCCTTTTGTGGTTCTTTGAGGACTCTGGTGGTGTGAGGTTCCCTGCGGCCTGCAGGTGGCGCTGTCGCCCTGGGCCGGAGCTGAACACTCACTGCAAGACTGCTTCCCTTTTTGACCTTTCCTGGCGCTGGTACAGCGGGGCGGGGAACCCACTGTGACGCAAAGGGAGAGGAGATAAAAGGGGCGGACGCCCTGACCTTGGGGTTCAGAGTCAGAGGACGCAGCCGCACTCAGGCACCTTCAGCTTGGGTGCTGGCGTTCCGGAGTTCCGGGTCCAGGTGCCCTTGACCTGGCCGGAGCGGGAGATGGAGTCCATCTCAGGCACCTTTAGCCTGGGGTGAGGTACTATGGCGGAAGCCTCGAGCTCAGTACCTTCGACTGAGTTCCACGAGGGTGGAGGAATCCGGAGGGGCCCTAACTCCTTGGGTGCCCGTGTCTGAGACGAGGAGGCCGATGAGCGGAACTTCTCCGGACAGTCCAGCACAGCTTTGCTGGTGATGGAGAGGCCTCCGGTAACTGTCTTGGACGGATGTCCTTCCCCTGATAGGGGCTACGATAGCGAAGGTAATTCATGTTCTGTTCTATATAGTCAGTGGCAATGACTATTCACCACTGGTGACACTACAGTGGTTAGCTCTATCTAGAAGAATTGTGCCTTGGCCTACTCCCCACAAATACTGAAGTGGTATATGGGTCTCAACCTGTCTGTGCTGTATGACTATTTATTGAGAAGAATAAATACGAGTTGGACCTATTCAGTGTGTGGAACTCTGGTTACTAGGAGCAAAGGGGAGTCAATCCGAGGGGAGGATTTGACTCTGGGACACAAACAAAACCCGATAGTTCTGGCCTTCACCTACACTCGTTGGAGGACATGGGCCGTGGTGTATCTCATCCCTCCCCCCAGTGTTAATCCCTAGACGAGACAGACAAGCCGTGAATGAGAAGGGGTGAGAGGGGTGAGGTCGCTACACGTGGGGGCTCGTCCGGGATGTGTATGGTGTCTGAATTGAACTTTGCTGCCCGGAGGAGTTCCGAGTAGGTCGGCCATATTGGCCAACGCGCCACGAGGCAAACCATAGCTGAGCAGTTCGTGGGCTGGGAGATGGAAAAGCCCACGAACAAATGCAGAGTGTGCGAGGAGTCTGGCCATGTGAAAGGACACACGTGGAGATTCCGGCGCAAAGGGGTCAGTGCGCATTGGAGCAGCAAACAGTCAGGATGACTTCAAGTACTCCGTGGATTTCTGCTTCTTCCGTCACCGAGATTACTTTTTTTGCTGCTCAGATTACGGATACAGGAATAAGACTAAGGCCCTGGGGGCAGTTGGCTCTGTATACCTGCAGAGACATAGAGGCCCTCGGTGTGATCTGTCCCGGCTGTTCGGGACTGGTGGTCCAGTTGAAGCCGTTCGGGCGCTGTGAGGTCTGCAAAGAGTTCCTCTTCGAGGTGGAGCCATCCACAGAAAGGCCTCGCGCCTTCCACCTCAACTACCTGACAGGGACTGCCACTCCGGAGGGAGAGATTGATGCCTATGCGTTTCCTGTGCGCGCTGACCGGGGCGACGTGACAGCCCAAGCGGAGATAAAGAGAGAGAAATCCGAGGATGCTGCCTCGGTCACCACAAGCTCCCTGCTCCCACCGCTGAAGAGGAAAGTTGGCCTGGTGATGGCATCCTGTGGTCGTGGAAGAGCTTCGCCCCGTCGCTTGCCTGGCCTGGATGGATCCGGAGGGAAGAGTCCTGGACGTCCCTGTTCTTCAAAAGGCCCAGGTGAGCCAGGGGTCGGGACAGTGTGTGTGGTTGGAGGTGTCGGGAGCCCAGAGTCGGTGGAGCCCATCAAGGGGGGTGATTCCGTGTCTACGGGGAATTACCTGCCCGCAGAGTGTTATGACACCTCCGACCTAGAGTCGCTATCAGATGCCGGTGATGATGGGGAGATAGATGAGATCTTCCACAAGAAGGGATGGGACAAGATGAAGCTACCCGCGTCCTGTGTCTTAAGGGTCCCACCTATGTCCATTGGGGATAGTACACCCCGGGTGGAGGCCTCGGAGCCTAGGGAGGAATCTGGTTCCCTGTCCGTGATCCCACTTCTTGAACCATCAAGTGTTTCACCTGCTCCTGTTGAGGGAGTGCAACGGGCATCACTGCGGGCTCCTAGGCCCAAATCTACAGAGGTGGTGACTGTACCTCGCCATCTGGAGTCCATTGTTCTACCTGGAGTGGGAGACCGTGCCACAATGCCATCTCTGGCAAGGCTGCAGCGTCTCTTTTGCCAGAAAGTTGCCCGAGAATATGGGTGGGAATACCCATATCTACCCCGAGAATTGCTCTACGAGGTAGAAGTTTTTCGACAGTGGTGGTACAATGATTTTGTCTGGACAAAGCTGAAGGTACCTCATGCACGCCGATACATCGCATGCTCATCTGCAGTCACCAGAAAGTTCAAGGACTGTAAGGCGGAGTGGATGGTGGGAAGGCATATCCATGCGGACAGGGTGGTAATTTGTCGGAAGGATGGAGGGAGCATTGAGTACCATGTGGAGGCTTTTGACCAGCACTTGAAGCCTTTGTTTTTGCCAGATCCCAAGTTCTATTTGTAGGAGAAAGAGACTCCTTTCCATTTTTTTTTCTTGTTGCTACCAGAGACAGGGTCTGTGCTCTTTTTTCTTTTGGGATGTTTTACTCTTTGGAGAAATGGGAGCTGTTGTTATTTTTGTTCTTCCTCCTTCTCCTCCCATCAAGGAAAAATAAATCAGTGACTTTGGGGTTTAGCCAGCATAGGGTCACAGCACAGAGAAGCAAAAGTTCATCTGCATCTCACAAGTGCCTTTACCGTGGCATTGCCACTAGGTGGCGGTGTTGCGCGACGATTGTTCATTTCACACTTTGCACCACACTATTGGAGAGAATGGGTTTCTCTACAGATAGACCCATTCCTTTCAAGAAAAAAAATACATACATTATGCTAGGATGTGTGTTTCTTTGTTTTTTTTCCCTCTGCAGGAGATTTCATCTATCAAGGCTGCTGAGAATGGGGTGGTCCTTAGATAGTAAGGGGGGAATTTTAATGTATAAAGTCCTTTAAAAGTTTGATACCAAGTTCATTGTTTTTATTCCTGTTTCCTTTTCCCATTTTAGGTCCTGGCACAATTCATGACTAAATTGTTGAGTTTGGTCTCTGGGTCGAACTTATATCACCACTCCTTGGGAGGCATGGGTTTACACCAGACACTGGGGACCAGTGTCAAATTACCAGGGGGAGAGTGTAGCGGGTATTTGAATTTAGGGGAGGCATCTGGGTGGTAGTGTAACCCAGATGCATTGATTGTTAGGGAATCCGAGACCCTTTTGTGGTTCTTGGAGGACTCTGATGGTGTGAGGTTCCCTGCGGCCTGCAGGTGGCGCTGTCGCCCTGGGCCGGAGCTGAACACTCACTGCAAGACTGCTTCCCTTTTTGTCCTTTCCTGGCGCTGGTACAGCGGGGCAGGGAACCCGCTGTGACGCAAAGGGAGAGGAGATAAAAGGGGAGGATTCCCTGACCTTGGGGTTCAGAGTTGGAGGACGCAGCCGCACCCAGGCACCTACAGCTTGGGTGCTGGCGTTCCGGAGTTCCGGGCCCAGGTGCCCTTGACCTGGCCGGAGCGGGAGATGGAGTCCATCTCAGGCACCTTTAGCCTGGGGTGAGGTACTATGGCAGAAGCCTGGATCTCAGTACCTTCAACTGAGTTCCGCGAGGGTGGAGGAATCCGAGGGGGCCCTAACTCCTTGGGTGCCCGTGTCTGAGACGAGGAGGCCGGTGAGCGGAACTTTTCCGGAGAGTCCAGCGCAGCATTGCTGGTGACGGAGAGGCCTCCGGTAACTGTCTTGGACGGATGTCCTTCCCCTGATAGGGGCTACGATAGCGAAGGTAATTCACGTTCTGTTCTATATTAGTCAGTGGCAATGACTATTTGCCACTGGTGACACTACAGTGGTTAGCTCTATCTAGAAGAATTGTGCCTTGGCCTACTCCCCACAAATACTGAAGTGGTATATGGGTCTCAACCTGTCTGTGCTGTATGACTATTTATTGAGAAGAATAAATACGAGTTGGACCTATTCAGTGTGTGGAACTCTGGTTACTAGGAGCAAAGGGGAGTCAATCCGAGGAGAGGATTTGACTCTGGGACACATACACAAAACCCGATAGTTCTAGCCTTCACCTACACTCGTTGGAGGACATGGGCCGTGGTGTATCTCATCCCTCCCCCCAGTGTTAATCCCTAGACTAGACAGACAAGCCGTGAATGAGAAGGGGTGAGAGGGGTGAGGTCGCTACATGTATTTTTTATATTTTCCCTTCTGCTATATTTTTCTTATGTGTGATTATTTAAATATTAATATCAATAGGATACAATGTTGGGCCACTATATATACAGAGTAAAAATAAATCCAGCTGGCTCTTATCTGTTCATCCAAATACTGATATGACTTGATATAGCTATAACATATGCAATCTAAAAATAGCAAAAAAGTGATATACATTTAATATATTTGAAACCTTTGTTGTTACCCTGCATGTGCAAGTAACTAAATAGCAACATCAATATTGAGTTATAACAATATATGTAGAGTGAAAATAAATTTAGCCCATACATGTTTGTTTATTTAAATACTGATATGATATGTTAGATAGCTATGAGACACATAAATTAAAAATTAATTTAGCCTGCGCCTCTCTGCCCCCCCTCTCCCCTCCTCTCTCTCACATCCATGTGTTTCTAATTTTTATATGTGACCTCTTGCAGGCAGACCTTGGGTCCTTTGCTTTTGCCCTCTGGCGGGGTGGTCTTCATGGAGAATCTACCCACCATGTTTTTAGATTATACTCTGGTCTAGCACATATGGTATTTCACGCAAGGTATGACTTTATCTGTTTTCTATAGCCTGCATTGACAGGTGTGCATGATATGCAAATACAATGAAAAAATGTTAATGATATTTTTTAATACACCATAGATGTCCACATAATACCACCTGAGGAAGATCATCATACTAATAAAGATCGAAACGCGTCGGGGACCCATATATATGCCAACCAACAGTGGTGACCTGTATATGGTTATTGTGACATGTGATTGTGAATACCGTTAAAATCTGTATACCAGAGCTCTTATTGTTTCTTTCTATGTAATTGGATCCATTCCCCCCCAATCCCTCTTTTTTTACTTCTTAATGAATTAGTAAATTTGATACTTATACAATAAAATCAGTTAATACTTTTATTATGAGTTAATACATTATTGAAGCTGCGCACAAGCCCCTGGGAGTATAAATAGCCTTTATGCCTACAAGATATGTTGAATGAGGCCTTAGGTTTTTAATGTTGCAGCAGTTCTACACTGGGGTGTTGTTGTCAGGAGGATCTTCAGTCAAAGTGAATGTCAGCTCCCACAATGCAGAGCTACTGCAGGCCACATGCCAAACCACAGGGCTTTTGATGTTAAATGGAACCCAGGAGTACTATACTCTGCTGGCAGCAAGGACACTTGGTAAAAGGGTTTTTCTCAGTGTACACAACGTACAGGATTTGCAAAATTTAAACATACTGCATACAGTACAAAAGGCCAGCATTCTCACAGTACAGGGAGTCAAACCCCTCAACTGTCCCAGATCATTAAGGGTAATGCAATCTGCTTGTCAAAGTGTCTCTTTCTCAAGCTCTAAAATTGAGAGGCATGCAGAAGGAAGTGCTTCTGCTCAACCAACATTTAGTATAGACCCTCAAATCTCAGAAGGCCATAGTGCATCTCTTCAGGATTAGGGATGAGCCGAACACCCCCCGGTTCGGTTACCACCAGAACCTGCGAACGGACCGAAAGTTTGCGCGAACTTTAGAACCCTATTAAAGTCTATGGGACTCGAATGTTCAAAATCAAAAGTGCTAATTAAAAAGGCTCATATGCAAGTTATTGTCCTAAAAAGGGCTTGGGGACCCAGGTCCTGCCCCAGGGGACATGTATCAATGCAAAAAAAAAGTTTTTAAAATAGCAATTTTTTCGGGAGCAGTGATTTTAATGATGTCTAAAGTGAAAAAAATGTGAAATATTCCTTTAAATATCGTACCTGGGGGGTCTCTATAGTATGCCTGTGAAGTGGCACGTGTTTCCAGTGTTTAGAACTGTCCCTGCACGAAATGACATTTCTAAAGGAAAAAAAGTCATTAAAACTGCTTGCGACTTTAATGTAATGTCTGGTCCCGGCAATATGGATGGAAATCATTGAGAAAAACGGCATGGTAACCCCCCCAGCCAATTTGGGTCTTGTATGGATATTAAGGGGAACCCCGCACCCAAATTAAAAAAAGAAAAGGCGTGTGGCCCCCAGGCCCTATATACTCTGAACAGCAGTATACAGGCGGTGCAAGCAAGACAGGGACTGTAGGTTTGTTGTTAAGTAGAATCTGTTTGTAATTTTGAACTGGTACATTTTTAAAGTGTAGCTCCAGCCAAAAAATCTATTTTTAAGCTTTTTGGAAAACATAGGGAAGGGTTATCACCCCTGTAACATTTGTTTTGCTGTCTGTGCACCTGTTCAGAAGATTTCACCTCACTTTTTGTCCCAATGACAAATGTTTTTTTTTAAATTTGGGGTTTTTAGTGAAACAAGGATTGGTGATAAAGCATCAGTGGAGAGAAGACACGTTTTTCCCATATTAACTCTTACAGGACAGAATTTCCCTTCCTAGGGGTAGATTTCCTCTCACTTCCTGTTGTCTCCTCCCGTTTGCAAGTAGGAGTCGTTTGTAAATTGGATGTTTGAGAACAGTATGAGAACACCAGCAATTGTCTTCAGTTAGCTTTAGTTGCACACTGTGCAGAGGACACAGTACACTAACTGAAAATACTGCAGCTCCCTGCCTGTGGTATTTGCATGAGAACACCAGCAATTGTATTGAGGTAAGCTTTAGGTGCACACTGTGCAAATGACACTAAAGCAAAATACTGCAGCTCCCTGCCTGTATTTGTATCAGAACACCAGCAATTGTATTGAGGTAAGCTTTAGGTGCACACTGTGCAAAGAACACTAAAGCAAAATACTGCAGCTCCCTGCCTGTATTTGTATCAGAACACCAGCAATTGTATTGAGGTAAGCTTTTGGTGCACACTGTGCAAAGGACACAGTACACTAAGTGAAACACTGCAGCTAGCACAATCACCTGCCTGCCTGTCAGTATAGAGAATAACAGGAACGGATCTAGCTAAACTGAATACAGTGTGTAAATATATATACACAACACCTAGGATGCATATATATCCTCTACACACTGTAACTGCAGCTAACTGACTTGCCTGCCTGCTCTATCTAACTCAAATCAAATTACACTGTCTCTCTCTCTGTCTCTTTCCTTTAACCAACGCCGCAACACACTACACAAGGCCACCAAGCTGGCGGCCTTATATAGTGTGGGGCGTGTACTTACTCCTCTGAGCCATGATTGGCCAAAGCCACCCTGGCTTTGGCCAATTACGGCTCTCTGTACTTACCGCGCTGTGATTGGCCAAGCATGCGGGTCATAGTGCATGCTTGGCCAATCATCGGCCAGCAATGCACTGCGATGCCGCAGTGAATTATGGGCCGTGACACACCACTCGAATTGGCGCGAACGGCCCATAATGTTCGAAATTCGGCTAACGGCCGAACAGACAATGTTCGAGTCGAACATGGGTTCGACTTGAACTCAAAGCTCATCCCTACTCAGGATGCACAAATGCTCCCAGGCTGAAGAAGCCAAATAGGATTCATATTACTGAACTGATATTCAGAGATAATAAGAACATTATTAAATTCTACTCTGTTGTAATATCATTTTAACTGTATTCCACCTGCACCAAGGTACGATCACCTTCAGTCACATAGCGATGAAGCATCTAGTTCATTTGGCCACCAGTGTTCTTTAGAATGCCTGTTTAGGGAAGTTCAACTCTGACTAGATACATTTCTGGTTTATGTTGGGTCTTAAGGGTTACCTTAGAGCGAGAGGCCTCTTGGCAGCACATTGCGGCCTGTGGTCAGACTGTCAGCTGGCGTCTGTCAGGGACAATATCTATCCTGGGACAATGAACTGCAGTGCTGCTGCAGGAAGCATGGAGAGCTCAGAGCTTTCCTCTCTTTGTTCTGCCTATAAGAGATCGGGAAGGAGCCCCCCGCCCTGCTTTACACATCCCTGATCTATGTAGGGGGTCCATCTCCTGGCTTTTTATTAAGACACTTACAGTGTGACAGCTGATAAGAGCCACTTGGCTCCATCCTTCGTCTCTTACCTGCAATAATAGCACACACCCTGTCTTAGCTTTGCTCTTCTTTTGTCTTTTAATGGCCTTAACAAGCACTTTGAGTCCTCCAATTGTCATAACATCTGCTGACATTGTCACAATTTTATAACTTATTTAAGACTACATGTTAAGTAGTGGGTGTTATGGCTAGGTCAGGTTATTACTATGTTCAGGGTCATTGGAGCTTAATATAAATACATTTTATGTACACTAAAGCCTCGTACACATGGCCGGGAATCCCGTCAGGAAAAAAACGTTGGTTTTCCTGACGGGATTCCTGGCAAGCCGTGCATACAGACGGCCATTCAAAAGAACCGCCGTGGCGTCATCGACTACAACGAGCCTGCGCTCGTCACATTCGATGCCGTTGCCGCCATCTTGCTACACCCTACACTACCCTAGTATGCTACCGCGCATGCGTAGAAGTCTTTTCGAGCATGCGCGGGTTTACCTGGGGACAGGTAAGCATACACACTCACCTGCTCTCTATTTTCTCGTCGGGATTCTCGGCAGAGTGTTTCCTGACGAGAATCCCGATGAGAAAATAGAGAGCCGGTTCTCTATTTTTCTCGTCGGGATTCCCGTCAGTTTTCTCGCCGAGAAAGCATACACACGCACGGTTTTCACGGCAAAAAGCTCTTCCAGCAGCTTTCTTGCCGAGAAAACCGTGCGTGTGTACGAGGCTTAATAGCATAAAATGGAGAGTGCAGCATATTTTATTCTGAAATATTGGCCTTTGGGTATTTATACTTATGTGTCACTTAATGGATTACTGTACTTTTAGTTATCCTATAAATGATTCCCCTTCCTCCAAGCCTTATACAGTATATACTATACCTGTCCTTGGTCCTCCGAGATTTTTACTGTGTGGCCACACAGTCTTTTCACTGAAAGACCCCCTGGTTGGATTCTGCTTCTTTTATGCATGCACCTCAAACTCCGTTTATTTCTATGGAAGGGCCATCTATTATTCACCCCAATGGTTATTGCCTTTCCCTGGGAATGAATGGAGATTCTTCTGTGCATGCTTAGAAGAAGCAGAACCTGGCCAACTCTAGACTTTTGCTATGAAGACTGTACACTTCCCAGTGGGCCACACAGCAAAGATCTTGGTGGAACAATGACAGGTAAGTATAAGATTTGTTGGTTTGGGTGTTGGGGGAGATGGGGACATTTAAAAGATAACTGTACTAAAAGAACACCTATACTATTGTGGAGGATTATTTAGAAATCTTCAGCTCAGGCTGACTATACAGAAATGTACATCTCAGGCTTTGCAATATACATATGCTGCTTATGCCTAGATACGTCTACTGTTTTATCAAAGGGTGGTAATAGTAAGCACTGACAACAAACCAAGATGTTTGGCCAGAGATCAGAACTAATAGTAGCTGCCAGTCCCTGCACCATAACAAAAAAGCAGATTTCATATGTTCGGTCTATGAGATGCCCAGGTCCCAAAGACAATAAGTGCTCTGGCTGACTAGGGAAAGGACAAGGGGCACAATCCAATGTAATATTTGGTTGCTCATTGATCAGACCATTTTGGGGTACTCCCAGGAAATTATAAAAAGCGCATTTCAAATCAAATTTTATGATTATGACAAAGGTTGCCAATGCTACAACCAAAAGACAGATGTCTTCCTACTTGTCTATGAAACCATAGCTCCCAACTGTCCCTGATCTTGAGGGACTGTCCCTGATTTGGAACAAAGTCCCTCTGTCCCTCTTTTCTCCCCATTTGTCCCTCATTTTGATCTGATCTATATAGTTGTATATAAAATGCAACTTTTTATCTTCCAAAATGTGTTTTACAATGCTAAACCTTTCATCCAATTTCTAAATTGCTGCATTTGTAAATCTCAAAAGCCAGTAAAAAGGAATAGTAGTGGTAAAAAAAAAAAAAAAAATTTGTCATAATTCTCCTTTAACCACTTCAATACCATGCACTTATACAGCTTCCTGCCCAAGCCAATTTTGAGCTTTCAGCGCTGTCGCAATTTGAATGACAATTGCGCGGTCATGCTACACTGTACCCAAACACATTTGCACAACAAATAAAAAAAGAGCGAAAATTTTGAAAAAAACGAAGTTTTTCTTTGTTTCTGTTAATTTTTTTGTAAATAAGTACCTTTTCTACTTCAATGACGGGCACTGATAAGGCGGCACTGACGGGCACTGATAAGGCAGCACTGATATGTGGCACTGGTATGCGGCACTGATTGGCACTCATAGGCGGCACTGATTGGCACTTATAGGCGGCACTGATGGGCACTTATAGGCGGCACTGATAGGTGGCACGGACGGGCACTGATAGGTGGGCACTTATGGGCACAGATGGGCTCGGATGGGCACTGATAGGTGGCGCTGATGGACACTAGTAGGTGGCACTGATGGACACTGATGCCCAGCAATGCCAGCCACCACACATTGAGGTGGTGCCATCATAGTGCCAGTCAGTGCCCATTTGTGGGCACTGATTGGCATTTTTTTTTTATTTTACTACATGTGGATGGCCATGGGGGCCATCCACATTCTTGGGGCTTCCCTGTGGTCCTGGGGGGCTTCCCTGGTGGTCCAGTGTGGGTATCCGAGGGGGGGCTGCGCTGATAAACAATCAGCGCGAACCCCCCCTGTCAGGAGAGCCGCCGATCGGCTCTCCTCTACTCGTGTCTGTCAGACGCGAGTGAGGAAGAGCCGATCAACGGCTCTTCCTGTTTACATTGTGATCAGCCGTGATTGGACACGGCTGATCACGTGGTAAAAAGCCTCCGCCGGAGGCTTTTTACCGAGATCAGTGTAACGGTGGGTCAGACTGACCCACCGCTCCACCGATCGCCGCGATGCGCGCCCCCCCGGGCGCGCGCGGCTGTTATCCCGCAGGACGTCATATGACGTCCAGTGTGGATAACAGAACCACTTCCCGGACGTCAATCTGCTATTGACGGGGCGGGAAGTGGTTAAGGGGGTGTGGCAGTGGGTGTTTCCTTTGCCTACATTAATAGGTTTCCCTCGTTTCCATCTCAAAAAAATTGTGAGGTGTAGCACCCACTACCTTTTGGTAGGTGCTAGAACAGTGATGGCGAACCTTGGCACCCCAGATGTTTTGGAACTACATTTCCCATGATCATGGGAAATGTAGTTCCAAAACATCTGGGGTGCCAAGGTTCGCCATCACTGTGCTAGAATTAGGTTTTCTATGTTTCAGGTATCAGAACAGGCAAATTTAGGCAGGCCTGTGCTCTAAGCTAGGCCTGTTTGTTTTGATCTGGGACTGGGAGTGATCAGTGTAGCAGTGGGTGTGACCACTTGTGCTCAGGCTCTGAGACGCCTCCCCTGCTTCCAGTCAGTATGTCCTGGAACAGAGGCTGGACTTGAAGTTCTGAGTGACAGGCAGCTCATGTGAGGAGCTCTGCCAATCCCCATTCGGTATTGGCAGGGGGTGGACCTCCCGTATAAGCTGAGGTCACATGAGTTCTGGAAGAAAGGGAGATGGAGCATTAGGGAGTTGCTGTCAGGGAGGTCCCCAGCCTGGGGCCTGCCATGTGCCGAGGGGGGAGTCGTGGGGAAGACTTATCCCTCACACGCACCGCAGAGGAGGAATTCTTGGAGAGGAGGAACTCTTGGAGAAAGGAAGGATTAGAGGAACCGCTGGACTGTGCAGCTGAACTGTGTTTTCCTCCATGGACCGGGGGCATGGAGAAGGTCAGTGTGTACACTACAGCAAGTAATGGAACCTGAGGAAGCAATTGAGGATAGTGTAGACTGTTGTGGCCGGGGAACACAGCAGTTCAGGAAAAGACTTTAAGCATAGTGCAGATCACTGTGACTGGAGAACACAGCTTTTGCGAGATTGGACTATCTGGGCCTAGTAGTCCACTAGTTGCCATGTGCTGCTAAAGTACTGGGCCGTCGGAGGGAGGTGTGGATGCACCTCTGGCTCAGTGCCAGCATTTGAGTTACTTTGAGAAAGTTGGGGAGTTATTCAGAGTGACTTCTCATAGTGAAAGCAAGTAATACAGGAAACTATGGGGGTTATTTACGAAAGGCAAATTCACTTTGCACTACAAGTGCACTTGAAAGTGCACTGAAAGTGTAGTCGCTGTAGATCTGAGGGGGACATGCAAGGAAAATAAGAAAACAGCATTTTAGCTTGTACATGATTGGATGATAAAATCAGCAGAGCTTCCCCCTCATTTCAGATCTTCCCCTCAGATCTACAGCGACTGCACTTCCAAGTGCACTTGCAGTGCACATGTAGTGCAAACTGGATTTGCCTTTCATAAATAACCCCCTAACTGTTTTGCAGCAGAGGATTTACACAGGAATCTAGAAGTGATACTCTGCAGGAGTCAGTGCAGAAGAAGAGGAGCAATAGTCTGCAGCGAAGGAAAAGCAGAGGGTAACAGACTGTGAACGTTAGTTGTGCCTTATTATCAGGACTGAATCTTTCAATTAAAGCTCTACCAATGTGCTAAGTGCTATGGGCATCTCATATCATCCCTATCCTATCCAAGTTGTGTCCCGCAATAAAATACAGCAAAGCAACGCAAATGACTGTTCATTGTCTTAAGATGGATGAATGGGGGTCAGACAGCAGGGTGATGTGTGGATCTTTTGAAACTCGCGGCAGTGCACCGCTACAGAGGTATGATGAAACCCCCAGGGCCCAAAGACAACATGCGCCCCATCTGACTAAGGAAGGGATACATAGGAAAAGGCAACATAGGTGAAATCATTCCCTAAAGCCTCGTACACACCACGGAGTTTCTCGTCGCAAAAAACCCGTCGATTTTCTCGACGAGATTCTTGTCAAGCTTTCCTTGCATACACACTGTCAATTCCAAATCTCGTCGTTGTTCTGGGGGTCACGTACAGCACGTACGACGGCAGTATAAAGGGGAAGTTTGATTCCAATGGCGCCACCGCTTGGGCTGCTTTTGCTGATCTTGTGTTATCGCGTGTTAGTAAAAAATTTGGTGAGAGACGATTTGCGAAAAACGCCAATCCTGACGAGAAAATAGAGAGCAGGTTCTCTATTTTTCTTGTCGAGATTCCCAGCAGTTTTCTCGACGAGAAACCATACACACGAACGGTTTTCTTGGCAAGAAAGATCTCTCTGCAGTTTTCTTGTCGTTTTTTGATGAGAAACTCGGTCGTGTGTACGAGGCTTGAGAGTCATAACTGCCATAAACGGTTGTTTGTGGGCATTTGTTGGTATGATTACATTATCCATAAGAGGCGAAGAGAAACAAAGTGAAACCATAGCAGAATACAAAGTAAATATATAAGACTACCTTTTAATCTAACTGTGTATTCAATAAAAATATAAAATTATTAAAAATTAAAATACTGTTATTATATATGACTGTTTGAACTGTCTTTTCAGTAATGGCATGGGAATGAAAAAAGAGTGTGCATTGTTTGTTGCCAGCCTTGTTTATTATAGTCTAGATGCAGATCAGGTCAGATCACATTTTAGGAACTATTCATACAAATTTCCAGACATTTCCCACAACCGTAAATGGATGACTTCTGAATATAACTAGACACTTGAAAGCAGCAACTTCTTCTTTTCTGAGACAAATGTTCTATTTAGATGGCCTATTATTAGCCCCGTAATATCATTTGTGTGGCAAAATACATTAATATTTTTTTAAATATCATCATGTTCTGGTACAAAGAATTTCCAGATCTGCATTGTGAAAGCTGTGATGAGGTGGAGTACTTGCATATTGTCTCAAAAAATCAGCCTGTGACATCACCAGGGATTTCCTCTTTCCACCTAATAATGAGGCCTGCTATCACACATTGCACAGCTGAATCAGTAGCTATTATGCAAAGTCAATAATTTTTTTAACACAGTGGTTAAAAAAGGGTTACTATTGTGAAAGCTGCAAAATATCCATGGCAACACAGTAAATCTGGTTTTCTCTGCTTTTTGAAACATAAAATGTGAGTATCATCTGGTGTGACCTTGTTGTTTTTGCTGATATCTTATGATATCTGTAAATGAAGGCAGAATGGGTTGTGCAGGGATGCCATCTGTCTGATTTTGGACTGGTAGCAATGGGTTTTACGAGGAAACATTGACAACACTATGGAGTCAGAGCTTTCTAGCTCTCCCAAACCGAATTATTGATAGGGCTGTTCAGGTGTTGGGGGGATTCATGAGGAAATTACCTATGTTTCCTATGTCCCTTACATTACTAGGGGGGTTGTCCATTTCTTGTACCTCATTCTGTATGCCCTTGTCCTTATTCATGCCCATAACGGGGTCCTTTAGGTTTCTGCTACACTGTCTTCTGGAATTGTTCAATTATTGAGTAGACTTGAGCACTAGTATATGGTTTTCTAAGTTAGTGTGTTTTGATACATATTATTATTGTTCTATTTGTATGTTTCTGAGCCGGGGAATAAGGATAAGTTCCGGCGTGTTCGCACAGCCCACATGCAGAGCCCGCCAGAAAGTCGGCACTGCACTGCGCTAATCACAGGCAGTGAGACATTGTCCCATGCACGGCTGCAGAGATCGGGAAATGTCTCACTGCCTGTGATTAGCGCAGCGCAGTGCCGACTTTCTGGCGAGCTCTGCATGTGGGCTGTGCAAACACGCTGGAGCTCATCCTTACTGGATGATGCATGGACAAAAATGAAAAGTCTCTGCCACAGACTTGGTAATCAGAATTTCAAAGTTCAAGCATGGCTACACAGTATGAGAAAGTCCTTTAAGCCGACCCGGCGATACTGTGAGGCAGATGGGTTTGGATGCATCCTCCAATTGAAGTCCCAGGCTCCTCTCGAGATACCAGCCTTCCACTGCATATTCTCCAAGACGAGTCCTCCCCGGGTTCCTTCAACTGCTCGGCTTCTTCCCGCAGGACAGACAGCACAGGATCACCCTCGAACCAGTAGGCCCCAGATAGCTTCTGGGCCTACCTCCAGTAACGAAACCTCGGGCCAGCAGGCCCCGAGGCAGAAGAGGAGTTGTCACATACCTCCGGCCAGGGTGGCCATGAGGTGAGAGCCTCCCCAGAAATGGCGTCCGCCCCTTAATTACCCCCTCCCAGCATGCCCAGCTAGGTTGCCTCTGGGAAAAACCACCCAATACGCCTCAGCTTGTTGTACCTTCCAACGCGAACCAGAGGTGGCAGTGACACCTGCTGATAATCACGGGAAATACACCCAACTCAGCCAAGGCTGGAACATAGGCCAATTTAGCCAAAACATAGAATCTGAACCAACTACAGTTCAGACATCCCACTAAATTTAGATAATAGCGCCTGGTCCACAGGAGCAGGGCACTACAGTAGTAAATGGGAAAACATTTGTACATACTGCATTACTAGGGAAGCTGCCAGATCCAAGATTCGGGGGCAGATGATTAGAGTGCCCAGACATATTGATGGCATTGGAGTCAGCAGCTGTTCAGTACATTTATAGTGAGTAGAGTTGAGCGGACACCTGGATGTTCGGGTTCGACGGGTTCGGCCGAACTTCAGAAAAAAGTTTGGGTTCGGGGAACCTGCTGTGCATGCCGGGAGAGCATATAAAAGGGGCAGACCTTTGGCCTGGGGGCTGATGTCCAGTGGGGTCCACGCCCAGGTGCCTTCGGCCTGGGTGCATGTGTTGCTGTTCCATCTCGGGTACCTTTAGCCCGGGGTGAGGTACTATCCTGGAGTTCCTGCTGCCCTGGGTATGGAGGCCTAGGTGCGGGAGTAAAGCCTGGAGTCCAGACCCTTCGTCTGGAGTCCGTTAAGGGTCGAGGAGTCTTAGGGTGCCGCCTCGTGTAGGGGACCATGTTCCAGGGAAGGGAGGATCACTCTGATGGACCGATGTGGGAGTCACGGTGAAGGAAGGGTCTGTTGACTCCCTGGAGAGATGTCTTCCCCTTGATATGGGCTAGGTTCGTAGAAGGAGAAGCTCAAGGTCATCTTGACTGTATCAGAGGCCTTATTCACCCGGCCCGTGGCAGGGGCCTTATACACCCTGGTCTGTGGCAGAGACCAAAGTTCTCCAGGTCCGTGGCAGGGGCCTTGTACACCTGGTCTGTGGCAGAGACCAACCTCAAGGTCTGTGGCAGAGACCGTGCACCTAAAACTGTTTGAGAAACCTAAGCAGTGAAGTGAATGTGCTACGTTTGTGCCTGGACCTCCTCCACACCTTAAGCTGTCCTGTTTCTTTGCTCTAACCTTTTCTATCCGAGTAGAGTTTATTTTGCCATGAGAGAATAAGAGTTGTAATTTCAGCTGGTGTGGACATTGACTTTACTGGGAATTAAAGGACTTGCCTCTACCTAAAGTAGAGGTGAGAATCATCCTCTGGAGGAGTTTTGACTCTGGCTGTGGACACGGCCCGTCAAGTACACCGCTCAACCTCTTTATATAGGAGGGTACGGGCTGGTAGTGCGGTGTGCCTTTCTCCCTCCTGTGAGGAGCCAACAACATAAAGGCAGGTAAGGGGGAAAGGATCTGTGCGCTACAAAAAAATAAAATAAAAATTATAATCTTGACCTAGGAGGACGAGGTCCATATGGAGTAGGAGGTTGAGGTGGCGGTGGATGTGGCTGTGTAGGTGGAAGCGGCGGTGGAGGAGGACGAGGTAGCCAACACTGGTTCAAAAATACAACAATGGCTGGGTAAGGCCGGTGATGTGTCGAATTCCGTCCCCCGTCAAATAGTGTCCACCCTGTACTGCGCTTGCTCAGTATGTAGGACAATGGGATTTCGAAAATCTCCCAAGACGAACGGCGCCTGCGTGGTGAGTTCAGGTGAAGGCCACACCATCCGTGGTTCAAGCCGAGCCAAGTGAGGCCGTGCCCGAAGCGTGGCGATCGAACCGAGCCCGTGAGGGGCCCTGTTACTATGTGCTACCGTATGTCCACTTGGATGGTGGGGCTTGAACCTGCACTCACAGCGCAGGCGCCGTTCATCTTCGGAGATTTTGTGAATCTCCTTGTCCTCTGTACTGCGCAAGCGCTGCGCCTTCGCAGTATGGGCCGGACACAATCCGATGGCCGGACACTTTTTGTCACAACACCGGTATACATGTCTATTCTGCACAAGGTACGGACAAGTCCTGTGGGATCCATGCCTGGTTCATTTTAATGAACGTGAGCTTGTCCACATTGGCTCTGGACAGGCGGCTGCGCTTGTCTGTGATAACGCCCCCTGCCGTGCTAAATACACGTTCAGATAATACACTGGCTGCAGGGCAGGCCAGCACCTCCAAGGCATAAAGGGCAAGCTCAGGCCATGTGCCCAATTTGGAGACCCAGAAGTTAAAGGGGGCAGACCCGTCATCCAGTACGTGTAGGCCTGTGGACACATACTGCTCAACCATGTTGATGAAATGCTGCCTCCTGCTAAGACGTTCCATCTCAGCTGGTGGTGCTGGTTGTTGTGGCGTGCTGACAAAGCTTTTCCACATTTCAGCCATGCTAACCTTGCCTTCTGAGGTGCTGCCGGTGCCCCGGCTGCGTTGGCGACCTCTTCCTCCCCCTCTGCCTTCGCCTTGTGCTTCCACCGTACGCCCGCTGTCAGGTGGGAATGCCACCAGCAGCGCGTCTACCAGCGTGCGCTTGTACTCGCGCATCTTACGATCCCGCTCCAGTGAGGGAATTAAGGACGGTACGTTGTCCTTGTAACGGGGATCCAGCAGGGTGGCCACCCAGTAATCAGCACCAGTTAAAATGTGGGCAACTCGGCGGTCATTGCGGAAACACTGCAGCATGTAATCGCTCATGTGTGCCAGGCTGCCCAGAGGCAAAGAAAAGCTGTCCTCTGTGGGAGGTGTATCGTCTGTGTCCTCTGTATCCCCCCAGCCACACACCAGTGATGGCCACGAGCTGGTCTGGGTGCCACCCTGCTGTGAAAATGGCTCCTCCTCCTCCTCCTCCATCTCCTCCTCCACCTCATCATCCTCCAGAACTGTGGCCTTTCTGCCGGACAATTGTGTACCTGGCGTTTGTTGGTGCAGGAACCCACCCTCGTAGCCACTTGTGAAAGACTGCCCTGAAAGCCTTTGAAATGATCCCGCTTCCTCCTCCTCCTCCTCATCCTCCTGTGCCGCATCCTCTTCCATCATCGCCCGAAGCGTTTTTTCAAGGAGGCATAGAACTGGGATAGTAACGCTGAGAACGGCGTCATTGGCACTGGACATGTTGGTGGAGTACTCGAAACAGCGCAACAAGGCACACAGGTCTCGCATGGAGGCCAAGTTATTGGTGGTGATGTTCTGCAGAGCGACTCACGCGTGATTGCTGCAGCTGAAACTCCACTATCGCCTGCTGCTGCTCGCACAGTCTGGCCAGCATGTGCAAGGTGGAGTTCCACCTTGTGGGCACGTCACAAATGAGGCGGTGAGCGGGAAGGCCAAAGTTACGCTGCAGCGCTGACAGGCGAGCAGCAGCAGGGTGAGAACGCCGAAAGTGCGCACACACAGCCTGCACTTTCTGCAGCAGCTCTGGCATATTGGGGTAATTTTTAAGGAACCTCTGGACCACCAAGTTCAGCACATGCGCCAGGCAAGGGATGTGCGTCAAACCGGCTAGGCCCAGAGCTGCTACGAGATTTTGCCCATTATCGCACACCACCAGGCCGGGCTTGAGGCTCACTGACAGCAATCACTCATTGGTCTGTTGTTCCATGTCCCTCCACAACTCCTGCGCGGTGTTGGGTTTTTCCCCCAAACAGGAAAGTTTAAAACTGCCTGCTGTCGTTTACCCCTGGCTGTGCTGAAGTTGGTGGTGAAGGTGTTACGCTGACCGGATGAGGAGGCGGTAGAGGATGAGGATGAGGAAGCGGAGTAGGAGGAGTTAGCAACAGGAGGCAAACTGAAGCGCCCTGCAATCCTCGGTGGTGGAAGGACATGCACCAAACTGCTATCTGCCTCAGGCCCAGCCGCCACTGCATTTACCCAGTGTGCTGTTAGGGAGATATAACGTCCCTGACCGTGCTTACTGGTCCACGCATCCGTAGTTAGGTGGACCTTGCCACAGATGGCGTTGCGCAGTGCACACCTGATTTTGTCCCCCACTTGCTTGTGCAGGGAAGGGATGGCTCGCCTGGAAAAGTAGTGGCGGCTGGGCACGACGTACTGTGGGACAGCCAATGCCATCAGGCTTTTAAAACTCTGCGTCTCCACCAGACGGAATGACAGCATTTCAAAGGCCAGGAGTTTTGAAATGCTGGCATTCAGGGCCAGGGATCGCGGGTGGCTAGGGGGGTACTTCCTCTTCCGCTCCAATGTTTGGGAGATAGAGAGCTGAACGCTTCCATGGGACATTGAGGAGATGGTTGGTGACCCAGGTGGTAGTGTTGCTGGCAGATCCTCTGTTTGCGGGGTGGCAGGTGCCACTGTCACTACAGAGGTGGATGAAGAGGCCGAGACTGCAGCAGAAGAGGAAGCAGGAGGAGCCTGAGACCTTTCTTGGTTTTTGAGGTGTCTACTCCACTGCAGCTCGTGCTTTGCACTTAGATGCCTGGTCATGCAGGTTGTGCTCAGGTTGAGAACGTTTATGCCTTGCTTCAGGCTCTGATTGCACAGCGTGCAAACCACTCGTGTCTTGTCATCAGCACATTGTGTGAAGAACTGCCACGCTAGGGAAGTCCTTGGACCTGGCTTTGGTGTGCTCGGTCCCTTGCTGCGTTGGGCAGTAGCAGACATACTGTCTAGGGGACGGACGCTCCGCTTTTGCACCCTGCTCCCTCTTCTGCTGTGCTGGTGGCTCTGTGCGACCACCGCCTCTTCCTCCAAACTACACTGGTCACCTGCATAACGTTGATTCCATGTGGGGTCGAGGACCTCATTGTCCTCCACATCATCTTCCACCCAGTCTTCACCCCTGCCCTCCTTGTCTGTCTGCACAATTGCGAAAGCAGCAGCAGTTGGCACCTGTGTTTCGTCATCATCCGAGACGTACTGCGATGGTCCTCCCATGTACTCATCATGAAACATAAGTGGTTGGGCATCGGTGCACTCAATCTCTTCCACTTCTGGGGCAGGGCTAGGTGGATGGCCCTGGGAAACCCTGCTAACAGAGTCATCGAAAAGCAAAAGAGACTGCTGCATGATTTGGGGCTCAGACTGCTTGGCTGATTTGCAAGGGGGTGAGGTGAAAGACTGATGGACATGGGTTTCAGGTGCCAACTCTGATCTTTCATCAGAAGAGTGGGTGGGAGACAATGTGAAGGAACCCGAGGCACTGTCAGCAACCCAATCTACTATCGCCTGTACTTGTCCTGGCCTAAACATTCGTACAGCCTCATTAGGCGCGACAAAATACCGCCGCAGGCTCGGTCGCCTACTCGCACCTGAGGAAGGTGTTTCACTTGTGCGTGTATCTGGCACAGATCCACCACGTCCTCTCCCTGCAACAGGAGCTCCACCAGCAGCACCACGACCGGGGCCACCACGTTCCTTTGACCTTCTCCTCATATTTTCCAAATTTAGGATCTTGCCCTAAATGGGTGTTTTTGGAAGAGCAGAACACACCCACAGTACGTAACCGCTGAATCGCACAGCTACAGAACTGCAGAAAATGCTATTCAAAAAAAATTTTGTTTTTTTAGTATAGCACAGTAGGAGAAAACTATATAGAAATTGTTTATTTCACACACCTCCACATATGTATAACACACTGCAAAATATTTTTTGTGGCCCTAAATGGCGTTTTTTGGAAGACCACAACACACCCACAGTACATAACCGCTGAATCGCACAGCTACAGAACTGCAGAAAATGCTATTAAAAAAAAATGTTGTTTTTTTAGTATAGCACAGTAGGAGAAAACTATATAGAAATTGTTTATTTCACACACCTCCACATATGTATAACACACTGCAAAATATTTTTTGTGGCCCTAAATGGCGTTTTTTGGAAGACCACAACACACCCACAGTACGTAACCGCTGAATCGCACAGCTACAGAACTGCAGAAAATGCTATTCAAAAAAAATGTTGTTTTTTTAGTATAGCACAGTAGGAGAAAACTATATAGAAATTGTTTATTTCACACACCTCCACATATGTATAACACACTGCAAAATATTTTTTGTGGCCCTAAATGGCGTTTTTTGGAAGACCACAACACACCCACAGTACGTAACCGCTGAATCGCACAGCTACAGAACTGCAGAAAATGCTATTCAAAAAAAATGTTGTTTTTTTAGTATAGCACAGTAGGAGAAAACTATATAGAAATTGTTTATTTCACACACCTCCACATATGTATAACACACTGCAAACTATTTTTTGTGGCCCTAAATGACGTTTTTTGGAAGACCACAACATACCCACAGTACGTAACCGCTGAATCGCACAGCTACAGAACTGCAGAAAATGCTATTAAAAAAAATGTTTTTTTTTTAGTATAGCACAGTAGGAGAAAACTATACATAAATTGTTTATTTCACACACCTCCACATATGTATAACACACTGCAAAATATTTTTTGTGGCCCTAAATGGCGTTTTTGGAAGACCACAACACACCCACAGTACGTAACCGCTGAATCGCACAGCTACAGAACTGCAGAAAATGCTATTAAAAAAAAATGTTGTTTTTTTAGTATAGCACAGTAGGAGAAAACTATATAGAAATTGTTTATTTCACACACCTCCACATATGTATAACACACTGCAAAATATTTTTTGTGGCCCTAAATGGCGTTTTTTGGAAGACCACAACACACCCACAGTACGTAACCGCTGAATCGCACAGCTACAGAACTGCAGAAAATGCTATTCAAAATTTTTTTTGTTTTTTTAGTATAGCACAGTAGGAGAAAACTATATAGAAATTGTTTACCGTATTTTTCGGACTATAAGACGCACTTTTTTCCCCCAGAAATATGGGGGAAAATGTCCCTGCGTCTTATGGTCCGAATACATAACAGGGGCCCCGCCCCCCGCCGTCGCTGGCACCGCCCCTGCCATCCGCTCACAGCCTCTGGAATCCCCCGACCGCCGCCACTGGCTCCGCCCCCCGCCGCAGTGTCAGGGGCTTTGCGAATCGAATTAGAGCCGCTCTCTCTCTCTCTCTTTCTCTTTTGCTTACAGAAAGGGAGGGGGGCGGCGGGGGATATCCGCAGCTCTCCTCTCCCTGTCACAGCGCCGCTGCCGAGTTCTCTGGCAAATAGAGCAGCAGCGCTGTGACAGGGAGAGGAGAGCTGCGGGCTGTCTGTATATCTCCCCCGCCGCCCCCCTTCCCTTTCTGTAAGGAGAAGAGAAAGAGAGAGCGGCTCTAATTGGATTTGCTGGGTCGCCACCCAGCTTCCTGCCCACTGTTTCCCCCCCCATGATTGGCCACAGCAGAGGGCCAATCAGAAGACACTGGGAGCATCATGGGAAATGAAGTCCCTGCAGAGTTTATGGCACCAGTTCCCCCAGCATGCAAGCACTCTGCTGGAGGGGAGGGAGGGGGTGTTAGAACTTGAAGAGAAGCAAAAGAGAATACTCTGCTGGGGGACACCACCAGAGAGCCACGCTGTACCCCGCACCACCAGAGAGACACACTGTACCCCGCACCACCAGAGAGCCACGCTGTACCCTGCACCACCAGGGAGCCACGCTGTACCCGCACCACCAGAGAGCCACGCTGTACCCCGCACTACCAGGGAGCCACGCTGTACCTGCACCGCTGTACCCGCACCGCCAGAGAGCCACGCTGTACCCCGCACCACCAGAGAGCCACGCTGTACCCCGCACCACCAGGGAGCCACGCTGTACCCGCACCGCCAGAGAGCCACGCTGTACCCCGCACCACCAGAGAGCCACGCTGTACCCCGCACCACCAGAGCCACGCTGTACCCACACCGCCAGAGAGCCACGCTGTACCCACACCGCCAGAGAGCCACGCTGTACCCACACCGCCAGAGAGCCACGCTGTACCCACACCGCCAGAGAGCCACGCTGTACCCTGCACCACCAGGGAGCCACGCTGTACCCGCACCACCAGAGAGCCATGCTGTACCCCGCACCACCAGGGAGCCACGCTGTACCCGCACCGCCAGAGAGCCACGCTGTACCCCGCACCACCAGAGAGCCACGCTGTACCCCGCACCACCAGGGAGCCACGCTGTACCCGCACCGCCAGAGAGCCACGCTGTACCCCGCACCACCAGAGAGTCACGCTGTACCCCGCACCACCAGAGCCACGCTGTACCCACACCGCCAGAGAGCCACGCTGTACCCACACCGCCAGAGAGCCACGCTGTACCCACACCGCCAGGGAGCCACGCTGTACCCTGCACCACCAGGGAGCCACGCTGTACCCGCACCGCCAGAGAGCCACGCTGTACCCCGCACCACCAGAGAGCCACTCTGTACCCCGCACCACCAGAGAGCCACGCTGTACCCTACACCGCCAGAGAGCCACGCTGTACCCACACCGCCAGAGAGCCACGCTGTACCCACACCGCCAGAGAGCCACGCTGTACCCACACCGCCAGAGAGCCACGCTGTACCCTGCACCACCAGGGAGCCACGCTGTACCCGCACCACCAGAGAGCCATGCTGTACCCCGCACCACCAGGGAGCCACGCTGTACCCACACCGCCAGAGAGCCACGCTGTACCCCGCACCACCAGAGAGCCACGCTGTACCCCGCACCACCAGGGAGCCACGCTGTACCCGCACCGCCAGAGAGCCACGCTGTACCCCGCACCACCAGAGAGTCACGCTGTACCCCGCACCACCAGAGCCACGCTGTACCCACACCGCCAGAGAGCCACGCTGTACCCACACCGCCAGAGAGCCACGCTGTACCCACACCGCCAGGGAGCCACGCTGTACCCTGCACCACCAGGGAGCCACGCTGTACCCGCACCGCCAGAGAGCCACGCTGTACCCCGCACCACCAGAGAGCCACGCTGTACCCCGCACCACTAGAGAGCCACGCTGTACCCTGCACCACCAGGGAGCCACGCTGTACCCGCACCACCAGAGAGCCACGCTGTACCCCGCACCGCCAGAGAGCCACGCTGTACCCACACCGCCAGAGAGCCACGCTGTACCCCGCACCGCCAGAGAGCCACGCTGTACCCACACCGCCAGGGAGCCACGCTGTACCCGCACCACCAGGGAGCCACGCTGTACCCTGCACCACCAGGGAGCCACGCTGTACCCGCACCGCCAGAGAGCCACGCTGTACCCCGCACCACCAGAGAGCCACGCTGTACCCCGCACCACCAGAGAGCCACGCTGTACCCCGCACCACCAGAGAGCCACGCTGTACCCTGCACCACCAGGGAGCCACGCTGTACCCGCACCGCCAGAGAGCCACGCTGTACCCCGCACCACCAGAGAGCCACGCTGTACCCCGCACCACCAGAGCCACGCTGTACCCACACCGCCAGAGAGCCACGCTGTACCCACACCGCCAGAGAGCCACGCTGTACCCCACCACCAGGGAGCCACGCTGTACCCTGCACCACCAGGGAGCCACGCTGTACCCTGCACCACCAGGGAGCCACGCTGTACCCTGCACCACCAGGGAGCCACGCTGTACCCGCACCGCCAGAGAGCCACGCTGTACCCACACCGCCAGAGAGCCACGCTGTACTCACACCGCCAGAGAGCCACGCTGTACCCACACCGCCAGAGAGCCACGCTGTACCCACACCGCCAGAGAGCCACGCTGTACCCACACCGCCAGAGAGCCACGCTGTACCCACACCGCCAGAGAGCCACGCTGTACCCACACCGCCAGAGAGGGAGCCACGCTGTTCCCGCACCACCAGAGAGGGAGCCACACTTTAACCGCTGTACCCGCACCACCAGAGAGGGAGAAAGACCGAGCCACTGCCAGGATACAGACATGCTACACTACTGACTAGAGTCACCCCAGGCAACCCAGAGTGAGCGAACGTCCAGCCAGAGGGATCACTGTTGCGATTTCGCTGGGTCTGGTAAGAGGGCCTGTTGGCCATTATTCATTACTGTTCCCAGGGACTGAGCCATTAGGAAGTGCCTAACCTGATATCCTCTGGGCCTTATTGACCGCCACAACGTCCCTCTCTGTCCTCTTCCCACGGCGTCCCCTCTGTCCTCTTCCCACGGCGTCCCCTCTGTCCTCTTCCCACTGCGTCCCCTCTGTCCTCTTCCCACTGCGTCCTTCTCCCAGGGCGTTACTCTGTCCTCTTCCCAGGGCGTTACTCTGTCCTCTTCCCAGGGTGTCCCTTTGTCCTTCACCCACGGCAACCCTCTGTCCTCTTCCCACAGTGTCCCCTCTGTCCTCTTCCCATGAAGATGAGAGGGCGGGCCTTGACAGGAAGGGGTGGGTCATATTTAAATTAGGGGGTGCGCAAGTTTAGTCAGGCCTAGGGCAGCACAAAACCTAAATACACCACTGATGGCATGGTCCCTCTGCGTTTACTGTGGCATGGTCCCTCTGCGTTTACTGTGGCATGGTCCCTCTGCGTTTACTGTGGCATGGTCCCTCTGCGTTTACTGTGGCATGGTCCCTCTGCGTTTACTGTGGCATGGTCCCTCTGCGTTCACTGTGGCATGGTCCCTCTGTGTTCACTGTGGCATGGTCCCTCTGCGTTCACTGTGGCATGGTCCCTCTGCGTTCACTGTGGCATGGTCCCTCTGCGTTCACTGTGGCATGGTCCCTCTGCGTTCACTGTGGCATGGTCCCTCTGCGTTCACTGTGGCATGGTCCCTCTGCGTTCACTGTGGCATGGTCCCTCTGCGTTCACTGTGGCATGGTCCCTCTGCGTTTACTGTGGCATGGTCCCTCTGCGTTCACTGTGGCATGGTCCCTCTGCGTTCACTGTGGCATGGTCCCTCTGCGTTTACTGTGGCATGGTCCCTCTGCGTTTACTGTGGCATGGTCCCTCTGCGTTTACTATGGCAATGGTCAGGCTGCATTTAATGGGCACTGGAAAATATTTTAGTACACAATTTGGTTCAGAATATTTTTTTTCTTGTTTTCCTCCTCTAAAACCTAGGTGCGTCTTATGGTCAGGTGCGTCTTATGGTGCGAAAAATACGGTATTTCACACACCTCCACATATGTATGACACACTGCAAAATATTTTTTGTGGCCCTAAATGGCGTTTTTTGGAAGACCACAACACACCCACAGTACGTAACCGCTGAATCGCACAGCTACAGAACTGCAGAAAATGCTATTCAAAAAAAAGTTGTTTTTTTAGTATAGCACAGTAGGAGAAAACTATATAGAAATTGTTTATTTCACACACCTCCACATATGTATAACACACTGCTAAATATTTTTTGTGGCCCTAAATGGCGTTTTTTGGAAGACCACAACACACCCACAGTACGTAACCGCTGAATCGCACAGCTACAGAACTGCAGAAAATGCTATTCAAAAAAATGTTGTTTTTTTAGTATAGCACAGTAGGAGAAAACTATATAGAAATTGTTTATTTCACACACCTCCACATATGTATAACACACTGCAAAATATTTTTTGTGGCCCTAAATGGCGTTTTTTGGAAGACCACAACACACCCACAGTACGTAACCGCTGAATCGCACAGCTACAGAACTGCAGAAAATGCTATTCAAAAAAAATGTTGTTTTTTTAAGTATAGCACAGTAGGAGAAAACTATATAGAAATTGTTTATTTCACACACCTCCACATATGTATAACACACTGCAAAATATTTTTTGTGGCCCTAAATGGCATTTTTTGGAAGACCACAACACACCCACAGTACGTAACCGCTGAATCGCACAGCTACAGAACTGCAGAAAATGCTATTCAATAATTTTTTGTTTTTTTAGTATAGCACAGTAGAAGACAAATATATAGAAATGGTTTATTTCACACGCCTCCACATATGTATAACACACTGCAAAATATTTTTTGTGGCCCTAAATGGCTCTTTTTGCAAGCGTACATTAAAGTGCAATTTTTTTTTTTTTTTGCCCTATGGGTCTTTTGGAAAAGAGCACAATAAAGTGCCTTTTTTTTCGCCCTAAATGGATCTTTTCAAAGAGCAGAATACACCCACAGTATGGAAACGGTGTATCTCTCAACGTAATATATGCAGTGCTGGTGCACTGAGCTTGCAGATAAAAGGTAGATTTTCTCTGACACTGGGCTCATGGCAGTGTAAAAAGACTGCACTGCAACACAAACAGGTAAACCTATGCAGATCGCTGAGTTATATCTCTGAATCTGGACTCCTATATAATAAATCTCTCTCCCTGAAAGCACCAACAGGAACCTGGCCCTACACTACACAGTCTCTCTATCTTTTCCCTCAGATTCCAGAATCAGGACTAACTCATTTATTTTTCTATCTCTCCCTAAAAGCAGCAGCAGCAGACAAGATCCTCTCCCTATCTATTCTGAAGCAGAGTGACGTGTGTGCTGTGTGCCTCTAGCTTATATAGAAGCTGGGTCACATGTTGCACTGACCAATCACAGCCATGCCATTAGTAGGCATGGCTATGATGGCTTCTAAGGGCACACCAGCTAATCAAAAGGTGATTGGCTGGCCCCTGAAGCATTTCTAACTGCGTAATTAGATTGCCGAACCCGAACCCGAACCCGGACTTTTGCGCAAAGTCCGGGTTCGGGTTCGGGTTAGGGAAAAAGCTAAAGTTCGGTACGGACCCGAACTTTACAGTTCGGGTTCGCTCAACACTAATAGTGAGCAATTCTCTGACACTCATAAATTAAATGTAACCTTACATATGATTTTTTTTTTTTTTTTACTAAAAAGTATGTGTAATTCTGTTTAGCTACTCTTATGATCCCCTCCCACAATGCATATGCCGTGGGATGACATCATAATTTGTTGTTTTATAGTTTCTGGTTTAATATATGACTGATCCATGAACACGGATCATCACAAAACAGAGGTCCTCTCTGTGCTATCCACTCCTGTCAGCTACATAAATGCCTCCCTTATCAGCTCTCCCTGTCTGAAGATGGATTGGGATAGAAGAGCAGCACCTCACTGGCTCATAATGCACAATCTGCAGTGTTTGTAGCTGCTGACTTTTAATTTTTTTAGAAACGACTGTAGATCCTCTTTTAGGCTCAATTCACAAAGGGTTAGCACAAGGATAAAGATCTTTTTTTTTTCGGCCTTGTTGCTGTAATTTCTAAAGCTTCTTGAACCCACTGGACACTTGCTATGTAAACCAAGTAATGAACATCTGTGATTTGGTCCCTTTTGTTCTGTTAAATATACAATTGAAAGCCAAAAACAATAACTGTTGAACTTGCCAAATTCATGGGAACGAATAACTTCCTGTACTATCTGCCTGTGTTATTATCAGTTGCAATGTTCTTAGTTAGCTCTAAAGACTACAGAACCACACCATTATATATTATGGACAATTGGAAAAGAGTGGGGTTATGTTGTTCTGTCATATTTCTGTTGTCCTAATATAGATGGGTGATTAAAGTGGTTCTAAAGGCTCAAGTTATTTTACCTTCATGCATTCTATGCATGAAGGTAAAAAAACCTTCTCTGTGCAGCCCCCAAGCCCCCCCCCCCATACTTACCTGAGCCCCATCACAATCCAGCAATGTGTATGAGAGCCTCAGCTCTTTGGGGACTCTCCCTCCTCATTGGCTGAGACAGCAGCAGTGAGCGAATCAGGTGATGGAGGGAACAGGGCCGAGTAGCGGCTCCATGTATGAATGCACACGCAGAGCAGCGGATTGGTCTGCTTGCTCTAGGGACACTCGGCAGGAGGGAGGGGCCAGGAGTTCCAGAGGAGGACCCAAGAAGAGGGGGATTGGGGCTGCTCTGTGCAAAACCGCTGCACAGAGCAGGTAAGTATGACATGTTTGTTATAAAAAAAAATAGCCTTTAATATCACTTAAAGAGTTGTCATTCTAGTACTGGAAATGTGTTACTGGCAGAATCACCAGGTGAAATTAATAGTGAAAAAAAAAACTTGATTGGTAAAACAGTGGCCCAGCACCTATTTTTAGCCACCTACTGCCAACCCATGTGAACAAGCTTTTACTGAGTAATGCCTAGTACACCTGGGGCGAATGTCGGGAGACATTGGCCAGTTCAATAATAACCGTCCGACCTTCGGCCCGTGTGTATGTCTGTCAGAGACTTGCTGGCCATAACAGAGCAGATGTGCAGAGGCATGTCCGCGCACGTGTGCACGCGTCCATTAGCACTGGCGCCAATTGCAGTATATAGAGATGGCAGAGGCACTAGGGCCTTTGCTGTCTGATCTGCAGTCTTCCCCCTGTATCCTGTTTCCAGTACCTGCCCTTGATCTGATTGTACCCGGCTTTCCGGACTCCTATGATTCTCTCCATTCCTGACCTCTGCATGAACTTAACCATTCTTATTGATATCTCTGATGTACCTAATTCTTCCATATCTGACCTGGCTTGTCTGACTCTGCACCAGTCTTCTTCCTTTGCTACAGCCTCCACTTACCTGCATCCGCGGTACCCAGCACCAGCAACCTACCAGCATCTGCAGCATCCCTGCTTCCACGAGTGCCTGCATCCACAGCCACCAACCACAGCTCCACTACCGCTGCCGGCTGCTACTAGTGTCCCTCTGCTACGGAGAACACAACAGGCACTCCTACCTCACCGCGATTTTGCGGCCGCTGTTGCAAACTCAGTGGTCCCTGAACTGGGGCTGTACAAGAGGCCTTCCTCTGCTCGTCAGGCTCCACCATTAAGGTATGTGACAATGTCAGCCAGTCCAGCTGCCAAAGCGATCTCAGCCAATGGCTGAGAGCGTTGACTAGAGTGTTCTGGCGGGGGACTGTCCCCCTGTCATTACACAACAGCTCAGCCAGGAAGATTGCTGTACTAACGTCGGACTGTTAGTACAGCGGCTCCAACCGGAGCTGCCAGGGTTGAACAAATAAAAACTATTAGTGTGTTCCAGGCTTAAGAGCTTTGTTGGGAAGCCAGCATACAGAAAGCCATACTATCTGCAGGAACAGAAACATTGAAAATACTTACCTCCTATGATTTCAATTTAGGTAATATTTCAGAAACTCTGCATTTCCCTCAGGGCCATTGAGATAAATGCATGAAATTGATCAGGGTTTTGTCACGCCTAATATTAAATCACAACAGTTTTTCCTCCCTGTGTTATGTTGGCTTGCTGCAGAATGCAGTCATTAACCTGTAAGCACAATATTCAGGACACGCAATGACGTTTTATAAAAACAGAACACTGAAGTCACATCCAGTAAACTCTGGTTAGAGAACTGCATGTTACAATGTCCTATTCTGTTTTCCTTTAACTTGCTCAATTATTACCCTTCTCTTGAATCAGTGTGAATCATCGTATTTTATTATATTTTGGTTAGTAGGACTCAAAGGTGCTTATTGTTTAGATGAAACCATTGCCAGTAAGTACTAAAAAGATACTTCTGTGGCTATAGGAATTTGACTGGTGAGGAATAGGACAGTCAAGGTGAGGAAGAGGACAGTCAAGGTGAGCAAGAGGACAGTCAAGGTGAGGAAGAGGACAGTCAATGTGAGGAAGAGGACAGTCAAGGTGAGGAAGAGAACAGTCAAGGTGAGGAAGAGGACAGTCAAGGTGAGGAAGAGGACAGTCAAGGTGAGGAAGAGGACAGTCAAGGTGAGGAAGAGGACAGTCAAGGTGAGGAAGAGGATAGTCAAGGTGAGGAAGAGGACAGTCGAGGTGAGGAATAGGACAGTCAAGGTTAGAAGAGTCAAGGTGAGGAATAGGACAGACAAGGTGAGGAATAGGAAAGTCAAGGTTAGAAGAGTCAAGGTGAGGAAGAGGACAGTCAAGGTGAGGAAGAGGACAGTCAAGGTGAGGAAGAGGACAGTCAAGGTGAGGAAGAGGACAGTCAAGGTGAGAAAGAGGACAGTCAAGGTGAGGAAGAGGACAGTCAAGTGAGGAATAGGACAGTCAAGGTGAGGAGGAGTAGGAAAGTCAAGGTTAGAAGAGTCAAGGTGAGGAATAGGAGAGTCAAGGTTAGAAGAGTCAAGGTGAAGAATAGGAGAGTCAAGGTTAGAAAACTCAGGATTAGGAATAGGAAAGGAAGCTAATGAATGCCTAGAACATAATAAAACTTGGATCCCTGTGTATTCTATTGCAGGGTGTGGTGTATTACATGGACGCATTTACACAGCAACCAAGAAGGTGGGCTTATACAGTAAAACCTTGGATTGCGAACATAATTCGTTCCGGAAGCATGCTTGTAATCCAAAGCACTTGTATATCAAAGCAAATTTTCCCATAAGAAATAATGGAAACTCAGAGAGGCACCTCTAAGTGTAGCAATATGGTTACATTTAATGAAGGTACAACATTTAGCAACTCACATGGTTGATGATTAAAAGAGGCACATCTAAGTATGCAGGCATCCGAGGTAAAGTGATCCACATAGTCCATCCTCTGCACCGCTGGCTCTCACCGCTGTCAGTCTGCAATCGTGGCCGGGAAGACTATCCTGCAGTAGAGCGATCTGAAAGTACGGCGTGGAAGGGACGACATCAATGGTGGTGCGGAGGATGGTCTATGTGGACAGCTTTACCCTGAATGCCTGCATACTTAGATGTGCCTGTTTTAATCATCAACCACTGTGAGTTTCTAAATGTTGTACCTTCATTAAATGTAACCATATTGCTACACTTAGAGGCGCCTCTCTTCTGTTTTATACTCAGTTGTGACATGACGCTACTCTTATATCAAGACATCGCTTGTATATCAAGTCAAAATTAATGAAAAAAAATTTGCTTGTCTTGCAAAACGCTCTCAAACCAAGTTACTCTCAAACCGAGGTTTTACTGTATTATCATTGTATTGTCATTGTATTGTCATTGGAGTGAAACCTATGGAGCTGGAAGGATTAAAAAAAAAAGATATATATATATATATATATATATATATATATATATTCTGTACACCTTTGCAATGCATGCACATTTCAACGTGTTTTATCTCTTTAGAAAATTACCATCCAGCTCCCCCGGGAAGAATTTTACAAACCTGGTAATAATATTGCAGGGAGTAATAAATGCTGTTTCGCACTACGTGAGAAAGTGAAAAAAGAAAAAAAAATTGAGACATGCTCTGTAGGGAGAGGTGGAGGTTTTGGGTGTAAATTTTAAGTAATTTCTGGGCTTTATCCTTATGCACAGAAGATTTATTGGACTTTGATTCACAATATATAGATTGTTCACAATATGTACTTTGAATCAGCGTTTTTTTTGGATGAATTTAATCATTTTTAAGTCACTGTTTTGATTTTACACATGCATTGTATTATGCAATGGCAGCAAAGATGTCCAGCCTGTCCCCTGACCAAATTTACACCAGTATCAAAGTGCTATGTGCTGGGTGTCCAGTGTGCCCCCCTGTGCCTTTAAGGAGGACTGGGCAGCCTCAAGGCCCAACTGCCCCTCATCTAGCCATTAGAATGCATGTGATCCCACTGTGGATACACTCATAAATTTAGGGTGCCTTGCCGAGGCCTTGCAGCTTACACATGCATTTGCAAATGTGTTCTAACGAAACCCCTGTTTTTAACATAGACTATTGGACAGGTTAATTTGATTGGTTAGCAGACTGGTTGGTAAGTGTGTTTCTTGCTGTGAAGGTAAGTTATAGGTGGCAGGGGCCTTTTCTTCATCAGTAATAAATGTAACTGAATGAGTTGAAGTAAAAATATGCCCTGGTGTCAGTGGTTAGTAAAAGTAAAAAAAATCCACAGCTTCGGGAGTCAGTGGAAGTAATAAATGCCACAGCTCCAGTGGTCATTTGGAATAATAAATGCCAATCAGTAGCATCAATGGTAAGAATTTTACCCCATCATTGGTGTTCGGTAGAAAGAAAAGTTTTCTAGCATTGGTGGTCAGTGGGATTTTTGAAGCCCCCCTCAATTATTAGGATAGGTAGGATCCTGAATCTCCCCTCCCAGCATTGGTATCAATGGGCTCCTGAATGTCTCCCTAGGTATTGTTGTCAGTGGGATCCTGAACGTCCCCCCAAGCATTGTTGTCAGTGGGATCCTGAATGCTTCTGCACCATTGTTGTCAGTGGGACCGTGAATGCCCCCCTAAGCCCTGGTGTCAGTGTGATCCTGAATGTCCCTCTCAGGTACTGGTGTTAGTGAGATCCTGAGTGTCCCTCCCAGGCACTGGTTTCAGTGGGATTCTGAATATTCTCCCAAGGTCTGGGAGGTTAGTGGGATCCTGAATTCCGCCCCCCTCAGCATTAGTGTCAGTGGGATCTTGATGGTCCCCCCAAGCATTGGTGTCAATGGAATCTTAAATGCACCAACTGCCATTCTGCAGAGCAGCTACCCCGATGTGCACGAGAAAGCCTTGTATGCAAGGTCTCCTCAGTGCAGGAGTCAGTTTACAGCAACCAGTGAGCCATAACCACCCTGTGGGCCAAAGTTTGGAGATTGCTAATTTATATAGCATGAAGGTGTAGCACACAGACCTTTTCCCTGGCTTTGGCTCGCTTGCAGGTCAAGGCACACTGCACTATATGCCCGTATCCTCTGTCTAAGAGGTCGAGCGGTGTTAACAGATTTTTGGGTCCTGCAGCTGGGTTCTCGTCTCCTAGTTTGTAGGGACAAGTCTCTATTTTTCCCAAGAAAGATCAATGTCCACACCACTTCAAACTCCAACGCTGAGTTTATTTTATAAGCAAAGTTCAACAGACAGTAAAGGTGGATGAGAGAAAGGACAGCAAGGGGTTGGGGGATAAGTCCAGGCAAGAACTAATATTGTAGTCGCCACTCGATCCTGAGTGGGTTTAGCTCACCCGGATAGTTCCCTGTAAGAGCGGATCCTAGCAGCCGGAGTGATGCTCGAACGTTTACTTGAGTTTTCCTAGAGATACGATCGGGAGATCATCTGCCACAGAATCTTTAAGTCCCAAACTTCTCAGCACATGGAAAAAAAGGACAGGTGCCAGCGACAGCACGTTGCGAGGCCTGTAGTGAATCTTTGAATCCCTCCAGAAGGTTACCGGGCCTCTCCGTCACCGTGAATTCTCACCGGTCCCTCAGAAAGGTCCTCCCCTGGCCTCCTCTTCTTAGAGCGGGTTCCCTCACAAGGGCACCCTGGGATTCCTCTTTCGGGGATGGGCCCCAGCTAAAGGTGCTGGGCCCAATAGTGGAGTTGCAGCCCCAGGCTAAAGGTGCCTGAGACTGATACACACGTGTACCCCTGGCCTGGAGGGCTGGGTAACGGGAACTGCTCCCCAAAAGATGGCGTCTGCCCCTTATGTATCCTCTCCCAGCATGCACAGCAGGTTAACCACGCCCAATGCACCACTGCCGAGAGAGGACACCCTAAGGCATAGCAATGCCACCCACGGTTCAACCCTGACCCAAGACGGCAGCGCAGCTGCATTACATAGGCAGAAGCTAGTCCTAACAATCAAAGTGGTCTGAGCCTGGCTACTGGCTCAGACCAAGCCCCTAAATGTAAGTACATAGCACCCCTGAAAGTAAAGGGGGGCTACAAAGGCAAAAAAGAAACAATAGGAAAGGTTGTTCTTCTCTAGCAGTTATTCTCTTAGTTCATATTTAACTCCTAAAATATTGCACAGGCGCTAAGTAACTGGCTTCTAGTATTCCACATGAGGAAAAGGTCTTATCTGATTGATAGTGGTTCTGTAGAGTATTTAAGGTAATCTAAGAAGAACTTAAATGATTGGAATCAGCAGGGATGCTCACACCCACCAAAATGAAATTAAGCAGAAGTTCTGCATTCTTTTAAGAGAACACAGAGCTTAAACAGTGTACTAGCTTTTAGAGCCAAAAATCTAGTGCTGTAATTTTGTGCTATAACACAGGGCATTCAACAACGAAGAAAGTAAAACCAACAAGGTCCTAAAATGTCTCTAAACACTACACTGTCTCCAACACTAAAGCCCCCTCCACACTCTTAACACATATTACTTAACCTTCCACAAATCCCTAATCCTAACACTTAAAGCGGAGGTCCTCACAAAAATGGAATCTCCGCTTTTCGGAACCCTCCCCCCCCCCTCCGCTGCCACATTTGGCACCTTTCGGGGGGAGGGGGATGCAGATACCTGTATAATACAGGTATTTGCACCCACTTCCGGGCATAGACTCCCGTGGGTGTTACGCCCCTTCCCGCCCCCCCTCCCCACTGTCTTCTGGGAGTCCCAGAAGACAGGAGGGACCATTTGGATTGCGCAGCACGACTCGCGCATGTGCAGCAGGGAACCAGGAAGTGAAGCTGCAAGGCTTCATTTCTAGATTCCCTTACCGAAGATGGTGGCGGCAGCATCCGAGGACCGAGGCATGGGTCCGCCTCGGGTGCCGACATCGCGAGCGCGCTGGACAGGAAAGTGTCCATATTTTAAAAGTCAGCAGCTGCAGTATTTGTAGCTGCTGACTTTATAAAAAAAAAAATTTCCGTGGACCTTCGCTTTAACTTCTAAAGTGCACTATTAACTCCTGCCCATCCCTAAAGCGGTACTAAACTCTCTCAATCAACATTAAAGGGTGATGCCGCGTACACACGATCGGACCTTTTTCCGACCAAACTCACATCGGAACTCCGATAGAATTCCATCGGAAAAAAATAGAACAGGTTCTATATTTAAATTCTGATGGAATTCATCTGAATTTCTCCGATGGGGCCCACACACGGTCGGAATTTCTGATGAAAAAACGCAGTCGGACTCCGGACTTTTTTCATCGGAAATTCTTATCGTGTGTACAAGGCATAAGTCCACTTTCATGGGGGAAAAAAATAGCAAATAAAAAAATAAATAAAAATAATATAGCATTTACAATTGCTACACAAGTCATATTATAATTGAATGGTATTAAAAATTACCTTTCGTTTTCAATCTGCAGCTCTGTAATTTTCTGTAAGATGCAATGCAATATGGCAACCTGTAGGCGTTCTGTATAAAGATGGTGTACAGAACACCTCCCAGTCAGATTTTAGGCATCCCCTACAACAAAAGTGAGATACTGCAAAAGGAAAGTCATGTCTAAAGGGATGCGGACCCTGCCACTTTCCCCATTAGGACAGCAGCTGATTGATAATTATAACATCACTCCCACCAGATTCACTATCCACATGGACACAGAGAAACAAACAGCTATTTCTTCAGAATAACAAAAGGTAGGAATCTGCAAATAAAGTCTGTTAAAAGCCTGGCAATGTACAGTACATACTGTAGATCACCCAGGGGGTATATATTTTTTCTCAACAAAAGTGGAGTTACACTTTAAGTTCTCCCTTAAATAGGTCTATATATCTAATCCCCCCCCCAACACTAATCCTGCCCCTAATACTCACTCTAAAGCCCCGTACACACGGGCAGAATGTCGGGAGACATTCGCAGATACGAAAAAATACCGCCCGACATTCTGCCAGTGTATATGTCGGTCTGTCCAACAGAAGTCGGCTGTTTGGCCAGCTTCTGTCGTACGTGCATTCTGGAAAACCAGCAGTCGACGACTCCCGATCAGCGCTCTTAGCCCAAAGGGAATAGAGCGCTGATCGGAGTGTTCTGGCAGGGTGTGGGGGGGCGTCCCCCTGTCAGAATTTTTTTTTTTTTTTATCTTTTTTTTTCCACATCTGGGGACCAGCTGTAAATTGGTGGGGGGGGGGGGGGTGGATGTAGTGCCCTCTACCATATGTAGGCGTTAGAGGTGAGGATTTTTGTGATAGCTGCCAGGCAGGTAAATTTAGGCAGGCATATGCTGCATGCTAGGCCTGCTTGTTTTTTTTTTTCCAATTTTTATTGAAGATATAAGTAGAAGAGTGAACAGTCATTGTCATATATCAACATTTGAAATAAGATACATATTAAGGAATGTACATAGTAGGACATAGTTGTCAATCATGGTCAAACATCATGTCTACAGGTGCTGAAGTAAGGCGAGTTGTGCAAGTCAATAACCCCAGACACCCCACATGGGCGCATACTGTGTCATGGGGGGTAGTGGAACACATCTCTCCTATTGATTTAGTGAGGTTTTGAGAAGCAAATTTAATAACAATAACAACTTGTATCGGAAGATGGTAGTGAACCATCAATAGAGATTGCAAAACGTTCAAGTATGAGGTTATGCATGAACTGGTATATGCCAAAAGTACTTGTTGTACCTTGAGTGTACATAGTAAAGCATGTGTACTTGCAGCAAACTATATGTGTAGCGGTGCACTCTGGGCACAAGTTCAAAAGATCCACACATCACCCATTTGTCTGACCTTCCATTTATCCATTTCTCTCACTTCCCCTTCTTTAGCCCTGGTTCACACTGGTGCGTTTTGACATGCGATTTGGCATGTCAAATCGCATGTCAAAACGCCGGTATTTGCCGCAAATTGGCGGCAACGGCACCATCCTAATCGGTGCGACGCCGCATCTGCGTCGCTGCACCGATTTTAAAAAGTAGTTTCTGTACTACTTTTTGCGATTTCGGCCGCGATTTACTTTGACATCTGTGTCAGATGTCTTTGTAATCGCGGCTGAAATTGGGTCTGCACAGCGGGAGTGAAATTGTGCGAGTTCAGCTGAGCTCGCACGGCTTCTCTACCGCAGCCCAGTGTGAACCTGGGCTTAGACACAATGAAGAGTCACTTGCTTTACCTTACGGTATTTTTATTGTAGGGATTGCTTGGGTAGAGTTGGGAAGGGGTGTAATGACATGGGATGCCCATAGATATTAGCACATTAGTAGTTTACATTCTGAAGATAATGCACAGCAAAGATTGTAGTTTAGTGAGCTGCGTCACTGCAGACTATTGCTTCCTTGTATGCTGTACTGATTCCTGCAGAATAGTACTTTAAAGATTCCTGAGTAAAACCCATTTTTGGATTTCTTGTTTTCTTGTGGAAAGTCACTCTGAATGACTTTCTTTGGTGATTACAGTTATCCAAATGCTGGCCCTGCGTCCGGAACATATCCTCACACACCCCCCTCCGACACCACAGTCCTTCTAGTAGCAAATGGTAACTGACGGACTACTAGGCCCAAATAGTCCAGAGATATGAAGGTTGAGTTCCCCGGCCAGAGCCTTCCATATTGAGATTAGATAAGTTTAGAGTCTCTCCTTGCAACATCCTGCTGTATAGGACTGACCGTGCAACATCCCGTCTAAGACACCCCCTTGTGGCGTTCAATTACTAGGGGCAACAGCAGATATTCACAAGCTCCTTTAACAGACTCCTCCGGTCCCATCACTTGCTGTCATGTACCCACTGACCTGTTCCATGGACCCCGGTCCATGGAAGAGACATGGCTCAACCGCACAGTCCAGCAGTAGCTGTTCCAGGCTCCTTTCTCTTAATAACGAGTTCCTCCTCTGTGGTGTTAAAGAAATGTGTATCATCAGGACTTTCTCCTCAGCATCTGGTAGGCCCCAGGCCCCGAGCCTGGGGCCTTCACACAGAAACACTACTGCTCCATCTTCCTTCCTCTCAGGACTCCTCCCCAGTGGCATGTTACCTCAGCTTATATAGCAGGCCCGCCCCCTGCCAATAGTTGGGGATTGGTCAGAGCTGCCACACAAGCTGCCTGTCACTCCAATCCCAGGCCCTGCCTCCTCTGTACATTCTCCCCAGAGACAGGGGAGGCACCTCAGAACTAGAGCACAGGTGGCCACACCCACTGCTACTCTGACACTCCCAGTCCCAGATCAAAACAACCAGGCCTAGCTTAATGCACAGGCCTGACTAGATTTTGCCTGCACTGACAGTTTAAAACAATAAAACCCTATTTCTACACATACCAAAAGGTAGTGGGCGCTACATATGTAACATTTTTAATAGAGAAATAAATAAAATAAGGTAGGGTAAAATAAAGTAAAGAAGGTAAGGGGGGGTAGGGGGGAGAAAGGGAGAAGGGAGGTAGGTAGAAAGCAGTACGATAGACTCAATAGTCATAGCAATTTGAATCGAGTGCGTGTTAGTGATATCAAAAGATTATCAGGTAAGCTTTTTAGCGTACCAATGTGTCCAGGGGTGCCATAGATTATGGATTTTCGAGTACAAAGGTTTTCCCTTCGATAGGATTGATTCATATGCGTAATGAGAGTGGACTAATGCTACAACTTCTGTCGAAGTTGGGGAGGTGTTTGTTTTCCAGTGTCTAGTTATGAGTAGTCTGGTAGCTAGGAGTATGTGTGTAATTACTAGTGTAGCGGACCCCTCCCATAATAGCAAATAGTTAGGCTCAGGCTGTTGAAATTCTCTAAATTGGCCTCTGCTCTGTTGTGATGTTGCCTGGTAGTACAGTTCCCTGTGGCCTGTAGGTGGCGATGTCGCCCAGGTCTCAGGTCGAACCACAGGTGGCATTGCATCGCTATTGGGTGTCCCCTCTCGGCGGCTGTGCAGTGGGCGTGGTCTACCCGCTGTGCATACTGGGAGAGGATACATAAGGGGCAGACGCCATTATTCGGGAAGCAGTTTGCGCCTCCCGGCCCTCTAGGCCAGGGGTGCGTGTGTGTGTGTTCAGTCCCGGGCACCTTTAGCCCGAGGCTGCCTTGTTCCAGGTAGGCCCAGCACCTTTAGTTGAGGCCTACGCCAACAGAAGCGGAATCCCAGGGTACCTGTGGGAGGGTGACCCACTCTGAAGGAGAGGGAACCAGGGGAGGACCTATCCAGGGGATCGGTGAAGGAAGTCACTGTCTCGGGAGAGGCCTGGTTACCTGTCAGGGGGAAGGATTCCATTATCCGCCAAAAGCCTTGTAACGTAACCTATTGGCACCTAAGGTCTCAAGTGTTACAAGTGCTGGGAAGTTCAGGACTTAGAGGCTAATATCCTGATCGTATCCTTAGGAAAAGAACTTAAAGTGAATGTTGCTAGGACCGTGAGAGGGGACTATCCGGGTGAGCAAAGCCCACTCAGGCTTGAGTGGCGGCGAGGGTAATTAAGTGCCGCGTGCCTGAACCTGCCTCCCTGTTCAACTTTCTCTGTCTCCCACTTTTCCTGTCAAGTTGCAAGCAAGTAAAATAAGCTCTTTTACTGGGTTTAATACTGTCTGGACAATGGCCTTCTTCAAAGAGAGAGAGAATAGACTTTTCCCTACACTCTAGGGACGAGAACCAATGGAAAGAGGTAACTAGCTGCAGGACCCAAAACTATTAACACCGCTCACCCCTACAAGATGGAGGATACTGGGCATGTGGCATGGTGTGTCCCACTCTGCAAGTGGAGGTAAGCAGGGTAAAGGATCTAATTCGTAACTTCAGATAAATTTGTATTCATTACATTCACTAACAGCCAAATTTTTAATTTTTTTTTCCATGTCTTTCATTATGATCAAAATTCGTTATTTCGAATAAATTCGGAAATTTAAAAATTCGGAAATTCAAAATCAGAAAATTCGGAATTTTGGAAATCAGAAAATTCAAAAATGTGAAAATTGTAAAGAAAATCCGAAAATAAAAAAGAAAATCTGAAAATAAGAACGAAAATACGAAAATTGGAAAATCCGAAATAATAACTAACTATTAAATTATAGGTATTGGAATTTCCTTTTTAAATTTGGCTGTTAGTGAATCTAACGAATACGAATTTTTCCGAATTTACGAATTACCGGAAATAACGAATGCCGCATCTAAATGAATGCAATGTAACAAATTAATAATAATAAATAGTAATAATAAAACCTTTTTTTATTATTATTAATTTGTTACGTTACATTCGTTTAGATGTGGCATTCGTTATTTCGGATAATTCGTAGCTTCAGATAAATTTGTATACATTACGTTCACTAACAGCCAACTTTGAAAGGAAATTCAAAAACTTAATTATAGTTATTGTTAGTTATTATTTCAGATTTCAATTTTTTTTTTTTTATTCTCGTAATTGATTTCGTATTTTCGTTCTTTTGAATTTTCAGATTTTCGTTCTTATTTTTGGATTTATTCGTTTTCAAATTTACGAATTTTCGAGATTTTGAATTTTCTAATTTTTGATTTTCGCATTTTGGAAATTTTCAGATTTTAGAATTTCAAAAAAATCTTTTAAAGGGGTTTTCGTTATTTCACATATTTCAGAATTAATGATTTTGTTGAATTTCGTTGAAAAACGAATTTGGACGAAACGAGTTGCACATGTCTACAGATAAATGCATAAAACAAGTGTGCTTGTATTACAAACTATTAGGGTGGAAAAGAAAGCACTCATCCCGTGACTATGACTATCTAATGGGTCAGAATTCAATATAAGTTTGTGTGCCAATGATTAATTGGGGACATACCTCACTATGAAAGGCTGGTCATACATTATACAATTCTCTTGTACAATTTTTCTTTAAATTTACCAAAACCATATAATATGAAGTCAAGCCTAAACACTTTCAATTTGTATGCAGTCAGACAGGCCCTTGCACTACATAGTGGAAGGTAAATCTAAATGAAATTGAATAAGAAAATTGTATAATGTATGTCAAGCTTTACTTTTCATTGACTGGGTATGTCTCTGAAAAAAATGTATTCACTGTGCCACCCTCACTATATTTGAACAGAAAATGATTAAAAAATGTGAAGAATCTTGTGCAAAAAGTGCATAGTTAGCCCAGAAGCTCCTATCATGAGCACTCCAAGGATTAGGGTAGGCTCCCACCCCTACAATTAGGATAATAGGGAGAGCATCTGCAGCGTAGACGGATGGTCTCGACAATTAGCAGAGATGTTGAAGAGCAGAAAAGGCAACAGTCAATGTGAGCAAACAGGTTAAAGACCCCAGACACAAAACTTACTGGAGGCCTGCGCCCATGTCCCAAAAATCGCTAACACTGGCAACAAAGGAAACTGTAGGCAGGTGTCACATGTACCCCAACGTAGGTGGTCAGACACTATAGCTAGCTACTGTGTGTTTCACCTAAAACAGCCCCCTTTCCCTTAAGGCATGCAGGCCTACCGGTACTCGGTTGCCCCCAGGACTTATACACAATGCTATAGTGTCTGGCCACCACAACAGGGCAGATGCGAACTGAGCAAAGCAAACAGATACTCGCAGATAGCAGACAGAGCGTGGTTCTAGGACAGTCCAGGTAAAAGGCAGGCTGAGTCTAGGGAATAGTCCAATAATCAGGTCCAAACACATACACAGGAAAATCCAAACTAGCAAAGCAGGGCAGACAGACAGGGAGCTTGATCAGGAACAACACACGTATCAATTTCTATCACAAGCAAGGGACTGAGCGTTTGGCTTGCTTATAACAGATGACTGACCACATCAATCACCTTGCAGGTGGACACAGACAGGGAGAATGCAATATCCAAAACCCGAATGCAGGAATGAGGAGCAGGAGCACTAAAGTGATCCCGACAGCAGGCCGGACTAGATGGAATCAAGCCAATCTGCAGCATCTTCAGAGGATTAAAAAAACTTCACAGTACCTTGATATTTAACCCGGAACTTGCTTGGATATAGCATACTGTACTTTAAGCCCTTGGTCTGTAGGCGCTTGTGGATCTCAGTGTAGGATCGTTGTTTTATCTTCGTCTCCACAGAGAAGTCAGGGAATAGCTTGATCTTTGAATTTTTCATAGTGCAACTCTTCCTTCTTACACGCCTCTGCCATGATCCTATCTTGGTGAAGAAAGTTCAGGAAGCTTAACCAGAAATCGCCGTGGCGGGGCCCCTGGCAAACGGGCACTCGTTACTCTCCATTCCTGAGACTCATAGCATCCAATGTCGTGGAAGTTCTTCACGGGGAGTTGCCTAGAAGGGGGTGGGGGGGGTTGTTGTTTTGTGGGGAGTGTTTTTGTTTTATTTTGAGCCTTGTTTTTCTTGTAATAAAAATAAATTAAAGGAAAAAAAATGTGAAGAATAATAAGCCATTTGGGCAACTGGAAGAGAGACGACATATTGTTGTAAAAAAAAAAGAAAAAAAGTGGGTGACTTGATAGAAAGAGAGTCCCGAAGCAAGAAAGGAACAGATAGGCGTAGGGACGGCATGACAGGGTGGGACAGTACAGGAAAAAGAAAAACATGTAGTTCCCCCTTTAAGAAAAGGGGGTGTCCTGGGGGTTGGAGGTGGTCCCTGGTGGAATAGTCTGAGGACACACCGTCCCTGTGCCCTGTGCTATTGACCTGCGCAATTGACCTGCGGGATGGCTGATGTGTCTCAGCTTTTTGCCCTACTGCGGGCGGCAGCTTCCGCCCTGGGAGCCGAATGGTGAGGGAGCAGGTAGCGGCGGACATAAAGGACCTAGAAGCAGCATCAGCCGCAGGGGGAAGGGGGGGGCGGATGATCCCACGTGTGCGGCGGTATAGAGTGCATTGTTTCGGACTTCTCCCTGGGAGCTGAGCGTCACGATTAGTGACTCGACAGGGACCCTCCGGCCCCCTATTCACAGCGAGCCTTGCCTATGGTAGTCATGGAGGCTGGGAGGGATCCGGCCATGGACGGAGCTACGCGGCGGGGGAGACGAGCGGGTCCCTTGGCTCCTTCCCCCGATCGTCATAGACACATGCAGGATGCGGCCGAGACTGCTGGAGTTGGCCAGAGCGGTCGGTCGGCCCGGCGTGGGAGAGCAAGGCCACGGGCTGGTGGCCAGGCATCCGAGGCAGCCAGGGGTCCGATCGTGCCCAGGGGGAGGACGGTAAGGAGCGTGGTGACAGTGGCTGTTGATGGCGATGGTCGGGCAGGGGTGCCCGAGCCAAGGGGCGGGTCCGGAGTCAGTCCGTGACATCGCAAGCGGGCTGGTGTTCCGGGTCGGAGAGGACAGAGTGAGCAGCAACACGGGCCCTCGGCATCCAGGTAACTTCTCCTGGGGTACAGGCTGTGATCTTTGCCAACAGAGAGTCGGAGGGTGAACTGTCCAGGTCCGATGGCGGCGAGGACCTGGGACATCTGGCAGCGAGGGATTCCAGTTTGGTGGCTGGTGGACCCAGTTCTGGGCAGCCTGGTAAGTGTACTTCTTTATCTACTTTTTGTGCATTGTTACTGGATTTTCTGGATCAGGGTAGAAAGGGGGGGGCCCGTTACAGTTGGCAGTTGCATTGGTAGGGAAAAGGGGGGTTTTCATCATCCGGGGTGACGGGTGGTGCTTCGGCAGAGGGCGGTCAGGAGAACGCAGGGGGAAAAGTAGACGGTTTTAGGTTGGCTGGCGGATGCCGCAAAAAGTGAGATATGTGTCTGGGGGCTCATCTTAAGGCGGAAATTAGGGAGAAGTTTGGACGGGTGTTTATGGGGTGGTTTTCTCATTAATTCCCCCGAAAAATTCAAGCTGGATAGATTGCAGCCGGGGGTGAGTAATGAGGTGGAGGAGGAAAATCACCATTATCGGTTGATTCCCTGCACCTTCAACACCTGGTGCAGGCTTTTGTCGTCCTTGCATGTGTCGTAGGAGAGAGGGTTCATTTAATTGTAGGCCATTAGCGGGGCTTGCCGGAAGTATGGAGGAGTGGCGTAGCGGGGATATGATGAGCAGTTCCGACAACGGATGGCCATCAGACCGGCTCTGTGCTGGGATCGTGCGGACATCAGCTTGTGGATGAAGCGTATGACGTCGGCGCGGGCTCCTGATCAGTTTTCCAGGGGTACACTTGGTGCGGATGGCTGGCCCCTTTGCTACGGTTCCGTTACGGCAGTGGTCATCAACCCTGTCCTCAGGGCCCACTAACAGGCCAGGTTTGCAAGATAACTGAAATACGTCACAGGTGATATCATTTGCTGCTCAGTGATTGCAGTATTCTAGTCTGCATCTCCCCAAGGTAATACATAAAATCTGGCCTTTTAGTGGGCCCCGAGGACAGGGTTGATGACCACTGCGTTACGGGACTTGGTGGTTTCTCACTTGGGGGGGTCGAAAGTGCCTCGGCCTCAGGTCAACCGACCGGAACACGTTGGGGCTACTGCTGGCAGCTTACCGAGGGAACATGCAAGTTTGGCGAAAACTGTAGCTTCAAGTAAACATGTTCAGGGTGCGGTGGTAACGCATGCCCTGTTGAAGTGTTTCTAACAAGGAAAGAGCCGTGCCGGTGGGCCTGGGGGTAAGAGGGACGACTTTGGTCCGAGTGGAAAGGATGCTTCCTTGTCGCAATAGGTATCCCGACCTCCGCGCTGCTGGGTTGCTAGAGACGGGCTTTGCTAGCGGGTTTTTAAGATCCCCTGTTCACTCCCTGCTGTTCATCCGGAGGCTAGTAATCTGCGGTCCGCCTTGTTGCGGCCATCGGTGGTTTCTGAGAAGCTGTCAAGGGAGTGTGCCCAAGGGGGAGCCACACAAGTTTCGCTTGATTCACCACCTTTCTTTCCAAACGGAGGCTCAGTTTATTACTCTATTACGCCGGGGGGGGTGCACGGTCGCGTGCACTTCTTTTATCTGGCGGTAGCATGGGTACACAGGTGTGGGCGGGGCGCGCTCATGGCAAAGGCGGTAGTTCTATCGGCTTTCCGGTTGCTACCGGTTCTCCCGGACAGCTTTCGCTTGTTGGGATGCACTTGGGTTGGGCCATATTTTGTGGATCGTTGCTTACCTATGGGTTGTTCGATCTTTCGCACATTGTTTAGACCTTCAGCTCTTTCTTGGAATGGGTGGTCCGGGACGTTTCGGGGGCTTAGTTAGGTCATTCATTACCTGGATGAGTTTGTGTGTGTGGGTCCCCCGTAGGCTAACGTTGCTCCGTTCTGTTGGGAACGTTGCAGTATGTAGCGGAGCGTTTCTGGGTTCCGTTGGCACTGGATAAGACGTAGGGCCCCACGTCATCCATTGTCTTCTTGGGCATCGTTTTGGTTTCTCTGTGGATGGAATTTCGACTGCCGGAGGGCAAGCCAGAGACTCTCAAGGTGGAAGTGTGTGGGATTATTGGGATGCGGTAGATTCAGCTGTGCCAGTTACAGCTGATTTTGGGTAAGTTGTATTTCACTTGCAGGATAAGTCTCAGGGACAGGGTTCTTAGGCCGCAGGCTGTCCGCAACGACGGCTGGGGTTTGGGCTCCGACTCAATTTGTGAGTTTGAATGGGGAGCACAGGGAGGACTTGAGGGTGTGGCATGACTTCTTTGAGTCTTTCAACGGGCGTACATTGCGGATGTCTGAGCCCATCAGTAATTCGATTTGGAATTATTTCTGGATGCAGCAGTGCTGCACCTTGGCCTTGGTAGTGGGAGGTGACTGGGTTCTTGTAGAACTTGGCACTCCTGGAGCTCTTCCCGATTGGGGTGGCAATGGAACTTTGGGGGGGGGGACTCCTTCCGTAATTTGCCGGTTCGCTTCAATTGTGACAACCTGGGCGTTGTCCAGGTGGGTAACCAGGTTTCGGCTGCTTTGCAGCCGGTGGGTGGTTTGCTGCGTCATTTGGTCCTGTGCTGTCTGCAAGGGCAGGTGTTCATTTATGCTGGGCACCTTCCGGGGTTGGTAACACTTTGGCTGACGCCTTGACTCGTTTTCAGCGGGTCCGGTCCCGGGTGTTGGCAACGGATACGGAGCAATACGGGATTGCCTCTCCCGACTGGATGTGGATCATTGCTTTTACAGTGCAGCACGGTGGATTCAATGATCAGCGAGCGTGGTTACACGTAATGCTTAAGCTAAGGCATGGTGGTACTGGCTAGCAATTTTGCATGGGCTGGGGATTCCTCCGGTGGGTCAAGAGGTGGGCACTGCAGGCTATTTTCGGGCTTTGAAAATGGGACAGGGGGTCTTCGCATCTGCTGTCGACGGTACGTCTGCGATTTTGGCATTTCTGTTTCAGTGGCAAGGTTACAGGGTTATAGTAAGGAATTTTGGGTGCAGCAGGCGGTTAAGGGGTTCAGGGGTGGTCGCAGGAGCGGGGATTGGCGCCGTCCTGTTTAATTTGTAGTGTTGCATGACTTGTTTTAGCTATTGCAGTCCGTGTACGGCTCGGCGTACGAGTATTCACTATTACGGGCAGCCTTTGCGCTTGCCTTTTGCAGGGCGTTTGACTGTTTGCGAGCTGGTCAGTTCTTCCAGACTGGCAAACAGGGGCCTGTTGGTGCAAGAGGTGTAGTGTTTGCAGGAGTCAGTCACGTGGTGTGGTGCGACGGTCCAAAACGGATCGGTATGGGCATGCGACTCGTTGTGTTTCGCATCCCGGAATATGTCCTTTGCGGGTGAGGGAATCCTTTTCTTTCAAGGCATCTAGTACTGGGGGGGGGGTCAATTTTGCTGTACCAGGATGGGTCAGCTCTGTCCAGATTTCAGTTTGTAGCAGTGTTGAGGAGATGTTTATTGGCGGCGGGATACTTTCCGAAGGTTTACGCCCTCCACTCATTCCGCATAGGGGCGGCCATAGAGGGAGCTTGGCACGGTTACGCGGATTGGCCGTTGGGATGCTGACAGGTTTCGGCTTTCCAGTCGCCCACACTCTATGTAGGAATAAGGGTTTCCTCGTGGGTTCCGTGTGGGGGGGGGGGTATTACTTCTCATTATGTGGCTGGGGTTTCATTGTTTTCAGGTGTAGAGGTTGGCCTGTTTTGATTCTGGGTCACTCTGTGTTTTGGGGGGACCGTTCGGGCTGGCGTACTGCCCAATGGGAGGCAGCTGGTAATTCCCAGACTGGGAGCTCAGGTCCGTTGGTTCGGGGTTCCGGGCATGGTATGTAGCAGGGTCATTCCGTATGTTCATAGGTTCTCACGCCTAGTAGGGCACCGGATATTTTAGTGCTGCATGTGGGAAGGAATGACAAGGGGGGCCAGGTCTATGCATCGGCTTACACGCGGGGTGAAGTTTGACTTCCTGCGATTACGCACTTCCTTCCCGGGGATGCTGATTGTTTGGTCAGGCATGGTGGGCAGGACAGCTTGGCGGTGGGCCTGGTCAGTAGAAATGGGAACAAGGCTCGAGTCAAGGTGAACAAAGAGGTTGGAAGATTTATTACCCATAATGGGGGGGGGCCTAGTGGTACGTCATAAGGAGCTGGTAGTGGATATCGGGCGGTATCGGAGGAGTGATGTGGTTTACCTCACTGCTGTCGACATTGATCTCTGGGCCCTGGGATGGCAGGAAGGCATCCAGAGGGCTCTGAGGGTTTGGAGGTGCGCGCAAGGGTAAGGTTTTACCCCTTGTGTGCTGTGGCAGTGCTGGGTCTCTGGAAGAGGAGAAAAAGGCTGGAATATTTAGTAAAATGGTGGTACCCATCTGTGGTATGGGGTTATCGGTAGTAAAATGGTGGTACCCATCTATCGGGTACCTTCCGGTTAACGTGGGTTTAACCAGGAAGGGGTAAAATTGTAGGTCACTGCGGACATGTGTTCTGTCTCTGAGTCGGTGTCTTGCGACTGAGGCCTAAGTTAAATAAGTTTTGTCGTAGTGATCATGTTGTGTGTCGTTGCCCTACAAGACTACCAAGATATGGAAAAAAGTTTGTCTGATGTTATGTAAAAATGGTTATTTATTTTAAGTTTTGAAATGGTTAAATAAATAGGCCGCAAGGCCAAATGTTACTCCACAACTTTGTCAGTTGTTTTATTGGGCAATTGGGAGTTGGGGAGGTTTAGGTCTATCAGGTGGGTTATGACGGAGAATCTGTCCTTAACATGTCATGTAAAAATTGATCGTATATGTGTTGTTTATACCACAGGATAAATTCTACAGGAGTGTGCATTCTCCATGTCACATTATACACCGTCTATGATAGGGTGACCAGACATCCCCGGTTTCAGGGGACAGTCCCCGGATTGAGGACACTGTCCCCGGGCCAAGTCTGTCCCCGGTTTTGTCCCCGGATTGGATTTTAACAGGGGCTGGGGCAATTTCAAAGACAGTCAGTGCAGAATGAAAAAAAAAAGAATTCGGAATTACACCCCCCCGCTCCGCTAAATTAGGGGGGTGTATTTTTTTCCATTATCTGTGCCCCTTTCTGATGATCATGTGCTGGTCGGAGCGGAGGGAATATTTCTTCAGTTTCGGGTGCATGCCCATTCAGCTCCGCTCGCATGTTCTTCTGCCTTGGCTCAAGTCCCGGCCAGCCGCCTGCCTGCTTATCTCCTTGCCTTCCCTGGTGGAGTGATCTTCCTCTGCTGCCCACCCAGTAGTAGCCGGGGCCTGGAGAGTAAGACTTGACAGGCTGTGAGGCAGGTGGCGACCGGCCGAGAGTCACTGATTGCCGCCATTACTAGTAAAAAAAAAAATGTCCCCGGATTTCATTTAAAAAATCTGGTCACCTTAGTCTATGAGAAATGTATTGTGCATTTTATGTATTTTCTGTTTCAATTGCTCTTTTGAATCCTGGATCTGTAGTACACACTCTCCATGCCACTTGGGGTTCTGTTTACCTATAGTTTCTATTATGTGTGTATGGGCTGTGTTATGTCACAGTTCCTGACACAATTTTGGTAATTTTCATCATTATGGCACCATTGTGGCAGTTCCATTTCCTGTAGCAGGTCCTGGCAGGAGAAGCTAAAATAAAATGCTGGGAATAATTTCTCTCATTAGGCTTTGTAAAAAACAAATTACACTTTAATTTATACAGTATGTATTATGTGATGGTTACATCATAAGGAAGTGTACATGAAGAATGTACATTGGAGATGTCATTGAACATTTTCATAAGCAAGGAATTTCACATACGATTACTGACATGCTAAATAAATACCATTCTCAAACTCTTCTGTAGACACAATGGAAAACGATGACTTTAGACTTTCTTCATTTCTGCAAATGTCTGTTTTCCGCTGTAGTACCCGTAATACTTGTTTGTCATAGAAATTGCCCCAAGTGCTGGAATGGCTTTCGCTTTTATGGGGAAAAAAATAGCAAATAAAAAAAAAGAAAATAAATAATATAGCTATACAATTGCTACACAAATCATATTATAATTGAATGTTATTAAAAATGAACATTCGTTTTGAATCTGCAGCGCTGTCATTTTCTGTAAGATGTGTAATGCAATATGGCAACCTGTATAAAGATGGTGTACAGAACACCTCCCAGTCAGATTTTAGGCATCCCCTGCAACAAAAGTGAGATACTGTAAAAGGGAAATCATGTCTAAAGGGATGCAGACCCTGCCACTTTCCCCATTAGGGCACTTTCACACTGGGACGGGGGGCTAGCGGATGAAAAAGGGCTAAAAGCGCCCGCAAAGCATCACTGACGAGGCGCCTTTAAAAAAATGCCTCCCCTGCCACCCCAGTGTGAAAGCCCGAGTGCTTTCACACTGGAGAGGTGTGCTTGCAAGACGTTAGAAAAAGTCCTGCAACCAGTATCTTTGGAGCAGTTTAGAAGCGGTGTATACCGCCCCTGCCCATTGAAATGAATGGGCACCACTGCAAAGCGCTTCTGCAGCGGCGTGTTTGGCCGCATTTAACCGTTTCTTCGGCCACTAGTGGGGGTTAAAAGCACCCCGCTAGCGGCCAAAAAGCGCCGCTAAAACTAGCCCACTGGCAGTGTGAAAGGGGTCTCACTTTCCACATGGACACAGAGAAACAAACAGCTATTTCTTCAGAATAACAAAAGGTATGAATCTGCAAAAAAAGTTAGTTAAAAGCCTGGCAATGTACAGTACATATTGTAGATCAGGGATGAGCTTCGTGTTCGAGTCGAACATACGTTCGACTCGAACATCGGCTGTTTGATCGTTCGACGAAGATCGAACGATTTGGGCCGTTCGTGCCAAATTCGAGTGACGCGAACGGCCCACAATGCACTACGCCATCGCAGTGTCATCCAGGCGCTGTGATTGGCCAAGCATGCACTGTGACCCCGCATGCTTGGCCAATCACAGCGCCGGCAGCGAGGAGAGCAATGATTGGCCACAGGCAGGATGCCTGTGGCCAATTAATGCTGAGGGGGTTTAGTACACGCCCCACACTATAAAAGGCCGCCAGCGCGGCGGCCTTGTGTAGTGTGTTCCGGAGCAGGGAAAGAGAAGCATAGGCAGGGACAGTGTCATTTTTTTCCTTTACTAATCCTGGATTCCTTGTGTTTAGGGACAGAGAAGGATAGGTAGGGAGAGTGTCAGTGTGTTATTCTGTGCTAAACCTTGTTTGTAGGGACAGAGAAGGACAGTGAGGGAAAGTGTCAGTGTGCTATTCTGTTCTAAACCAATCTTGCTGAACCGTATTTGAAATCCTTGAGTTTAGGGACAGAGAAGGACACTCGTGGAAAATATCAGTGTGCTATTCTGTGTTAAATCTTGTTTGTAGGGACAGAGAAGGACAGTGAGGGAAACTATCAGTGTGCTATTCTGTGCTAAACCAATCTTGCTGAACCATATTTGAAATCCTTGAATTTAGGGACAGAGAAGGACAGTGACGGAAAGTGTCAGTGTGCTATTCTGTGCTAAACCAATCTTGCTGAACCATATTTGAAATCCTTGAGTTTAGGGACAGAGAAGGACACTCGGGGAAACTGTCAGTGTGCTATTCTGTTCTAAACCAATCTTGCTGAACCGTATTTGAAATCATTGAGTTTAGGGACAGAGAAGGACACTCGTGGAAACTATCAGTGTGCTATTCTGTGCTAAATCTTGTTTGTAGGGACAGAGAAGGACAGTGAGGGAAACTATCAGTGTGCTATTCTGTGCTAAACCTTGTTTGTAGGAACAGAGAAGGACAGTGAGGGAAACTGTCAGTGTGCTATTCTGTTCTAAACCAATCTTGCTGAACCGTATTTGAAATCCTTGAGTTTAGGGACAGAGAAGGACACTCGGGGAAACTGTCAGTGTGCTATTCTGTTCTAAACCAATCTTGCTGAACCGTATTTGAAATCCTTGAGTTTAGGGACAGAGAAGGACACTCGTGGAAACTATCAGTGTGCTATTCTGTGTTAAATCTTGTTTGTAGGGACAGAGAAGGACAGTGAGGGAAACTATCAGTGTGCTATTCTGTGCTAAATCTTGTTTGTAGGGACAGAGAAGGACAGTGAGGGAAACTGTCAGTGTGCTATTCTGTGCTAAACCAATCTTGCTGAACCATATTTGAAATCCTTGAGTTTAGGGACAGAGAAGGACACTCGGGGAAACTGTCAGTGTGCTATTCTGTTCTAAACCAATCTTGCTGAACCGTATTTGAAATCCTTGAGTTTAGGGACAGAGAAGGACACTCGGGGAAACTGTCAGTGTGCTATTCTGTTCTAAACCAATCTTGCTGAACCGTATTTGAAATCCTTGAGTTTAGGGACAGAGAAGGACACTCGTGGAAACTATCAGTGTGCTATTCTGTGTTAAATCTTGTTTGTAGGGACAGAGAAGGACAGTGAGGGAAACTATCAGTGTGCTATTCTGTGCTAAATCTTGTTTGTAGGGACAGAGAAGGACAGTGAGGGAAACTGTCAGTGTGCTATTCTGTGCTAAACCAATCTTGCTGAACCATATTTGAAATCCTTGAGTTTAGGGACAGAGAAGGACAGTGAGGGAAAGTGTCAGTGTGCTATTCTGTGCTAAACCAATCTTGCTGAACCATATTTGAAATCCTTGAGTTTAGGGACAGAGAAGGACACTCGGGGAAACTGTCAGTGTGCTATTCTGTTCTAAACCAATCTTGCTGAACCGTATTTGAAATCCTTGAGTTTAGGGACAGAGAAGGACACTCGTGGAAACTATCAGTGTGCTATTCTGTGCTAAATCTTGTTTGTAGGGACAGAGAAGGACAGTGAGGGAAACTGTCAGTGTGCTATTCTGTGCTAAACCAATCTTGCTGAACCATATTTGAAATCCTTGAGTTTAGGGACAGAGAAGGACACTCGGGGAAACTGTCAGTGTGCTATTCTGTGCTAAACCTTGTTTGTAGGGACAGAGAAGGACAGTGAGGGAAAGTGTCAGTGTGCTATTCTGTGCTAAACCAATCTTGCTGAACCATATTTGAAATCCTTGAGTTTAGGGACAGAGAAGGACACTCGGGGAAACTGTCAGTGTGCTATTCTGTTCTAAACCAATCTTGCTGAACCGTATTTGAAATCCTTGAGTTTAGGGACAGAGAAGGACACTCGTGGAAACTATCAGTGTGCTATTCTGTGCTAAATCTTGTTTGTAGGGACAGAGAAGGACAGTGAGGGAAACTGTCAGTGTGCTATTCTGTGCTAAACCAATCTTGCTGAACCATATTTGAAATCCTTGAGTTTAGGGACAGAGAAGGACACTCGGGGAAACTGTCAGTGTGCTATTCTGTGCTAAACCTTGTTTGTAGGGACAGAGAAGGACAGTGAGGGAAAGTGTCAGTGTGCTATTCTGTGCTAAATCAATCTTGCTGAACCATATTTGAAATCCTTGAGTTTAGGGACAGAGAAGGACACTCGGGGAAACTGTCAGTGTGCTATTCTGTTCTAAACCAATCTTGCTGAACTGTATTTGAAATCCTTGAGTTTAGGGACAGAGAAGGACACTCGTGGAAACTATCAGTGTGCTATTCTGTGCTAAATCTTGTTTGTAGGGACAGAGAAGGACAGTGAGGGAAACTATCAGTGTGCTATTCTGTGCTAAACCTTGTTTGTAGGGACAGAGAAGGACAGTGAGGGAAACTGTCAGTGTGCTATTCTGTGCTAAACCAATCTTGCTGAACCATATTTGAAATCCTTGAGTTTAGGGACAGAGAAGGACACTCGGGGAAACTGTCAGTGTGCTATTCTGTTCTAAACCAATCTTGCTGAACCGTATTTGAAATCCTTGAGTTTAGGGACAGAGAAGGACACTCGTGGAAACTATCAGTGTGCTATTCTGTGCTAAATCTTGTTTGTAGGGACAGAGAAGGACAGTGAGGGAAACTGTCAGTGTGCTATTCTGTGCTAAACCAATCTTGCTGAACCATATTTGAAATCCTTGAGTTTAGGGACAGAGAAGGACACTCGGGGAAACTGTCAGTGTGCTATTCTGCGCTAAACCTTGTTTGTAGGGACAGAGAAAGACAGTGAGGGAAAGTGTCAGTGTGCTATTCTGTGCTAAACCAATCTTGCTGAACCATATTTGAAATCCTTGAGTTTAGGGACAGAGAAGGACACTCGGGGAAACTGTCAGTGTGCTATTCTGTTCTAAACCAATCTTGCTGAACCGTATTTGAAATCCTTGAGTTTAGGGACAGAGAAGGACACTCGTGGAAACTATCAGTGTGCTATTCTGTGCTAAATCTTGTTTGTAGGGACAGAGAAGGACAGTGAGGGAAACTATCATTGTGCTATTCTGTGCTAAACCTTGTTTGTAGGGACAGAGAAGGACAGTGAGGGAAACTTTCAGTGTGCTATTCTGTGCTAAACCAATCTTGCTGAACCATATTTGAAATCCTTGAGTTTAGGGACAGAGAAGGACACTCGGGGAAACTGTCAGTGTGCTATTCTGTTCTAAACCAATCTTGCTGAACCGTATTTGAAATCCTTGAGTTTAGGGACAGAGAAGGACACTCGTGGAAACTATCAGTGTGCTATTCTGTGCTAAATCTTGTTTGTAGGGACAGAGAAGGACAGTGAGGGAAACTGTCAGTGTGCTATTCTGTGCTAAACCAATCTTGCTGAACCATATTTGAAATCCTTGAGTTTAGGGACAGAGAAGGACACTCGGGGAAACTGTCAGTGTGCTATTCTGTGCTAAACCTTGTTTGTAGGGACAGAGAAGGACAGTGAGGGAAACTGTCAGTGTGCTATTCTGTGCTAAACCAATCTTGCTGAAGCATATTGCAAATCCTTGTGTTTAGGGACAGAGAAGGATAGGCAGGGGACAGTGTCAGTGTCATTGTTGCTAAGCCTCCTGCACAGTATACACCTGAAGGTAGCCCTTATTGCTGTTTTTCCCATTTCCCTGCAGGCCATCCATTAAAATGTCTGGAAGGCAAACAAGGAGAGGCAGACAGTCAGGAGGCAAAAAAAGAGGGCAAGCAGGCTCTGTGTCTGGGGGCAACAGTGCTGGTCGTGGACGCGGTGCATTGTCATCAGCACATGGCCATGGGACACGCTTGTCCTTCTTTTCGGCAGCTGGACATGTTGAGCCACATCATGCCGAAGACTTGGTAGAGTGGATGACCAAGCCCACCTCATCCTCCTCATCCTCTCTCACCCAGGCTCAGGGTACTGGCAAAGCAGCTGCCAAAGCGTCCTCTTCTCTGGTATCAATGTCATCATTAGTCAATCCTTCCCTAGACCCACCATGTCCTCCTCCTGAGGAGTCCCCCGAACTGTTTGAGCACAGTGTTGGGTACATGCTCCAGGAGGATGCCCAGCGTTTCGAAGGATCTGATGATGATACCCAGATAGAGGAAGGCAGTAGCGTGAGAGCAGAGAGAGGGGATGCTCAAGAAGGACACCAATCTGGCAGTCATGCTCCAGCAGCTGCAGCATACTGCCAGATTGGCTCCAGTGATGAGGAGGGAGGGGATGATGAGGTCACTGACTCCACGTGGGTGCCTAATAGGAGAGAGGAGGAGGAGGAGGATGAGGAGGAGGCACATCTCCAACGAGGCAGGATGCCCTTGGGTGGCCAGCGTATGGGCAGCACACCGACGGAATCACACCGCAGAGCTCCGCCTGTGCAGGGCGCTGCCTCTGCCCGTCATTCAAAAAGTTCTTTGGTGTGGGCCTTTTTTGAGGCGAGTGCATCAGATCGCACAGCTGCTGTTTGCAACATATGTCTCAAGGGTATATCGCGTGGCCAAAACATCAGCCGCTTGGGCACCACGTGCTTGATCAGACATATGTTGACCTGCCATGCAGCTCGTTGGCAAGCCTACCTTAAAGACCCACACCAAAGAACAAAGCGGACCTCTCCTTGCACCGCATCAGCTGGGATCTCCAACCCCACTATACCTTCAGTCCTCTCTGAAACCTGCACTGAGAGGAATGAAGGTGTAGAATTAGGTGTGTCACAGCCAAGTACTTGCGGCCACTCTGCTAGCAGTACACCGACGTCCGATTCTAGCAGGCAAATTTCCCTGCCCCAGCTGCTGGACCGTCGAAAGAAGTTCACTCCCAGCCATCCACATGCCCAGCGGTTGAATGCTAGCTTGACCAAATTGCTAGCGCTTCAACTGCTGCCTTTTCAGTTGGTAGACTCTGCCCCCTTCCGTGAGTTTGTGCAATGTGCGGTTCCTCAGTGGCAGGTTCCCAAACGCCACTTTTTCTCACGGAAGGCGATTCCGGCTCTCTACAGGCATGTGGAAGGCAATGTCTTGGCCTCGCTGGACAGGGCGGTCAGCGGTAAGGTGCATATTACCGCTGACTCATGGTCCAGCAGGCATGGACAGGGACGTTACCTTTCTTTCACGGCCCATTGGGTCACTCTTTTGGCAGCTGGGAAGGATGCAGGACAAGGTGCAGTAGTGTTGGAGGTTGTTCCACCGCCACGCCTCCAAAATGCTACTACTGGTTGTGACACACCTCTCTCCTCCACCCCCTCCTCTTCTTCTTCCTCCATGGCCTCTTCCTGTGCTTTGTCCTCGGAACCAGCGGTGCTCCGTAGGCGTTCAAGGGGCTACGCAAGTACGCAGGCAAAAAGATGCCATGCCGTGCTTGCGCTGGTGTGTTTGGGGGACAGGAGCCACACTGGGGCAGAGGTCCTGTCTGCTCTGCAGGGGCAGGCCGAGAGGTGGTTGACGCCACGCCAGCTTAAGCCAGGAATGGTGGTTTGCGACAATGGCACCAACCTCCTCTCCGCCCTCCGACAGGGACAACTGACCCATGCGCCCTCTGTGGCTCACGTCCTTAACCTGGTGGTGCAGCGGTTCTTGGGCAGGTACCCGGGCTTACAGGATGTCCTGAGGCAGGCCAGGAAAGTCTGTGTGCATTTCCGCAGATCTTATAATGCCAGTGCTCGCCTGGCTGAGCTGCAAAAGGAGTTGAACCTGCCCAAGAACCGCCTTATATGTGACATGCCCACCAGGTGGAACTCAACGTTGGCCATGCTGCAGCGGCTGCACACGCAGCAGAGGGCCATCAATGAGTACCTGTGCGACTACGGCACCAGGACAGGGTCAGGGGAGCTCGGGTTTTTTTCACCACGCCAGTGGGGCATGATCAGGGATGCATGCACTGTCCTGGCACCATTTGAGGAGGCCACGAGGATGGTGAGCAGTGACAGTGCATGCATCAGTGACACTGTACCTCTTGTCCACCTGTTGGAGCACACGCTGCGTGGAATAATGGACAGGGCACTTGAGGCAGAACAGAGGCAGGAAGAGGAGGACTTCCTTGCCTCTCAAGGCCCCCTTTACCCAGACAGTGTTCCTTCTGTCCCACCCATCGCACAGGAAGAGGAGGAGGAGGAGGAGGATTGTGTCAGCATGGAGGTGGAGGCTGGCACTCAGCATCATCAGCAGCAGTCTTTTAGGGATGATTTACAGTCCCAAGAAACCAGTGGACTTGTACGTGGCTGGGAGGAGGTGGCTGCGGATCATGTCGTCCTTAGTGACCCAGAGGACTCCGGACTGAATGCCTCAGCTAACCTACGCTGCATGGCCTCCCTGATCCTGCAAAGTCTGCGGAAGGATCCTCGTATTCTTCGGATCAAGGAGAGGGACCATTACTGGCTGGCCACTCTCCTTGATCCACGGTACAAGGGTAAGGTTGCGGACCTTATCTTACCGTCGCAGAGGGAGCAGAGGATGAGACAACTCCGGGAGGCCTTGCAGAAAGGTCTGTGCAACGCGTTCCCAGAGACTGGGAGGTTACAAACTCCTGGTCCTGGACAACGAGTTGCTGAGGCTTCGGGCAGTCAAAGAAGGAGCGGTGGGGAAGGTGGCCGTCTGACCGATGCGTTCAGACAATTCTTTAGTCCGCAGCCCCAAAGTATGATCGGTTCCAGCAACCATCGCCAGCGTCTGATATACATGGTGCAGGAATACCTAGGGGCAAGGTCAGACTTGGACACCTTCCCCACCGAAAATCCTCTGGCTTACTGGGTCTTGAGGATGGATCACTGGCCAGAGCTTGCACAGTATGCAATTGAGCTACTGGCCTGTCCTGCATCCAGCGTTCTTTCAGAACGCACATTCAGTGCTGCTGGAGGATTTGTCCTGGATCACAGGGTGCGCTTGTCCACCGACTCGGTTGATCGACTGACTTTCATCAAGATGAACCAGTCTTGGATCACCACCAGCTACCACACACCTGATGCTGATATAACAGACTAATTGATTTTAAAATGTCACATCCCTTCAAGACTGATGCTGATGCTGAGTGCCTGTGCTGTTATGTTGACTGGCTATCCTCCTCCTCCTCCTCAATGATCCGATTAATGATGATAGCTTGGAAGATCATTTTGGTTTATGGGTGCCGCCACCAGTGGCTAAGGCACAATTTTTCAGCCCCTGTTTAACAGGGGCGTGTAATTACAATTTTTGATGCAATACTTTGCAACAGGGCTCATTGCTGTGCTCCAAGTACAGTATCTCTGAGGGGTTGCAGTGTTGTGCCACCAGTGCCTAAGGCCCAATTTTTCAGCTCCTGTTCAACAGGGGCATGCAATTATAATTATTGATCTAATAATTCACAGCAGGGCCCATTGCTGTGCCCACCAAGAGTAACTGTCAGGCCTTACAGTGTTGTGGCACCAGCACCACCATCAAAGGCCCAATTTTTACTACCACTGTTCAACAATTATATGTTATTACAATTCCTGATATAATAGTTGACAGCAGGGCGTTCCAGCACCCACCAAGAGTAACTGTGAGTGCTTACAGTGTTGTGCCAACACCAACACCTAAGGGGCCAATTTCTGCAGAGTATATACGACAGGTCCCTACTTTCAAACATCCAACTTACAAACGACTCCTACATGCAAACGGAAGAAGACAACAGGAAGTGAGAGGAAATCTACCCCTAGGAAGGAAAATTCTCTCCTGTAAGAATTAATATGGGAGAAAGGTGTCTCCTCTCTACTGATGCTTTATCACCAATCCTTGTTTCAATAAAAACACCACATTTCAAAAACAGTTGTCATTGGGACGCAAAGTGAGGTGAAATGTTCTGAACAGGGGCACAGACAGCAAAACAAATGTTACAGGGGTGATAACCCTTCCCTATGTTTTCCAAAAAGCTTAAAAATAGATTTTTTGGCTGGAGCTACACTTAAACAATGTACGTGTTCAAAATTACAAACAGATTCTACTTAAGAACAAACCTACAGTCCCTGTCTTGTTTACACCGGTCTTGTTTACACCGCCTGTATACTGCTGTTCAGAGTATATAGGGCCTTTTTTATTTTGTGTTGCGGGGTTCCCCTTAATATCCAAACAAGACCCAAAGGGGCTGGTAATGGGCTGGGGTAGGGGGGGGGGGTGATGGGGTAGCTATGCCATTTTTCTTAAAGATTTTCATCCATATTACCGGGACCAGACATTACATTAAAGCCGCAAGCAGTTTTAAATGGCTTTTTTTTCCTTTAGAAATGTAATTTTGTGCAGGGACAGTTCTAAACACGGGAAACACGTGGCACTTCACAGGCATACTTTAGACACCCCCCAGGTACAATATTTAAAGGAATATTTGACTTTTTTTTTTTCACTTTATGCATCATTAAAATGACTGCTCCCGAAAAACGGCCGTTTTTAAAACTTATTTTTGCATTGATACATGTCCCCTGGTGCAGAACCCGGGTTCCCAAACTCTGTTTAGGACAATAACATGGATAATAGTCATTATAATTAGCACTTTAGAATTCGAACGTTCGCATCCATTGTATTTAATAGGGTTCTAATGTTCGTGCGAACTTTCGGTCCGTCCGCGGGTTCTGGTGCGAACCGAACCCGGGGGTGTTCGGCTCATCCCTATTGTAGATCACCCAGAGGGGATATATTTTTTCTCAACAAAAGTGGAGTTACTCTTTAAGTTCTCCCTGAAATTAGTCTACATATCTCAACCCCCCTCCCCCCCAACACTTATCCCGTACACACAGGCAGAATGTCGGGAGACATTCTCAGGTACAAAAAATACCGGCCGACATTCTGCCCGTGTATATGACGGTCTGTCCGAAAGAAGCCGGCTGTTTGGCCAGCTTCTGTCGTACGTGCATACTGGAAAACCAGCAGCCGCCCGACTCCCGATCAGCACTCTCAGCCCCAATGGCAAAGAGCGCTGATCGGAGTGTTCTGGCGGGGGGTGGACGGTGTGCGTCCCCCTGTCAGACCACAACAGCTCAGTGAGGTAGATCGCCATACTAACCTCGCATGGTTAGTACAGTGGCTCCCGACCAGAGCTGTCAGGTTTTTTCATGCAACCCACAGGGTTGCACAAAAAAAAACTGCAGTGTGTTCCCGGCTTAACACTAACCAGACCGAATCGAACCCCTACAGTAATACTAAACAATAAAACACGTTATTACTTATATCTAGTAGTAGTTAGTCACTTTCAACTGAACTTGCTCTGTAATGTTGAAGATGTGTTGTAGATTTTCCAAGCCACTTCTTCAGTTCTTTCGCTTACTGAATGTTTCAGGCAACAGAAGTCTGTACTCCAAACCCTCACACAATTTGAAATAGAGGGTGGTTGGACAAGCAGGCATGATCCAATTTCTTGATTTATTTTATTTTTTTATTTTACATGTACACTGCCAAAAAATTTGTTCGTTTTCGTTTCATAAATTTTTTTTTGTGTCATTCGTTATGATCGAAATTCATTATTTCAAATAAATTAAAAGAATTCTAAGTTTAAAAATTCAAAAATTCGGAAATGTGAAAATTTGAATATTCAGAAATTCAAAATCAGAAAATTCGGAAATCAGAAAATCCTGAAAATTCGAAAGAAAAAAAATCTGAAAATAATAACAAAAATTTGAAAATCCGAAATAATAACTAACTATTAAATTATAGGTATTGGAATTTCCTTTCAAATTTGGCTGTTAGTGAACCTAACTAATACGAATTCATCCGAAGTTACGAATTATACGAAATAACGAATGCCGCATCTAAATGAATGGAATGTAACAAATGAATAATAATAAATAATAATAATAAAATGTTTTTATTCATTCATTTTTTTTTTTTCCTTTTCTGGGCCATTCGTTATGATCGAAACTCGTTATTGCAAATAAATTCAAATAAATTATAGAATGTAAAAATTAATGTTATAAGCATTGTTTATACCACAGGAGCAATTCTGCAGGAGTGTGCATTCTCCATGTCACACCATACACCGTCTATGAGAAATGTATTGACCATTTTATGTATTTTCTGTTACAATTGCTCTTTTGAATCCTGGATCTGTAGTACACACTCTTCATGCCACTTTGAGTTCTGTTTACCTATAGCTTCTATTATCTGTGTATGGACTGTGTTATGTCACAGTTCCTGTAATGACACAATTTTGGTCATTTTCATCATTATGGCACCATTGTGGCAGCTCCATTTCCTGTAGCAGGTCCTGGCAGGAGAAGCTAAAATTAAAATGCTGGGAATAATTTCTCTCACTATACTTTGTAAACAAAACAAATTACACTTTAATTTATACAGTATGTATTATGTGATAGTTATATCATACGGAAGTATACATGAAGAATGTACATTGGAGATGTCATTGAACATTTTCGTAAGCAAGGAATTTCACATACGATTACTGACATGCTAAATAAATATAATTCTCAAACTCTTCTGTAGACACAATGGAAAACGATGACGTTAGACTTTCTTCATTTCAGCCCTCAAGCAAATGTCTGATTTCCGCTGTAGTAATATTTTTTCGTCAAAGAAATTGCCCCAAGTGCTGGAAAGGCTTACAGAGTAGATCAGTAATACTAAAATTACTAAAATTGCTAGTACATAAAACATACAAGCCTACTCAGTGTGCTCAGGCCAGCAGAGGAACAATTATCATGTTTTATTACTATATTATTATACAAGATTTACTGTATATAGCGCCAACAGTATGCGCAGAGCTTTACAACACGAGGGTAGACAGTACAGTTACAATACAACCCAATATAGAAGTGTAGCACTACCCCCGTAGGAGCTGCTGGTTTTGTTTTGGGTCTACGTTCCGCCTATCAACCCCTTGGAAATGGCTTGAATTCTCCCTTGGCACAACTGGTATATACAGATATTGTGGAACCCACTGGTTGATGGGGAACACAATAAAACCACACCACAGTAAAATTGCAATATAAATTGTTACCTTGAAATGGCCACTTGTCCCACTGGGTAACAGAGAAACTGTACACAGGTTTGCACTTAACCAAGGGTGAACTTTACTTGGTAAGATATAAAGGGAAAACAAGGGTATACATACAGTTGACTCTGCAGGGCCCTGCGAGAGTCAATAATAAAATACATAGTTACTATTATAGACAATATATCTTAACTTGCAGTAATAATGTCTAATTAGGTGGCTGAACTATATGCTCGCAAGCTCCCCCTAGTGGGCAATACCACCCTGTGTCCCGTCACTGTCAGTTCTAGTCAGGTCTGACTAAATTTAATGTACAAGTTCCTCAGTGGTAGGAGTCTTCGCTAGCAAAACGTTGGTGCACATACAAATTGTAATCCAAAGGGTATTGAAGGGAAAACTGGACTCCGGCAATGCTTTTGGGAGTGTGTAACTCTTAGGCGGTGCAAACGCCAACTTTAAACTGCGCACTATCACACAATGCACTAAGTTCTGGTGCGTGGCGCACTATTCTAGTGATGGTGGGCCTTAACAGTCACAGGCCTATCAAGTAATTAATGATATCCTGGGCAGGTGCCCGCTCACCCGAATAGGCCTAGTCCGCCTGGCAGGTTCCGTTGCTGATGCTCCGGTACACGATCTCTCCGCTGTCCCGGTCTTCCGTCCCTCACTCCACCACACGAGACGTCGGTATTTGGAGATATCTGGACACCTTGGAATGCCAGCTGGGCTTCCCAAAGGAGAATTCTTCTCCCTTTAGCAGACAGGCCTCTCTGAAGACAGTAGGCCCAGGTTATGCGGCCTACACACACACAGCAGGCCTCTAAGACTCTCCACTTGCTAGCAGGGCGATGTCCAGAGAGACCTTCCGTAGCTCCTCCCCTCCTTTAAGTAAGCAGTCCCAGAAGGCCAAGCGACAAGGCAATGCACGTTGGGAGTACAGCTGCACTGTGGGTACTATAGTCTATTTACTACCCATGGCAAATGGAGTCTCTTTCTTCCTGTACTACGAGTTCCAGCATGCCTTGCTTTGATATTATTGAAAATAATAAGTAGATGCAATATAAAGATTGAACACCGGAGGGAGCTAAGTTCCTTCTAGTTTGTCAACTGTAGTCTGTATCTACATAGGAAAAATGGGAACCTTGCTACACAAGGAATCCAAGGGCCCTGCTCGTTAGAGCTTACAATCTAACAAGGAGAGTCAAATGATACAAAAGGTAATAACTGTGGGGGTGATCTGATAGAGAAGATAAGTACAGTTGTTAGGCCGGGCCAGAATAGGCCTCTTTTAAGAAAAGGGTTTTCAGGGATCGCCTCAAGGTGAACGGCGTAGGAGATAGTCAAATGGTTTGGGCTAGAGAGTTCCAGAGGATGGGAGGAACAAAGAGAACGATTTGGTTGGTATTTGGAGACTAGGCTAGTAATGTAGCTTTTAGGGAGAAAGGCTGGCTAGGTATAGGTGTACTAGGTGAGCAAAAAGAAATTGTGCTCTGAGAACTTAATAGCAGCTAGCACATCAATTGACATAAATTGACATCACAGAAAATTTGACAAAAGTGCAACGCTTAAAGTAAAATGTGAATCAACAAATGCAAATATAAACAAGGAATAAAAAATTTGAAAATATGAAGTCCAAAGTGCTAACACCACAGTGATTAATCAGGGATACTCTTCCTTGTAGGGATCAACACATATCAGTCCATATAACACCCACTTCTACCATGAACCATCACCGTGGAAAGGAGGGGCAAAGCGTCTACCAAATAAAATGGACTCCCATACCATGGGTAAGGTGTCAATCACGCTTTATGTGCCTATGTTTTCCAAATCAGACACCTCTCCTCTGGGAACAGTCAAATAGGTGGTATACCATCAAACAAACCTGGTCACACGTGTAAAGCTAAAGCCAGTCGCAGGTCAGCATCACGACCACATCCATGTAAGAAATAGACAATCCCATATAGTGTAAAACTGTATAGCAGAATTTATTTAAAATAACACTCACATTTGGTAAAAGATAAAGCGCTTGTATAAAACGATCATCCTGGGGTACAAAAAAGTCGACTTCCTGGTTCGAAGAAAGTGATGACGTAACAAGCAAGGCGGATGTAGATCTTGTGTAGACCAAGCATCAATCATAGTGAATGCCGCCGACCCCCCCCCCCCCCAAAAAAAAAGGTCCGCACCCGTGCCTGGCTCTCACCATCTGCCAGCTCCGTCGTCTGGCATTTCCTAAATAGCTAAGAGGCGGGGACACCCAGCAACATCACCAGGTGGCCCCGCCCCTTGTGAAGTCATCGACCGGTGCATGCTGGATTGAGGACATCACAATGGGCAGGGTCACCTGGTTACATCATCGGGTGGTCCCGCCCCTTAGTTATTTAAGAACTGTCAGATAGTGGAGAGAGCAGGCGGCGGGCGCAAGCGACTGGTGCAGACCTCTTTTTCTTTTGGGTTAGGGGTGGTGGTGTTCATCGTGATTGATGCTGGATCTACCCCAGGAGACATTGTTTTTTTTTTTTTAATAAAGAAATTGTTAAAAACTCTCTGTACCCCATACTATTTCTGTGGGGGGGTGGCTGTGGGATCTGGGGGCCCCCTTGTTTTTTCCAGATTCTGATAAGCCCCCTGCCTGCAAACCACCACAACTAAAGCACCCCCCCCATGTTCGGGGCATGTGGCCCGGTATGGTTCAGGAGGGGGGCCAGTATAGATTTTGTATGGATTTTGGGGGGACCCCACACAATTTTTTTAAAAATCTGGCATGGGGTTCCCCTCCCAATCCATACCCAAGAGTCTGACATGGATTTGAGAGGGAACGCACACCATTTTGTTTTATTTTGGCGTTTTTTTTTCTTTCTTTTTTAGTCCTGGCAATTCTTTAGTTTATATTCAGCTATCAGTGGGGAACCCCTGAACCGCTAAACAGATGCTTTGGAAATTTGCAGTGAAAACGGATGGTGAATTTGCACTGGACATGTGTGAACCTAGCCTAAGACTTCTGGAGCTCCACCCACCAGCCAATGAGGAGTGACGTTGTGTCCACGCACATCAGCTCTCCTATCCACGCATGAGGATCTCAAGCTGGGAAGGCCTACCAAGGGTCTCAATCTGGGAAGACCTGCTGCGTAGCTGACAGACGGACGGACAGACGAATGGTAGGTATAGTTTATAGGATTTAAGGCTCTTAATATATGCAATTTATACTAGCCTTGCACCGATACCACTTTTTTAAGACCGAGTACAAGTACCGATACTTTTTTCAAGTACTCACCGATAGCGATTACTGATACTTTTTTTGGTGCAGGCACTGAAAGGCAGCACCTATTTGTCTGTGTGCAATTTAATTTGTCTGGATGCAATTCTCCTGGAAAAGTTCAGCAGAACTGTGGATAGCAATAATTATGCTATGGAGTCAAATTGGTTGATTTACTAAAGGCAAATAGGCAGTGCACTTTGCAAGTGCAGCTGCTCTAGAGTTTAGAAATGAGCAGAAGCTCTGCTAACTTCCATCATCCAATCATGTGCAAGCAAAAATGCAGTTATTTTTTATTTTCCTTGCATGTGATTGGGTATTCTTTGCAAAGTAAAGATTAACCTAATTTACTAAGCTTTGGAGCAACTGCACTTTGTTGTCTTTAGTAAATCAACCCCACAGTGTTCAGCCTGTATTGAGGTATATTTATTGCTTATTTTGCCGTTTCAGCATTTGGAATTCAAGAAGAAGAGTTGACGGAGGAAACAAATAAAGTGAAAGTGTGAAATCATTCACCTGCACATATTCACCTGCACATATTGTTTCACACATCCACAGGGCAGCAGCAGCTCACAATTTTATAAGCAGTAGTTGCAGCGTAATAAATTATTCTGTAACTAACAAACCTTACTGCGGGCGAGAGTGGGGTGTATGGGATGGCCGTCGTGGTGTTCTAACTCCCTGCCTCAGCCAGCTTACCTGCCAGTCGCTGACTCCCTCTGTCTTCTCTCTGCCCACTAACTTCAGGGAATGAGCGCGTGACGCTTCCAACTCCCTCGCGCAACTTCTCTTCATTCCTGGAGAACGCAGTTGTGGCGCTGCTGGAGCCGGGAGGTATCATTTTAAGCATTGGAGCATTTGCACAAGTGCAAGTACTCGTGCAAATGCTCGGTATCGGCACCGATACCAATACTAGTATCGGTATTGGTGCAACCCAAATTTATACAGTTCATTTTTATCTCCTTAATTATTTTTCCCATTATGGGCATGCCGACATTCGGCCAGTGTGTACTGCAGCTGGTCCGACAGATAAAAGTTCTGCCTATCAGCGACTCAGCCAATGGCTGAGAGCGCTGACCAGAGTGTTCTGGTGGGGGCCATCCCCCTGTCAGAACACAATAAAACAGCAGGGAAGATCGCTGAACTAACATCGCATAGTTAGTACTGCAGTTCCGACTTGAGCTGTCAGGTTTTTTTGTTCAGCCCGTTGGGTTGAACGAATAAAAACTAGTAATGTGTACAAGGCTTGAGGCCTCACAAAGCCTAGAGGCCGCCTCTGACTGAGGGTTGCACATAATATTCAGTCTATGTATTACCAGTTGATAAATAGAAAGCTTTAGAGGCACTCAAGGGTCTTGAGCAGGAGTATGTGTCCAAACAAGGGTATTTTTTTCTGTCCAGCATTTCGATGGATCACTGTTAATCTTTGTCAAGGCAAGGCGCCTTGCCTTGACAAAGATGGACTGAAATTCATTGAAATGTTGGACAGATGAACTCCCCTTGTTTGGGCACATACTCCTGCTCAAGACCCATGAGTGCCTCTACTACTTTCTGTTTATCTACTGATGTTACTTTGCTGCAGTGCACCAAGGTACATACTCCCTGGACAGTGTGCAGTGACATCCAATGGATTTGACGGTATATATAATACTATAGAACATTGTCAAAGACTGCTGACATACTAAAAGAGATGATTAGAGACACATAAATGGACATACTGCAGGTGTGGTTGAAAACTGGAGTTATGCTGCAGGGGACATAGACTGGGGACATGTCACATGAGACTTCTAGAGATCACCATTACTACAGCCCCTTCACTTATCAATGTTCCCACTCCCACTATTGGCTGTTAGGGCCACAAAATAATAGTTGGCTCTGTATTCTCTAAAAGAGGCGCTACTGGGAAGTGGGTAGGGGGTGGAACCAAGGAACAGTACTCAGAGGTGGGTAGGGTTGGAGACATGGGGGTGACATGTTTTTTTTGCTGCTGGTGATCTCAGCCATGACACCCGTGTGTATGGGCGAGAGTGACGTCATTGCAGCTTGGCCATTCAAATGGCTGGAGCCCGCAAACCTGGAAGCAAGACTGGGTAAAGATGGAAGCCCTGTCAGTGGTGACAGCGCACCGCTGGACGGCTTAGTTTTAGAGGCAAGTCTTTCATAATGTGCAAGTATGGGATGCATATAACAGGGACGTGCAGTCAGGGGAGGTAGATGAGGTAGAGCCTCACCTGCCATAAACATAAAAAAATATATATATATAAAGCTTTAAGGGTCGAAGCTTGGCAACCTGGGGTCACGGAGACCTACCCCACCACTTGTCAAAATTAAGGGTTTCTACAACCTATGGTTCCGGAGATACGGGGCTCCATGCGCAGCCTATCAGAAGCTACATACATTGCGGCCAGTTTAAATACAAGCTGGCACACTCTTTTTGCAGCAGACTGAGAGGATGAGCTCACAGTGCCTCTCCTCACTTCTTGTCAGAGGCACTGAGCTCAATGGATGGCTTGGAGTCTTGTACCAATGGTAAAGTACCATTGGCCCAAGCTGTCCAATAAAAAGTCTGCAGTGGAGGCACACCTCTTACTGCAGTGTCATAGAAGGGGGCATGTGTCTAAAAGACAAATGCTCCCTTCCAGCCCAGCCCTTTTAACTACAAGGAAAAAACATGGGTTTATGGGTATAAGATATACCCACAATCCCATGTTTTTTTCACACAGAGGGAGAATGAGAATCTGCTGCTGTTGAAAAGGTACTGTTTTAATCAAGCTAAATCATATATTTATATGCTATATGTTATAACTAGGGATGAGCTTCGTGTTCGAGTCGAACATACGTTCGACTCGAACATTGGCTGTTCGATCGTTCGACGAAGATCGAACGATTTGGGCCGTTCGCGCCAAATTCGAGTGACGCGAACGGCCCACAATGCACTACGCCATCGCAGTGTCATCCAGGCGCTGTGATTGGCCAAGCATGCACTGTGACCCCGCATGCTTGGCCAATCACAGCGCCGGCAGCGAGGAGAGCAATGATTGGCCACAGGCAGGATGCCTGTGGCCAATTATTGCTGAGGGTGTTTAGTACACGCCCCACACTATAAAAGGCCGCCAGCACGGCGGCCTAGTGTAGTGTGTTCCGGAGCAGGGATAGAGTAGCATAGGCAGGGACAGTGACTGTTATTTCTTTCTTGCTTAACCTGGATTCCTTTAGTTTAGGGAAAGAGAAGGATAGGTAGGGAGAGTGTCAGTGTGTTTTGTGCTTCTGCTATAGTGTGCTTAAAAAAAAACATTTATTCTAGGGACAGAAAACTCTAGGTAGGGACAGTGTCAGTTTCTTTCACTCTGCAAGTCCTTGTTTCCAGGGACCTGGAAGGACAGTGAGTGAATTGTCCTTTTGCTATATTGTGATTAAAAAAAACATTTATTCTAGGGACAGAAAACTCTAGGTAGGGACAGTGTCAGTTTCTTTCACTCTGCAAGTCCTTGTTTCCAGGGACCTGGAAGGACAGTGAGTGAATTGTCCTTTTGCTATATTGTGATTAAAAAAAACATTTATTCTAGGGACAGAAAACTCTAGGTAGGGACAGTGTCAGTTTCTTTCACTCTGCAAGTCCTTGTTTCCAGGGACCTGGAAGGACAGTGAGTGAATTGTCCTTTTGCTATATTGTGATTAAAAAAAACATTTATTCTAGGGACAGAAAACTCTAGGTAGGGACAGTGTCAGTTTCTTTCACTCTGCAAGTCCTTGTTTCCAGGGACCTGGAAGGACAGTGAGTGAATTGTCCTTTTGCTATATTGTGATTAAAAAAAACATTTTTTTCTAGGGACAGAAAACTGTAGGTAGGGAGAGTATTTTTTTTCTTTCACTCTGCAAGTCCTTGTTTCCAGGGACCTGTAAGGACAGTGAGTTAATTGTCCTTGTGCTATATTGTGCTGAAAAAAACATTTATTCCAGGGACAGAAAACTCTAGGTAGGGACAGTGTCAGTTTCTTTCACTCTGCAAGTCCTTGTTTCCAGGGACCTGGAAGGACAGTGAGTGAATTGTCCTTTTGCTATATTGTGATTAAAAAAAACATTTATTCTAGGGACAGAAAACTCTAGGTAGGGACAGTGTCAGTTTCTTTCACTCTGCAAGTCCTTGTTTCCAGGGACCTGGAAGGACAGTGAGTGAATTGTCCTTTTGCTATATTGTGATTAAAAAAAACATTTATTCTAGGGACAGAAAACTCTAGGTAGGGACAGTGTCAGTTTCTTTCACTCTGCAAGTCCTTGTTTCCAGGGACCTGGAAGGACAGTGAGTGAATTGTCCTTTTGCTATATTGTGATTAAAAAAAACATTTTTTTCTAGGGACAGAAAACTGTAGGTAGGGAGAGTATTTTTTTTCTTTCACTCTGCAAGTCCTTGTTTCCAGGGACCTGTAAGGACAGTGAGTTAATTGTCCTTGTGCTATATTGTGCTGAAAAAAACATTTATTCCAGGGACAGAAAACTCTAGGTAGGGACAGTGTCAGTTTCTTTCACTCTGCAAGTCCTTGTTTCCAGGGACCTGGAAGGACAGTGAGTGAATTGTCCTTTTGCTATATTGTGATTAAAAAAAACATTTTTTTCTAGGGACAGAAAACTGTAGGTAGGGAGAGTGTTTTTTTTCTTTCACTCTGCAAGTCCTTGTTTCCAGGGACCTGTAAGGACAGTGAGTTAATTTTCCTTGTGCTATATTGTGATTAAAAAAAACATTTATTCTAGGGACAGAAAACTCTAGGTAGGGACAGTGTCAGTTTCTTTCACTCTGCAAGTCCTTGTTTCCAGGGACCTGGAAGGACAGTGAGTGAATTGTCCTTTTGCTATATTGTGATTAAAAAAAACATTTATTCTAGGGACAGAAAACTCTAGGTAGGGACAGTGTCAGTTTCTTTCACTCTGCAAGTCCTTGTTTCCAGGGACCTGGAAGGACAGTGAGTGAATTGTCCTTTTGCTATATTGTGATTAAAAAAAACATTTTTTTCTAGGGACAGAAAACTGTAGGTAGGGAGAGTATTTTTTTTCTTTCACTCTGCAAGTCCTTGTTTCCAGGGACCTGTAAGGACAGTGAGTTAATTGTCCTTGTGCTATATTGTGCTGAAAAAAACATTTATTCCAGGGACAGAAAACTCTAGGTAGGGACAGTGTCAGTTTCTTTCACTCTGCAAGTCCTTGTTTCCAGGGACCTGGAAGGACAGTGAGTGAATTGTCCTTTTGCTATATTGTGATTAAAAAAAACATTTATTCTAGGGACAGAAAACTCTAGGTAGGGACAGTGTCAGTTTCTTTCACTCTGCAAGTCCTTGTTTCCAGGGACCTGGAAGGACAGTGAGTGAATTGTCCTTTTGCTATATTGTGATTAAAAAAAACATTTATTCTAGGGACAGAAAACTCTAGGTAGGGACAGTGTCAGTTTCTTTCACTCTGCAAGTCCTTGTTTCCAGGGACCTGGAAGGACAGTGAGTGAATTGTCCTTTTGCTATATTGTGATTAAAAAAAACATTTATTCTAGGGACAGAAAACTCTAGGTAGGGACAGTGTCAGTTTCTTTCACTCTGCAAGTCCTTGTTTCCAGGGACCTGGAAGGACAGTGAGTGAATTGTCCTTTTGCTATATTGTGATTAAAAAAAACATTTATTCTAGGGACAGAAAACTCTAGGTAGGGACAGTGTCAGTTTCTTTCACTCTGCAAGTCCTTGTTTCCAGGGACCTGGAAGGACAGTGAGTGAATTGTCCTTTTGCTATATTGTGATTAAAAAAAACATTTATTCTAGGGACAGAAAACTCTAGGTAGGGACAGTGTCAGTTTCTTTCACTCTGCAAGTCCTTGTTTCCAGGGACCTGGAAGGACAGTGAGTGAATTGTCCTTTTGCTATATTGTGATTAAAAAAAACATTTATTCTAGGGACAGAAAACTCTAGGTAGGGACAGTGTCAGTTTCTTTCACTCTGCAAGTCCTTGTTTCCAGGGACCTGGAAGGACAGTGAGTGAATTGTCCTTTTGCTATATTGTGATTAAAAAAAACATTTATTCTAGGGACAGAAAACTCTAGGTAGGGACAGTGTCAGTTTCTTTCACTCTGCAAGTCCTTGTTTCCAGGGACCTGGAAGGACAGTGAGTGAATTGTCCTTTTGCTATATTGTGATTAAAAAAAACATTTATTCTAGGGACAGAAAACTCTAGGTAGGGACAGTGTCAGTTTCTTTCACTCTGCAAGTCCTTGTTTCCAGGGACCTGGAAGGACAGTGAGTGAATTGTCCTTTTGCTATATTGTGATTAAAAAAAACATTTTTTTCTAGGGACAGAAAACTGTAGGTAGGGAGAGTATTTTTTTTCTTTCACTCTGCAAGTCCTTGTTTCCAGGGACCTGTAAGGACAGTGAGTTAATTGTCCTTGTGCTATATTGTGCTGAAAAAAACATTTATTCCAGGGACAGAAAACTCTAGGTAGGGACAGTGTCAGTTTCTTTCACTCTGCAAGTCCTTGTTTCCAGGGACCTGGAAGGACAGTGAGTGAATTGTCCTTTTGCTATATTGTGATTAAAAAAAACATTTATTCTAGGGACAGAAAACTCTAGGTAGGGACAGTGTCAGTTTCTTTCACTCTGCAAGTCCTTGTTTCCAGGGACCTGGAAGGACAGTGAGTGAATTGTCCTTTTGCTATATTGTGATTAAAAAAAACATTTATTCTAGGGACAGAAAACTCTAGGTAGGGACAGTGTCAGTTTCTTTCACTCTGCAAGTCCTTGTTTCCAGGGACCTGGAAGGACAGTGAGTGAATTGTCCTTTTGCTATATTGTGATTAAAAAAAACATTTATTCTAGGGACAGAAAACTCTAGGTAGGGACAGTGTCAGTTTCTTTCACTCTGCAAGTCCTTGTTTCCAGGGACCTGGAAGGACAGTGAGTGAATTGTCCTTTTGCTATATTGTGATTAAAAAAAACATTTATTCTAGGGACAGAAAACTCTAGGTAGGGACAGTGTCAGTTTCTTTCACTCTGCAAGTCCTTGTTTCCAGGGACCTGGAAGGACAGTGAGTGAATTGTCCTTTTGCTATATTGTGATTAAAAAAAACATTTTTTTCTAGGGACAGAAAACTGTAGGTAGGGAGAGTATTTTTTTTCTTTCACTCTGCAAGTCCTTGTTTCCAGGGACCTGTAAGGACAGTGAGTTAATTGTCCTTGTGCTATATTGTGCTGAAAAAAACATTTATTCCAGGGACAGAAAACTCTAGGTAGGGACAGTGTCAGTTTCTTTCACTCTGCAAGTCCTTGTTTCCAGGGACCTGGAAGGACAGTGAGTGAATTGTCCTTTTGCTATATTGTGATTAAAAAAAACATTTTTTTCTAGGGACAGAAAACTGTAGGTAGGGAGAGTGTTTTTTTTCTTTCACTCTGCAAGTCCTTGTTTCCAGGGACCTGTAAGGACAGTGAGTTAATTTTCCTTGTGCTATATTGTGATTAAAAAAAACATTTATTCTAGGGACAGAAAACTCTAGGTAGGGACAGTGTCAGTTTCTTTCACTCTGCAAGTCCTTGTTTCCAGGGACCTGGAAGGACAGTGAGTGAATTGTCCTTTTGCTATATTGTGATTAAAAAAAACATTTTTTTCTAGGGACAGAAAACTGTAGGTAGGGAGAGTGTTTTTTTTCTTTCACTCTGCAAGTCCTTGTTTCCAGGGACCTGTAAGGACAGTGAGTTAATTTTCCTTGTGCTATATTGTGATTAAAAAAAACATTTTTTCTAGGGACAGAAAACTGTAGGTAGGGAGAGTGTTTTTTTTCTTTCACTCTGCAAGTCCTTGTTTCCAGGGACAGAGAAGGACACCTGAAGGTAGCCCTTATTGCTTTTTTCCCATCTCCCTGCAGGCCATCTATTAGAATGTCTGGAAGGCAAACAAGGAGAGGCAGACAGTCAGGAGGCAATAAAAGAGGGCAAGCAGGCTCTGTGTCTGGGGGCAACAGTGCTGGTCGTGGACGCGGTGCATTGTCATCAGCACATGGCCATGGGACACGCTTGTCCTTCTTTTCGGCAGCTGGACATGTTGAGCCACATCATGCCGAAGACTTGGTAGAGTGGATGACCAAGCCCTCCTCCTCCTCCTCATCCTCTCTCACCCAGGCTCAGGGTACTGGAAAAGCAGCTGCCAAAGCGTCGTCTTCCCTGGTATCAATGTCAGACAAATCATCAGTCACTCCTTCCCTAGACCCACCATGTCCTCCTCCTGAGGAGTCCCCCGAACTGTTTCAGCACAGTGTTGGGTACATGCTCCAGGAGGATGCCCAGCGTTTCGAAGGGTCTGATGATGAAACCCAGCTAGAGGAAGGCAGTAGCGTGAGAGCAGACAGAGGGGATGCTCAAGAAGGACACCAATCTGGCAGTCATGTTCCAGCAGCTGCAGCATACTGCCAGATTGGCTCCAGTGATGAGGAGGGAGGGGATGATGAGGTCAATGACTCCACGTGGGTGCCTAATAGGAGAGAGGAGGAGGAGGAGGATGAGGAGGAGGCACATCTCCAACGAGGCAGGATGCCCTTTGGTGGCCAGCGTAAGGGCAGTACACCGACGGAATCACACCGCAGAGCTCCGCCTGTGCAGGGCGCTGCCTCTGCCCGTCATTCAAAAAGTTCTTTGGTGTGGGCCTTTTTTGAGGCTAGTGCATCAGATCGCACAGCTGCTGTTTGCAACATATGTCTCAAGCGTATATCGCGTGGCCAAAACATCAGCCGCTTGGGTACCACATGCCTGACCAGACATATGTTGACCTGCCATGCAGCTCGTTGGCAAGCCTACCTCAAAGACCCACACCAAAGAACAAAGCGGACCTCTCCTTGCACCGCATCAGCTGGGATCTCCAACCCCACTATAACTTCAGTCCTCTCTGAAACATGCACTGAGAGGAATGAAGGTGTAGAATTAGGTGTGTCACAGCCAAGTACTTGCGCCCACTCTGCTAGCAGTACACCGACGTCCGATTCTAGCAGGCAAATTTCCCTGCCCCAGCTGCTGGACCGTCGAAAGAAGTTCACTCCCAGCCATCCACATGCCCAGCGGTTGAATGCTAGCTTGGCTAAATTGCTAGCGCTTCAACTGCTGCCTTTTCAGTTGGTAGACTCGGCCCCCTTCCGTGAGTTTGTGCAATGTGCGGTTCCTCAGTGGCAGGTTCCCAAACGCCACTTTTTCTCACGGAAGGCTATTCCGGCTCTCTACCGGCATGTGGAAGGCAATGTCTTGGCCTCGCTGGACAGGGCGGTCAGCGGTAAGGTGCATATTACCGCTGACTCATGGTCCAGCAGGCATGGACAGGGACGTTACCTTTCTTTCACGGCCCATTGGGTCACTCTTTTGGCAGCTGGGAAGGATTCAGGACAAGGTGCAGTAGTGTTGGAGGTTGTCCCACCGCCACGCCTCCAAAATGCTACTACTGGTTGTGACACACCTCTCTCCTCCACCCCCTCCTCTTCTTCTTCCTCCATGGCCTCTTCCTGTGGTTTGTCCTATGAACCAGCGGTGCTCCGTAGCCGTTCACGGGGCTACGCAAGTACGCAGGCAAAAAGATGCCATGCCGTGCTTGCGCTGGTGTGTTTGGGGGACAGAAGCCACACTGGGGCAGAGGTCCTGTCTGCTCTGCAGGGCCAGGCCGAGAGGTGGTTGACGCCACGCCAGCTTAAGCCAGGAATGGTGGTTTGCGACAATGGCACCAACCTCCTCTCCGCCCTCCGACAGGGACAACTGACCCATGTGCCCTGTGTGGCTCACGTCCTTAACCTGGTGGTGCAGCGGTTCTTGGGCAGGTACCCGGGCTTACAGGATGTCCTGAGGCAGGCCAGGAAAGTCTGTGTGCATTTCCGCAGATCTTATAATGCCAGTGCTCGCCTGGCTGAGCTGCAAAAGGAGTTGAACCTGCCCAAGAACCGCCTTATATGTGACATGCCCACCAGGTGGAACTCAACGTTGGCCATGCTGCAGCGGCTGCACACGCAGCAGAGGGCCATCAATGAGTACCTGTGCGACTACGGCACCAGGACAGGGTCAGGGGAGCTTGGTTTTTTTTCTCCACGCCAGTGGGGCATGATCAGGGATGCATGCACTGTCCTGGCACCATTTGAGGAGGCCACGAGGATGGTGAGCAGTGACAGTGCATGCATCAGTGACACTGTACCTCTTGTCCACCTGTTGGAGCACACGCTGCGTGGAATAATGGACAGGGCACTTGAGGCAGAACAGAGGCAGGAAGAGGAGGACTTCCTTGCCTCTCAAGGCCCCCTTTACCCAGACAGTGTTCCTTCTGTCCCACCCATCGCACAGGAAGAGGAGGAGGAGGAGGAGGAGGAGGAGGATTGTGTCAGCATGGAGGTGGAGGCTGGCACTCAGCATCATCAGCAGCAGTCTTTTAGGGATGATTTACAGTCCCAAGAAACCAGTGGACTTGTACGTGGCTGGGAGGAGGTGGCTGCGGATCATGTCGTCCTTAGTGACCCAGAGGACTCCGGAGCGAATGCCTCAGCAAACCTACGCTGCATGGCCTCCCTGATCCTGCAAAGTCTGCGGAAGGATCCTCGTATTCTTCGGATCAAGGAGAGGGACCATTACTGGCTGGCCACTCTCCTTGATCCACGGTACAAGGGTAAGGTTGCGGACCTTATGTTACCGTCGCAGAGGGAGCAGAGGATGAGACAACTCCGGGAGGCCTTGCAGAAAGGTCTGTGCAACGCGTTCCCAGAGACTGGGAGGTTGCAAACTCCTGGTCCTGGACAACGAGTTGCTGAGGCTTCGGCCAGTCAAAGAAGGAGCGGTGGGGAAGGTGGCCGTCTGACCGATGCGTTCAGACAATTCTTTAGTCCGCAGCCCCAAAGTATGATTGGTTCCAGCAACCATCGCCAGCGTCTGATAAACATGGTGCAGGAATATCTAGGGGCAAGGTCAGACTTGGACACCTTCCCCACCGAAAATCCTCTGGCTTACTGGGTCTTGAGGATGGATCACTGGCCAGAGCTTGCACAGTATGCAATTGAGCTACTGGCCTGTCCTGCATCCAGCGTTCTTTCGGAACGCACATTCAGTGCTGCTGGAGGATTTGTCACGGATCACAGGGTGCGCCTGTCCACCGACTCGGTTGATCGACTGACTTTCATCAAGATGAACCAGTCTTGGATCACCACCAGCTACCACACACCTGATGCTGATATAACAGACTAATTGATTTTAAAATGTCACATCCCTTCAAGACTGATGCTGATGCTGAGTGCCTGTGCTGTTATGTTGACTGGCTATCCTCCTCCTCCGAGTCCTCAATGATACGATTGATGATGATAGCTTGGAAGATCATTTTTGTTTATGGGTGCCGCCACCAGTGCCTAACGCCCAATTTTTCAGCCCCTGTTTAACAGGGGCGTGTAATTACAATTTTTGAAGCAATACTTTGCAACAGGGCTCATTGCTGTGCTCCAAGTACAGTATCTGTGAGGAGTTGCAGTGTTGTGCCACCAGTGCCTAAGGCCCAATTTTTCAGCCCCTGTTTAACAGGGGCGTGTCATTACAATTTTTGAAGCAATACTTTGCAACAGGGCTCATTGCTGTGCTCCAAGTACAGTATCTGTGAGGGGTTGCAGTGTTGTGCCACCAGTGCCTAAGGCCCAATTTTTCAGCCCCTGTTCAACAGGGGCATGTAATTACAATTCTTGATCTAATAATTCACAGCAGGGCCCATTGCTGCACCCACCAAGAGTAACTGTCAGGGCTTACAGTGTTGTGGCACCAGCACCACCATCAAAGGCCCAATTTTTACTACCACTGTTCAACAATTATATGTAATTAAAATTCCTGATATAATAGTTGACAGCAGGGCGTTCCAGCACCAACCAAGAGTAACTGTGAGTGCTTACAGTGTTGTGCCAACACCAACAACTAAGGGGCCTATTTCTGCAGAGTATATACGGCAGGTCCCTACTTTCAAACATCCAACTTACAAACGACTCCTACTTGCAAACGCAAGAAGACAACAGGAAGTGAGAGGAAATCTACCACTAGGAAGGAAAATTCTCTCCTGTAAGAATAAATATGGGAGAAAGGTGTCTCCTCTGTACTGATGCTTTATCAGCAATCCTTGTTTCAAGAAAAACACCACATTTCAAAAACAGTTGTCATTGGGACGGAAAGTGAGGTGAAATGTTCTGAACAGGGGCACAGACAGCAAAACAAATGTTACAGGGGTGATAACCCTTACCTATGTTTTCCAAAAAGTTTAAAAATAGATTTTTGGGCTGGAGCTACACTTCAACAATGTACCTGTTCAAAATTACAAACAGATTCTACATAAGAACAAACCTACAGTCCCTGTCTTGTATGCACCGCCTGTATACGGCTGTTCAGAGTATATAGGGCCTTTTTTATTTTATGTGCGGGGTTCCCCTTAATATCCATACAAGACCCAAAGGGGCTGGTAATGGGCTGGGGTAGGGGGGGGGGGTCATGGGGTAGCTATGCCATTTTTCTTAAAGAATTTCATCCATATTACCGGGACCAGACATTACATTAAAGCCGCAAGCAGTTTTAAATGGCTTTTTTTTCCTTTAGAAGTGTCATTTTGTGCAGGGACAGTTCTAAACACGGGAAACACGTGGCACTTCACAGGCATACTTTAGACACCCCCCAGGTACGATATTTAAAGGAATATTTGACTTTTTTTTTTTCACTTTATGCATCATTAAAATGACTGCTCCCGAAAAACGACCGTTTTTAAAACTTCTTTTTGCATTGATACATGTCCCCTGGTGCAGAACCCGGGTTCCCAAACCCTTTTTAGGACAATAACATGCATAATAGTTGTTATAATTAGCACTTTAGAATTCGAACGTTCGCATCCATTGTATTTAATAGGGTTCTAATGTTCGTTCGAACTTCCGGTCCGTTCGCGGGTTCTGGTGCGAACCGAACCCGGGGGTGTTCGGCTCATCACTAGTTATAACATAATAATTTATTATTTATCTATTTACTGTGAAATTACTGGTTGGAAGTTATATTACCTACTTATGCTAATTCACCCCTTGCCAACCAGGCCAATTCTGACACTTCTCTCCTACATGTAAAAATCATCATTTTTTTTTTGCTAGAAAATTATATAGAACCCCCAAACATTACATATATATAAATAAGAGCGGACAAAAAATACAAGAGTACAATAAGAACCAAGAACAAGAAAATGAAAACAGAAAACAGCAAACAAAATAAAAATTAATTACAGACAGTGGTCATACAGCCTTGTTAAGTATTGTTACAGAAATAAATGAGTACAGCAAATGTAGCAAATGTCTAAGCTATAGCCTATGTCTGGTATGCCTAAACTTAAGCCCCGTACACACGGTCGGACTTCCATCTGACTTTTCCATGGTTTTTTGTCCGAACAGAGTTGGTCGGAAACACCCATAGCATACACACGCTCGGACTTTTCTGCAAACTTTCCCAAAACTTTTTCCAACATCACGTGGTTTTTCTGCTCTTTTCTGCTCTTTACCGTCACTCTTTGGTCAACTTCTGCTATTGTTGGTTGATTGTAACATTAATTGTTTTGTCCATCAGACAAAAGTCCGATGGTTTTCTGCACACACGGTCAGACTTTGCTCCATCTGACTTTTGTTGGCCAAAAATTTGTCCGTTTGCAGACCCAACATTTGTCCGATGAAAACAAAAAAAAAAAAAAAAAAAGTTTGTCCGATGGAGCGTACACACGGTCGGATTGTTGGTCCAACTTGCTCAAAATGAAGTTTGTTGGCCAAAAGTCCGACCGTGTGTACGGGGCTTTAGAGGGTACCCGTCTCAGATAGTATAGGTTATTATGCTGAAAGTACCAAGTTGAACCTGATGAAGTCGTAAACCAGTCAGAAGGTAGATATAGATAAAGGGGGATCTATGAGTTCTACTCAAGGGATAACTGCCTCGCTTTTACCCATGCGGCCCAGATTTTATTGAATTTTTTTGGGCAGTTCCTGCCAAGTTATGTCAGTTTGTAGAGCGGTAGGGCTGCATTCATTAGGGATTTCCAAAGCTGACTAGTGGGCAGCTGAGGTTGGTTCCATTGGAGGAGAATCGCCTTTCTAGCGTAGAATGATGCGTAAAATACAAAATGTTTCTTCCTCTGGGGAGCCTCAAGGTTGTCACAAATGCCAAGGAGAAGGGGCACAGGGCTATACTAGACCTTTATTTTCCCAATAAAATTAATATCATCGAGTACCGCCTTCCAAAACTCTTCTAGCATGGGACAGGACCAGACAACATGGAAGAAATCAGCACCGTCTGAGCCACATTTGGGGCACAGGGCCGTGCGGTCAGGGTAGATTCTCGCCAAGCGTGCCGGGGAATAGTAGGCGCGATGTAGGAATTTAAGCTGGGAGAATCTATCTCGTGCTGAGATCATCAGGGGGAGAAACTGTTGGATGCCCTCCTCCCAGTCATCATCTGCTAAGTTCGGAATATCCTGTTGCCAGCATGTAAACAGTTGAGCGACCTTAGATGTGTCCGGGGTGGCTAGTAGATTATATAGGGTAGAAAGTGTTTTCCTATCCTCCGAAGATCGGAGCACCTCTTCTAGGTCGGACGTCTCTAAAGCCCTGTACACACGATCGGATTTCCTATGGTTTTTTAACCAATGGATTTTTCCATCGGAAAACCGATGAAGCTGACTTCCATCAGTCTTGCCTACACACCATCGGGTCAAAAAACCGACCGTTCCAAACGTGGTGACGTAAAACACTCTGATGAGCCGAGAAAAATAAAGTTCAATGCTTCTGAGTATGTGTCGACTTGATTCTGAGCATGCGTGGGTTTTTTATCCGATGGAGTTCCCCACAGACTATAGTAATTTGCTATCGGTTTTTTAACCATTGGATAAATTTAAAACATGTTCTATTTTTAAACACCGATGGAAAAAAGACCGATGGGGCCCATACACGATCGGTTTGTCCGATGAAAAAAGTCTATCATGTGCACACGGCTTAAGAGTATCAGGGAGTGGAATTGGGAACAAAAGGCATGGCGTAGTTGGAGATATCTAAAAAGCATATGGTTCGGAAGGCCCTGTCCCCGCTTGAGAGCGTCAAAGGTAGTCAACTGCCTCTGAGTCACTATGTCTGCCAACGTCGTGATCCCATGTCTGGCCCACAGAACCGGATCTGGGATGTAGTGGAAATGGGGTAGTCGGGTGTTACCCCATAGTGGGGTTTTGGGTGACCAGGTGTTAGGTTTCCCAGTTTTCAGACACACAGCCTCCCATACCTTAAGGGTCATACGCATAGATGGGGTCACTTGTGGGTTGGATCTGGGGCCCCGGTGTATTAAATTCCTCAGCTCTGAGTAGGAGCCAAGCAGCGCCGCCTCCAGAGTAGAAGCAGGGTTGGCTGGTGTCTCAGAAAGCCACCACTTAACCGTGACTAGGACCACTGCCCAGTAATATTTAATGAAGCAAGGGAGGGCTAGGCCACCTAATGTTATTGGCAACTGCAAGGTCGTTTTTGCTATTCTGGGAACTGACCCATTCCATATAAATGAAGTAATGATGCTATCCAGTCTCTTGAAGAATTGATTAGGTATAGGTATAGGCGTCTGTCGGAAGAGGTAGGTGAACTTAGGCAGGACTGACATTTTGACCAGATTAACCCGGCCCACAGGGGTTAGGGGCAGGGATTTTCAAGTGGCACAGCGCTGGGCCAACTGGGAAACCACTGGGTTCAGGTTAAGGGCTATAAATTGTTTTAGATCACAATGAATTTCGATCCCTAGGTATCTGAACTAGGAGACTCTCTGAAGCTGCACCCCAGGCAGCTGTGGAGCCATTCCCAAATGGAGTGGGAAGAGGATGGATTTCCCTCAATTGACACCTATACCCGAAAAACGTCCAAACTCATTAATGACCGATACATCAAGGACAAAGCACACCAAGGACACAGTTCCTAAAAGCGGGGAGCTGCAGCTCCGCAGCCTGCATTTCCTAGAGGCAGCAATCAGGAAAGGGATCACAGTTTCAATACCAGACTTATGTACATTTTGTACTTCTAATCACTTAGACTAAGCTATGGGTGCATACTTAGTTACAGTTAACACTAATGCCGCGTACACACGCGGAAATTCCGACAGCAACAAAAGATTAAGAGCAGGTTCTCTATTTTTCAGACGGAAATTCCGTTCGTCTGTATGCAATTCCAACGCGCAAAAAAACACGCATGCTCGGAAACAATTTGACACATGCTCGGAAGCATTGAACTTAATTTTCTCGGCTCGTCATAGTGTTGTACGTCACCGCGTTCTTGACGGTCGAAAGTTCAGAGAACTTTTGTGTGACCGTGTGTATGCAAGCCAAGCTTGAGCGGAATTTCGTCGGAAAAACCATCCAAGGTTTTTCAGACGGAAATTCCGACCATGTGTACACAGCATTAGAAGAACAAAATGGAGAACCGATGAGGGGGTATAACAAACATAATAAAAACAAAGCAAGGAATCAAAGATTAGGACAGTTCAGTAGATCCACCAGTACTGGATAACATAACCGGGTAAAGAATCCCCTCCACTATGTCACACGATATTTGCACAGCAATTTTGCAATTTTTCAAACACCTTTTTTTTTTTGGAGAGAAACAGTTTCATGAATAGAATAAAAAAAAAAAAAACACTAAAGTTAGCCCAATTTTTTTTGTATAATGTGAAAGATAATGTTACGCCGAGTAAATAGATACCTAAATTGTGCACACTTGTGGAATGGCGCCAAACTTCAGTACTTAAAAATCTCTATAGGCAACGCTGTAAAATTTTTTACAGGTTTACATGTTTAGTGTTACAGATGAGATCTAGTGTTAGAATTATTGCTCTCGCTCTAACGTTAGTGGTGTATGTAATCTGTGTGTTTCTGGCTCTGATACTAGCCAGTGCCTCACCAGTCATTGACCTAACCGCACGTCCCTGGCATATAAGCACATTATGCCCTTAACTTGCAGGGGGAGCGGATTTTTTATTTTTTTTGCCAGATTTTACTACCTCTTTAAAAGGCAAACAATAGGGTGTAGGATCAGCGTGCAAAACTATTTATTGTATAAAATAAAGAGCACACTTACAGTAGGGTGACCAGACATCCCCTGTTTCAGGGGACAGTCCCCGGATTAAGGACACTGTCCCCGGACCAAGTCTGTCCCCAGGTTGGATTTGAACAGGGGCTGGTGCAATTTCAAAGACAGTCAGTGCAGAATAAAAAAAAAAAAAATCTGAATTACACACCCCCGCCGCTCCTACTAGCTTAGGGGGGTGTATTTTTTTCCATTATCTGTGCCCCTTTCTGATGATCATGTGCTGGTCGGAGCGGAGGGAATATTTCTTCAGTTTTGGGTGCATGTCAATTCAGCTCCGCTCGCATGTTCTTCTGCCTTGGCTCAAGTCCCGGCCAGCCGCCTGCCTGCTTATCTCCTTGCCTTCCCTGGCGGAGTGATCTTACTCCGCACCCCACCCAGTAGAAGCCGGGACACGGAGAGTAAGACTTGACAGGCTGTGAGGCGGGCGGCGACTGGCAGAGAGTCGCTGATTGCCGCCATTACTAGTAAAAAAAAAAAATATGTCCCCAGATTTCATTTTAAAAATCTGGTCACCTTAACTTACAGTACATCATAAAAACCTGTAAACCAGCAGGAGGAAAAGGAGGGGTAAAGCTGTGCTGCAGGTGGTGAGTGTACAGAGACCACTCTGGTGCAGACTGCTTAGATCAGACCGAGCCTGCCAACTGGATGGAATCTAGCAGCATCCCAGCCGACCCTTGTGCATGAGAATTTTCTATGAGCTCCAGCAAGATATCTTTGAGTAGGGCAAAGTTTTCATACTATAGCAACTCTTCAAAGGCAATGTAGCACACTTTCATACTATAGGAACTCTGCAAAAGTGACGTATAACTCTTATGCCCCATACACACGATCGTTTTTATTGCCATTTTTTTTCTTGCCGTTTTTCACGTCGTTTTTTTTCATGTTTCCTCTCAAGCCTGTCTTGCGTACACACGATCATTTAAAAAAACGATCAAGCAAAGCGCAGTGACGTACAACACGTACGACGGCACTATAAAGGGGAAGTTCCGTTCGAATGGCGCCACCCTTCATGTTAGTAAAGTTTGTTGAGCGACGATTCGCTCTTTTCAGTCTCGTGCTTTTCAGTCCGTGACTGCGTGACGAATGTGCTATCTCCATTACGAACGCTAGTTTTACCAGAACGAGCGCTCCTGTCTCATGCCGCGTACACACGATCATTATTCACGGCGGTTAAAAAACCGCCGTGAATAATGACAGGAAAAACGAGGGAACCGCTTGGTTCCCTACACACGGTCGTTTTTCCCGTCATTTTTTCTCTTGACGAGAAAAACGACCGTCTGTGGGCTCCGCGGCAGTGTCTCCCTATGGGAAAACTGCTGCGGAAAAAAATGCTGGAAAAAACGATGAGAAAATTTAGAACATGTTCTAAATTTTCTCGTCGTTTTTTATGCCGTTTTTCTAGACGAGAAAAACGACATAAAGCCCACAGACGATCGTTTTTCTCGGCGAAAAAAAAAAATGCAGTTTTTCTCGTCGAGAAAAGCGGTCGTGTGTACGCGGCATCATACTTGATTCTGAGCATGCGCGTTTTTTTTCACGTCGTTAAAGCATACACACTATCGTTTTTCACATCGTTAAAAAAAACGACATGAAAAACGACGTGAAAAAAGAGAGCATGTTCGAAATTTTTAATGCCCGTTTTTCACGTCGTTAAAAATGCTCTGGAGCCTACACACGATCATTTTTAATGGCCATTTTTTTTAATGGCATTTTTAACGGCATGAAAAACGATCGTGTGTATGGGGCATTATATACTATAGAAGGAGATGTAGCACACTTTTAGGCCCCTTTCACACTGGGGCGGTTTGCAGGCGCTATTTTGCTAAAAATAGCGCCTGCAAACCGAGCCTAAACAGCGGCTCCTTTCTCTCCAATGTGAAAGCCCTGAGGGCTTTCACACTGGAGCGGTGCGCTAGCAGGACGGTAAAAAAAGTCCTGCTAGCCGCATCTTTGGAGCGGTGAGAGGAGCGGTGTGTTTACCGCTCCTCCACCGCTCCTTCCCATTGAAATGCATGGGATACCGCGGTAATACCGCCCGCAAACCACGGCTGTAGCCGCGGTTTGCGGGTGGTATTAACCCTTTATTGGCCGATAGCGGGGGTTAAAACCGCACCGCTAGCGGCCGAATAGCTCAACAATCCCGACGGTATAGCGCCGCTTAAAATAGCGCCGCTATACCGCCACTGCCCCCACTGCCCCAGTGTGAAACCAGCCTTATACTATAGAATCTCTGTGAAGGAGAAGTAACACAATTTTATATTATAGAATCTCTGTGAAGGAGATGTAGCACAATTTTAAACTATAGAATCTCTGTGAAGGAGATGTAGCACACTTTTATAATATAGAATCTCTGTGAAGGAGATGTAGCACACTTTTATACTATAGAATCTCTGTGTAGGAGATGTAGCACAATTTTATAATATAGAATCTCTGTGAAGGAGAAGTAACACACATTTATACTATAGGAACTCTGTGTAGGAGATGTAGCACACTTTTATAATATAGAATCTCTGTGAAGGAGATGTAGCACACTTTTATAATATAGAATCTCTGTGAAGGAGATGTAGCACACTTTTATAATATAGAATCTCTGTGAAGGAGATGTAGCACACTTTTATACTATAGAATCACTGTGTAGGAGATGTAGCACAATTTTAAACTATAGAATCTCTGTGAAGGAGATGTAGCACACTTTTATACTATAGAATCTCTGTGTAGGAGATGTAGCACACTTTTATACTATAGAATCTCTGTGAAGGAGATGTAGCACACTTTTATACTATAGAATCTCTGTGAAGGAGAAGTAACACAATTTTATATTATAGAATCTCTGTGAAGGAGAAGTAGCACACTTTTATTCTATAGAATCTCTGTGAAGGAGAAGTAGCACACTTTTATTCTATAGAATCTCTGTGAAGGAGATATAGCACACTTTTATTCTATATGTAGCGGGCACCCCCTCACCCTGTCCTCTTTCGCCTAGGGGTATGTCACGTGACAGGGGTGAGGGTGCGCTACGGCCCATGTCCTCCCCACTACTTGCGGGCGAGGTGAAGTCCAATACCTAATGTTTCCTCGGGCCGGTGTCTTGAGCATATACCGAGTCAGTTGTGCAGAAACCTCCCTTTGCTCCCATTAACAGAGTCCATACACCGATCACAGTCCAACAGTTAGATTTATTCCGTATCTTCAGTTACAAAGTAATGCGATGGCATGATACGGTGGAATGAGCAGGTCGAGGCACTATACTGATCTGGGTCCCTACGCCCCCTATACTATGATCAAGGGTTGTAGGAGTCTCGACATGAATACCTCCGTTGCGCTGCGGGCCTCTATCAGGGGAAGATGTCCTCTAAGGGAATTACTGCAGGCCCATCCGTCACCGGGTTGACACTACACCGGGTCTTCGAACGAGTGACCTCCCCAGCCTCCTCACCTCAGATGCGGGTCCCCTCGCGAGGGGCACCCTGGAGCAACTCCACCCTCGCGGGACCCAGTCGGAGTCACCGGGTCCCAGGCCTCCTCAATAGTACCTCATCCCAGGCTGAAGGTGCCTGGGATGGACTCCATCTTCGTCCCGGCCAGGCCTAGGGCGCCTGGGCCGGAACCCTGAACCGCCCGCACCCAGGCTGAAGGTGCCTGGGTGCGTGAAGAGATGATCCCCCAAGACCTCACGGCGAGGGCGTCTCCCCCTTTTATCTCCTCCCGTCGACACCACGGCGGGTTCCCCGCCCCGGCCGTACCATCTCTCGGAAGAGACAAAGAAGGGTAGCACTGTGGTAGTGATTCTACCCCGAGCCAGTAGGTACACTGACACCTACTGGTCGAAGAGAATATTACACCACCCAATCCTCCACGAATAAGAAAAAGGGGTCTGAACCCTAACATAATTACACACTTGGGTCACACTACTCCCCAAGTGTACCCCACTAAATTGAAGACCCCGCTACACACTCCCCCCTGTGGTTTGACGCTGGTCCCCAGCGTCAGGTGCTCACCCATGTCTCCCGAAGAGTGGTGACATGAAGTGGGCCCCAGAGGCTATCCCTCAAATTTCTGGATACTAAATGTGCCAAGACCTGCTCAAAAAAAGGAAAGGGGAAATATAAAACGATAAACATTTGTATTTTTCACATGTACAATCCCTCCCATCGCTGTCTAAGAACCACCCCACTCTCAGTAGTCTTGACCGATGAATCTCCTGCAGAAGGGAAACAACAAAAAGAAAACACATCCTAACACTCTGTGTTAACTTGGCATGAGTGGGTCCGTCAGCCGAGAGACCCGCTCACTCCAATAAGTAAGTAATGCATATGCAAAATTTTCAAACATTCGTTGCGCAACACTGCCACCTGGTGACAGAGCCGCGGTAATGACACTTGGTGAGATTTTCATTCTTCCTGCTTTCCTACTCTGACTCTTACCCCAAAAGTCTCTGCCTTTGTCACATGAAGAAAAGGGAGAAAAAAAACAACAGACCCAAGTCTCCAGTGAGTAAAAGAAAAGCCCAAATCAAAGCAAAAGTAGGGCACAGTTCTAGGCGACTGGGAATGTCTCATCCAGAAAGTTTCAACAGCAACAAGATAGGAGCTCACTTCTCCTATAAGTAGAACCTTGGATCCGGCAGAAACAGAGGTTTCAGGTGTCCATCAAACACTTCCACTGAGTACTCGACATCCTCTCCTTCTTTCCTACAGATGAGCACCTTATCGGCATGAATATGGCGCCCAAGTCTCCAATCAGCTCTGCAGTCTTTGAACTTTTTAGACACAGGCGGTGAACATGACAGGTATCGCCTGGCATGGGGTACTTTAAGCTTTTCCCCTACAAACTCGTCATACCACCTTGGTTGCAGTACCTCAACTTCATACAATAAGTCCCGGGGCAAGTATGGGTACTCCCACCCATATTCACGGGCGACTCTCTGGGAGAAAAGTCTCTGCAATCTGGCTAGAGGCGGCATCACATCTCGCTCACCTTCTCCTGGCTGTACGATGGCCTCCGGGTGCCGAGGTACCTTCACCATCTCAGGTTGCTTGGTCTTTGGTGCCCGCAACGAAGCACGCTGTGTCCTCACCATCAAAGCGGATGATGTAGTTGAGTGAGGAAAGTTAATCGAAGGGTTAGATTTCCTCTGAAACTCCGGGGTCTGCGCCCGGAGCGTATTATCTTCTATGGACATGGGGGAATCCTGTGGTTTACTCAGCACAGGTAGCGGGTGTCTGTCCCAGCCCTTCCGTTGAAACAGCTCGTCTATTTCCCCGTCATCCCCACAGTCTGACAACGACTCTAAGTCGGAGGTGTCATACATCTCCGCGGGAAGGTAGTCTCTAGTAGACGGAAGGCTACCCTCCCTTTCGGGCTCCACCGACTGTGAACCCCCGACACCTCCAACCAACACCGCAGTCCCAGCCCCTAGCTCACCTGGACCTACTGAAGAACTGGGATGTCTGGGACTCTCTTCTCTACCGGCGCCATCCAGGCCAGGCAAGCGGCGGGGTGAAGCTCGACCACGACCACAGGAGGCCTGCACCAGGCCTATCTTCCTCTTCGGGGGTGGTAGCAGGGAGTCTGTGGTGACCGAAGCAGTGTCTTCGAATTTCTCTCTCTCAATCTCTGGTTGGGCAGTCACTTCGCCCGGGTCAGCGCGTACGGGGACCTTCGCAGAGGCCTGGATCTCTCCCTCCGGAGTGGCGGTTCCTGTGATGCAGTTGAGGCGTAGGGCCCGGGGCCTTTCCGTGTATGGTTCAACCTCAAAAAGGAATTCCTTGCATGCCTCACATCGCCCGAATGGCTTTAGCTGGACCACCAGTCCCGAGCATCCGGGACAGATCACACCGAGAGCCTCCGTGTCTCTGCATGAATACAGAGCCAACTGTCCTCGGGGCCTAAGTCTTATCCCCGTGTCTGTCAGGGGAGCAGCAAATGCAGTCATCTTCGTGGGGTAAGGTACCGGTATCCACGGGGAGCTTGAGGCCATCCTGACCACTTGCTGTTCCATCACGCGCTGACCACGCGCCGGAGTCTCCACGTGTATCTCCACACGTGGCCAGACTCCTCCCACAACTTGTACGTTTTCGCGGGCTTCCGCCAGTCTCCGCCCACGAATTGTACAGTCACGAGGTGCCTTGTGGCGCAGTGCATCAACAGTCCCCACATATAGTACTTCACACGGCTGGACCTTTCCCTTTCTACGCTCCTCTGCATGGGCCTTTCCCGACTTAGGGTCATGTCCACAACTCCGAGCAGGGATGCACTCTGGCCAATCACATGGCCGACCTGTTCGGAACTCCTCTGGGCAGCAAAGTTCGAACACAGACGTTCTCAGTTCCCTCGCCAAGACACACGATATCCTGGACGAGCCCCCACGTGTAGCGGGCACCCCCTCACCCTGTCCTCTTTCGCCTAGGGGTATGTCACGTGACAGGGGTGAGGGTGCGCTACGGCCCATGTCCTCCCCACTACTTGCGGGCGAGGTGAAGGCCAATACCTAATGTTTCCTCGGGCCGGTGTCTTGAGCATATACCGAGTCAGTTGTGCAGAAACCTCCCTTTGCTCCCATTAACAGAGTCCATACACCGATCACAGTCCAACAGTTAGATTTATTCCGTATCTTCATTTACAAAGTAATGCAATGGCATGATACGGTGGAATGAGCAGGTCGAGGCACTATACTGATCTGGGTCCCTACGCCCCCTATACTATGATCAAGGGTTGTAGGAGTCTCGACATGAATACCTCCGTTGCGCTGCGGGCTTCTATCAGGGGAAGATGTCCTCTAAGGGAGTTACTGCAGGCCCATCCGTCACCGGGTTGACACTACACCGGGTCTTCGAACGAGTGACCTCCCCAGCCTCCTCACCTCAGATGCGGGTCCCCTCGCGAGGGGCACCCTGGAGCAACTCCACCCTCGCGGGACCCAGTCGGAGTCACCGGGTCCCAGGCCTCCTCAATAGTACCTCATCCCAGGCTGAAGGTGCCTGGGATGGACTCCATCTTCGTCCCGGCCAGGCCTAGGGCGCCTGGGCCGGAACCCTGAACCGCCCGCACCCAGGCTGAAGGTGCCTGGGTGCGTGAAGAGATGATCCCCCAAGACCTCGCGGCGAGGGCGTCTCCCCCTTTTATCTCCTCCCGTCGACACCATGGCGGGTTCCCCGCCCCGGCCGTACCATCTCTCGGAAGAGACAAAGAAGGGTAGCACTGTGGTAGTGATTCTACCCCGAGCCAGTAGGTACACTGACACCTACTGGTCGAAGAGAATATTACACCACCCAATCCTCCACGAATAAGAAAAAGGGGTCTGAACCCTAACATAATTACACACTTGGGTCACACTACTCCCCAAGTGTACCCCACTAAATTGAAGACCCCGCTACATATAGAATCTCTGTGAAGGAGAAGTAGCACACATTTATACTATAGGAACTCTGTGATGGAGATGTAGCACACTTTTATGTGTAGCGGGTATGTACTTTTCAGATTGTTTAAATCTGGTGGGGACATCAGTGATGACCAGTTCCCTGCAGCCCAGCAGGTGGCGCTGTCACTTCGGGCTGGGCCGTCACTGCAGTGCCGTACCCTTTGTGACCTCTCGCAGCAGTTGTACGGCGGGGCGGGGAACCCGCTGTGCTTGCTGGGAGAAGGTATAAAAGGAGCGGACGTCTTCGCCACGAGGGTCGAGTCCCAGACACCTTCAGCCTGAGGGCTGCTGTTCGTGGTCGGTGTCCAGGCGGCCTAGGCCTGGACACTTGGAGTTCGTGTTCCATCCCAGGCAACTTCAGTCTGGGGTGAGGTACTCGGCCGGAGGCCTGGGGCCCAGTACCTTCCGCTGGGTCCCGCCGGGGAGGGACTGTCCTAGGGTGCCCCGGGTGTTGGGCACCCGAATCCAGAGGCGTAAGGGACCGGAGGAGGGATTCATCCGAAGACCTGGTGCAGCATATTGCCAGTGACGGATGAACCTCTGGAGACCTCCCGGAGGGATGTCTTTCTCGAACAGGGGCTAAGTTCATGCAGCGGTCCAACTAGTCAACTCAGGTCAGTGGCAGAGACCTGCTATTAGGCCTGTGGCAGGGGCTTCAACGGTTCACCCGGTCGGTGGCAGCGACCAATCTCATGGTCGGTGGCAGAGACCGTGCGCCAGGCCTATTCGCTTGCAAAGGAATAGGAGAGTTCATTTGTGCCTGGGCCTACTCGTATCCACACCCCTGTCTGTCTGTTACTGAATGTTCAACTGTTATGTTCACCCTGCAATGGAGAAATAAAAGATGTTGGACTTTTAATTGGTGTGGGGCTCTGTTACTGGCAGACACATCTCCACAGAACGAGTGGAAGCTTCGTATGCAATGAGCAGACCCGGAGGTAATTTAAGTGACTTTGCTCAACCCTCATACACATACGAGGGGAGAGCTTGGCTTAGTGTTCCTGCACTCTCCTCTCCCAGGTACCCCTAGACCACACCAGACAATAACCAGGAGAAGCGGAGAGGGAGAGTGAGGCTCCGCTACACATGGGGGCTCCAGGTTCGGGATGTGTTCGTGCTACAATGGAGCTGGAGTTGTTGGAATTTGAATGTGTCTGCCCGGAAGAGTTCCGAGTAGGTCGGCCATATTGGCCACTGCGCCACGATGCACACCCTCCCTGTTCGTGGGCGTGACCCAGGGAAGGAGAAAGCCCGCGAACTGGGGCGCAAGAGGGGAGAAGTCCAATCGTGTGAAGGACTACACGTGGGGACTTTGGCGCCCACAATGCAGTGCGTAATGGATCAGCAGAGAGTCAACATGTTCAGTAACGCATCGTGGATTCCACTTCATCCTACTACCACGAGTCTGACTACTACTGCTGCTCCGGTGACGGATACGGGGATTCGGCTAAAGCCCTGGGGACGGTTCGCCCTGTACTCATGCATGGACGTTGAGGCCCTGGGTTTGATTTGTCCCGGCTGTTCGGGACTGGTGTGTCAGCTGAAGCCGTTTGGGCGCTGCGAGGCCTTCGGAGAATTCCTATTTGAGGTGGAACCACCTATCGAGAAACCCAGAACCATCCACCTCAACCGCGCAACAGGCAACACCACTCAAGAAGGAGGAATCGCTGCTTTGACAGCCATCCCTGTGCGCACTGCAGCGACCGCAGGGGAGGTTGCAATCACAGAGATACAGGAGAAATCCGAGGATGCTGACTCGGTCACCACTGTTTCCCAGCATCCACCGCCAAAGGGGAAGTCCGGCTTGGTTGCCCCGTCCAGTGGTCGCGGTGGATCACCCTGCTCGCCTACGCCCGCCCCGGATGGATCCGGTCGGAAGAGTCCCGGACATCCCTTCTCAACTTTGGGCCGAGGTAAGCCGGGCAGAGGGACTTGGTGTTTGGGCGGAGGTGTCGGGGATTCACGGCCCTGTGTGCCCGCGGGGGGTAGCAATTTAGCCTCCACTACAGGCTACCAGCCCGCGGAGGAGTGTGACACCTCCGACCTAGAGTCGCTCTCCGATCCGGGAGACGACGTCATCATAGATGAACTTTTTGCTAAGAAGGGCTGGGACAAGATGCCTCTCTCCTCGTCCCGCAGAGTCAGGGATCCACCCATGTCTACAGGGGATAGTACACCCCGGGTGGAGGCACCAGCGCCTGAGGAGGGATCCCGTCCCCAGTCTGCCCTTCTACCTCCGGTGCCACCTGCATCTAGCACCGGAGGAAAGAGACTATTGCTGCGGGCGCCTATGCCCAGAATGGAGGTGATCAAGGCACCTCGTCACCCAGACGCCATTGTCCTACCGGGTGAGGGAGACCGGGCCACTATGCCTCCGCTGGTGAGACTACAGCGCCTCTTCTGCCAAAAAGTTGCCAAAGAGTACGGGTGGGAGTACCCGTATTTACCCAAGGAACTTTTGTATGAAGTGGAAGTCAGTCGGGAACGCTGGTACAACGATTTTGTGTGGACGCACATTCAGGTCCCACATGCCCGCAGGTACCTTGCGTGTTCCCCCAAAGCCTCTCAACGGTTCAAGGACTGCAAGGCAGAATGGATGTTGGGTCGGCACATCCACGCAGACAAGGTATTGATTCGGCGTAAAGAGGGGTAGAATGTCGAATACCATGTAGAGACAATGGACCAGCACTTAAAACCCCTTGTCTTGCCGCACCCAAAATTCTATTTGTAGGAGAAAAAAAAAAGACTCCGTTCTTGCTTTACCTTGTTGCTGCTGAACTTTTTGGGGTTATTTCCCGGAAAACCCAGTGACTGTACCCGAGTTAATGGGTGTTTGTGCTCTTTGGAGGAATTGAAGGACTGTTGGCGTTGTTCGTTCTTCATTCTTCCATCCCACAAAGTGATCATGGACTTCGGGGTAGTTAGAGCTACAGAAGAAGATAGGAAAAATAAATCTTCAACAAGTGCAGTTACCGCGGCACTGTCACCAGGTGGCAGTGTTGCGCACTGATATTCACTGTTCACTCACACACTTATAGAAGGAAAGGATTTCTCTGCGGAGAAGTTTTTTCGTTCTCACACGAACATATGTGTCAGGGATTTGTGTGTTTAACATTTATTTTCCCCTCTTGCAGGAGAGCATCCCATCAAGACCACTGAGAATGGGGTGGGTCTTAGCCAGGATGGGTGGGGAAAAGTGTTAATGTGAACATGTGATGCAAAATGTTGTTGTTATGTGTTGTTTGTTTTCCTTCCTTTACCTTTCATGTCAGGTTCAGGCACAACTGTTTTAGTTAAACAAAAAAAAAAAACTTTTTGTATTTTTGGAATTTTTAGTCGGTTTCTGGATCAGGCTATGTCGGCCCCTTTTGGGCATGGTTTGCTCCAGACACTGGGGACCAGTGTCCAATAACCAGGGGGAGAGTGTAGCGGGTATGTACTTTTCAGAGTGTTTAAATCTGGTGGGGACATCAGTGATGACCAGTTCCCTGCAGCCCAGCAGGTGGCGCTGTCACTTCGGGCTGGGGTTTAACCATCATTGCAGTGCCGTACCCTTTGTGACCTCTCGCAGCAGTTGTACGGCGGGGAACCCACTGTGCTTGCTGGGAGAGGGTATAAAGGGGGCGGACATCTTCGCCACGAGGGTCGAGTCCCAGGCAACTTCAGCCTGAGGGCTGCTGTTCGCGGTCGGTGTCCAGGCGGCCTAGGCCTGGACACTTGGAGTTCGTGTTCCATCCCAGGCACCTTCAGTCTGGGGTGAGGTACTCGGCCGGAGGCCTGGGGCCCAGTACCTTCCGCTAGGTCCCGCCGGGGAGGGACTGTCCTAGGGTGCCCCGGGTGTTGGGCACCCGAATCCAGAGGCGTAAGGGACCGGAGGAGGGATTCATCTGAAGACCTGTTGCAGCATATTACCAGTGACGGATGAACCGGAGGGATGTCTTTCTCGAACAGGGGCCAAGTTCATGGAGGAAGGTGGTTCATGTTCAATGACCGGTGGCAGCGGTCCAACTAGTCAACTCAGGTCAGTGGCAGAGACCTGCTATTAGGCCTGTGGCAGGGGCCTCAATGGTTCACCCGGTCGGTGGCAGCGACCAATCTCACGGTCGGTGGCAGAGACCGTGCGCCAGGCCTATTCGCTTGCAAAGGAATAGGCGAGTTCATTTGTGCCTGGGCCTACTGGTATCCACACCCCTGTCTGCCTGTTACTGAAAGTTTAACTGTTATGTTCACCCTGCAATGGAGAAATAAAAGAGTGTTGGACTTTTAATTGGTGTGGGGCTCTGTTACTGGCAGACACATCTCCACGGAACGAGTGGAAGCTTCGTATGCAATGAGCAGACCCGGAGGTAATTTAAGTGACTTTGCTCAACCCTCATACACATACGAGGGGAGAGCTTGGTGTAGTGTTCCTGCACTCTCCTCTCCCAGGTACCCCTAGACCACACCAGCCAATAACCAGGAGAAGCGGAGAGGGAGAGTGAGGCTCCGCTACATATACTATAGGAACTCTGTGAAGGAGATGTAGCACACTTTTATACTATAGAATCTCTGTGAAGGAGAAGTAACACACTTTTATACTATAGAATCTCTGTGTAGGAGATGTAGCACACTTTTATACTATAGAATCTCTGTCTAGGAGATGTAGCACACTTTTATACTATAGAATATCTGTGTAGGAGATGTAGCACAATTGTATACTATAGAATCTCTGTGAAGGAGAAGTAGCACAATTTTAGAATCTCTGTGTAGGAGATGTAGCACACTTTTATACTATAGGAACTCTGTGAAGGAGATGTAGCACACTTTTATACTATAGGAACTCTGTGAAGGAGATGTAGCACACTTTTATACTATAGGAACTCTGTGAAGGAGATGTAGCACACTTTTATACTATAGGAACTCTGTGAAGGAGATGTAGCACACTTTTATACTATAGGAACTCTGTGAAGGAGATGTAGCACACTTTTATACTATAGGAACTCTGTGAAGGAGATGTAGCATAGTTTTATACTATAGAATCTCTGTGTAGGAGCTATAGGAACTCTTTGAAAGAGATATAGCGCACTTTCATACTATAGATATCTGTGAAGGAGATATAGCACGCCTTCATACTATATAGGATCTCTGTGAAGGGGATACAGCACACTTTCATACTATAGGAACTTTGCGAATAAGATGTAGAACACTGTAATGCCACTGTAGACTTCCTGTTAGGAACGAAACGCGTCGGTCTATGCATTTTGCTTCCCATGTTGTCTTTTAATATATGAACTGTGATCACTTTTTATCTTTGTATGTTGGTGTTTTTCTGATTAAAAACCCAATTTTTTTGACCTACACCATTGGAGCCCCCTATTTTTTTCTTCTCTTTGCATGAAATCGGTGAGGATTTTTTTTTTCAGTTTTCTCCAGTTGGTCCTTCTACAATACCCTCGTCGGGGTATTTTCCATTTAAGTTTGATCGTATCCCATCGTCCGGTTGAATACCGGGATCCAGAGTGCCAGTCTTCTGGTGGGATCTCCAGCCTTGGGGGTATTGGAGACCCGAGAAGTACTGCATCCATCAGTTCCACCCAGGATTGAAGACATCCGATCGTCTAGCCGGTATACCTCTACATCCATCAGAGATCCAGGGACGTTCCTGTGGAGCAGCCGTTGGAGATACTCTCAAGCTTGATTGATCCGCTGTCGTATGACATTCGGGTCCAACGTTTCTGGTAAGCACACATGAATGTCACCATCCACGTGAAGAATTGTGCCAGAAGTTTTACATCCATTCGTTATTTACCCACTGTTTTGGACACTCTTAATTTTTTTTGTTTTTGTTTATTATTGTGGACATTTTATATATATTGGGTAGGGCGTTCAGCCTGCCCCTTCTCACTTTTTTGTGTGTTTCCATTTATGGTCACATTTGAGTTACAGTCCAGTTTTTACTGGCCTATATGTAGCGCTGTACTATTACCTTCCACTTTGTTTGAATTTGTCACATTCCAGCACAGCTGCTTCACCTCCCTCTATAGAGTTGTTATTATTTATGTGTTTTTTGGGTAGCGCATGTATTTCTTTTTATCACTGAACACTTTCAAGCCATAGGATCTCTTTAACGGAGATGGATTTGATGAATGGCCATATAGCTTGGAATTCTGAGTAAGACACTGTCTAACCTCAAGAGCTGGAATGTTTCCTAATTCATTCGTCATGCCTTTGTTAACAAGTTGGCTCTTGTGCTGTACTATCCTTTGTGCTAACAGAAAAATCTCAGCTTCACTTCCCACGGCAATTGAGCAACCTCAGAATACAGAGATCCTGGAACTGAGTGCAGGCACTGTGGTGACAGACATATAAATATGACACAGTCAGGGGCTGATCATCAGAGTGACCTTTATAATGGGGATTCCAGAAGGGCTTTATCAGAAGGAGACTTGGATGTGGGAGCAAGATGTAGTACAGCCTGTTCAGCTGTGTTTTCAAAGCACTATTGAAAACAACATGCAACAACAAAAGAAGTTACCGTGTCCAAAATACAAATACATAATGATGCAGCAGGAATTGTATCAAACAAGAGCACCAAAAAAATGCACCTTTATACACCAGATCTAAGAGGGGAACCATTGTGGACAAAAAGAGGGACAGAGGGATTTGGGCTGCAAAGAGGGACAGATTGGGGGTGTTCTGTTCCAGGCCACCTCTGTCAGGAGTAGGCCAAATCTGTGTTTTTGTTAGAGCATCAAAAACATAACTTTGTCCTAATTAAGCAATTATTTGTATTGCCGCGTACACACGACCGGCTTTTCAGACTGATTTTTCCGACGGAATTTCGTTCAAGCTGTCTTGCATACACACTGTCACACCAAATTACGACCATCAAGAACGCGGTGACGTACAACACTACGACGAGCCGAGAAAAATTAAGTTCAATGCTACCGAGCATGCGTCGACTTGATTCTGAGCATGCGTGTTTTTTTCTCTGTCGGAGTTCCCTACAGATGAACGGAATTTCCGATCGGAATTTTTTCTGTCGGAAAAAAAGAGAACGGGTTCTCTTTTTAACTCCGTCGTAATTTCCAACGGAAAAAGTCAGATGGGGCACATACACGGTCGGAATATCCGATGAAAAGATTCCGTCTGACTTTTCCATCGGAAATTCCGATCGTGTGTACAAGGCATAAGTCTTATGTGCTACTGAGATTTGTGTTTTACCTGTTGATTTCCCTTTAAAAAAAAATATTTAAGCTTCATATACACAGCTGCTGAGGCCCATTGACTGTAAATGTGCCATGTGGCTATATGGCTTGAGAAACCAAATGCTCCATGCAGGCAGCCCATTCAATTCAATGGGGATGTAGCGGCTGCATGGTCCCAGCCACTCTTCACAATTTGACAGATGTGTTGGTGATTGTCAGATTGTCGGTGTTTGGGGCACACACCTGTCAAATTGGGATGAGTGTCTGGGTCCTCGTACATCAAAACTGGCCATACATGTGTCAGTTTTTTTTTTTAACCAGAAAGTGTGTAGACGGGGGAATCTTCCCCCCTGTGTTATTGTATTGTGACAGTGGGGAAACTCCCTCGCCATCAGAATACACATATCAGCCTTGTAGTCTATAACCTGCAGTGCTGATCGAGTGAGAAAATATCAACAGGACGTTTGAACAGAAGTCAATCGGTAGATCAAAACCACAGCAGCCACACATGGATGGCTCATGTATGGCCAGCATTACATGGTCTATGGGCCTCAGCGCCCAATCCGCCCACGTGAAAAAGGCCTTAAAGTAAGGTGACCAGATTTTTTTTATGAAATCCGGGGACATATTTTTTTTTACTAGTAATGGCGGCAATCGGCAACTCTCTGTCAGTCGCCGCCGCCGCCGCCTCACAGCTTGTCAAGTCTTACTCTCCGGGCCCCGACTACTACTGGGTGGGGAACGGAGGAAGATTACTCCACCAGGGAAGACAAGGAGATAGGCTGGCGGCTGGCTGGGACTTGAGCCAAGGCAGAAGAACATGCAAGCGGGAGTGGAACGGGCATGCACCCGAAACTGAAGAAATATTCCCTCCACTCCGACCAGCACATGATCATCAGAAAGGGGCACAGATAGTGAAAAAAATACACCCCCCCCCAAGCTAGTAGGAGCGGCAGTGTTTGTAGTTCAGATTGAATTTTTTAATTCTGCACTGACTGTCTTTGAAATTGCCCCAGCCCCTGTTCAAATCCAATCCGGGAACAAAACCGGGGACAGACTTGGTCAGGGGACAGTGTCCTCAATCCGGGGACTGTCCCTGGAAACTGGGGATGTCTGGTCACCCTACCTTAAAGACAGTGTATGTTGAATTCATTTGATGCCTTTATTTCTCTATCTTAGACATGTCACTGCGCCAGATATGAATGCAGTATGCAATCTAAGGACACCCATTAGTAATTACAAGAGTGGAATGTCTGTGCATAACCACTAATCTCGGCAGGCATTTGATTAACCCCTTTATGACCACCCAACACACATTCACAATGCCAAAATGGTGGGCTTTAATGCCCACATGCCGCACATATGCGTCGCTGAGCGGTCAGTGTTTAAACCACTTCAGCCCCGGAAGGTTTTTCCCCCTTAATGACCAGACCATTTTTGCGATATGGCACTTTAATGTCTTTTCCCCCACAAATAGAGCTTTGTTTTGGTGGTATTTGATCACCTCAGCGTTTTTTTTTTTTTTTTGCGCTATAAACAAAAAAAGACAGACAATTTTGAAAAATATATTTTTTTTTTACTTTCTGCTATATACATATCCCCAAAAAAATATATAAAAAAACGAATTTATTCATCAGTTTAGGCCGATATGTATTCTTCTACATATTTTTGGTTAAAAAAAATGCAATAGGCGTATATTGATTGGTTTGCGCAAAAGTTATCGCGTCTGCAAACTACGGGATAGATTTAGGGATTTTATTCTTTTTATTGTTTTTACTGGTAATGGCGACGATCTGGCATTTTTAGCGGGACTGCGATATTGCGGCGGACAAATCTGACCCCATGTGACACTTTTTGGGAACCAGTGACATTATTACATTAATCAGTGCTATAAACATGCACTGATCAATGTAAATGACACTGGCATGGAAGGGGTTAACACTAGGGGGTTAAGTGTGTTATAACTGTAGGGGGGGGGGCTCACTGGGACATGACAGAGATCACTGTTCCCGATCACTGGGAACAGTAGATCTCTGGCATGTCATTAGGCAGAATGGGGAATCGCCTTGTTTACATAGGCAGTTCCCCGTTCTGCCTCTGTACACGTGACCCGTGGGCACGCTCCTGCAGCGCACGTCGGGCACGTCGGGCGCCGGCGGCGCGCTCGCGCCTGCTATCCTCCTTGCATGGACCGACATACAGGTACGTCAGTTGACGCAGGAAAGCCAACCTGTGTGGCCCCATTTATTAGAATGGGTAACAATTGGCAGGCGGTAGCACCCACCAAAAGCAACAGGGGTTTAATTCCTGCTGCGGCATGTGTACACCTTAGGCTGCCGCCTCAGCCTTACCTGATTTAAACCCATGGTTGCCATGCGATTGCGACACGGTAGTACAGTAATTAGAATTTTAAATCAGGTGTGAGGAGGCGATACTGTGGCCTGTGATTTTTGACTTCTCCCATGTTGTTCAGGTAGATCTCCACCTCTTTAAAGCGGAGGTGCGCCCCCCCTCCCCAAAAATTTAAAGTCAGCAGCTACAAATACTGCAGCTGCTGACTTTTAATATATGGACACTTACCTGTCCAGGGTCCCCGCGATGACGGCACCCCAGCTGGCATCATTGCCGGTAAGGGAACCCAGCAGTGAAGCCTTTCAGCTTCACAGCCGGTTCCCTACTGCGCCTGCGTGAAGCGCGCTGCGCTTTCTAATTGGCCTGGTGGCGGAGAAAGCAGGGGGGGTCTCCGGAAGTGGGGAAGGTGGACCTGTCAAAAACAGGTCCCTGTTCCCCCATCCCCCCTGAAAGGTGCACCGGAGGGGAGACGAATAAGCGGAAGTTCCACTTTTGGGTGGTTCTCCGCTTTAAGGTTGCCTACCCCTGCACTACAGATTGCCTGCAGAAAAGTAATGAAGGGGGCGGATACAAGACCAGTCACCCTGCACAAGGAGAGAGAGCATCAGTGAGCAGTCTTTCTTACAGAAAGCTCCAAGTTTCACACTTGATTACTGCACAGATCTGGAAGAAATACACAAAGCACAGCAACAATCAAGTAAGAATACACATGAGTCTTGTATATAGACAATACCTGTTTATCTCTGAGTTCAGCTTTAACATTTAGTGCATTTAAGAAATATTATTTCAAACCAATATCCTGTTTTGTCTGCCATATCTTCAAGAATGTGACTCCCTGTTTCCAAATGATTATAACATGAGATATAGTGCAATTAAAGTGATTGTAAATGATCACTGTGTAAAACAACCCATTCAGTATAAAATAGAAATTAAAGGCAAAACATTTTTGTATAAATATAAAAACAAACATTATAACTGCCTATAGCTGGGGGAGGAGAAACAGCAGAACACCGAGCATCCCAGTGATAGGCTGTGCAGTGCGGGCATGTCAGGACAAGTCTGATTATTGGGGAAGAGCAGCCTAATTTCCAAGCATAGCTAGAAATTTACCATGGTGTGCTCTCCTGCTTAGCGTGGTCAGTTTTTGATAGGAAAGCAGAGGGACTGACAGAAACACCAGGGATTTCACATAAAGGAAGCAATACAAAGAGAGCAGGGTACTTTCTGATACACGTACATGGTACAGCAGGCACATATCAGGAATATGTAGTGTTGGGGTAACAAACACTTTAACCACTTAAGCCCCGGACCATTTTGGATTGTTAAAGACCAGGCCCCTTTTTGCGATTCAGCACTGCGTCGCTTTAACTGACAATTGCGCGGTCGTGCGACGTGGCTCCCAAAAAAAATTGACGTCCTTTTTTTCCCACAAATAGAGCTTTCTTTTGGTGGTATTTGATCACCTCTGCGGTTTCTATTTTTTGCGCTATAAACAAAAATAGAGCGACAATTTAGAAAAAAAATCAACATTTTTTACTTTTTGCTATAATAAATATCCCCTCAGTTTAGGCTGATACGTATTCTTCTACATATTTTTGGTAAAAAAAATTGCAATCGGCGTTTATTGATTGGTTTGTGCAAAAGTTATAGAGTTTACAAAATAGGGGATAGTTATATGGCATTTTTTTTTTTATGGCATTTTTATAAAAAAAATAGTTTTTACTAGTAATGGCGGTGATTAGTGATTTTTTTCCTGACTGCGATATTATGGCGGACACATCGGACACTTTTGACACATTTTTGGGACCATTCACAGCGATCAGTGCTATAAAAATGCTCTGGTTACTGTGAAAATTACACTGGCAGTGAAGGGGTTAACCACTAGGTGGCGCTGTATGGGTTAAGTGTGCTCTGATGTGTGTTTCTAACTGAGTGGGGGTTGGGCTCTGTGTGACATGACAGCGATCTCCGCTCCGAGTACACGGAGCCGAGATCCTTGTCATTGTCACTAGGCAGAGCCGGGAGATGCTTGTTTACACAAGCATCTCCCGGCTCTGCCTAGTGACAATGACAAGGATCTCGGCTCCGTGTACTTGGAGCGGAGAAGAATTATACTGAAGAAAGGAATTGATCCAAGGAAGGTGGATGAGGCCCGTGTTCAGCAGGTGTTGCGGGGAGCTCAGCCCCTGGACCCCATCGCATTGGCGTTACGCACTCGGCAGGACGGGAAGAGCCTGGAGTACCCCGATTTAATCCGAGTGGTCCGAGAGGAAGAGGCTATGTTGGAAGACAAAAGAAGGAACCAAACAGTTGAGCCAACCAATCCTTCGGCGGTGATGGTCAGGACGGCCATGACCCTAGAGAGAGACTCAGAGGTGGATACCTTGAAGTCACAGATGTCCCAAGTGTTGGGGATGCTGACCTCCCTGATGGCCAAGGATCAAGGGGTACCAGAGAGGGAAAGTCCGAGGAAGGAGCTGTTTCCAGACACCTCAGCGCCCGCCAGGGTTGCCAACTTTCAGTAATTCTATGAACAGTTTGTAAAATCCATACTTTTTGCATCTGTTCTTGAATGTCCATTACAGACATGTAGGCTGCATGTCCGTAACTGACATTCATGGACAAATGCAACAATTATGGATTTTCCAAACTGTTTGTAAATTTACTGAAAGTTGGCAACCCTGGCGCCCGCGTCCCTGCAAGATTGGGGGGATGCGATTTGTTTCAACTGTGGAGGGGCTGGTCATATCGCCAAAGTGTGTTCCAGTCCGAAGAAGAAAAAGATGAATAACCGCAAGCCGGCGGAAAACTTCAGAGGGCCCTGGTGAAGGAGTCAAGTCTCCAGTGAGCTCCAAACTGAATGAGAAGTGTAGAAAGAGAGGGGACAACACCCCTCAGAAGAAACACAGTGTTCCTCAGCGGGAATACACACCAAAGAAAGAGAATAGTGTCCCTCAGCGGGTAGCTACACCCATAAAGAGGAGGGAGATCAATGCATACCAAGCCCAAGAGAGACTAAAGTCCAAGGAGAAATGGAAGAAAGAGAGTCCAAAAGGGAAATGCAAAGATCAAAAGAAAGAGACCCCTTCGAAGCAATATCCAGAGAAGCTGGTAGGCCCCTCACCCATAGTACCTGTCCAGGTGGAGGGAGTCTACACAAGAGCCATATTGGATACTGGGGCACAAGTGACCTTGTTATACAGAGACTTTTATGACCAGCATCTAAGCCACCTACCCATCCAGAAGATTGAAGAGTTGAAGATATGGGGGATTGGGACCAGGAGCTTCCCTTATGATGGCTATCTGTCCATAAAACTGACCTTTGACCCATATGTGGCCGGGAAGGCTGAAGTGTTCGATACCCTGGCTGTGGTATGCCCCCGACCGCCTGGAGCTAACAAGAGCTCCATAATAATAGGGACCAACACGGACCTGGTTCGGAGACTATTGGCCCCTCTAGTACGAACGAAGGACCCCACGGTCACCCAGATCCACCCAATGCTGAAGACAGCCTACCGGCGACTGGTCTTACAGCAGAAGGCCCCGGAAGAGGGGGTAGGAAAGGTCTGGAGGCTGGGAAGAAGAGGAATAGTGCTGCAACCCGGCGAAGTGACCTGTCTCAGAGCCACTGTGAAGCTCACTTGGGAGCAGCCTGGGCCCTTTGTCATGTTGGAACCTGACCCAAGGGAAGAACACTCAGGCTTAAAAGTAGTCCCAGAAGTGGTCCCGTTGAGGGCCTTGAAGAAGGCACACTGTAAAGTACCTGTGAGTGTCAGGAATACTACGGATGGCCCAATACTACGGATGGCCCGATGGAAATCCCAGCCAGGATGTTACTGGGCCAGGTGAGCTCTGCTACCCCGGTTTTCTTTGTCTTGTCAGATGTGGAGAAAACAGATGGAGAAAGGACTATTTGGGAGAAGCTCTGCATGGAGAACCCGAACCTGCCAAGGGCTTGGAAAGAGAGAGCCAAGGCCCAGTTGACCAAGTGGAGAAGGATCTTTTCCCAAGATGAGTTCGATGTGGGGTGTGCGAAGAGTGCCACCCATGAATCCGCCTCCAAGAAGACAAGCCCTTCAGGGAGAGGGTCCGGCGAGTTCCATTGGCAGACCTCGAAGACTTGCGGGGGCAGCTCGCCGAGCTCAAGCAAACCGGTGTTATCCGGGAGTCCAGAAGCCCCTATGCCTCTCCAATAGTGGTGGTCAGGAAGAAGAATGGGTCATTGAGGCTATGTATAGACTACAGGACCCTCAACCGGAGAACCATACCTGACCAGTATACCACCCCGAGAATAGAGGATGCCTTACAGAGCTTGTCCGGAGCAAGGTGGTTCAGTGTAATGGATCTCAAGAGTGGGTACTATCAGATCCCCATGCATCCAGAAGACAAGGAGAAGACAGCTTTCATAACTCCTGTGGGGTTCTTTGAGTTTGACAGGATGCCCCAAGGTCTGTCTGGAGCTCCAGCCACCTTCCAACGCCTTATGGAAAAGACTGTGGGAGACATGAACCTCATCGAAGTCCTTGTTTGCCTAGATGACGTCATTGACTTTGGGAGAACCCTGGAAGAGCATGAGGAGAGACTGGAGAAGGTTCTGACTAGGGATGAGCTTCGTGTTCGAGTCGAACATACGTTCGACTCGAACATCGGCTGTTCGATCGTTCGACGAAGATCGAACGATTTGGGCCGTTCGCGCCAAATTCGAGTGACGCGAACGGCCCACAATGCACTACGCCATCGCAGTGTCATCCAGGCGCTGTGATTGGCCAAGCATGCACTGTGACCCCGCATGCTTGGCCAATCACAGCGCCGGCAGCGAGGAGAGCAATGATTGGCCACAGGCAGGATGCCTGTGGCCAATTATTGCTGAGGGTGTTTAGTACACGCCCCACACTATAAAAGGCCGCCAGCACGGCGGCCTAGTGTAGTGTGTTCCGGAGCAGGGATAGAGCAGCATAGGCAGGGACAGTGACTTTTATTTCTTTCTTGCTTAACCTGGATTCCTTTAGTTTAGGGAAAGAGAAGGATAGGTAGGGAGAGTGTCAGTGTGTTTTGTACTTGTGCTATATTGTGCTTAAAAAAAACATTTTTTCTAGGGACAGAAAACTGTAGGTAGGGAGAGTGTGTCAGTTTCTTTCACTGTCAAAGTCCTTGTTTCCAGGGACCTGGAAGGACAGTGAGTGAATTCTCCTTGTGCTAAATTGTGCTTAAAAAAAACATTTTTTCTAGGGACAGAAAACTGTAGGTAGGGAGAGTGTGTCAGTTTCTTTCACTGTCAAAGTCCTTGTTTCCAGGGACCTGGAAGGACAGTGAGTGAATTCTCCTTGTGCTAAATTGTGCTTAAAAAAAACATTTTTTCTAGGGACAGAAAACTGTAGGTAGGGAGAGTGTGTCAGTTTCTTTCACTGTCAAAGTCCTTGTTTCCAGGGACCTGGAAGGACAGTGAGTGAATTCTCCTTGTGCTAAATTGTGCTTAAAAAAAACATTTTTTCTAGGGACAGAAAACTGTAGGTAGGGAGAGTGTGTCAGTTTCTTTCACTGTCAAAGTCCTTGTTTCCAGGGACCTGGAAGGACAGTGAGTGAATTCTCCTTGTGCTAAATTGTGCTTAAAAAAAACATTTTTTCTAGGGACAGAAAACTGTAGGTAGGGAGAGTGTGTCAGTTTCTTTCACTGTCAAAGTCCTTGTTTCCAGGGACCTGGAAGGACAGTGAGTGAATTCTCCTTGTGCTAAATTGTGCTTAAAAAAAACATTTTTTCTAGGGACAGAAAACTGTAGGTAGGGAGAGTGTGTCAGTTTCTTTCACTGTCAAAGTCCTTGTTTCCAGGGACCTGGAAGGACAGTGAGTGAATTCTCCTTGTGCTAAATTGTGCTTAAAAAAAACATTTTTTCTAGGGACAGAAAACTGTAGGTAGGGAGAGTGTGTCAGTTTCTTTCACTGTCAAAGTCCTTGTTTCCAGGGACCTGGAAGGACAGTGAGTGAATTCTCCTTGTGCTAAATTGTGCTTAAAAAAAACATTTTTTCTAGGGACAGAAAACTGTAGGTAGGGAGAGTGTGTCAGTTTCTTTCACTGTCAAAGTCCTTGTTTCCAGGGACCTGGAAGGACAGTGAGTGAATTCTCCTTGTGCTAAATTGTGCTTAAAAAAAACATTTTTTCTAGGGACAGAAAACTGTAGGTAGGGAGAGTGTGTCAGTTTCTTTCACTGTCAAAGTCCTTGTTTCCAGGGACCTGGAAGGACAGTGAGTGAATTCTCCTTGTGCTAAATTGTGCTTAAAAAAAACATTTTTTCTAGGGACAGAAAACTGTAGGTAGGGAGAGTGTGTCAGTTTCTTTCACTGTCAAAGTCCTTGTTTCCAGGGACCTGGAAGGACAGTGAGTGAATTCTCCTTGTGCTAAATTGTGCTTAAAAAAAACATTTTTTCTAGGGACAGAAAACTGTAGGTAGGGAGAGTGTGTCAGTTTCTTTCACTGTCAAAGTCCTTGTTTCCAGGGACCTGGAAGGACAGTGAGTGAATTCTCCTTGTGCTAAATTGTGCTTAAAAAAAAACATTTTTTCTAGGGACAGAAAACTGTAGGTAGGGAGAGTGTGTCAGTTTCTTTCACTGTCAAAGTCCTTGTTTCCAGGGACCTGGAAGGACAGTGAGTGAATTCTCCTTGTGCTAAATTGTGCTTAAAAAAAACATTTTTTCTAGGGACAGAAAACTGTAGGTAGGGAGAGTGTGTCAGTTTCTTTCACTGTCAAAGTCCTTGTTTCCAGGGACCTGGAAGGACAGTGAGTGAATTCTCCTTGTGCTAAATTGTGCTTAAAAAAAACATTTTTTCTAGGGACAGAAAACTGTAGGTAGGGAGAGTGTGTCAGTTTCTTTCACTGTCAAAGTCCTTGTTTCCAGGGACCTGGAAGGACAGTGAGTGAATTCTCCTTGTGCTAAATTGTGCTTAAAAAAAACATTTTTTCTAGGGACAGAAAACTGTAGGTAGGGAGAGTGTGTCAGTTTCTTTCACTGTCAAAGTCCTTGTTTCCAGGGACCTGGAAGGACAGTGAGTGAATTCTCCTTGTGCTAAATTGTGCTTAAAAAAAACATTTTTTCTAGGGACAGAAAACTGTAGGTAGGGAGAGTGTGTCAGTTTCTTTCACTGTCAAAGTCCTTGTTTCCAGGGACCTGGAAGGACAGTGAGTGAATTCTCCTTGTGCTAAATTGTGCTTAAAAAAAACATTTTTTCTAGGGACAGAAAACTGTAGGTAGGGAGAGTGTGTCAGTTTCTTTCACTGTCAAAGTCCTTGTTTCCAGGGACCTGGAAGGACAGTGAGTGAATTCTCCTTGTGCTAAATTGTGCTTAAAAAAAACATTTTTTCTAGGGACAGAAAACTGTAGGTAGGGAGAGTGTGTCAGTTTCTTTCACTGTCAAAGTCCTTGTTTCCAGGGACCTGGAAGGACAGTGAGTGAATTCTCCTTGTGCTAAATTGTGCTTAAAAAAAACATTTTTTCTAGGGACAGAAAACTGTAGGTAGGGAGAGTGTGTCAGTTTCTTTCACTGTCAAAGTCCTTGTTTCCAGGGACCTGGAAGGACAGTGAGTGAATTCTCCTTGTGCTAAATTGTGCTTAAAAAAAAACATTTTTTCTAGGGACAGAAAACTGTAGGTAGGGAGAGTGTGTCAGTTTCTTTCACTGTCAAAGTCCTTGTTTCCAGGGACCTGGAAGGACAGTGAGTGAATTCTCCTTGTGCTAAATTGTGCTTAAAAAAAACATTTTTTCTAGGGACAGAAAACTGTAGGTAGGGAGAGTGTGTCAGTTTCTTTCACTGTCAACGTCCTTGTTTCCAGGGACCTGGAAGGACAGTGAGTGAATTCTCCTTGTGCTAAATTGTGCTTAAAAAAAACATTTTTTCTAGGGACAGAAAACTGTAGGTAGGGAGAGTGTGTCAGTTTCTTTCACTGTCAAAGTCCTTGTTTCCAGGGACCTGGAAGGACAGTGAGTGAATTCTCCTTGTGCTAAATTGTGCTTAAAAAAAACATTTTTTCTAGGGACAGAAAACTGTAGGTAGGGAGAGTGTGTCAGTTTCTTTCACTGTCAAAGTCCTTGTTGCCAGGGACCTGGAAGGACAGTGAGTGAATTCTCCTTGTGCTAAATTGTGCTTAAAAAAAACATTTTTTCTAGGGACAGAAAACTGTAGGTAGGGAGAGTGTGTCAGTTTCTTTCACTGTCAAAGTCCTTGTTTCCAGGGACCTGGAAGGACAGTGAGTGAATTCTCCTTGTGCTAAATTGTGCTTAAAAAAAACATTTTTTCTAGGGACAGAAAACTGTAGGTAGGGAGAGTGTGTCAGTTTCTTTCACTGTCAAAGTCCTTGTTTCCAGGGACCTGGAAGGACAGTGAGTGAATTCTCCTTGTGCTAAATTGTGCTTAAAAAAAACATTTTTTCTAGGGACAGAAAACTGTAGGTAGGGAGAGTGTGTCAGTTTATTTCACTGTCAAAGTCCTTGTTTCCAGGGACCTGGAAGGACAGTGAGTGAATTCTCCTTGTGCTAAATTGTGCTTAAAAAAAACATTTTTTCTAGGGACAGAAAACTGTAGGTAGGGAGAGTGTGTCAGTTTCTTTCACTGTCAAAGTCCTTGTTTCCAGGGACCTGGAAGGACAGTGAGTGAATTCTCCTTGTGCTAAATTGTGCTTAAAAAAAACATTTTTTCTAGGGACAGAAAACTGTAGGTAGGGAGAGTGTGTCAGTTTCTTTCACTGTCAAAGTCCTTGTTTCCAGGGACCTGGAAGGACAGTGAGTGAATTCTCCTTGTGCTAAATTGTGCTTAAAAAAAACATTTTTTCTAGGGACAGAAAACTGTAGGTAGGGAGAGTGTGTCAGTTTCTTTCACTGTCAAAGTCCTTGTTTCCAGGGACCTGGAAGGACAGTGAGTGAATTCTCCTTGTGCTAAATTGTGCTTAAAAAAAACATTTTTTCTAGGGACAGAAAACTGTAGGTAGGGAGAGTGTGTCAGTTTCTTTCACTGTCAAAGTCCTTGTTTCCAGGGACCTGGAAGGACAGTGAGTGAATTCTCCTTGTGCTAAATTGTGCTTAAAAAAAAACATTTTTTCTAGGGACAGAAAACTGTAGGTAGGGAGAGTGTGTCAGTTTCTTTCACTGTCAAAGTCCTTGTTTCCAGGGACCTGGAAGGACAGTGAGTGAATTCTCCTTGTGCTAAATTGTGCTTAAAAAAAAACATTTTTTCTAGGGACAGAAAACTGTAGGTAGGGAGAGTGTGTCAGTTTCTTTCACTGTCAAAGTCCTTGTTTCCAGGGACCTGGAAGGACAGTGAGTGAATTCTCCTTGTGCTAAATTGTGCTTAAAAAAAACATTTTTTCTAGGGACAGAAAACTGTAGGTAGGGAGAGTGTGTCAGTTTCTTTCACTGTCAAAGTCCTTGTTTCCAGGGACCTGGAAGGACAGTGAGTGAATTCTCCTTGTGCTAAATTGTGCTTAAAAAAAAACATTTTTTCTAGGGACAGAAAACTGTAGGTAGGGAGAGTGTGTCAGTTTCTTTCACTGTCAAAGTCCTTGTTTCCAGGGACCTGGAAGGACAGTGAGTGAATTCTCCTTGTGCTAAATTGTGCTTAAAAAAAACATTTTTTCTAGGGACAGAAAACTGTAGGTAGGGAGAGTGTGTCAGTTTCTTTCACTGTCAAAGTCCTTGTTTCCAGGGACCTGGAAGGACAGTGAGTGAATTCTCCTTGTGCTAAATTGTGCTTAAAAAAAACATTTTTTCTAGGGACAGAAAACTGTAGGTAGGGAGAGTGTGTCAGTTTCTTTCACTGTCAAAGTCCTTGTTTCCAGGGACCTGGAAGGACAGTGAGTGAATTCTCCTTGTGCTAAATTGTGCTTAAAAAAAACATTTTTTCTAGGGACAGAAAACTGTAGGTAGGGAGAGTGTGTCAGTTTCTTTCACTGTCAAAGTCCTTGTTTCCAGGGACCTGGAAGGACAGTGAGTGAATTCTCCTTGTGCTAAATTGTGCTTAAAAAAAACATTTTTTCTAGGGACAGAAAACTGTAGGTAGGGAGAGTGTGTCAGTTTCTTTCACTGTCAAAGTCCTTGTTTCCAGGGACCTGGAAGGACAGTGAGTGAATTCTCCTTGTGCTAAATTGTGCTTAAAAAAAACATTTTTTCTAGGGACAGAAAACTGTAGGTAGGGAGAGTGTGTCAGTTTCTTTCACTGTCAAAGTCCTTGTTTCAAGGGACAGAGAAGGACACCTGAAGGTAGCCCTTATTGCTTTTTTCCCATCTCCCTGCAGGCCATCTATTAGAATGTCTGGAAGGCAAACAAGGAGAGGCAGACAGTCAGGAGGCAATAAAAGAGGGCAAGCAGGCTCTGTGTCTGGGGGCAACAGTGCTGGTCGTGGACGCGGTGCATTGTCATCAGCACATGGCCATGGGACACGCTTGTCCTTCTTTTCGGCAGCTGGACATGTTGAGCCACATCATGCCGAAGACTTGGTAGAGTGGATGACCAAGCCCTCCTCCTCCTCCTCATCCTCTCTCACCCAGGCTCAGGGTACTGGAAAAGCAGCTGCCAAAGCGTCCTCTTCCCTGGTATCAATGTCAGACTCATCATCAGTCACTCCTTCCCTAGACCCACCATGTCCTCCTCCTGAGGAGTCCCCCGAACTGTTTCAGCACAGTGTTGGGTACATGCTCCAGGAGGATGCCCAGCGTTTCGAAGGGTCTGATGATGAAACCCAGCTAGAGGAAGGCAGTAGCGTGAGAGCAGACAGAGGGGATGCTCAAGAAGGACACCAATCTGGCAGTCATGTTCCAGCAGCTGCAGCATACTGCCAGATTGGCTCCAGTGATGAGGAGGGAGGTGATGATGAGGTCACTGACTCCACGTGGGTGCCTAATAGGAGAGAGGAGGAGGATGAGGAGGAGGCACATCTCCAACGAGGCAGGATGCCCTTTGGTGGCCAGCGTAAGGGCAGTACACCGACGGAATCACACCGCAGAGCTCCGCCTGTGCAGGGCGCTGCCTCTGCCCGTCATTCAAAAAGTTCTTTGGTGTGGGCCTTTTTTGAGGCTAGTGCATCAGATCGCACAGCTGCTGTTTGCAACATATGTCTCAAGCGTATATCGCGTGGCCAAAACATCAGCCGCTTGGGTACCACATGCCTGACCAGACATATGTTGACCTGCCATGCAGCTCGTTGGCAAGCCTACCTGAAAGACCCACACCAAAGAACAAAGCGGACCTCTCCTTGCACCGCATCAGCTGGGATCTCCAACCCCACTATAACTTCAGTCCTCTCTGAAACATGCACTGAGAGGAATGAAGGTGTAGAATTAGGTGTGTCACAGCCAAGTACTTGCGGCCACTCTGCTAGCAGTACACCGACGTCCGATTCTAGCAGGCAAATTTCCCTGCCCCAGCTGCTGGACCGTCGAAAGAAGTTCACTCCCAGCCATCCACATGCCCAGCGGTTGAATGCTAGCTTGGCTAAATTGCTAGCGCTTCAACTGCTGCCTTTTCAGTTGGTAGACTCGGCCCCCTTCCGTGAGTTTGTGCAATGTGCGGTTCCTCAGTGGCAGGTTCCCAAACGCCACTTTTTCTCACGGAAGGCTATTCCGGCTCTCTACCGGCATGTGGAAGGCAATGTCTTGGCCTCGCTGGACAGGGCGGTCAGCGGTAAGGTGCATATTACCGCTGACTCATGGTCCAGCAGGCATGGACAGGGACGTTACCTTTCTTTCACGGCCCATTGGGTCACTCTTTTGGCAGCTGGGAAGGATGCAGGACAAGGTGCAGTAGTGTTGGAGGTTGTCCCACCGCCACGCCTCCAAAATGCTACTACTGGTTGTGACACACCTCTCTCCTCCACCCCCTCCTCTTCTTCTTCCTCCATGGCCTCTTCCTGTGGTTTGTCCTATGAACCAGCGGTGCTCCGTAGCCGTTCACGGGGCTACGCAAGTACGCAGGCAAAAAGATGCCATGCCGTGCTTGCGCTGGTGTGTTTGGGGGACAGAAGCCACACTGGGCAGAGGTCCTGTCTGCTCTGCAGGGCCAGGCCGAGAGGTGGTTGACGCCACGCCAGCTTAAGCCAGGAATGGTGGTTTGCGACAATGGCACCAACCTCCTCTCCGCCCTCCGACAGGGACAACTGACCCATGTGCCCTGTGTGGCTCACGTCCTTAACCTGGTGGTGCAGCGGTTCTTGGGCAGGTACCCGGGCTTACAGGATGTCCTGAGGCAGGCCAGGAAAGTCTGTGTGCATTTCCGCAGATCTTATAATGCCAGTGCTCGCCTGGCTGAGCTGCAAAAGGAGTTGAACCTGCCCAAGAACCGCCTTATATGTGACATGCCCACCAGGTGGAACTCAACGTTGGCCATGCTGCAGCGGCTGCACACACAGCAGAGGGCCATCAATGAGTACCTGTGCGACTACGGCACCAGGACAGGGTCAGGGGAGCTTGGTTTTTTTTCTCCACGCCAGTGGGGCATGATCAGGGATGCATGCACTGTCCTGGCACCATTTGAGGAGGCCACGAGGATGGTGAGCAGTGACAGTGCATGCATCAGTGACACTGTACCTCTTGTCCACCTGTTGGAGCACACGCTGCGTGGAATAATGGACAGGGCACTTGAGGCAGAACAGAGGCAGGAAGAGGAGGACTTCCTTGCCTCTCAAGGCCCCCTTTACCCAGACAGTGTTCCTTCTGTCCCACCCATCGCACAGGAAGAGGAGGAGGAGGAGGAGGAGGATTGTGTCAGCATGGAGGTGGAGGCTGGCACTCAGCATCATCAGCAGCAGTCTTTTAGGGATGATTTACAGTCCCAAGAAACCAGTGGACTTGTACGTGGCTGGGAGGAGGTGGCTGCGGATCATGTCGTCCTTAGTGACCCAGAGGACTCCGGAGCGAATGCCTCAGCAAACCTACGCTGCATGGCCTCCCTGATCCTGCAAAGTCTGCGGAAGGATCCTCGTATTCTTCGGATCAAGGAGAGGGACCATTACTGGCTGGCCACTCTCCTTGATCCACGGTACAAGGGTAAGGTTGCGGACCTTATGTTACCGTCGCAGAGGGAGCAGAGGATGAGACAACTCCGGGAGGCCTTGCAGAAAGGTCTGTGCAACGCGTTCCCAGAGACTGGGAGGTTACAAACTCCTGGTCCTGGACAACGAGTTGCTGAGGCTTCGGCCAGTCAAAGAAGGAGCGGTGGGGAAGGTGGCCGTCTGACCGATGCGTTCAGACAATTCTTTAGTCCGCAGCCCCAAAGTATGATCGGTTCCAGCAACCATCGCCAGCGTCTGATAAACATGGTGCAGGAATATCTAGGGGCAAGGTCAGACTTGGACACCTTCCCCACCGAAAATCCTCTGGCTTACTGGGTCTTGAGGATGGATCACTGGCCAGAGCTTGCACAGTATGCAATTGAGCTACTGGCCTGTCCTGCATCCAGCGTTCTTTCGGAACGCACATTCAGTGCTGCTGGAGGATTTGTCACGGATCACAGGGTGCGCCTGTCCACCGACTCGGTTGATCGACTGACTTTCATCAAGATGAACCAGTCTTGGATCACCACCAGCTACCACACACCTGATGCTGATATAACAGACTAATTGATTTTAACATGTCACATCCCTTCAAGACTGATGCTGATGCTGAGTGCCTGTGCTGTTATGTTGACTGGCTATCCTCCTCCTCCGAGTCCTCAATGATACGATTGATGATGATAGCTTGGAAGATCATTTTTGTTTATGGGTGCCGCCACCAGTGGCTAAGGCCCAATTTTTCAGCCCCTGTTTTACAGGGGCGTGTAATTACAATTTTTTTAGCAATAATTTGCCATAGGGCTCATTGCTGTGCTCCAAGTACAGTATCTGTGAGGGGTTGGAGTGTTGTGGCACCAGTGCCTAAGGCCCAATTTTTCAGCCCCTGTTTAACAGGGGCGTGTCATTACAATTTTTGAAGCAATACTTTGCAACAGGGCTCATTGCTGTGCTCCAAGTACAGTATCTGTGAGGGGTTGTAGTGTTGTGCCACCAGTGCCTAAGGCCCAATTTTTCAGCCCCTGTTCAACAGGGGCATGCAATTACAATTCTTGATCTAATAATTCACAGCAGGGTCCATTGCTGCACCCACCAAGAGTAACTCTGAGGGCTTACAGTCTTGTGGCAACGCCACCACCACCACCACCACGAAAGGCCCAATTTTTCAGCCCCTGTTCAAAAGGGGCATGTAATTACAATTCTTGATCTAATAATTCACAGCAGGGCCCATTGCTGCACCCACCAAGAGTAACTGTCAGGGCTTACAGTGTTGTGGCACCAGCACCACCATCAAAGCCCCAATTTTTACTACCACTGTTCAACAATTATATGTAATTAAAATTCCTGATATAATAGTTGACAGCAGGGCGTTCCAGCACCAACCAAGAGTAACTGAGTGCTTACAGTGTTGTGCCAACACCAACAACTAAGGGGCCTATTTCTGCAGAGTATATACGGCAGGTCCCTACTTTCAAACATCCAACTTACAAACGACTCCTACTTGCAAACGAAAGAAGACAACAGGAAGTGAGAGGAAATCTACCCCTAGAAAGGAAAATTCTCTCCTGTAAGAATAAATATGGGAGAAAGGGGTCTCATCTGTACTGATGCTTTATCAGCAATCCTTGTTTCAAGAAAAACACCACATTTCAAAAACAGTTGTCATTGGGACGGAAAGTGAGGTGAAATGTTCTGAACAGGGGCACAGACAGCAAAACAAATGTTACAGGGGTGATAACCCTTACCTATGTTTCCCAAAAAGTTTAAAAATAGATTTTTGGGCTGGAGCTACACTTCAACAATGTACCTGTTCAAAATTACAAACAGATTCTACATAAGAACAAACCTACAGTCCCTGTCTTGTATGCACCGCCTGTATACGGCTGTTCAGAGTATATAGGGCCTTTTTTATTTTATGTGCGGGGTTCCCCTTAATATCCATACAAGACCCAAAGGGGCTGGTAATGGGCTGGGGTAGGGGGGGGGGGGGTCATGGGGTAGCTATGCCATTTTTCTTAAAGAATTTCATCCATATTACCGGGACCAGACATTACATTAAAGCCGCAAGCAGTTTTAAATGGCTTTTTTTTCCTTTAGAAGTGTCATTTTGTGCAGGGACAGTTCTAAACACGGGAAACACGTGGCACTTCACAGGCATACTTTAGACACCCCCCAGGTACGATATTTAAAGGAATATTTGACTTTTTTTTTTTCACTTTATGCATCATTAAAATGACTGCTCCCGAAAAACGACCGTTTTTAAAACTTCTTTTTGCATTGATACATGTCCCCTGGTGCAGAACCCGGGTTCCCAAACCCTATTTATGACAATAACATGCATAATAGTTGTTATAATTAGCACTTTAGAATTCGAACGTTCGCATCCATTGTATTTAATAGGGTTCTAATGTTCGTTCGAACTTTCGGTCCGTTCGCGGGTTCTGGTGCGAACCGAACCCGGGGGTGTTCGGCTCATCACTAGTTCTGACCAGAAAAATGCCAGTTCTATCAGTAATCCGTCAACTATCTGGGACACATAGTGTCCGAAGAAGGGGTAACTACAGACCCTTAAAAGTTGGAAGCAGTCACCTCCAGGCTAAGGCCCACCACTGTGACAGAACTCAGATCCTTTTTGGGATTATGTTCCTATTACAGGAGGTTCGTGAAAGGGTTTGCCCGGATTGCAAAACCTCTGAATGAGCTGCTCAAGATGGAAGGGGAAGAGGATGACTCGGGCCCCAGGAAGCCGGGGGAGCCAGTCCAAGACCAGTGGAACGAGAAGTGTGAAGAGGCCTTCCAGATGCTGAAGAAAAGCCTAACCACTGCCCCTGTCCTGGCTTACGCAGACCCAAAGAAACCGTATGATCTCCATGTGGATGCCAGTCATGATGGCCTGGGAGGAGTGCTCTATCAGGAGCATGAAGGGCAACTGCGACCCGCTGCATATGTGAGCAGGAGTCTAACCCCCTCGGAAAAGAACTACCCCACTCACAAGTTGGAGTTCCTGGCCCTCAAATGGGCTGTAGTCGACAAGCTCAAAGACTATTTGTATGGGGCAGAATTCACCGTGAAAACTGATAACAACCCCCTTACTTATCTTTTCACCACAGCAAAGCTGGATGCCACAGGACACAGATGGCTGGCGGCCCTGTCTGCATTCAACTTTAGCCTGAAATATAGACCTGGGGCTGGAAATTGAGATGCGGACGCCTTGTCAAGAAGATCCAATGCTCCCACCAGCAGTACAGAAGACTGGACCCAAGTGGCACCCGACGGGGTGCGGGCCCTCTGTCAGGGGGCTAAACTCCAGGCCAGTGGCGGTTCGAGAGCAGAAGAGATAGGGGTCACTGTAGTAGGGGTCCCCAAACAATACTGTGGGGTAACCCAGCTGGAGGAGGCTGACTTGCCAAAACTGTCAAAAAAGGAGTTGAGGTGCGACCAATTGGAAGACCCCATGGGGAGATTGGTCCTGGAAGCCCTGGAGAGTCAGGATCCAGATAAACTCTTACGCCACCCTTCAAAGGAAGCTCGCCTGCTGAGGAAGGAATGGGACAGGCTGCAGGTACATCAGGGAGTGGTCTACCGAAGGGGCCCCTCTGATGACCTAGAAGACAAATGGCAACTGTTTCTACCCGAGAAACATCGAGAGACAGTCCTGGTCGCTCTGCACGACAATCACGGCCACTTGGGAGCGGAAAGGACCTTCCAGCTCATTAGGAACCGGTTCTATTGGCCCTGCATGAGGGCCGAAGTCGAGAAAAACTGCCACTAATGTGCACGCTGCATCCAGAGGAAGACTTTGCCCCACCAAGCTGCCCCAATGGGCCATCTGCAAAGTCAAAGCCCACTGGATTTGGTATGCATTGATTTTCTCTGCCTCGAACCAGACTTGAGTGGACTAGGAAATGTTCTGATGATAACCGACCATTTCACCCGGTATGCCCAGGCTTTTCCAACCAAAGACCAGAAGGCTTCCACTGTAGCTAAAGTACTCATGGAGAAATACTTTGTACACTATGGGCTACCACAACGGCTCCACTCGGATCAAGGGAGGGACTTTGAAAGTCGGCTGATTCGGAAGCTCCTGGATTCCTTAGGGATCAAGAAGACCCGAACCACCCCATACCATCCACAAGATGATGCTCAGCCGGAGAGGTTCAACCGAACCCTGCTCAACATGGTGGGGACTTTGAGTAGTGAAAAAAAGCAGCATTGGAGCAAACATATAGCAGCAATTGCGCATGCATACAATAGTACCACAAGTGACGCTACAGGGTACTCGCCCTATCGACTTATGTTCGGAAGAGAAGCAAGACTACCGGTAGATCTGGCCTTTGGTACCTCCATAGATCATTGCTCGGCCACTTCACACAAGGGATATGTAGATAGGCTCAGACACAGTTTAAAATTAGCCTATGAGCAGGCACAAGCAGCCTCGGATCAAAGGGGAGCCCGCAACAAGAAAAACTTTGATCTAAAAGTCCGGATTCAGGATCTACAACCTGGGGACAGAGTGCTGCTACGGAACTTGGGGGTCCCTGGAAAGCACAAGCTTGCAGACAGATGGAGACCTGAACCCTACGTTATTTGCAAGAAACTGCCGGGCCTACCTGTTTACAGACTAAAGCCAGAAGGAAAGGTGGGGCCCTTAAAGACTTGGCATCGGAACCATTTACTCCCACTTGCCGAAGCAGTTCGGATACCCCCAGCGAGGGATTCCCCTGAGTCCACTCCCATCCTGGATACTCCCAAGCCAAGCACTCGGTCCCAGACTCCTCAGATTGAAGAATCAGATGTCTCTGAATTAAGTGAGGATGAGAGAGGAGAACTTGATTGGCTCTGGCCTTCCCAGGTCCCAGAAACTTCTGCTATAGATCTTCCACCTACTGAAGACGCCATAGACAGTACACTGAATGCAGAAGCTACTGAGTTCATCCCGTCCAGTCCTTTGTCGGAATCTTGGGAAGACGCCTGTGACTTACTCCTAGAAGAGGATCCAAGAGATTCAATGTATCTCCCTGCTCCTGAGTCGAGTGTCCCAGAACCAGTGGAAACTCCCAAGTCGGTTCCAGAAGAAGAACCTGTATTACCAGAACCCGAAATCCCAAGAGAACGAAGGATGAGAAGGACCATAAGGCCTCCCCGAAAATTGACTTACCCACAAATGGGGGAGAGCTCAGAAGACACTGTGGTCACTGCCAGGAGGAGTGTGAAAAGACCCTGATCCCTCCACTGTTTATTTAGTGGGGGGCAACCCCAACTCACCTGCTGGCACAGCTAGGCAGGCCACGAATGACAGTGTGACCTGTGGGCAAGGAAGTCCACCCCCTCATTTTTGGTGGGAACTTCCTCTGCCGACATCATACGCAGCTTTGTCAAATGTTGTGCGTAGTGTGTGTTAACTTTTATCTTTGGGGACCAAAGAGTTTTAGTGGGGGGAGTGTGTAGCGGGGTCTCCTTTAAGGCCCCTGGACTACATTACCCAGAACCCTGTTCGGCAATCAGGGTGCATTGGGCCGCCGCAGAGACTCATGGGTGGGGCTATATAAGAAGAGGGCGAGGCTAAGCTCGACCTCTTTGGACACCGCGCTGCAAGAAATAGGACTCCCTGTGCGGATCCACTGCTGTGTAAGGCCGGAAGCCTGGACCTTGCATACCGACCAAAGAGCCTTCCACCCCACTGCAGAGCCTGGGTGGCACCTGTTCCTGCTCGAGTTTCTGACATCAGCTGGACCGGAGACCCGGGCCATTGGAGACACTGTGTGCGGATACACAGTGGTGGAAGCCCGGACTGGGATCGCGTCCGGAGTGGTGAGCGGGCACTTGCTCACTTCATTACCTTCTTTTTTGTTACTTTGTTGGGCCTAGTGACTGCCTTGGCTCACCCCGTTATTTACTACCCTTGGATTACAAATATTGTTTCCTGCAAGTGCACCACCATTCAAGTTGCATGCGAAGAAATTGTTCTCATAAGGGACTGAGTTTTAATCTGAGTCAGGCCTGACCAGGGTGGAGGTTAAAACTTTGTTGCTGCGCCATATTGCACATAGGGAAAGAAGATAGTTGCACGTGGCGGGTGATCACTCTGCACTATCACTGAGGAATATGTTTATTGCTGCAGGGCTCTGCATGTATGCTATGTGATGTGTTTAACCTTGAACCTTTAAACCAATGTAAATCCAGTTATATTTTATTACATTGGTATTAGTGTCATCTTTGCAGATAGTATCTATCTACCAATACTGCCAGATTGTGTATAACCAGGTGTAGCGGTACCCTCAGCTTAAGAGGGCTGCTTGTTTGTTTGGGCAATGTAATGCACTGCTACCAACCCCTGGCAATCGGCTCTGACTTCTCTTTGACACAGTTAGGAAAGGGAAGAATGGTATAATTGTATTATCTCTATACACTATTATACAGTACAACCCCCTTTGTATACCAGCACAGTAATTGACACTCACCACCAAATTTCCTTAACTATAACTCTTTACTGAAGGTAGAAAGATAACAGAATAATTTGTATACAATATTCTATGCAGATCCCTGCAATATAGGTGTGCACATTAAAAGGGTATGACAGTCAATAATGCAATAACACATCAACCCCGCTGCTGCAATCCTCCCTCGTGAGCATAAAATGGTGCCCAGCAATGTCCTATACTACCCAGTCAGGCCTGACTATAACTTAGGGTATAGTTTGTTGGAGAATCTTCGCTAGCAACTGTCGGTGGTGCACATGGAGAAACCAATTTGTAATCCAGTAAAAGGGGATAACAGATATTCGCCAACCAGGCAAAGCTGGAGAGACTGACAAACTCAGTTCAGCACAAACAGTCTCTCCAAAGTATAACTGTGATCAATAATGGGCCTGGGCAAAGTTAATAGGCACAAAGTTATTGATATATGGTTCTGAGCTGGCGCTCTCTCACCCAGACCGGACCGGTTCCTGTCCGGTTCCTCCACTACTGTGAGTGGCGTCACAGTGCCCACGATGCATCGAGTCCCCGGTCCTTCAGAAGATGATGGCACCTCAGGGGGATCGGATGCCTCACAGACTCCCCACCGGAACGGAAGGCTCTCTGGAACAAAAAACGCGAGGCCCAAGCTTCAGGACTAGTGCGCGCAGCAGGTGAGTGCAGGGGATCCTCTTGCAAGGAGGGCGGCGTTCCGAGAGAGCGAGCGAGCCCCGCCTCTCCCCTTTTAAAGTCCACCCCGGCAGTCCCTGCACGGGGAATGGCACCCTGGGTGCCGCAAAGCGTGCTGGGAAATGTAGTCTTGCGGGTAAAAGGATACCCCGCTACACAGGTATAGACCGTTACGAGTAGGGATGAGCTTCGAGTTCGAGTCAAACTCATGTTCGACTCGAACATTGCCTGTTCGCCCGTTCGCCGAACAGCGAACAAATTGGGGTGTTCGCGGCAAATTCGAAAAATCTATGGGAGAAATCTAAAGTGCTAATTATAAAGGCTTGTATGCAAGTTATTGTCCTAAAAAGTGTTTGGGGACCCGGGTCCTGCCCCAGGGGACATGTATCAATGCAAAAAGAAGTTTTAAAAACGGCCGTTTTTTCGGGAGCAGTGATTTTAATAATGCTTAAAATGAAAAAATAAAAGTGAAATATTCCTTTAAATTTCGTACCTGGGGGGTGTGTATGATATGCATGTAAAGTGGCGCATGTTTCCCGTGCTTAGAACTGTCCCTGCAAAAAGTGTCATTTTTGAAAGAAAAAAATGCATTTAAAACTGACTCGCGGCTATTAATGAATTGTCGGCTCCCGGCAATACATACAAAAGTCATTGATAAAAAAAAAAAAAAAAGTGTGGGGGTTCCCCAGAATTCAATTACCAGGCCCTTCAGGTCTGGAATGGATATTAAGGGGAACCCCGCCGCAAATAAAAAAAAAATTGACGTGGGGTTCCCCCAAATATCCATTCCAGGCCCTTCAGATCTGGCATGGATTTTAAGGGGAACTCCACCCCAAATTTAAAAAAAAATGGCGTGGAGTCCCCCTAAAAATCCATACCAGACCCCTTATCCGAGCATGCAACCTGGCCGGCCGCAGGGGAAAAGGGGGGGACGAGAGAGCGGCCCCCCCTCCCTCCTGAACCGTACCAAGCCACATGCCCTCAACATGGGGAGGATGTCCCCATGTTGATGGGGACAAGGGCCTCATCCCCACAACCCTTGCCCGGTGGTTGTGGGGGTCTGCGGGCGGGGGGCTTATCGGAATCTGGAAGACCCCTTTAACAAAGAGGACCCCCAGATCCCGGCCCCCCCCCCTATGTGAATTGGTAAGGGGTACATTGTACCCCTACCATTTCACGAAGAAAGCGTAAAAAAATGTTTAAAAAAACACACAAACACCTTGAAAAAGTCCTTTATTTAAAAAAAAAAAAAAAAAAAACATTCCAGCGGTGAAATCCAGTGTCCCGCGGCGATCCCGATGTCCAGCGCTGTCCGTCATTGGTTGTGCCTGAGCGGACCTGATGGGGAACTCCCTCTCAGTATTTTAAATGTATAGACCCGCCCCTTCTAAAGTTCCCCATCAGGTCCGCTCAGCGGACCAGATGCGGAACATGAGAAGGGGCGGGTCTATACATGTATTACCAAAGTGAGAGCAGTTCCCCATCAGGTCCGCCTCCTCGGTATGTCAGACCCGCCTACGTCATTGGCTTGAGCGGGGAACTTCCTTCACTGTGTAAATTTAAATTTACATAGTGAAGGAAGTTCCCCGCTCAAGCCAATGACGTAGGCGGGTCTGACATACCGAGGGGGCGGACCTGATGGGGAACTGCTCTCACTTTGGTAATACATGTATAGACCCGCCCCTTCTCATGTTCCGCATCTCGTCCGCTGAGCGGACCTGATGGGGAACTTTAGAAGGGGCGGGTCTATACATTTAAAATACTGAGAGGGAGTTCCCCATCAGGTCCGCTCAGGCACAACCAATGAAGGACAGCGCTGGACATCGGGATCGCCGCGGGACACTGGATTTCACCGCTGGAATGTTTATTTATTTATTTTTTTAAATAAAGGACTTTTTCAAGGTGTTTGTGTGTTTTTTTAAACATTTTTTTTACGCTTTCTTCGTGAAATGGTAGGGGTACAATGTACCCGTTACCAATTCACATAGGGGGGGGGCGGGATCTGGGGGTCCCCTTTGTTAAAGGGGTCTTCCAGATTCCGATAAGCCCCCCGCCCGCAGACCCCCACAACCACCGGGCAAGGGTTGTGGGGATGAGGCCCTTGTCCCCATCAACATGGGGACATCCTCCCCATGTTGAGGGCATGTGGCTTGGTACGGTTCAGGAGGGAGGGGGGGCCGCTCTCTCGTCCCCCCCTTTTCCCCTGCGGCCGGCCAGGTTGCGTGCTCGGATAAGGGGTCTGGTATGGATTTTTAGGGGGACTCCACGCCATTTTTTTTTTAAACTTGGGGTGGAGTTCCCCTTAAAATCCATGCCAGATCTGAAGGGCCTGGTAATTGAATTCTGGGGAACCCCCACGCTTTTTTTTTTTTTTTTTCTCAATGACTTTTGTATGTATTGCCGGGAGCCGACAATTCATTAATAGCCGCGAGTCAGTTTTAAATGCATTTTTTTTCTTTCAAAAATGACATTTTTTGCAGGGACAGTTCTAAGCACGGGAAACATGCGCCACTTCACATGCATATCATACACACCCCCCAGGTACGAAATTTAAAGGAATATTTCACTTTTATTTTTTCATTTTAAGCATTATTAAAATCACTGCTCCCGAAAAAACGGCCGTTTTTAAAACTTATTTTTGCATTGATACATGTCCCCTGGGGCAGGACCCAGGTCCCCAAACACTTTTTAGGACAATAACTTGCATATTAGCCTTTATAATTAACACTTTAGATTTCGAACGTTCGAGTCCATTGTATTTAATAGGGTTCTAAAGTTTACACGAACATTTTGTCTGTTCGCAGGTTCTGGTGCGAACCGAACAGGGGGGTGTTCGGCTCATCCCTGGTTACGAGGTAACAATCCCTAGACTAACTGTGCCAGTGTGGGTTGAGTAGATTGCCGGGGGTTGGCGGTGCTGTATACAGGGCCCGAAACAAAACCCAGCGGCTCTCTTAACTGGGGGTAGAGCTACAATATATTTTTGCATGTTGAATACTGATACTAGTACAGTATATGCATTTCTTGATTTGAAATGTGTTTTGTAATTTTGACATGCCTTAGTCACTTGCACATGTGTTTTTTTTTTTTTTTTTAATTCATATGATAATTAGAGTCAATTGCACCATATGTTTTGAAATAAGGAGCACTTCACAATTTTTTTGATTTTATATATTTGTTTGTAGTGTGGTGATAAGCATTGTTTTAGTGGTAGCAGCTCCCTGAATTTTCCTTGCTAGTTTTAGGTGGGTGGTATTGCATTCACTTTATTTTGCATAGTAGGGGGATTTTTTTTGAGTATATGATTATTTCATAAGGACATTTCTTTGTCAAAAATACAATTCCCTATTCAGTGTTTGTAGGGTGACCACCGCCACTGAATGCACAACTCGGGCCGACTTTTCTGTCAGTTACACATCCTGTGAATCTGTTCCTATAGAATCTGTTCCAATAGACCAGAGTTATGCTTTAACCTTTACTGCTAATGATGCCTACAAGGGCCCACATATTTAACATAGAACACTGAATTTTCCATTTACCTCTTCCACTCAGTCTTTTGTAACATGCAAACCTTTGTTTACTACTTAGTCAATTAGACAACTGCCCAAATGTGTTCCAGGTTCAAAATAGTTTTAGAGATTTGCACTAAGCTGGATGAATCACCTCTAGTCTAGCATGTACCCATTCATTGTCTTATACCTTGACGTGTCATTATTTGCAGCGGTGAAAGGGTGCTCTGGATAGCCTGGGGCCTCACACAGCTGGACTAAGCTATATTTAGTGTTCTATAAACACCAAAAAGGAAAAACAAATAGATTTATAAATAGACCATAAAGTATGTGAATAATTCTGTATTCTGTTTGATCTTGGCGAGAGTTTTATTAGTGACATCATGAGTCTAGGACCCCAGATTTCATATTGTAAAGTTAGCCACTTAGGTCTATACACATAGTTCAGCTGCATCAAAAACGAAACCACATGTCGCTCGCAACCCATTTCGGTGGATAGGGCCATGCAGCAGCCGCCCTTGAGGTACAGGGGTTCAACTTTTTTAGGATTTAACCAGGAATCTAGGAGGTTGTAGGGGTTAAATTTTACCATTGGTCATCCTTTTACATTTTAGTCTTGGCTAGAGGGCCAAGGAAGTCCTGCCCAATCAGACACACACATCGAACTGAAGGGAAAATACTTTTTTATCATAGTGCTCCCTGAAAAGTGATTGGTTTAGTGCTTGTTTATTTATGAAGCATGAACCACTGGAGAAGATGACCTTTGGTATTTGGTCACTGGAGAAGATGACCTTGGTCTTTGGTCACTGGTGAAGATGACTTTAGTCTTTGTTCACTGGAGAAGATGACCTTAGTCTTTGGTCACTGGAGAAGATGACCTTAGTCTTTGGTCACTGGTGACGATGACTTTAGTCTTTGTTCACTGGAGAAAATGACCTTGGTTTTTGGTCACTGGAGAAAATTACCTTGGTTTTTTGTACACAGGAGAAAATTATCTTGGTTTTTGGTCACTGGAGAAAATTACCTTGGTTGTTGGTCACAGAAGAAGATGACCTTGTTCTATGTTCACTTGTAAAGATGACCTTAGTCTTTGTTCACTGGAAAAAAATTACCTTGGTTTTTGGTCACTGGAGAAGATGACATTGGCTTTTGAAGACTGGGAAGGATGACCTTGGTCTTTGCTCACTGAGGAAGATGATCAGCCCTTCAAAATATTCATGTGCAGGGAGAAAGCTATATACTGTATGTACCATATAAAACTGCCAGACCTTTATATAACTATACATATGTATGATCAGTGCTAATTTTATATGTTGCGCAAGGTACAATGGAAGCGGTCATGCAATGAGCATGTACACTTAATAAATAAAATATCTGATTTTAGTTCCATCCTGTTTGACTTTTGTACAGTGGCGGCTGGTAGGTTCTTCTTTTGGGGGTGGCAAACAAAGAACAACCCCCTCCCCCCCAGTGGCGTGGCATGGCACTGAAACCCCCCGGGCGGTCCAGTACTTACCCGCAGGGCTGTGGTGTCCTCTTCTCCTCTCCTGGAGTGCGGGCAGGCTCCAGTGTCCGCTACTCCAGCGGCTTCCTCCGATGGGTGTCTCCTCTTCCGCCAAAGTGTAGGCATCCGTTAGGATTGCCTGATGCTTTGGCCGATCGGGAAACAGGTGTTACAGACCTGCCTCCTGATTGACGGGGAGGAACTTTAGTGTGAAAATAGCGAAAATGTATTTGCTACGGTCACACAACTGGGTGGCCTCGGAGCGAAATGCTCTGCGATCCGAGGCCACCCTTTTTTGTAGCCTATTAGAGCCTCTGGCTCTTATCAGGTGCTTCAAAAAACACTCACCCCACATTGAAATCCATGGTCCGGCGCCACTTATATGTAGATCAGGGGGGCCGGACACATGGATAGGGGAGGCAGCGCCCATGCGCCCTCTATGGACGGTCCACCACTGTTTTTGTACACACATCAGTCTGTTGTAGAATTAAACCACTTATCTTCTAAGTCATTTGGATCACTCTGTGTAGTAAAAAAAAAACTCCCACAGCCATATTATAATGTAAATAATATAACTCAGTGGACAGTCTGGATTATTCAGCAGGGCAAAGTGTGATGAAAACATGCAAAGTTCTGTAATCCATCAGATCACATCTATATGTACTTAAGCTAATGTCAGAGGGGCAAATCTGGCACTATCAAAAAAATTGCCAGCTGCAGGATTGCTAAGGCCACTGGTAGGATTGCTAAGATGCTGCCTATCTGTCTCTATAGAATCGCAGCCCCGCCACTGTCCCCCCCACTGCTAGCGATCGAGATGGAGCCGTGTTTGCGCCAGCAACAGAACTTTCCCCGTCTTAGATACAGACAGAGAGTTTCCATAGGGACAGGCAGGGAACCTTTTCAGGGATCCTGCCTCTCAGGATTACATCCTTGTGGCAGAATGTTCAGCAAGAGGTTAGCAATGGTGCAAAGTAGGTTAAGCCTGGGTTCACACTGGTGCGTGGAAAATACTGCATGTTATTCGCACATTTTGTATGGCTGAAATTGCACCAAAAATTGTGCAGGACCGTTTTTTTCCCTCTGCGCCTGAATCGCATTGCATGGGTGTTCACGCTCATGTGATGTGATTATGCCAATCGCACTGCATTTTGCTATCTGTTTCAGGGTGTCTTTAAAGGGGTTGTAAAGCCTCATGTTTTTTCACCTTAATGCATCCTATGCATTAAGGTGAAATAACACCTTGCAGTGTCCGGCCCCCCCGAGACCCCATTTTACTTACCTGAGCCCCGAATTTCCATGGGCGCGATCCCGCATCGTTCTCCCCGCGGCTTCTCAGCTCTTTATTGGACAGATTGATAGCAGTGCAGCCATTGGCTCCCACTGCTGTCAATCAAATCCAATGATGCGGCCGCCAGGGGGCGGGGCCAAGTCATACACTCGGCGGCTATGTACGCCGAATGTATGACACGGGAGCGCGCGCGCAAGGTAACCCCCTCAGGAGAGAGCTTCCCAGAGGGGGTTATCTATTGCGGGGAAGAGCCGCCGTGGGACCCCAGAAGAGGACGATCGGGGGCCACTCTGTGCAAAACGAACTGCACAGTGGAGGTAAGTATGACATGTTTGTTATTTATTTATTTGTAGCACACGGACCCTTTTCTCACCTGGCTCACTTGTAAGACAAGGCACACCGTGCTATATGTTCATACCCTCCTCTTTGAAGAGGTTAAGCGGTGTTCACAGTTGTTGGGTTCCGCAGCAAGTTACATCCTCCTCTAGGCTGGTTCCTTTCTCCTAGAGTGTAGGGAAAAGTCTGTTGCTTATGTACCAATAAGGCCAATGTCCAGACAAGGTTAAACCTCAATGGCTGAAGGTTTATTTTCTTAATGCTTGAAACCAGACAGGAAAGTTGAAGATGAAGAATAGAATAACAGGAGGTAGATTCAGGCACTTAATATCACCACTCAATCCCAAGTGGACTCTGCTCATCCGGATAGTTCCCTCTCACGGTCCTAGCAGCCGGAGTGATGCACGGACTTTACTGTCCTAGGGATACGAGTGGAACCCGTTTACCTAGTTCCAAACTTCCCAGCACTTGTAGCATAAGGACCTAGGTGCAAGTTGAAGCACGCTACAATGCCTGTGGCGGACTTTTGGAAGCCCTCTGTAGCTGACCAGGCCTCATCCGAGGCGGTGACTTCCTTCACCGGTAACCCTGGCTCGCTCTCCAGAACGGGTCACCCTCGAGTGCCCTGGAATTCCTCTTTAGATAGTGGGCCAGCTAAAGGTGCTGGGCCTACAAGCAAAGTTGCAGCCCCAGGCTAAAGGTGCCTGAGACTGATCTTCCCCTGCGCACTCCCATGGCCTGAAGGGCCACGAGACACAGGCGGTACTGATCCTCAGTACCCCTCCTTCTCCCTTCTCCCCTTCCAACATGGCGTCTGCCCCTTTTGTATCCTCTCCCAGCATGCACAGCGGGCCGACCATGCCCCCGTACAGCTGCCTGGAAAGGACACCCAAAGGTACAGCAATGTCACTAGCGGTTCAACCCTGACCTGGCATGGCAGCGCCACCCGCAGGCTACAGGGAACTGTGCACCAGCAACACCACTTGGTGAAAGCAGAAGAACCAAACCTAACAATTGAAATGATCTGGGCCTGGCTACCATCCCAGATCAACCCCTAAATTTAAGTACCTAGCTCCCCTGAAAGCAAAGGGGCGCTACATATTTTTAAAGTGTGAACCTTATGTACCACTTTAATATAACATTGACACCCACAGCAGATCTAATGGACGCCGTATGATTGTTTTGGAGTGCGATCTGATGCAGGGGAAACACAGCAAATCTTGTCCGTTTCCCGCATTTCATTAGTGTGAACCAGGGCTAAAGAAGATCAGGCATTGATAAAACTAAAAAAAAAAAAAAAAAAAATGTATCGCAATTGTGATCTCTTGTCAGTGAAATATCTGTTGCATAATAAGGTTCGGGGTCATATATCTGAACTGTATACTATTTTTTTTATATATATATAATCTTTAATAAGGCTTACCTGTAGCTACCCTGGATATCTCCTAAACCTGAACTGTAACGATGTAATCAGCACATGCGCACTAAAGCAATGGCACGTACGTGCCGTTGCTTTCAGTGACTGTGCCGTTACTGGCGGGTCCCGTACGCATGCGCGGGAGTGACGTCATCGCGGCTCCGGCCAATCACAGCGCCGGAGCCGCGATACCCGGAAGTAACTTCGGGACGACATGTCGCCGGCCGGTGCTGTGTCGGGAACCGCAGCGAGGGCTTCGATCCCATGTGAGTATTACATAATGAGCTAGTATGCTATGCATACTAGCTCATTATGCCTTTATCTTGCAGGTGTTAGTTTTTTATTTTTTTTCAAAAGTGGGTTTACAGCCACTTTAAGCCGTTATTCAGCTATAATGAGTTGGCTGTGTATTTGCAGTCCCTTTGCAAGACACCATTGTTAGTTAGATAATGTTTGTACACTAACTCATATGTTCGCAATTCAATTCCTCGGGTGTGCCTTGGGAGAAGGGATGAGCCGAACAGCCCCCAGTTTGGTTCGCACCAGAACATGCGAACAGGCAATAAATTTGTTCGAACATCCGAACCCCGTTAAAGTCTATGGGACACGAACATGAAAAATCAAAAGTGCTAATTTTAAAGGCTTATATGCAAGTTATTGTCATAAAAAGTGTTTGGGGACCCTCGTCCTGCCCCAGGGGACAAGTATCAATGCAAAAAAAAGTTTTAAAAACTGCAGTTTTTTCGGGAGCAGTGATTTTAATAATGCTTAAAGTGAAACAATAAAAGTAAAATATTCCTCTAAATTTCGTACCTGGGGGGTGTTTATAGTATGCCTGTAAAGCAGCGCTTGTTTCCCGTGCTTAGAACAGTCTCTGCACAAAATGTAATTTCTGAAGGAAAAAAAGTAATTTAAAAGTACTCACGGCTATAATGAATTGCCGGCCCCGGCAATACGGAGAAAAGTAATTGATAAAAAAAAAAATGTGTGGGGGTCCCCCCAAATTCAATTACCAGGCCCTTCGGGTCTGGTATGGATATTAAGGGGAACCGTGCGGCAAATTTAAAAAATGGCGTGGGGTTCCCCCCAAATATCCATACCAGACCCTTCAGGTCTGGTATGGATTTTAAGGGGAACTCCGCAGCAAATTTAAAAAAAAATGGCGTGGGGTTCCCCCCAAAAATCCATACCAGACCCTTATCCGAGCACGCAACCTGGCAGGCGTCAGGAAAAGAGGGGGGGACGAGAGAGCGCCCCCCCCTCCTGAACCGTACCAGGCCACATGCCCTCAACATGGGGAGGATGTCCCCATGTTGATGGGGACAAGGACCTCATCCCCACAACCCTTGCCCGGTGGTTGTGGGGGTCTGCGGGCGGGGGGCTTATCGGAATTTGGAAGACCCCTTTAACAAAGGGGACCCCCATATCCCGGCCCTCCCTATGTGAATTGGTAATGGGGTGCATTGTACCCCTACCATTTCACAAAGAAAGTGTAAAAAAAAAACAAAAACACACAGACACAGTTGGGATAAGTCCTTTATTAAAAAAAAAAAAAAGAATAAAAAAAAAAAGACTCCAGCGGTGGTAAGCCACTCTCGATCTCCACTCCAGCGATGTCGGTATCCTGCGATGGATGATCTCTCCAGGCTTCAGTGACGAGGAACAGCACACGATCCTCTCTTCACCGGAGCGGAGACACCCCGGGAATGACGCGGCTTCAGCCAGTGACAGCTCTTATGTATCTGAGGGCGGGGCCACCCGTCACATGACCCCATCCCCCTCTGACGCAAGGCGAAACCCGGGCTTCCCCAGTGACATAACGGGTGACCCCACCCCCTCTGATGCAACGGGAAACCTGCGTTGCATCAGGGGGGCGGGGTCACCGCCACGTCACTGGGAAAGCCCGGGTTTCCCCTTGCGTCAGAGGGGGGCGGGAGTCACGTGACGGGTGGCCCCGTCCTCAGCTACATAAGAGCTGTCACTGGCTGAAGCCGCGTCATTCCCAGGGTGTCTCCGCTCCAGTGAAGAGAGGATTGTGTGTTGTTCCTCGTCGCTGGAGCCTGGAGAGATCATCCATCGCAGGATACCGACATCGCTGGAGTGGAGATCGAGAGTGGATTACCACCGCTGGAGTCTTTTTTTTTTAAATAAAGGACTTATCCCAACTGTGTCTGTGTGTTTTTTTACAACTTTTTACACTTTCTTTGTGAAATGGTAGGGGTACAATGTACCCCATTACCAATTCACATAGGGGGGGCCGGGATCTGGGGGTCCCCTTTGTTAAAGGGGTCTTCCAGATTCCGATAAGCCCCCTGCGCGCAGACCCCCACAACCACTGGGCAAGGGTTGTGTGGATGAGGCCCTTGTCCCCATCAACATGGGGACATCCTCCCCATGTTGAGGCCATGTGGCCTGGTACGGTTCAGGAGGGAGGGGGGCGCTCTCTCGTCCCCCCTCTTTTCCTGCGGCCTGCCAGGATGCGTGCTCGGATAAGGGGTCTGGTATGGATTTTTGGGGGGACCCCCACGCATTTTTTTTTTTTCATCAATGACTTTTAATTACTTTTCTCTGTATTGCCGGGACCGGCAATTCATTACAGCCGCGAGTACTTTTAAATTACCGTATTTTTCGCTCCATAAGACGCACTTTTTATCCCCCAAAAAACGGGGGGAAATGTGTGTGCGTCTTATGGAGCGAATACTAATCAGGAGAGCCGCTGATAGGGGGATCGTTTCGACGGCAGAACGATGCCCTATGCATCACTCTGCCCCAGCTAGATCCTGTTTCTCTAATGCTTTCAGCTGCTACTGGGAGAGAAACAAAAGGGTATTGTTCTGTATTTAACCCCCACAGGATCGGCATTGATATGTAAATCGCGCGGGCATTGTTATGTTAATGAGGTCGGCCGCCGCGATTCATATGCTAATTACGCCCGCACCTCTGCATGCCGCCCACCTAGAAGGTGTGAACAGCATACAGGTGAATATAGGGGGCATGTAGAGGGGATCAAAGAGGGGGGTTTGAGGTGCAGAGGCTGCAGAGTTGAATGGGAAGGAAGGGTTGGAGTGCAGATGTTAGAAGATGAGGGGTTTGGGGGACAGAGGTTAGCAGATGAGTTAGAGGGGCAGAGTTGTACTGAGAGGGAGATAAGAATGCAGAGATTAGTAGAGAGATGGGGGAGGGGGTTACTGTAAATACACCATTTACATTACTGGTCAGTGTAAATGTCTAAATATGCAAATACTCCTGTTGTATTGAGGTCATGTAAATGTCCCAGTTAAATTGGGGATCAGTGTAGGGTGCCCCCTTACATTAGTTGTTAGTGTAGAAATATTATTCTGTTATACTTTATTAAATATTTTAGTACACCATTTGGTTCAAGTTTTTTTTTTTTATATTTTCCTCCTCTAAAATCTAGGTGCGTCTTATGGTCAGGTGCGTCTTATGGAGCGAAAAATACGGTACTTTTTTTCCTTCAGAAATGACATTTTGTGCAGAGACTGTTCTAAGCACGGGAAACATGCGCTGCTTTACAGGCATACTATATACACCCCCCCCCCCCCCCCCCCAGGTACGAAATTTAAAGGAATATTTCACTTTTATTGTTTACCTTTAAACATTATTAAAATCACTGCTCCCGAAAAAAAAATCAGTTTTTAAAACTTTTTTTTGCATTGATACATGTCCCCTGGGGCAGGACCCGGGTCCCCAAACACTTTTTATGACAATAACTAGCATATAAGCCTTTAAAAAAAGGACTTTAGATTTCTCCCATAGACTTTTACAGGGTGTTCGGCGGCTTTTCGAATTTGCCGCGAACACCCCAAATTGTTCGCTGTTCGCCGAACGGGCAAACAGGCAATGTTCGAGTCGAACATGAGTTCATCCCTACTTGGGAATGGTACTGCCGAGGGAAAATTCTATAGCTAGCGTGGGGCTCAGGACTACGCGCCTTCCACTTCTTTCCCTTTGATTGATAATGCAAACCCTTTCTTTTGTTGATATAAGAGCACTTTAAATTGTGTAAACTGTGCATTATTCAATTATCTATATGGTTATTTTTCTAATCTTTGTAAAAACCTTCAATAAAAAATATTGTAACGAAAAAACCCAAATGTAAAAAAGTCCATGATAGTGTGTGTAGGTAAGTCCAAAGGTAGCTTGTAGTATAACATTAGCAGTTGCTCCACACTCAAACTGTAGGTTATAAAGAAGACAGGAAGGGGGTGCCAGCTAAGTGTAGTGTAGCGATACCCTCAATTAAGAGGGCCGCAGATTTCGTTTGGGCCCTGAAGACAGCTCCGCCAACCCCCGGCAATTTACTCGACCCCGTTCTGGCACAGTTAGTCTAGGGTAATATATATATATCTTATGCTCTATGGTTAAATTCAGACACCAATGCAGTGATAGAAGAATAACGAATTTACTTTATATGGCGCACACGCGCCACGTGTAACAGTACTTCACTATGCACCCTATGGCGCAGCAACTAAACAAACTACCTAGATGGCCAGGCCTGACCATATAACTCAGTCTCTGGGGGGGGGGAAATTCTTTGCATGCAAGTCTTTAAACGGTGGTGCACATTTCAGGAACACATTTGTAATCCAGGGGGGGGGGGGTAAAAATGGCCACACAGTACACTCCACTAGAGATCCGTTTGACTCAGTTCTGCTATGGATCTCCAGTGGGGGAAAAGAACTGAAATAGGAACTGGTGGGCCACGGTAGTATGTAGGCCTAACAATGGTATACAGTATTTGTGGATTGAGCATGTGCTCGCTCACCCCTCCGGACGCGATCCCAGTCCGGGAACTTCCACCCGCTGTGTCTCCACACACCGCGTCCGCAGCGGTCAGGTCTCCAGCTCAGTAGCGGTTGAAGAAACCGAGTCAGATACCACCCAGGCTCGAGATGGGGTGGAAGGCTCTTTTGGGTAGCAGCGCAAGGCCCCAGGCTTCAGGCCTTGCACCACAGCGGATCCGCACAGGAAGATCTCTCCACCGAAGTCTCGTGTCCCAAAGAGGCCGAGCTCCGCCTCGCCTCCTCCTTATATAACCCCTCCCATGAGTCTCTGGGGTGGAAACATTGCCGAAAGGGGTTCTGGGTAAGGTAGTCCTGGGAGTCTTAAAGGGGACCCCGCTACAGTAGTATTAAATGACAAGTTTATTAAAAAACTCACTGTGGAATAAAACAGATCGTTCATCCAACATGGTTCAGAATAATTCTGTGCCGGAATTGCTCCTGTAGCTGCTGGCTAGTGGAAAGGTGCTGGTGACACGGAACTGAATGCACAGGAAGCACCTTGAAATGCACAGGGCTGGGGGTGACGTCACACAAGGGTGGATCTACAGTGGGGGCATGGCTTAGCATTTCGGCATGTCAAGCTTTTTTCTAAAGCCAATGGATTTGTGCTGGCATGGGGGATTTCAGCAGGGGAAATTTATATGCATGGCAGTACTTTCAAGGCAGAGGCTTAGGGGTTGATTTACTAAAGGAAAATCCACTTTGCACTTGAAAGTGCACATGGAAGTGCAGTCGCTGTAGATCGCTGTAAATCTGAGGGGAAGCTCTGAAATTAGGGGAAGCTCTGCTGATTTTATCATCCAATCATGTGCAAGCTAAAATGCTGTTTTTTATTTTCCTTGCATGTCCCCCCTCAGATCTACAGCATCTGCACTTCCATGTGCACTTTCAGTGCACTTTCAAGTGCAAAGTGGATTTTCCTTTAGTAAATCAACCCCTTAGTGTTGTCAGACTGCAATAGGAAGTGCTGTTAAAGGCAGGATCTCCAGGTAAAAAAAAAAGTTTGGAACAGATTCATAAAAACGATTTGCCTAAAAGATTAGGTATTGCACATTTTTACATAATTGCATTGTTCAACTTGAAACAATATACAAATACATTATATTACCAAAAGTATTGGGACACCTGCCTTTACACGCACATGAACTTTAATGGCATCCCAGTCTTAGTCCGTAGGGTTCAATATTGAGTTGGCCCACCCTTTGCAGCTATAACAGCTTCAGCTCTTTTGGGAAGGCTGTCCACAAGGTTTAGGGAATGTTTGACCATTCTTCCAGAAGCGTATTTGTGAGGTCAGGCACTGATGTTGGACGAGAAGGCTTGGCTCGCAGTCTCCGCTCTAATTCATCCCAAAGGTTTTCTATCGGGTTGAGGTCATGACATTTTTTTTCAGGGGTTGGGTTTGGCCCCTTAGTTCCAGTGAAAGGAACTCTTAAGGAGTCAGCATACCAAAACATTTTGGACAATTTCATGCTCCCAACTTTGTGGGAACAGTTTAGGGATGGCCCATTCCTGTTCCAACATGACTGCGCACAAATGCACAAAGCAAGGTCTATAAAGACATGGATGAGCGAGTTTGGGGTGGAGGAACTTGACTGGCCTGCACAAAGTCCTGACTTCAACCTGATAGAACACCTTTGAGATGAATTAGAGCAGAGACTGTGAGCCAGGCCTTCTCGTCCAACATCAGTGCCTGACCTCACAAATGCGCTTCTGGAAGAATGGTCAACCATTCCCATAGACACACTCCTAAACCTTGTGGACAGCCTTCCCAGATAAGTTGAAGCTGTTATAGCTGCAAAGGGTGGACCAACTCAATATTGAACCCTACGGACTAAGACTGGGATGCCCTTAAAGTTTATGTGCGTGTAAAGGCAGGTGTCCCAATACTTTTGGCAATATAGTGTATATATTTCAGACCATGGAAGTGGGAAACCACTGTAGTAGGCACCATTTCAGCGATTTTTATTAGCTTCTGGGTCCAGTGCCAAGTGGCTACCCTGCTGCATTGTGTACAGAGGAGGTCGCCCGCTGGGCAAAGGTGCCATTCAGAGATCACTTTGCATTCTCTGAATGAATGCAAAGCGTTCTCTGCTCAGACAAGGTGGCGAGGCAGGATGGTGATGTCATGATCTCCACCTCATCCAATCAAAGAATGCTTTGCATTTGTTGAGAAAATGCAAGGTGTTCTCTGAATGGTACCTATGCAGAATGGGTGACCTGTGTTCAGTAAACAGCAGAGGAGTGCTTGGCACTGGACCCAGAAGCTATAATGCCTACTGCAGTGATTTCCTGCATCCTGGGGATCCCACAGGCATGTACCATACCAAGCTGGACCAGTGTAACGGTAAAAATTGCCATACCTAAACTTTAGCTTTTAAGAAAACTGTATAAAGTGAGACAATGCTAAATGTACAGACGATAGATTTAGGGTTTTACACACACTTGAAATTGTTGGTACCTAGAGAGAAGTTCCCTGTAATTTAGGTAATGTAAGGGAAAGAAGGAATTATATTTTCCAGATGGTGATCTAAAGAGGGTCACCAAACTCATTGCAGGAATATTAAAAAAAAAGCTTGTACTTATAAGTAGAATCACTTATCCACAGCCATTGATCACATTCAGCCGATCACAGCTATTAATGTCTAGGTAGGTGACCATTGAATGATACCTGCAGTTCTTAATGTTGACCCTGTCATATGTCAGGGACTTTACAGCCACCATAGGTGATGTGTGACAAGTCCCAGGGTACACCTCATCCAGGATACACCTGCTGGGACAATGATATATACTGTATATGTAACCCATTGTCTTACAGCTTCTGTGTCATATTTGGACAATAAACACATTGAAGATCAATCTGCAGCCAAGATTTTACTTTCACTGAATGGTCAGATGTACATTGCCTTGACTCGCTTTTTAAAGAGAACGTGTCACTAAGTGTTATCCACAGCCATAGATCACATTCAGCCGATCACAGCTATTAATGTCTAGGTAGGTGACCATTGGATGACACATCTGTAATGTTCTTCAGCTGTTATTCCCTATCCACAGCGACCTCTGATTTTTTAATATAAAAGGTATAAGAATAATTGTATACAAAACGATGTTGTTCTTGAAAGTTTATGCAGTTATATACTGCATAGTTACTGTACGTATTATTTACCTTATATTACCCCAAAATTATTTGCATGCTGGAATAAAAGGTGATGATATAACAATTCTATATTTTGAAGAGGACCTGTACATTGATCAGCTTTATTGCTTACAGTGAAGTTGTTTTTTTTGTTTTGTTTTTTAATTACCATTATCATAAACACTGTTTTAAATGACAAATGTTTTACTAAAATAATATCACAATTTTTTGTATAATATTTTAGTTTTGCACTGTTTGACAGATGTTTTATTGAAATAATAGCATAATTTTTTAGTATGGTATTTTAGTTCTTTTTTTTGTAGTTTTTTTTTTTATGATCATGAAAACTGTTTGACAGATGTTTTAATAAAATAATAACACTATTTTTTTATATAGAGGTACCATTATTATGAACACTCTTTGACAGATATTTTATTAAAATAATAACACCATTTTTTATATAGAGGTACCATTATCATGAACACTCTTTGACAGATGTATTATCGAAATAATAGCATAATTTTTTTAATATAGTATTTTAATTTTAATTTTTTTATATTATGAACACTGTTTGACAGATGTTTTATTGAAATAATAGTACCATTTTTTTAGTATAGTATTTTATTATTTTTTTTTTTATGATTATGAACACTGTTTGACAGATGTTTTAATAAAATAATAACACCATTTTTTAGTATGTTATTTTATTTATTTATTTTTATTTATTTTTTTATGATCATGAACACTGTTTGACAGATGTTTTAATAAAATAATAACACCATTTTTTATATAGCGGTACCATTTTTATGAACACCCTTTGACAGATATTTTAATAAAATAATTGACACCATTTTTTTTTTATATAGAGGTACCATTATCTTGAACACTCTTTGACAGATGTTTTATTAAAATAATAACAACATTTTTTATATAGCGGTACTATTATCATGAACATTCTTTGACAGATGTATTATTGAAATAATAGCATCATTTTTTTAGTATAGTATTTTAATTATTGTTTTTCTTAATATTATGAACACTGTTTGACAGATGTTTTATTGAAATAATAGCACCATTTTTTTAGTATAGTATTTTAGTTTTTTTTTGTATTTGTTTTCTGATCATGAACACTGTTTGACAGATGTTTTATTAAAATATTAACACATTTTTTTTAAATAGAGGTACCATTATCATGAACACTCTTTGACAGATGTTTTATTGAAATAGCATAATTGTTTTAGTATAGCGTTTAATTTTTTTTTTTTATTCTTAACACTATTTAACAAGGATAGGCAACCTGGGGCCCTCCCGCTGTTGTGGAACTACATTTCCCAAGAGGCATTGCAAGTCTGGCAGTTACAATTACTCCAAGAGGCATGATGGGACTTGTAGTTCTGCAACAGCTGGAGGGCTCCAGGTTGCCTACCCCTGGCTTTAACACATTTTTTTTCTGGAATAGCACAATTTTTAGTGTAGTATAGTGTTTTAGTTTTTCAGTATTTTTTTATTTTATTATGAACACCGTTTGACAGATGTTTTATTTAAATAATAGCACCTTTGTTTAGCATAGTATAGTGTTTTAGTATTTTTTTTGAATTATTATTATTATCAGCATGAACACAGTTCGACAGATGTATTTATTGAAATAATAGCACAATTCTTCAGTATAGTATTTTATTTTTTCAGATTTTTTTTTATTATTCTGAATACTGTTTGATGGATGTTTTAGTAAAACAATACCATCGTTTTTTTTAGCATAGCATAGTATTTTATTTTTTCAGTATTTTTTTTAATTATTATGAACGCTGTTTGATGGATGTTTTATTGAAATAATAGCACATTTTTAGTATAGTATAGTACTTTTTTTCTTTATTTTTTTATCATGAGCACTGTTTGATGGATGTTTTATTGAAATAATAGCACATTTTTAGTATAGTATAGTATTTTTTTTTCTTTATTTTTTATTTTTTATCATGAGCACTGTTTGATGGATGTTTTATTAAAATAATAGCACCTTTTTTAGTATAGTGTAGTATTTTAGTTTTTTTGTATTTTTATATTATGATTACACGGTTTGACAGATGTTTTATTATAATACCGTAATAGCTTTTTTATTTTATTTTTTTGTATAGAGGTACCATTATCATGAAGGTTTTTTAAATTCACAGGATTTGTATTGATCTAATACCAGTTGAGATCTGCAACATGATTTTCTGAATCTGAGGCACCCATGACAAAACTGGTGTTCATGAAAACCAAAGCATACACGTTTTACTGACATATATACCACATATTTACTGACATATACCACATAGTTACTGACACTTTGCTGCCAGTTTTACACCTTTCAAAGCATACCTTCCTGTATGGACCATCGGCTGCAATACTTAAAGAGTTACATCAAAGACTGTGACATCCTGTGTATTTTCAGCTGCTGTCCTGCCAGCTTGCTGATACTTGTAGTTCCACAACAGCTGCAAATACACAAATTGCTTATCTTTTACAGAATCAGTGATTAAATACCATGTGTAGTGCACTAAAAGCATCACATGCCATTTTCATATTATCAACCATATATCTAAAAACATTGTGACTAATACTTCTACACAAAAAAATAGAAATACAAGGGAAATTTGAATAATTAAAAAAAGAATTTATTAAAATAAAATCTAGCAAACACAAACATTAAATAGCTTGTATTGGGATTTACAGCACCAAGAAAAGTCATGTTAGCATCAACTCAGTCCTCTATCTGATCACATGGGGGGCTGGTGTCCCCAATACTGCATACTGTCCATGACAAGAGCATTCACAGGGCACAGCTGGCATGTGCCACCACCAGCCATCTCATAGGTCTCAGGCAGCCAAGGCACCTCTTCTCCTTCAGTCACCCACGTGGTGGGGACACCTCTTCTGGAAGGGAACTGTCAGTCCTTTGAAACAGTCTCTTTAAAAGCTCAGCCTCATCAGGACAGTCTCTTGAGGTTGGATCGCAAGCTCTGCGGACCGGTCCCATCAATACTGCAAAAGGGATCAGGCTTAGAACTCAGCGACAAGCTTGGTCAACCGTCCTCACCGGTTCTTCTCCAGTCTTTGGAGTAGTCACTTCTGTGCTTAGATTGCAAGCTCTGCGGTCAACGGCCTCAGATGACTTTGATAGGGAGCTTCCTGAGCTTCAGGAACTGCAGGATCTTGTCCCTGGTCCTCTGCTTGAGGGCCAGCAGTGCCCTGGCTTTCTCCTCATTGTCCTGGTCAATGCAGAAGATGATCCTTGCCCTGTCCTCAGCCTTCTTGTCACCAGTCTTTTTAAAGAGCCTCTGTAGGGAGTCCTGGTCCACTCCTTCGAAGATGTTGCCAGTGGCCCTTTTGCGGTTGGCAGTGTCGAAGCGGTAGCCATGCACAGAGGGGCTGACTCTCAGGGAGGTGGACATGATGATGCCGGTTTGGTTTCTGGGCAGTGTGATCAGCAAGTACTGAGCTAGAAGAGGGAGCTTAGTGCTGTGACAGTCACAACTGGTATAGAAAGCAGCTAGGGAGCTGCCTTTTATATTCTGAGCTGTCTGCTGACATCACCCCACCCATGGGGGAGGGACCGGAACTGGGAGCTTAACCCTTTCCACCTCCTCCCTATGAAGAACCTGAATTCTGCAGAAAATCTACCCCTAATTCTTATTTTAACAACCCCCCCTCCAAAAGTAGAAGACAAAGCCGGCTCTTTAATGAAAACTGTACTGGCTTCCTTTCTTTGCTTATGTTACTTTAGTTCAAGCATGCCAGAACATGCAATTATCCTGCAAAAAGCTTCGGAGGCTGGCATCCGTCAGTAATTCTAGCTTTCGTCCTGCAACTTCGGTGTTAATATTGTGCATTAGGTCTTATATTAAGATATTATAGCCGATAGGAAGCGTGGGATTGCGAACATGAAAGCGTTTAATCACAATGGGATTGATTTAATAAAGCAGTAGACAATTTTTGCTTGGCAAAGTGAACATTTACTTAGCTTAGTGAATCTGGTGAGGCTGCATACTCTTCGACCGTCTACTTATGTGAAAACAAAAATCGTAGTGGCTGGCACAGTTAATCCTGGTAAAGAAACCCTCGTCGTGGAATCTGATGCCGCGTACACACGACCGTTTTTAATGTCATTGAAAAAACTGCATTTTTCTCTACGTGATTTTTCGTGTTTCCTCTCAAGCCTGCCTTGCCTACACACTATCGTGGAAAAAAATGTTTGAGTAAAGCGCGGTGACGTAAAACACGTACGACGGCACTATAAAGGGGAAGTTCCATTCGGATGGCGCCACCCTTCATGTTAGTAAAGTTTGTTGAGAGACGATTCGCGCTTTTCAGCCTCATGCTTTTCAGTCCGTTACAGCGTGACGAATGTGCTATCTCCATTACGAACGCTAGTTTTACCAGAACGAGCGCTCCCGTCTCATCACTTGATTCTGAGCATGCGCATTTTTTTTAACGTCGTTAAAGCCCACACACGGCTGTTTTTCATGACGAGAAAAACGACGATGTAAAAAACTACGTGAAAAATTAGAGCATGTTCCAATTTTTCTCGTCGTGATTCTCAACGTTTTTCTCGTCGGGAAAACTGCTGGAAAGCCCACACACGATCATTTTTAATGACCATTTAAAAAAATATCATTTTTCTCGTCATTAAAAACGGTCGCGTGTACGCGGCATTAGAAGCTAAAAGACTTAAAGTGGAGCTCCACCCGCAAATTTTTTTTTTTTAAAAGTCAGCAGCTACTAACACTGTAGCTGCTGACTTTTAATCAGGACACTTACCTGTCCTACTCTCCCGCGCTGATGGCCCCCTCGATGCCGATCCCTCGATCAGTGCAGGTCCCGCGCCGCCATCCACACTAAGGGAAACAGACAGTGAAGCCTTACGGCTTCACTGTCTGTTTCCTACTGCGCATACGCGAGTCTCGTGCCGACTTGTGAATGAGCGGATGCTCTCTGGGATTACACAGAAAGCAGCGCGCCCCATTCACTAGAAGAGGACGGGGAAGAAAACAGACCGCGGTTACGGAAGAGGCAGATTACGGACTTCCACATAGCAATGGGTATTTCGGGTGAGTATAAAAAAAAAAATTCTATTTTTTTTTCTATTTTTTTTATTTATTTTTTTTGTGAATTTATTTTTTTGTGGGTGGAACTCCACTTTAACTTTGCAAATAACGTCTTTATATGACATAGGAATAAAACAAGCATGTGTAAAAGAAACTGCTCTGGTTCATCAGCAGGTGAACCGATCCACTCTTATAAAAAAGATTTAGAATGATATTTTCACAAGCTTACATCAGTCACTGGGGTTGATTTACTAAAGGCAAATAGACTGTGCACTTTGCAAGTACAGTTGCACTCAGCAAGGGTATTTGCCCCAGAGCTTAGTAAATGAATGGAAGCTCTGCTGACTTCAATCATCTGCAAGCAAAATGCAGTTTTTTTATTTTTTTATTTTTGCATGTGATTGAGTATCCTTTGCAAAGTGAAGCTTCCCCCTTATTTACAAAATTCTGGAGCAAATGCCCTTGCAGAGTGCAACTGCAAAGTGCACAGTCTATTTGCCTTTAGTAAATTAACCCCACTACTTATTATTTATTATTTATTTATTTCAGGTACTTACCGTATATACTTGAGTATAAGCCGACCCGAATATAAGCCAAGGCACCTAATTTTACCACAAAAATCTGGGAAAACGTATTGACTTGAGTATAAGCCTAGGGTGTCCATCTGCATGCCTCACTATGCCTCACTATGCCTCACTTTGCCTCACTGTGTCCATGTGTATGCCTCACTGTACCCATGCCACGCTGTGTCCATGCCTCACTGTGCCCATGCCTCACTGTGCCTCACTTTGCCTCACTGTGTCCACGTGTATGCCTCACTGTACCCATGCCACACTGTGTCCATGCCTCACTGTGCCCATGCCTCACTGTGCCCATGCCTCACTGTGTCCATGCCTCACTGTGTCCATGCCTCACTGTGCCCATGCCTCACTGTGCCCATGCCTCACTGTGTCCATGCCTCACTGTGCCCATGCCTCACTGTGCCCATGCCTCACTGTGCCCATGCCTCACTGTGTCCATGGCTCACTGTGTCCATGGCTCACTGTGCCCATGCCTCACTGTGTCCATGACTAGGCTGACATTTAACATGTGAGTCTAAGGAAGGGGTGCCTAGCTTTGAAAAATCGGTGCTCCCCGGTTGTAGGTCCCCCAGACAACAAACTTTGCACACTTGTAGAGGACAAATGGGGCTACATGTGTGCTAAGATTCGGGTCCAGGGACCTACGACCGGCCGGTACAGGGTCCCCAAAATCACCAGACAAATTACCGTTTAACATGGGAGTCTATGGAAGGGGTGCCCGGCTTTGAAAAATCGGTGCTCCCCGACCGTAGGTCCCCCAGACAAAAAACTTTGCACACTTGTAGAGGAAGAGTGGGGCTACATCTTTGCCAAGTTTGGGGGCTGGTACCGGGTCCCCAAAGTCCGGGAGATCAGGCGCAAAATGGTGACTCGAGTATAAGCCGAGGGGGGCATTTTATACTCGAGTATATACGGTATATAGCGCCGTCAATTTATGCAGCGCTTTAGGTATACAGTGGAACCATGGATTATGAGCATAATCCATTCCAGGAGAATGATCGTAATCCAAAGCACTCGCATATCAAAGCGAGTTTCCCCATAAAAGTCAATGTAAACGAAAATAATTTGTTCCACATAGACTTCTATGGCATGCAATACCGCATGTGGGCAGAGGTGGGGGGGGGCGCCGGAGAGCCTCAGAAATACTCAGAAAGGCTCAGGGACAGCTCGGCTGAACTCGGAAAACCTCGGAAAGGATCAGGAACTGAGTACTTCCGAGTTTTTCAGAGTATTTCCGAGTATGTCCGAACGGCTCCGATCGGCTCTGCTCGGCTCCGACGCCCCCGCACCTTTAGCCAAATGCGGTACTGCACACCCCTGTGGCTTGAATCCTGCTCATTTTGCAAGACAACACTCGCAAACCGAGTCAGGATTTAAAAAAAAAAATGCTTGTGTTGCGAAACGCTCGTTAACCGCGTTACTCGCAATCCCAGGTTTGACAGTACATTGTACATTCACATCAGTCCCTGCCCTCAAGGAGCTTACAATCTAAGGTCCCTAATTCATATTCATACATACTAGTGCCAATTTAGACAGGAGCCAATTAACCTACCAGCATGTCTTTGGGGTGTAGGAGGAAACCAGAGGACACAGAGGAAACCCACGCAATCACAGGGAGAACATGCAAACTCCAGGCAGGTAGTACCATGGTTGGAATTCAAGCCAGCGTCTCTTTTTGCTGCTAGGCGCTCTGCTGAATCTTGTCACCTTAGGCCCCATGCACACGAGACGCTGTTATTTGCTGTTGAAGAGGCAGTTGGACGCTTTTTTCAACTGCTCCTGAACCCATTCAATGTTATCCTATGTGTCCATGCACACACTCTCGTTTTTTGGCGTTTACAAGCAGTTGCGTTTAACCTCGTTTTTCCAGAAGCAAAAAAATGGGTTCAGACGCAAACGTTTTCACGTTTCAGACGCTAAACGCTGCTAAACGCGGCTAAACGCGGCTAAACGCGGTACCGGTGTTTTGCCGCGTTTGCGTTTATAAGCGTTTTTAAAGGTGACCTATTTTTTAACATTAGAAATCTCAAAAATGATGGCAAATGATGAAAAACTATTAAAAAATATAAAAGAAAACTGTAATTGCTTGCATTGCATTGTGGACAATCCACAACTTGTGGCAGGTAACGTGGCAAGTGGACAATCCACAGCTTGTGTCAGGTGATGTGGCCAGGTGACGTGGCAGGTGACGTGGCAGGTGACGTGGCCAGGTGACGTAGCAGGTAACGTGGCCAGGTGACGTGGCAAGTGGACAATCCACAACTTGTGGCAGGTGACGTGGCCAGGTGATGTGGCAATTGGACAATTCACAACTTGTGGCAGGTGACGTGGCACGTGATGTGGCCAGGTGACGTGGAAAGTGGACAATCCACAACTTGTGGCAGGTGACGTGGCTAGATGACGTGGCAGGTAATGTGGGCAGGTAACATGGCTAGGTGACGTGGCCAGGTGACGTGGCAAGTGGACAATCCACAACTTGTGGCAGGTGACATGGCCAGGTGACGTGGCAGGTGACGTGGCAAGTGGACAATTCACAACTTGTGGCAGGTGACGTGGCCAGGTGACGTGGCACGTGATGTGGCCAGGTGACATGGCAAGTGGACAATCCACAACTTGTGGCAGGTGACGTGGCAAGTGGACAATCCACAACTTGTGGCAGGTGACGTGGCCAGCTGACGTGGCAGGTAACGTGGCCAGGTGATGTGGCAGGTAACATGGCCAGGTGACGTGGCCAGGTGACGTGGCAAGTGGACAATCCACAACTTGTGGCAGATGATGTGGCAAGTGATACGCTAAATACAAGTACACTGCTGCTCTCTCAGCTGCTGCTACTCACTCTGGTCTCACAAACTGGCTGAAATGGTTAAAATTTACTGTTTTTTGAGCTTAGGGAGGGTCTATGATGAAACGCTTATAAACGCAAACGCGGTAAAACGCCGCTAAACGCGGCCGCAAATGCGGCAAAACGCGCGTTTATAAACGCCGGTTTCAGCGTTTAAAAACGTGTGTTCAGCAGAGTTTGCACCTGCGTCTCGTGTGCATGGGGCCTTAAGTTCTAGATTGTCTGAGCCATAAGACCACCGCCAAGGATCACAATGCACTCATCAGATTCCTTGACCTCTTTATTATCATGAGGTCAATAAGCACTTGTAAAAACAATTGCTTCAGTTTCCAGAGAGTTTCATCAGCTGATAAGCTGATCCAGGTATTGTTCTCAATTCCTTAGTGGCTCAGTGGCCATTCACTCGGTTAGTTTTGCATTCTCTTCAACCATCCACTTAGGTGCAAGCAAAAATCTTTTTTTATTTTATTTGAATTTTATTAATTTTATTTGAATTTGCCATGCATATGATTATGTATTTGAAGTGAACAGAAATAATTTTAGCAGCACTCTGCTTAATCTTGTTCTCAAACTTTAAGGCTCCATTCACACCTTAGCGATCTGCAGCGACATCTGCTGCAGCACATTTTTATTTAGCTTTTTTTTGTTTTTTTAGTGGAGTGTTTTTGGAGCAGCGCCATGCATTTGAATGGGCCTCCCTCTGCTCCAAAAATGCTCCAAAGAAGCTCATGTACCAAATTTTTGCAGTTGCGATTTTTGACGCTCGACAATCGTGGCAAGATCACACAGCGTTTGGGATGCCATTAAGAAATAATGCCATCGCAAACGCATTCCGCGGGTGATCCAGATCACTATGACCCCTTTCACACAGGGGCTAAAATTAGCGCCTGTAAAGCGCCTGAAAACTGCCTCTCATGCCTCCCCAGTGTGAAAGCCTGAGTGCTTTCACACTGGGGCAGAGCGCTTACGGAACAGAAAATAAGTCCTGCAAGCAGCATCTTTGGGGTGGTGTAGAAGCGATGTATACGGCGCTACTACACCGCCCCTGCCCCTTGGAATGAATGGACAGCGCTTCCAAAGCACCTGAAAAAAAGCTAAGGAAGCGCATTTGATGGCACAGTGGCTGCAATTGATGGGCACAGTAGCGGCATTTGATGGGCATGGTGGCTGCAATTGATGGGCACAGTGGCTGCGTTTGATGGCACAGTGGTTGCGTTTGATGGCACAGTGGCTGCGTTTAATGGCACAATGGTTGCGTTTGATGGCATAGTGGTTGCGTTTTGATGGCACAGTGGTTGCGTTTTATGGCACAGTGGTTGCGTTTTGATGGCACAGTGGTTTCGTTTGATGGCACAGTGGTTGCGTTTTGATGGCACAGTGGTTTCGTTTGATGGCACAGTGGTTGCGTTTTGATGGCACAGTGGTTGCGTTTGATGGCACAGTGGTTGCGTTTTGATGGCACAGTGGTTGCGTTTGATGGCACAGTGGTTGCGTTTGATGGCACAGTGGTTGCGTTTGATGGCACAGTGGTTGCGTTTGATGGCACAGTGGCTGCAATTGATGTTTTTTTTTCAGTATTTTTCAGTTTGTTTGAGCACATACATAATGTACACATAAAAATAGTTTGACATGTCAAGCCAGTTGGTTACATGTAGTAAAATATAATTGATAAAATTTAGAGGGATTGGTGTGTGTATAAAGAAAACCCGGATCTGTCCAATCCACAGAAAAACACCTAGTGCCAGAGGCACAGTGAATCCCTCAGGGATTATTAAATGGACAAACCAGGTAAGTAAAAAAGTATAAATTTTATTGAGACATCATAAAGATTAATGACAAACAGTGCCAAAAAAGACATATATAGTGTAACATCAGATAAAATAGATTTTAAATAATGCATAAATAAATAATTAGCAAATAATGTATTTTTATTACCTAAAAATAAAATTAAAAAATTATGTAAAAAACGATTGATCTGGTTCCCCAGGAATTTCATCAGCAGGTGAGCCAAACCACTCAGTATCCTGTAAAAAGCTTTAGAATGATATTTTCCCAAGTTTACATCTGTCAGTACATATTATGGCTTTTTTCCTGCAACTTCTTTGTTGATTTTGTGCATTAGATCTACAGAAAGAAATTGCAGCAGATAGGAAGTGTGGGATTTTGAACATGAAAGCATTTGATCACAAAGTTAATTTATTAAAGGAATCGAGAAATCTTGCTTTACAAAGTAAACATTCACTTAGTTTTGTGAATGTGGTGCGGCTGCATTCTCTCCAACCACATGCACTTATATGCAAGCAAAAAAATTTTTTTTACATTTGCCATGCATATGATTGGGTATTTAGAGAGACCATTAATAATTTTAACGGCACTCTGCTGAATCTTGTTCTCAAACTTTAAGTGCCAGAGTGTATGGGAAGAAAGACCACCAACAAGGATCACAATGCACTCATTGGATCCCTTAACCTCATTATTATTGAGAAGTCAATAACCGCTTGTAAAAACAATTGCCCTGGATCCCGGGGATTTTCATCAGCTGGTGAGCCGATCCGGGTAGTATCCTCAATTCCTTGGAGACTGCTACAGTTAATCCTGGTAAAAAAAAAAACTCCAATAGTGGAATCTGGAAAGCTAATAGACTTAGGGCCCTTTCACATGGGCGGATCCCATAATGATTCGCCCCACGAACCTCCGCTTGCTCAGCGGGGATCGCTCTGTTGATCCCCGCTGAGCCGGCAGATGACAGGGCGGTCCCTGCACACTGTCATCTGTCAGATCTCTGCTCTCCTATATGGGGTATCGGATGAACACAGACAGTCTGTCCGTATTCATCCGATCCGCTCTGCAGACGGATGGAAAAATAGGATTTCCCTCCGTCTACAGAAACGGAGCATAGTGGACACGGATGAGATTGGGTGTCAGCGGACACCCGCTATCCCATAGGGATACATGTATGTCCCTTTTTCATTCGTAAACGGATGGGTGAATAAGCGGACATACGGTCCGCCCGTGTGAAAGGGGCCTTACTATTTATTGTAACTAGCATCTTTTTATTACATAAAAACAAAATAAGAGCTTGTACATGTATTTGTTCCGGTTCCCCAGGAATATCATCAGAAGGTGAGCCAATTCAGAGAGTATCTTGTAAAATAGCTTTAGAATAAAATTTTCCCAAGCTTGTATCAGTCAGTAATTATTGTAGCTTTTTTCCTGTAACGTCATGTTAATTTTGTGCATTAGATTGCAGAAGGATATTATAGCAAATAGGAAGCGTGGGACTGAGAACATGAAAGCATTTAATCACAAAGGATTTGATTTATTAAATGAATAGAAAATGTTCGCTTTGAACAGTAAATGTGGTGACGCTGCATTCTCTTCAACCATTCATTTATGTGCAAGCAAAAAAAAAAAATTAATTTACCTTGCACCTAATTAGGTATTTAGAGTGAACATTTAGCCTGGGTTCACACATATGCAATGTCAGACATCGCATATGATTCGCACCGCATTGCTGTGTCGATCACATGCAATGTCTGTGCAATGCGGGTTCAGCCATACATTTGTATGGCGGAACTCGCATTGGATTTGCACAAAAATAGTGCAAGAACCTTTTTTTCCCCGCACTGAAATGAACACCTATGTAATCCGATTCCTGGCCGAATTCACAGTTCGCACTGCGATCTGCGAACGGGTCTGAGGTGTCATTAACTTTGTATTGATACCCGCAGCGGTTCGCAGACGGCAGTGTGAACTGCCTCAGAGGAAGATGCTATGCGGGAACGGGCACTGGAATTGCCTATGTGTGAACCGAGACTAAAGTATAACTAAAGGCAAATTTTTTGGGGGGGTTTTCGACAGAGGGAGAATGGATTAGAACACCTGTCTGGTCATAGGGGTGCACAGCCTGTTGCATTAGGGTGTGCACCTGAAAGCTCAAAAACACTGTACCGATCTCTCACTGTGTTCATTCAGAAAGGGAAGGGGCCGGTAAATGAAATTACCCCTTCCCCCACTCATCCTGAAATATCATCTATGTTGAGTTGAGTTGAGTTGAGAGGTATCTTAATATAGCGCGGTCTTACCCGGAAGGGTCCCGACACGCATATGTGTGCGCCCACTGCAGTAGCCAATGAGAGAGGAGGGAAGCCAGCCATGCTGTTGGAGGGGGCACCAGGCAGCAGGGGGAATCTGCACTGCAGGAAGTAATTAGGGTGTGCCTGGGCACACCTGGCACACCCTGTGTGCACGCCTATGTGTCAGGTATTTATTGATGTCTGTGTCCCTGTTAGAGAGATTCACCCTCTCTATTTAAAACAGCCTATGGGGTGGCGCAGACAGGGGCAAGGCACAAACACCATGGCTCCTTCTTGAGTGGCTCTGTCACGAGTGATGCACAGTTTCACCGCCACAGTTTAACGAAAGCAGGTTAACTAAAGCTCCACTCTGAAAGACTACAAGCAAGCCAGCATTTGACATTTATTTTATATGAAGTCAGATACCCACTCTCTATCCACTAACATGCTCCTTCTTCTCTTCCTTTTCACATCGGTGTCTTCTACCCTCAAATTATCCTTACTCTACCCCTCCTATCTACCCTTCAGCATGCACATAACACCCTCACTCCTACCCTCTCCCTACTACTGCACCCATCATCTCCTGCATTTGCTGCACCCACATGCTGACATAAAAGCCAGGGCCATTAGACACGTGCGCTCATGCACATCCCACTCCCATCTTGCCTTCCTTGCCCTCCTCCTTCTCCTAGTCTCAGGTGACATTTCTCCTAATCCTGGTCCGCCATTTTCCAACTGCAAGCCACATATCCAATACCCCTCCTCCTCTGGCAACCACTGCAATCCACTCAGTTTAATTTCTATCCCCCTGCTTCCTCAAAGCAGCCCACCAATCTCATTCGCCCTTTGGAACGACTGCTCCATCTGAAACAAGCTAACATCTGTACATGACCTTGTCATCTCTCATGGCCCCAACCGTTACAACCCTGGCAAACTGACAACACTAGAAATCTCAAGAGACATTGCCGTGCTCTTGAACGACTGTGGCGTAAAACCAAATGCCTGCAAGACTTCACCCTATATAAATCTTCCCTTTTAAAATACTGTACAATTCCTGCATCCATGTTGCCAAACAAGCCTACTTTGTCTCTCTTTTCTTTTTCGTACATCACGGGACACAGAGCGACATAGTCATTACTAATGGGTTATATAGATACCGTCAGGTGCTGGCACTGGCAACTTCCAAAACCGGAAGTACCCTCCCCTATATAAGCCCCTCCCATCCGGGAGCACCTCAGTTTTTTGCCAGTGTCTAAGGTGTTGGCCAAGAAGAAACATGTGTTTTTCACTGAGCTTGCGTACAGGTTCTTTTGGGCCTCAGTAAGCTATTCCGGATCCGACCAAAAAAGCTTCATAGCTAAACGGTCGGTACCCGGGCCTTGCAGAGAAGAGCAAGGTTTTGCCTGTAATGCTTCTCTTAGGAGAGCTGGACCCTGGGATCCAGAGCTCTGGTCATACCCACGACCAAGATGTTTTCTGTGCAGGGTGCTATACAGGTCCAGGGGAGTGGAATCCTTGGGAACCCGGTCCCTGAAGGTTTGATTACAATGCCTGCCGTGATAGGTGAAGTTTGGGCTTTTGTGGACCAAACAAAGTCCTGCGGCGGGGAACAGGTAAGTGGGGGCCCCCAGGAACTTGGTTCTATTGGGGGACCCCCAAGCCTAATTTGTCTTTCTGTCTGTTACCTAATGGTATTCCCGCAAAATTCTGTGCATGCCTGTAACTACTAAAAAAATGTAATAATTTTTAATGGTGGTCAAGAAAAAAAAAAAAAAAATGTTTTTATATATATTTAATATATTAGACTGCGGTACCTGTGTTTGTCCACTAGAGGCCGCTGTGGAATGTTTTCTTGTCATGTGGACTAGCTTCTTCTCAGCAGAGCAAAGTCCAGGCAGATGGTGAGTTCTCTTATAGGAAACTGCTTCCTCTGCCATGTTGCAGTGTTTGTCCATCCCCCGGCCTGCGGCAAAGAGGGGCCCTGGCTCCTGTCCCTTGTTACCATATTTGAAATTAGCGCCGAAGGCGCACGTGCCTCTATATATAGAGGTGAGCCGGGAAAGGGGGCGGAGCCTGGGGGATGACGCTCTGTGCGCGCCGCAGCGCTTCTGCGCATGTGCGGGCGTCCCAGCAGTTTTAAAAAAAAAAAAAACACAATATTGTAGTGAGCTGGCTATGAAGTACAGAGACAGAGCTGGCAACATTTAAAGGCATACAGCAAGCGGTTGATACAGGCATCCCCTAGAAAGGCACATTAGTAGACACCAACTGTGATATAGCAGCAATTGTGCTAGACTATTCTCAGTAAAAGTGGTGTATTACGGCTGGAATACCTCAGCTTTAGGCTTAGGAATATGCCGTCCAGAAGCTCCGGAACTGAATCTTCCAGGAAGCGAAGGGGGTCTCATCGGGCTCTGAGGATCTTGGGCATACTTCTGCTGCACCAGTCTCCCCTGAAGTTCAGAGGTAAGTGACCGTAGAGACCCCGCAGGGGTACTTGGTACTGTGGCTGTCCTCAGTCACCTGCTCCTGTGTATGTAACAGAGGAGGTTTTTTTCCTCAGCTCTGGGAGGATTAGAGAGAGATTGTCAACATTTATCGCGGCCTCCCTGTCAGGGAAAGCACGCCCGATCTCCGTCTCCTCCTTCAGAGTGCCTGTTAGCAGAGCAACAGTCCCATACAGGGATCGACCTGCCTGAAGGGGATCAGGATGAGGTTGATTCTGTTATAGAGGAATCAACAGTGGGGGAACCTTTTCTCAGCATCTCAAGCTGAAAGATTATGGGTTCAGTCTCTGACTAACATGGTCCGATCAGCATTTAAAAATGCACCTTGCGGAACCATCAACCACTACTGTATCCTCGTTGGGGTCGCTAGAAGCCCCCAGACTGTCTGTTCTTTTCCACTTCACCCTTTACTGAAAGGGCTCATTTACCAGGATTGGGAATGTCCTGAGAAAATATTTATTCCCCCAAGAGATTTCCGGTGGTCTATCCCATGGAGGATAAGTTCATCAAAAAAAAAAAAAAAAATGGAAGGTCCCTACAGTGGACGCAGCCATCTCTTGTATGTATAAATCACTGACATGTCCAGTGGATAATGTCCAAATGTTCAAGAACCCAATAAATAAAAGATTGGAGTCCTTATGAAAATCTGCTTGGTGATACAACCAGCAGTAGCAGCTATTGGGGTCTGCTAAGCAGTGAAGGATCAGTTGAAACAGGTCTTGAGGGACTTGACAGATCAGCAGGCTTTGCCCTAGCTGATCTACCTAGAGCCTTAGGCTTTGCGGTTGACGCCATAGAGGATTCAGTCCATCAGGCCTCCCGCCTTACGCTGTCTATAGTACATACGCGTAGGCTCCTATGGCTCAAAAACTGGTCTGCTGAAGCTCCCTGTAAAGAATGGCTGGTTAGCGTCCCATTTCATGGTGAACGCTTATTCAGGGAAAACCTGGACAAATATATCCAGAAAATTTCCAGCGGTAAAAATACGCTCTTGCCGGTTAAAAGCAGAGTTAGAGGTCCCTCTTTAAGAGGCCTGCTTCTCCAGTCCCTGGGGCATCGGCTGTGTAACAGTTCCGACGGCCTCCTCGGTCAAATCCCGGGGGTAAAAAACAGGGACAGTAGCAGGGTAATGAGAAACCCTGGGTCAGGCGAGGTACAAAACCTCCCCCAAAGTTAAATTCATTGAAGCCCCCACTCAGTCGGGTGGGGGGAGGACTCCAGTTGTTCGCAAGAGACCTGGCGGGACACGATCAAGACAGATAGGTGCTCTCCGCAGTAGGTTTGGGATACAGTTTGGAGTTAAAAGACTCTCCTCCTTCCCATTTTTGAGGTCAAACGTGCCAAGGGATCCCCGGAAGAGAGAGTCCCTCCTGTTGGCACTAGAACAACTATTGCTCCAAGGAGTAATTATGGAGGTTCCCCTGGAAGAATGAGGGTTCGGGTTTTACTCAAACCTCTTTACAGTCCCGAAGCAAACGCGGACGGGAGGCCCATATTAATTCTAAAAGGGCCATACAAATTCCTGTATATCAGGTCTTTCCGATGGAGTCGATCCGATCGGTGGCCACTGCCCTACAAGGGGAGGATTGGTTAGCCACGATCGACATCAAAGATGCTTATTTGCACATTCCCATCTTTCCAGTCCACCAAAAATTTCTACGCTTTGCAGTAGAAGGGCGCCATTTTCAGTTCAGAGCCTTACCCTTCGGTTTGGCCACAGCACCACGAGTGTTTACAAAAATTCTGGCCCTTTATTGGCCAATCTAAGAACACAAGGTGTAATGATAATGGCATATCTGGATGACTTGTTGCTGATAGACCACTCAGTGAAAAAACTAGACGTGGTCGTTCACAAGACAATCAAGTATCTGGAATCTCACGGTTGGATTATCAACCGAGACAAGTCAGCCCTAAAAACCAGTCAAAAGTCTGGAATACTTGGGGCTAAGGTTGGATTCAGGCCAGAGAAAAATATTCTTGCCTCGAGGAAAGGTGTTGTCTTTGAAAGATTTGATCCACTTAGTGGGTACAAAAAAAGACAGCCGTCCATACGCCTGTATATGAGGCTGCTGGGAAAAATGGTGGCATCATTCGAAGCAGTACCCTACGGTCAATTCCATTCAAGGAATTTGCAAGGGGCCATACTGTCAGCCTGGAACAAAAAAATTCAGGCCTAGACTTACAATGTCCTTGTCCCCTTCCGTTCGCAAGAGCCTCCGTTGGTGGTTGGTTTCCCAGAATCTGGAAAAAAGGAAATCCTTCAGTCCGATTTCTTGGGAGGTGGTCACTACAGATGCCAGCCTTATAGGCTGGGGAGCAGTACTGGAGCAATAGTCTCTCCAGGGCAGATGGTCGGATGCAGAAAAGGCCCTGCCCATCAATCTCTTAGAGATACGAGCAGCCCGGTATGCCCTAGTAGCATGGACATCCAAACTCCAAGGGTCCCCTGTCAGAATTCAATCAGACAATGCCACAGCAGTGGCATATATCAATCATCAGGGGGGCACCAGGAGTCGTGCAGCCCAGAGGGAAGTAAATTACATCCTGAAATGGGCAGAAAAAATATGTCCCAGCCATATCTGCGGTATTCATTCCAGGAGTGGAGAAGTGGAAGGCGGACTTTCTAAGTCGCCAGCAATTAGGCCCAGAGGAAGGGTCCCTTCACCTCAAGGTTTTCTGGACAATATGTCAGCGGTGGGGAACATCGGATGTAGATCTTCTAGCATCCAGATTCAACGCAAAGGGGGACAGGTTTGTCTCTCGGACAAGGGATCCCCTAGCTTGCGGCTCGGATGCCCTAGTGTTCCCTTGGGATCAGTTCAAGCTGATATATGCATTCACACCGCCACAATGGTTACCTCGATTACTCCGCAGAATCAGGGTAGAAAAGAAACCAATGATTCTGGTGGCTCCAGCGTGGCCCCGAAGAGCGTGGTACGTGGAGATTGTAAAATGTCAGTGGGGAGTCCTTGGACTCTCCCACATCGTCCGGACCTGCTTTCGCAAGGACCGATATACCACCCTTCCTTACCAGCCCTAGGTTTGACGGCCTGGCTATTGAAGCCCACATTCTAAAAAAGAGAGGGCTCTCTAATTCTGTGGTATCTACCATGATCAATGCCAGGAAGCCGGTATCCAGGCAGATCTACTATAGAATCTGGAAGGCGTACATCGCCTGGTGTGAAGCCAAGAAATGGCATCCACGTAAGTACGTAATAGGTAGGAGTCTGGACTCCCTACAATGGGCTGTAGATAGGAAGCTTGCCTTGAGTACTATCAAGGGTCAGATTTCGGCCTTGTCAATATTTTTTCAAAGGCCCTTGGCTTCGCATTCACTAGTCAAAGCCTTTATACAAGGAGTGATGCGTATTAGTCCTCCGGTTAATATTCCCATATGTCCATGGGATCTAAACTTGGTTCTGTCGGTTCTACAGAAACAACCATTTGAACCATTACAGCATATTTCCTTGGTGCTTCTCACCAGGAAATTGATTTTTCTAGTAGCCATTTGTTCGGCTAAAAGAGTATCGGAATTAGCAGCTATGTCCTGTAAGGAGCCATATCTGGTTATCCATAAGGACAGAGTAGTGTTACGTCCTCATCCAGCCTTTCTTCCTAAGGTGGTATCGAGGTTTCATTTGAACCAAGATGTGGTTCTTCCTTCTTTTTTCCCCAAACCTACTTCGGTAGAGGAAAAGTTATTGCATTCTTTGGATGTAGTAAGAGCAGTTAAAGCTTATCTAAAAGCCACTGCTCAGATTCGCAGAACGGATACTTTGTTTATTCTGCCGGAAGGCCCCAGAAGGGGTCAGGCAGCGTCAAAATCTACTTTAGCCAAGTGGATTCGACAGGTCATAATACAAGCATATGGCTTGAGAAATAGACCGCCTCCGTTCAAAGTTAGGGCGCACTCCACGAGAGCAGTTGGAACTTCATGGGCAGTGCATCACCAGGCCTCCCTGGCTCAAATCTGTAAGGCCGCAACATGGTCTTCAGTACACACGTTTACTAGGTTCTACCAGGTGGACGTTAGAAGTCAGGAGGATGTCGCCTTTGGGCGCAGTGTGTTGCAGGCCGCAAAAGATCCTCATGTCTGATAGCGCTCAGCTTATATATGGTGTATCCCCCCCCTCATTTGGCATTGCTTTAGGACATCCCATTAGTAATGACTATGTCGCTCTGTGTCCCGTGATGTACGAAAAAGAAAATAGGATTTTTATAACAGCTTACCTGTAAAATCCTTTTCTTGGAGTACATCACGGGACACAGAGCTCCCACCCCTCTTTGGGGACACTTATTGCTTTGCTACAAAACTGAGGTGCTCCCGGATGGGAGGGGCTTATATAGGGGAGGGTACTTCCGGTTTTGGAAGTTGCCAGTGCCAGCACCTGACGGTATCTATATAACCCATTAGTAATGACTATGTCGCTCTGTGTCCCGTGATGTACTCCAAGAAAAGGATTTTACAGGTAAGCTGTTATAAAAATCCTATTATTAATACCTTGTCATCCAGTCCCTGTTGGCTCTTCTCAACCTTTATCTCTCTGCTTCGTCGCCCACCCCCTCTACCCACTAACTCACTCACTGCCCAAGAGATTGCTAATCACTTCAAAGACAAGATTGATGCAATTCGTGAGGACACCTCCACTGTGCGTACATCCTTCCCACCCAACATACCTTGCCTAACAGCACATTCATCACTCCCCTCTTTTGAATTGGCTACTACTGAAGATGTTACAAAATGTATCTCAGATTCCCACCTAACCAATTGTCCCTTGGATCCTGTTCCCTCACAACTACTACGGTCAACCTCTTCTTCTATCCTATGCTCCATCACTCGCATCTTCAATCTCTCCCTCTCTAGTGGCACCTTCCCCTCCCCTCTAAAACATGCGCAGATCACTCCCATAATTAAAACGCCCTCACTGGACCCCACCAACCTGAACAATCTAAGACCCATCTCATTGCTCCCATTCACCTCTAAACTTCTAGAACGCTTAGACCCCTTTCACATTGGAGCGTTTTGCAGGCGCTATAGCGTTAAAAATAGCGCCTGCAAAACACCCTTAAACAGCTGCACCATTCATTCCAGTGTGAAAGCCCGAGGGCTTTCACACTGGAGCGGTTGCGCTAGCAGGACAGAAAAAAAAATCCTGCTAGCTGCATCTTTGGAGCGGTGAAGGAGCGGTGTGTTTACCGCTCCTCCACCGCTCCTGTCCATTGAAATCAATAAGACAGCGTGGCTTTACTGCTGGCAATGGGCGGGTTTAACCCTTTCTCGGGCGCTAGCGGGGGTTAAAAGCGCCCCACTAGTGGCCGAAATGCGCCGCAAATCCGCCCATAGCGTCGGTGGTAAAAATAGCGGAGTTTTACCGCCGACGCTATGGGCAGCTCAGTGTGAAAGGGGTCTTAGTCTATAACCATCTTGGCTCCTACCTCAGTGAAAATAACCTTCTTGACCCCTTACAGTCTGGTTTTCGCTCACAGTACTCCACGGAAACTGCCTTACTAAAACTCACTAACGATTTACTAACTGCTAAAACCTACAGCCAGTACTCCATACTCCTACTACTTGACCTCTCTGCAGCCTTTGATACTGTTGACCACCCGCTCCTTCTCAATAAACTCCATTCCTTGGCCTCCAAGATTCTGTTCTATCCTGGTTCTCTGCCTATCTTTCACAGCGCTCCTTCATTCTTACCTACAGCTCTGTCTCCTCCTCTCCATTGCCCCTTTCTGTGGGGGTCCCCAAGGTTCTGTTCTTGGACCCCTTCTCTTCTCCATCTAAACCTCCTCCCTTGGTCACTGGATAACCGCCCATGGCTTCGAATAACACCTATATGCAGATGACGCCCAAATCTATCTGTCTACTCCTCACCTCACTTCTTCTGTCTCCTCTCGCATTACTAACTTACTAACTGACATATCAGCATTGATGTCGCACCACTTCCTTAAACAAAATCTCTTTACAACTGAGCTATTAATATTCCGCCCCCCCCCCCCCCAGCCCGTGCACCCCTCCATGACTTTTCCATCAAAATCAACAATGCAACCATCAGACCCTCCCCTCATGCCAGGGTACTAGGTGTAATCCTAGACTCTGACTTGTCATTTCAGACTCAAGTCCAATCGTTGTCAAAAGTTTGTAGAATTCACCCGTAACATTTCGAAAATTCGCCCCTTTTTAACAAATGAAACCACCAAGCTCCTCATTCACTCCCTTGTTATCTCTCGCCTTGACTATTGCAACTCCCTTCTCATTGGCCTGCCTCTCCATAGGTTATTCCCTCTTCAGTCTATCATGAATGCTGCTGCCAGACTTATCCACCTTACCAACCGCTCAGTGTCTGCCAACCCTCTCCTCCAATCCCTAAACTGGCTCCCGATCACCCAGCGAATTAAATTCAAAATACTAACCACAACATACAAAGCCATTCATAACTCTGCCCGAGCTACATCTCCAATCTTGTCTCCAAATATCACCCAAGCCGTCCTCTCCACTCTTCTCAAGACCTCCTACTCTCAAGCTCTCTCGTCTCCTCCTCCCATGCTCGTCTCCAGGATTTCTCCAGAGCCTCTCCCATCCTCTGGAACTCGCTACCTCAACCTGTCCGGCTATCCCCTACTCTTGCTACCTTCAGGCGATCCCTGAAAACTCATCTCTTCAGGGAAGCCTATCATGTCTCCAACTAATCTTTTACCACTTCCATCAGCTCATTCCCCACAGTTACAACCCTTTGTACCACCTGCCCCACCCTATTAGATTGTAAGCTCTTCTGAGCAGGGCTCTCTTAATCCTCTTGTATTTTATTGTATTATAACTGTATTGTCTCCCTTTTATATTGTAATGCGCTGCGTAAACTGTTGGCGCTATATAAATCCTGTATAATAATAATAATAATATTTGTCCTGTTCACTATTACAACTGAGAGCAGTACCAGGCCAGGGTCATCCAGCACCCAGGGCAAGGATGCAGAATTGTGCCTCCCCCACTATCAATATAGTACCTTATTAAAACCCCTTGAAATTTTCCACATTTTGTCATGTTACAACTAAAAATGTAAATGTGTTTTTTTGGGATTTTATGTGAAAGACCAACACAAAGTGGCACATAATTGTGAAGTTGAAGGATAATGATAAATGGTTTTCAATTTTTTTTACAAATAAATATCTGAAAAGAGTAATGTGCATTTGTATTCAGCCCTCCTAAGTCAATACTTTGTAGAACCACCTTTCGCTACAATTAAAGCTGCAAGTCTTTTTGGGGATGTCTCTACCAGCTTTGCACATCTAGAGAGTGACATTTTTGCCCATTCTTCATTGCAAAATAGCTTAAACTCTGTCAGATTGGATGGAGAGCGTCTGTAAACAGCAATTTTTAAGTCTTGCCACAGATTCTCAATTGGATTTAGGTCTGGACTTTGATTGGGCCATTCTAACACATGAATATGTTTTGATCTAAACCATTCCATTTTAGTTCTGGCTGTATGTTTAGGGTCGTTGTCCTGCTGGAAGGTGAACCTCTGCCCCAGTCTCAAGTCTTTTGCAGACATTAACAGGTTTTCTTCTAAGATTGCCCTGTATTTGGCTCCATCAATCTTCCCGTCAACACTGACCAGCTTCCCTGTCCCTTCTGAAGACAAGCATCCCCACAACATGATGCTGCCACCACCATGTTTCACGGTGGGGATGGTGTGTTCAGAGTGATGTGCAGTGTTAGTTTTCCGCCACACATAGCGTTTTGCTTTTAGGCCAAAAAGTTAAATTTTGCTCTTACCTGACCAGGGCACCTTCTTCCACATGTTTGCTGTGTCCCCAACATGGCTTCTTACAAACTGCAAACAGGACTTTTTATGGCTTGTTTCTTTCAACTATAGCTTTCTTCTTGCCACTCTTCCCATAAAAGCCAGATTTGTGGAATGCATGACTAATAGTTGTCCTGTGGACAGATTCTCCTACCTGAGCTGTGGATCTCTGCAGCTCCTCCAGAGTTATCATGATCCTCTTGGCTGCTTCCCTGATTAATGCTCTCCTTGCCCAGCCTGTCAGTTTAGGTGGTCGGCCATGTCTTGGTAAGTTTGCAGTTGTGCCATACTCTTTCCATTTACGGTTGATGGATTAAACAGTACTCCGTGAGATGTTCAAAGCTTGGGATATTTTTTTATAACCTAACCCTGCTTTAAACTTCTCCACAACTTTATCCCTGACCTGTCTGGTGTGTTCCTTGGATTTCATGATGCTGTTTGTTCACTACGGTTCTCTAAGAAACCTCTGAGGGCTTCACAGAACAGCTGTATTTATACTGAGATTCAATTACACACAGGTGGACTTTATTTACTAATTAGGTGACTTCAATTGGTTCCACTAGATTTTAGTTAGGGGTATCAGAGTAAAGGGGCTGAATACAAATGCACACCACTCCTTTCAGGTATTTATTTGTAAAAATAATTGAAAACCATTTATCATTTTCCTTCCACTTCACAATTATGTGCCACTTTGTGTTGGTCTATTGCATAAAATCCCAATAAAATACATTTACGTTTTTGCTTATAACATGACAAAATGTGGAAAATTTCAGGGTGTATGAATACTTTTTCCCGGCCCTGACTGAGAGTGAAACGGAAAGAAAATCCCAAGTTTGGTGTTGTCACCAGAAAAGGAATAGAGGGAAAGACTTCCAATGAGGATTGCTGCTCCTGGTCGAATAGGCAGCATTTACAACCTTCGGGAAGACTCTACTGATCGTTGCTGTTGGTCACCCCCAGACTGCTGCTATTCAGCCACATGACTGTAACCTAATATGGCATGGTCTTATCAGTTTATATAAGTGTAAGCACTGCAGCTCATATTTTCCCTCTAGATGATTTGGTTCAGTGTTAGCCATAGGAAGATAATGCACTCTTTCTGCGTAGTTTGTATATTTCTAGCTAGAAAAGCTTCACTATCTGTTTGGTGTTTTATTCTCATGTTTAGATCTTCCTGGGAGTTTCTCCCTCATAAAACCTCGTGCCTGCAGGCGGATGTATACTGCAAACCATCAAAACATTGCAAATACTAGGAAGAAAAATGTGTGCCTTGTGGCTATGTGAGTAGTTAAGTATTCAGTGCAATGATAATAAATGACTGTTCTTAAAAAGAGGAATTCACTGAAACAGCCAACTGAATAAAAATTATTTGGTACACATTGGGGCTGATTTACTAAAACTGGAGCGTGCAAAATTTGGTGCAGCTCTGCACAGAAACCAATCAGCTTCCGGGTTTTATTGTCAAATCTTAATTTAACGAGGTGAAGCAATAAGCTGATTGGCTACAATGCACAGCTGTACCAGATTCTAAATGCTCTTGTTTTAGTAAATCTGCCCCAATGTTAGTATGTTAGTGGGTGTTTACATTCTGTGCCTATAGGAATGTCTGAGTTTATTATTATTATTATTTTCAGTATAGCCGTCAAATTTTTTTGAGAAGACGAGGCATAGATACTGCCGAGTGCCGACAGATATTAATAAAGAGGATATGCAAAAACTCCTGACTTTTCTCTAAGGTGCTTATTGTAAGGTGTCTAAGGTGTTTCTGTTATAAGCCTGCTAGTAAATACAGTTGTGCTAAAAAGTTTGCACACCCTGGCAGAAATCGTGACATTTTGACATTGATATTGAAAATATGACTAATCGTGCCAAAAAACTGTCTTTTATTTAAGGATAGTGATCATATGAAGCCATTTATTATCACATAATTGTTTGGCTCCTTCTTAACCACTTCCCTACCGCCCATAGTCATACGACGTCCACAGATGGGATCTCCCATCCTGGGTGGACGTCATATGACATCCTCGGCTTTGTAGGGGGATATCTGAATGATGCCTGCAGCTAGAGGCATCATTCAGATATCCTTTTCTTGGGCCGGCGATTCTGCGCACCATAAGAACGATCATAGCGGCGGTGTCATGACGTCACGCCCGGGTCCTCATATGTAAACAAAGCCGCCATTGCGGCTAGTAAGTATGAGATCAGTGAAAAAAAAATCACGATCTCATGCTTTCCAGCCTGGAGGAGAGATGTGGGGTCTTATTGACCCCGCATCCCTCAATAAAGAGGACCTGTCACACACATTACTATTACAAGGGATGTTTACATTCCTTGTAATAGGAATAAAAGTGATCAAAAAAAAAAAAAAAAGTAAAATAAGTGTAAAAAATAAATAAAATAAGTAAAATAAAAAAATAAATAATAAAAAAATAAAAATTAAAACGCCCCTTACCCCGGTAGCTTGCGATCAGAAGCGAACGCACACGTAAGTCCCGCTCACATATGTAAACGCCGTTTAAACCACATATGTGAGGTATCGCCGCGTGCGTTAAAGCGCTTGCAACAATTCTAGCACTAGACCTCCTCTGTAACTCTAACCTGGTAACCTGTAAAAAAAATTAAAGCGTCGCCTATGGAGATTTTTAAGTACCGAAGTTTGGCGCCATTCCATAAGTGTGCGCAATTTTAAAGCGTGACATGTTAGGTATTTATTTACTCGGCGTAACATCATCTTTCATATTTTCCCAAAAAATTGGGCTAACTTTACTGTTTTGTTATTTTTTAATTCATGAAACCATTTTTTTCCCAAAAAAAGGCGTTTGAAAAATTATTGCGCAAATACCGTGCAAGAAAAAAAGTTGCAATTACCGTCATTTTATTCCCTATGGTGTCTGCTAAAAAAACATATATAATGTTTGGGGGTTCTGAGTAATTTTCTAGCAAAAGAATGATGATTTGTACATGTAGGAGAGAAGTGCTAGAATAGGCCCGGTATTGATGTGGTAAAAAAAGCCCGGTGTTGAAGTGGTTAAATCATAACGATAAGAGAAATCACCCAAATGGCCCTAATCAAAAGTTCCATCCCCTGGAATGTTTGGCCTTGGTACAGACACACAAGGTGACACACACAATTTTAAATAGCAATTAAAGGTTAATTTCCCCCATCTGTGGCTTTTTAAATTGCAATTAGTGTCTGTGTATAAATAGTCAGTGAGTTTGTTAGCTCTCATGTGGATGCACTAAGCAGGCTAGATACTGAGTCATAAAGAGCAGAAAAAAACTGTCAAAAGACCTGTGTAACAAGGTAATAGAACTTTACAAAAATGGAAAAGGATATAAAAAGATACCCAAAGCCTTGAAAATTCCATTCAGTACTGTTCAATCACTTCTTAATAAGTGGAAAATTCAGGAATCTCTTGATACCAAGCCATGGTCAAGTAGATCAAGAACATTAGCAGCCACAATGGCCAGAAGAATTGTTTGGAAAACAAAGAAAAACCCACAGGTGACGTCAGGAGAAATACAGGCTGCTCTGGAAAAAGACGGTGTGGTTGTTTCAAGGAGCACAATACGACAATACTTGAACAAACATGAGCTGCATGGTCAAGTGCCAATGTGACATTGCAAACTTTCTAGGAAGTACTGTATGTTATTTTATTAAAAACAAAACTAAAAAGGTACACAAACATAAGAGCATATGTGCATTAAAGTCCACACTACCAGTACTATGGGCAGCCGCTTTGACATCACTGCTATTCTCTGCACGACATATGTTTAGTTCAATGGAATAGTGAAAATAAACTCTGCACCAATAAAAAATTAGTTATGAAATAGTATTATAAAAAAAATATATAAGAAATGCTGCTCCCGTTAAAGAGTGATAGACTCCTAATGACATAAAACGTGCGATAGGGGGCGCTAATGCTGTGATACAAATACAATAAAAAACTCATTGATAATCACACCATAGACAAAATAATAATAAATCACAAGGAATATAACAAATAAATGTCCATCTGTGGAAAAAATATTAGTAGTTGATATAAAAAATGTGAATTGATAAGTCCCAACAATTGTGATATAATTCAAAGTTCATAGGTATCCCGAAAGGGAATCTTTCGTCTGTGATAATAACTTCCAAAAATATATTACATGATCCTTCGCCAAACAGTTAGGAAAAGACACCCAAAGTGGATGGATATGTAATCTGCTTACCAGAAAGATTTGACTTCTTTAATTAAAAAGAGAGTCTAACAGCGCTTTGGCAGGATAGTGCCTGCTCACATGGAATAAGACTGGAGATGTATAGGAACCTTCCTCCTCATAAATAGATGCAGGATATGTGAAAGGAACGGTAGACATCCATGCCATAATACCGTTTATTTGAACTAAAATATAAAAATATAGGCAAATGGCTCCTTACATTTAAAAGTGCCTATTCCCGGAACTGGGGCTGCTGGCTTGTCACAACGAGTGGTGTGTCCTCCATGGATGGCGTGCGTTCCACCGACCGTATACGACAACCAGAGGGACCGTAAGTGGCGTGGAGTAGCCTGACCAGGTACCGCCTCGACGTACGTTTCGTGATTACGTCTTCAGGAAGCGTACCTGGTCACTAATGGTAACGATTTTTAAAGTCTAAGAGTCTGATTACTTGATGGGAGATTGATGTGTACGCAGCCACAGTGCCGGTTTACATATCAGCCAATCTAGACTACATTTAATTAATGCAAACGACACAAGGCAATGAATACCCTAAAATAATATAAGTTAAAAAAATATAAATTAAATTGAAATGTGGATAGTTATACTAATATAAAAAAAGGGGCATAACTAGCCCAATAAAAAAGAGTGCACAAATAGAGCCACCAATGGCCCCTACGTGGCAGCAGAGGCGGCTCTAGGCTTTGTGAGGCCTTATGCAAAACTTAGGCACAAGGCCCCCTCACACCCATAATAAGAAAAATAATTCAAGTGATAAAAATTAACTGCATAAGAAGGATACAGTACAGGTGGAGGGCAAGTGGGCACAGTACAGGGGGCAGGAGTGTACATTAAAGGAGAGAGGAGGGCACAGTACAGGGTGTAGAAGGGTACAGTACAGGGGGAGCAGGAGGGCACAACATGGGGGAGGGTAAGTGGGCACAGTACAGGGGGCAGGAGGGTACAGTAAAGGAGGGCACAGGGGGAGGGGGGACAGAACAGGGGGAAGGAGGGTACAGTACAGAGGAGAGTAGGAGGGCACAGGGGGGAGGATAAGCGGGTACAGAACAGGGGGCAGGAGGGTACAGTACAGGGGGAGCACGAGGGAAAAGCACAGGGGGAGGGTAAGTGGGCACAGCACAGGGGGCAGGAGGGTACATTAAAGGAGAGAGGAGGGCACAGTACAGGGTGTAGAAGGGTACAGTACAGGGGGAGCAGGAGTGCACAGCATGAGGGGAGTGTAAGTGGGCACAGTATAGGGGGCAGTAAAGGAGTAAAGGAGGGCACAGGGGGGAGGGGGCACAGAACAGGGGGAAGGAGGATACAGTACAGAGGAGAGCAGGAGGGCACAGGGGGGAGGATAAGTGGGTACAGAACAGGGGGAAGGAGGGTACAGTACAGGGGGAGCAGGAGGGAAAAGCACAGGGGGAGGGTAAGTGGGCACAGCACAGGGGGCAGAAGGGTAAGTAAATGAGGGAGCAGGAGGGCACAGCACGGGGGGTAAGTGGGCACAGTACAGGGGACATGAGGGTACAGTAAAGGAGGGAGCAGGAGGGCACAGCATGGGGGGTAAGTGGGCACAGTACAGGGGACTGGAGGGTACAGTAAAGGAGGGTGCAGGAGGGCACAGCACAAGGGGAGGGTAAGTGGGCACAGTGCAGGGGGCAGGAGGGCAGAGCACGGGGGTAAGTGGGCATAGTACAGGGGGCAGGAGGGTACAGTACAGGGGGAGTAGGAGGGTACAGCACAGGGGGAGGGTAAGTGGGCACAGTAGAGGGGGCAGGAGGGTACAGTAAAGCAGGAAGCAGGAGGGCACAGGGAGAGTAAGTTGGCACAGTACCAGGGCAGGAGGGTACAGTACAGGAGGAGGGTAAGTGGGCACAATATCGGGGCAGGAAGGTACAGTATGGGTAGAGAATAAGTGGGCACAGTACCGGGGCAGGAGGGTACAGCACATGGGGAGGGTAAGTGGGCACAGTACAGGGGGAGCAGGAGGACACAGCACAGGGGGGAGGGTAAGTGGGCACAGTACAGGGGGCAGCAGGGTACAGTAAAAGAAGGGAGCAGGAGAGCACAGCACAGGGGAGGATAAGTGGGCACAGTACAGGGGGAGCAGGAGGGCACAGCACAAGGGGGAGGGTAGGTGGGCACAGTACAGGGGGAGCAGGAGGGCACCGCACAGGGGGAGGGTAAGTGTGCACAGTACAAGGGGCAGCAGGGTACAGTAAAAGAAGGGAGCAGGAGGGCACAGTACAGGGGGAGCAGGAGGGCATAGCACAGGGGGAGGGTAAGTGGGGTACAGTAAAAGAAGGGAGCAGGAGGGCACAGCACAGGGGATGATAAGTGGGCACAGTACAGGGGGAGCAGAAGGAAAGAAGAATGTCCCTTACATTAGAGTACCCCCCAGAGACCCCCATTAGCTCACAGTCCCCCAATATCAGTGATGTCACCCGGTGACCACACCCCCTTATGACGTCGCACTCCCGGGGCATGATGGGACTGCAACGTCATAAGGGGGTGGGGTCACCGGGTGACATCACTCTGTGACCACGCCCCATGCCTATATAAATCATTGCGCACCGCGCACACGGCATTACAGCGGGAGAGATCATCATGTCAACATTTCAAGAAGAGAAGAGGGAAGAAGACGTCGAAGAAGACCGGGCCACCGCTAGCAAAAGAGCTGGCAGAAGATAACGGAGGAGCCCGGCAGAAGACAGAAAGCAACGGAGAGCGGGAGGAGAACCGGAGAGCGCGAAGAAGGCACCGGAGAGCGGGAGAAGAGGCCCGAGAGTCAGAAGAGACCCCCTAAGTTGGAAGGAGACCCCCGGAGCTGCCTAATAAATTACTTTAAAAACCTGTCTAGTGTGTTTTTTTATTGACAACTTTTTTCCCCACAGGTAAATGGGTAGGGGTATGATTTACCCCATAATCATTCACATAGGGTGGGGGGGCCGGGATCCGAGGGCCCACTTATTAAAGGGGGCTCTCGGATTCCGATAAGCCCCCCGCCCGCAGACCCCGACAACCAACGGCCAGGGTTGTCGGGAAGAGGCCCTTGTCCTCATCAACATGGGGACAGGGTGCTTTGGGGTGGGGGGGCGTAAGGCGCCCCCCCTGCCCCAAAGCACCCACCCCCCCATGTTGAGGGCATGCGGCTTGGTACGGTTCAGGAGGGGGGCGCTCGCTCATCCCCACCCCCTTTCCTGACTGGCCGGGCTGCGTGCTCTGATAAGGGTCTGGTATGGATTTTGGGGGCGTTTTTTCGGCGTAGGGGGTTCCCCTTAAAATCCATACCAGACCGAAGGGCCTGGTATGCTCTTGGAGCATGCCCGTTTTTTATTTAAAATTTGGCGTGGAGTTCCCCCTCAAGATCACCAGAGCACAAGTCGCATGCCAAAGTCGTTGCATGTAATACGGCGTTCCGACTTTGATCCGACTTCAATGATATTCAATGGGCTGAAGTCGGATCAAAGTCGGACCAAAGTAGTACAAGGAGCATTTTCAAAGTCGGACCGACTTGTGTCGGACCAGTTAAGACGGCTTCCATAGGGAAACATTGATTTTCACACGTCATGCGACATGATCTCCCAATGTCGGAGCGTTTGTCGCACCAGTGTGAACCAGGCCTTAAGGTGTTTGGATGGAGGATCAATGGAGACACCCATGCACTAGCAAATTTAGATGGACTTGACTAACAAAGTAAAAAAAAAACTCCTGCTAACATTTTAACCACTTCGGCCCCGGAAGATTTGGCTGCTCAATGACCGGGCCATTGTTTACGATACGGCACTGCGTCGCTTTAACTGACAATTGCGCGGTCGTGCGATGTTGTACCCAAACAAATTTTTTGTTACCACAAACAGAGCTTTCTTTTGGTGGTATTTGATCACCACTGCGGTTTTTATTTTTTGCGCTATTCACAAAAAAAGAGCGACAATTTAAAAAAAAACACAATATCTTTTACTTTTTGCTATAGTAAATATCCCAATTTTTTTGAAGAAAATTTTTTTTTCTTCAGTTTAGGCAGATATGTATTCTTCTACATATTTTTGGTAAAAAAAAAAAATGCAATAAGCGTATACTGATTGGCTTGCGCCAAAAGTTATAGCGTCTACAAACTATAGGAAAGATTTATGGCATTTATATGTTTTTATTATTTATTTATTTTTTACTATTAATGGCGGTGATCTGCGATTTTTAGCGGTGGACAGGTCGGACATTTTTTACACATTTTTGGGACCATGGACATTTACAGAGCGATCAGTGCTATAAATATGCATTGATTACTATGTACATGTTACTGGCAGGGAAGGGGTTAACACTAGGGGGCGATCAAGGGGTTAACTGTGTTCCCTGTTGTGTGTTCTAACTGTGGGGGGGGGGGGGGGATGGGACTAACTAGGAGAGATAACAGATCGCTGTTTCTCCTTTGTAGAAACACACAATCTGTCTTCTCTCCTCTGACAGCACAGGGATTTGTGTGTTTACACACACAAACCCCGTGCTGCCGCTCGTGCACGCGATCGCACGTGGCCAGCGGATTCCCCGCTGTGCAGCCTCCGGTGGCTCTCGCGTGCCCTCTGGTGGCTCTCCTGGGCAAAGCCGTATATGTACAAGATTTAGCTCCCAGGAGAGCCATTCTGCTGCAGTATATCTGCGTGAGCCGGTCAAGACCAAGTTAACCAGTTCAGGACCAGTTTTCTTGTTCTCTTTGTGATTTTACAAAATGAAAGATTTTACAAAAATAAACAAAAACTGACCATTGTAAGCACCCCTGTCAGTGATAAATGGTTTGTTTCAATCCTCTAACTGCCACCTCTACCAGACAGCTTAGTCTATAAAAGAAAGTTGAAAAATAACAGATCACCAGGTGAAAATAAAGGAAAAAACTCTTAAAAAAAAAAACAAATACAGCCACCACATCTAAGAATTGATACCACTTTAACCATAAATGAAATAACTCAAGGGGGTTGAGTCACAAAGGGCAAATCGACTGTGCACTTTGCAAGGAATTTACCCCAGAGCTTAGTACACGAGTGGAAGCTCTGCTGACTTTTATCATCCAATCATGTGCAAGCAAAAATGCTGTTTTATTTTATTTTATTTTATTTGCATATAATTGGGTATTCTTTGCAAAGTGAAGCTTCACCTCATTTACTAAGTCCTGGGGCAAATGCCCTTGCGGAGTGCAGTGTCTATTTGCCTTTAGTAAATCAACCCCAATGAATATGTGAACTACGGCAGCACAATACCTGCCCTATGATCAGCACAGGAAAACCTTGACACCTAGGTGCAGCCCGCTATAAAGCTGTTCTTTGTGTGTTCCCCCCTAGGGAGCGCCTGTCTTCAGGAAAACGTAATGAGTATAACACGGGCGAGAACATTCTGCAGGGTGTGAGCATTTAGAGGGATGCTAAATATAGAACAAAGACTTGTATCAGGAAACTGCCTATATAAAGTATTTACTTAATGTACGGCATGTGAGAAGAGATGTTTAACTAGTACTTTATTTAATTAGAACATCAAAAATAACATGACCGGCTGTACAATCACGTACTGAGACTTGGAGAACTATGCCCATCTACTTGAAGAAGAACTGATAGCTTATATTGCCATATACAGTCATGCTCAAAAGTTTGCATACAACAGCGGAAATTGTGACATTTTGTCAATAATATTGAAATATGACTGATCTTATATCCATGTGAGAGCTAACAAACTCATTGACTATTTATACACAGACAATAATTGTGATTAAAAAAAGCCACAAATGTGGGAAATTAAAATGTAATTGCCATTTTAACCTGTGTGTGCCACCTTCTGTGTCTGTACCAAGGCCAAACATTCCAGGGTATGTAAACTTTTTACCAGGGCCATTTGGGTGATTTCTGTTATCATTATAAATTAAAAGGATCCAAAAAACTATGTGATAATAAATGGCTTCATGTGATTGCCATCCTTAAATAAAAGACAGTTTTTTGGCACGATTAGTCACATTTTCAATATTAATGACAAAATTTCACAATTTCTGCCAGGGTATGCAAACTTTTGAGAACAACTGTAACTTAAAGCAATGTACTACTAGTATTGCTAAACTAAAATTCTCTCTGGATACTAGACACAATAATGTGCTAGATCACGTGTCAAACACAAGGCCCATGGGCCGAATCTGGCCTGCCAGGCCATTTCATGTGGCCCTCACACTTTTTTCACACTGTCCGTAGCACATCCCTCGGCCTCAACCCCTGCAGTCTGTATGTAGTGCATTCCTCAACTCTGCTCTCTGCACACATTGCACCCCTGAACTCTGCATCTGTATGCAGCACACTCCTGAACACTCCACTCTGTCTATTGCACACCCCTGAATCCTGCACTTGGTACATAGTGCACCCATGAACTCTGCACTCTGTATGTAGCACACTCCTGAACTCTGCACTCTGTACATAGCACACCTCTGAATCCTGCACTTGGTACATAGTGCACCCTTAAACTCTGCACTCTGTATGTAGCACACTCCTAAACTCTGCACTCTGTACATAGCACACCCCTGAATCCTGCACTTGGTACATAGTGCACCCCTGAACTCTGCACTCTGTTCATAGCACACTCCTGAACTCTGCACTCTGTACATAGCACACCTCTGAATCCTGCACTTGGTACATAGTGCACCCCTGAACTCTGCACTCTGCACATAGGTATTTATTGCCACCTTAATATCCTCCCACTGGTAGTGCAATTTCCGCACACCCACCGCTCAATGCAGTTGGATGCGTGTGGGTGTGGTTGAGTTTCCGCTCCTATTTTGAGGGAAAAAAAGCCCTGGATAAAATTGTAGTCTTACAAATCAATTGGCCCTTTGAGGGCAACCATAATGCTGCTGCGGCCCTCAATGAAATTGAGTTTAAAACCCCTGTGCTAGACTTATGTAGCGACCTCACCTCTCACTCCCTTCTTCTCTGTCAATGTCAATGGCTCTCGTCTAGGGGACCAGGGAGGAGAGTGTGACGCACCACCAACTCACGTCCTCCAGTGTGTAGAGGTGTGAGCTATAACCAATTACCTTCCGGCTTGTGCCCCTGTCCAGAGCCAAAACTTCCTTTGAGAATGATCTTTAACTCCCAGAAAGCCAAGTTCCACACCATTGAAAGTCCAACACTTATTTATTCTTGTAGAGCAATAAATAGTCCTTTGAGAGCAGACTAGTTAGACAACGAGTAGACAAGGTGGTGAGGAAGGTCCAGGCACAAACATGAACTTATTACTCTCCTGTTTCGGTATGCGCAAACAGGCTTGGCGCACGGTCGCCGCCACCGACCGTGAGGGTGGCCGCTGCCACCGACCGGGTGAAATAGAATTTGAGGTCTCTGTCACCGACCTGGGTTTCAGTTGGGTCGCTGCCACCGACCATGAGAACGTGGACTACCTTCTTGAGATGCGGCCCCTGTAAGGGGAGTCATCTATCTGGACGGTCACCAGAGGCCTCCGCCGTCACTAGCCAATGCTGCGCTGGATCTCCGGGAAGGTCACCTCTCTGGTCCCCCTCGCCCGAGATTCGGGTGTCCAATACTGGAGGACACCCTAGGAATCCTCCATCCCTTGCGGGACCCAGTCGAAGGTACTGGGCCCCAGGCCTCCAGCGAGTACCTCACCCCAGACCTAAGGTGTCTGGGGTGGAAACACAGCTCCGCCTCCGGGCCGAGGGCGCCCGGAGACCACCAGCACGCACACCCAGGCTGAAGGTGCCTGGGCGTGGACCCCGAGCGGAAGATGTCCACCCCTTTTATCCCCTCTCCCAGCATGCACAGCAGGTTCCCCGCCCCGCTGTACTACTGCTGCGAGAGGACAAAAAGTGTGCAGACGTTCAACCCCGGCCTATGGCGACAGCGCCACCCACAGGCCACAGGGAACTGGACACCCTTGTATCCTCCACTGGCATAAATTGGTCCATGAACCCTGACAATTGCTGCATCTGAGCCTGTTACCACTCAGATGCCTCCCCTAAATGTAACCACCCGCTACACTTAACATAAACATAATTCTGCCTTGTTGGGCATGAGAACAACAAGCACACTGCCACCTCCCCAATGTGACTGTGCTCAATGTCTGAGCAACCTAATGCCAGAAGTGGGCATGCTTACAGATGTAAATACTGACTACTACTGAAAAAAGTCTGCTTATGCAAAGGAATCTTTCAAGAGCCAGAATTGGACTGTCGTGGGAGGAAACTTTACAGATAGCATACAAAACATCAGGGTACGTAGCAAGGGGTTATCAAAGTTTATTAGGGCTATTATTTTTTATCAGTCCCACAAAGCAGGGATCAAGGTCTCCAGGGGTCCCACATGCCCCCTTGCATATTTCTTTATTTCACAACACTCACAATCCCTGTTTAACTGGGGAGAAGTGTGCAGAGAGGCCCAGTGATAACATATATTTTGTCTGTCCTCCATGCTGATCCTTCAGGACTGTGGGTGGCTTCCACATACACTTTACAACATTGCCCAGTCCAGTTTTTAGACTTTAACCTTAAATCTATGAGCACTTTCATTCTAAAAAATCTACAGACTGTTCTGCAAAAACAAGGCCATAAGGACATAATAGGACATATTAGAAGGGTTTGCTGAAAAGAGAACCTGGAGCAATAATCTTTCTATAGAATAGCCAACACATTGAAAAATTATAGAATTATCATTTTCTTTCTTCTAATCTGTAAATTCATTTTTCTGTGTTTAAGCCCTGGTTCACACTGGTGCGATTTGACATGCGATTTGACATGTCAAATCGCATGTCAAATCGGCGAAATATGCCGCAAATTGCGGGCAATGACACCGTCCTAATCTGTGCGACGCCGCATCTGTGGCGCTGCAACGATTTCAAAAAGTAGTTTCTGTACTACTTTTTGCGATTTCAGCTGCGATTTACATTGACATCTGTGTCAGATGTCTCTGTAATCGAGCTGAAATCGGGACTGATAGGCAGGAGTGAAATCGTGCGAGTTCAGCTGAACTCGCACGGCTTCACTCCCGCAGCCCCAGTGTGAACCTGGGCTTAATATTGTATCCCTAAACAGGCTCTAAAGATTTTACATGACCTACGAATGGGTTTTGGAAAACCCAGCTGTGAGTTTCCTACAGATCCATTAGCCCAGGTTCACACTGGGCTGCAGGAATAAAGCCGTGCGAGTTGAGCTGAACTCGCACAATTTCACTCCCGCATGGCAGTCCCGATTTCGAATGTGATTTTAGAGACATCTGTGCAGGTTTTTGAAATCGGTGCGGTGCAATTGCCGGAAAATGCCACCGTTTTGACGTGTCAAATTGCATGTCATATCGTACCAATGTGAACCAGGGCTCAAAGTTGAGCTGAAGCTACCATGATCTTTAGGCCCCCACATGTTATAGATCTACACAGTGGAAAAGATCATACACTATTCCCTGGGAAAAGGAAATTGTTCTTCAAAAGGTTGGTAGCAAGGTTTTGAAGGGAGAAATATTGTACAATTGGTCACATTTCAGCTGTTTGAGATTGGAAGTTGAGGAAATCTTTGCAATGGGACAACAGAATTTTAAAGCCCCTCTCATTTTTGGATGGTTAAGAAAATAGTTTTAGCATACACTGAAGCCTCGTACACACGACCGAGTTTCTCGTCCAAAACCAGCAAGAAAAGTGCCGCAAGAGTTTTTTTGTCTAGAAAAACGTTTGTGTGTATGGTTTTACGACGAGAAAATTGCCGTGAATCTCGACGAGAAAATAGAGAACCTGCTCTCTATTTTCTCGTCAGGATTCCAGATTTCCTCGTCATGTTTCTCGTCGGCCTGTTTTGTGACGAGAAAATGGTTCGTGTGTATGCTTTTACGACTCTTCCAAAAGCGTGCATGCTCACAAGCAACTATGAGACGGGAGCGCATCTTCTGGTAAAACAAGCCTTCGTAATGGAGATAGCACATTCGTCACGCTCCAAATTTTTGCATCGTTTAAATGTTGTGCATTGAAATCTTCGTTAGAATGTGACATTAATCCAAACGAATGAACTTCTTTTGCCGCTGATATTCACACAGAGTTATGACTATGTTTTTTTAACCTTTTTCTTGTTGCTCTTAAGAAGATTTATGTGTATTATATCGTGCAAGTTTTTAGGAATATTAAAAAATTAGATATTTTTCTAACTGATGTTAATTGTAATTTCGCAATGTTTTGGTAGTGATCTCCCATAGAATCTTTTAATATATATTATTTAAATTTTACACCCTTTTTTGGGAAATACGATTTAGTTTTTTTTTTGGGGGGGTTGTTATCTGTCCCTTTTTTTGTCAGTCAAATGTATCTGCTTACTCCAAAGCTAGATTTTACCTTTTTACAAATACACATAGTCAAGTATGAACTTAAAGAAAAATAACATTTATTCATGTTTGAACTAAAATAAAGAGAAGGCAGCGCTGGAGAAGCTGCTGCCATTTGTGCATCCCAGGGACCCCAGAGCACACAGCAACCCTGTGTGGACACTAAAATTGGGAGCTTGAGAAGGCCAACATTTCTGAACACAATCTGATGCTGGCCTCCCAGAGGTCAGGAACAGCAGCAGGTGATATATATGTCCCAAGTGTGTGGTACTACAACAGGCTGCCTTCTGTCCGACCACAATGAAGCAAGGCCATCACTTCCTCGTCTTCCTGGCAACCTTCCCTGCAACCTTTCCTGAAGCCTTCCCTGCAGCCTTCCTTCTTTGTGTGGCTGGAGGCTGGGCCACTGGAGAGGTACTCCTGTCAGGAGGAGGAGGAGGTGGAGGAGAAGGGGGTGGCGCAGAAGAACAAGGTGGAGGTGGAGGAGAAGGGGGTGGGGCGGAAGAACAAGGTGGAGGTGGAGGAGAAGGGGGTGGGGCAGAAGAAGAATGTGGAGGTGGAGGAGGAGGTTGAGGTTGGGACAGTTGTGCCACCTCACAAATGGCGGTATTGGGGGTAATTTTTTCCATCACCCCCTTGTTGAGCAAGGTGATGAGCAGGGGCTCGCATAGGAGGCGTTGCTCCATGCTCATCACCTTGAACTTTGCCTCCACTAGGCCGGCAATGGCCTCTTCAGGGGATGTGGGCTCTTTGAGGGTGGCATGGGCCTCTTTAATAAGGGCCATTGCTGCCTCACTGGTGGTCCTGTCCCTCCTGCCTCTTTTGGGAAGCCGGATGGGAGGCACCTGGGATCTGGTGCTTCTCCTTTGCCCTGCCCCCTCCTGGCTGCCACTGGGCCCTGCCACCTCCTGGCTGCCACTGGGCCCTGCCACCTCCTGGCTGCCACTGGGCCCTGCCACCTCCTGGCTGCCACTGGGCCCTTCCTCCTCCTGGCTGCCACTGGGCCCTGCCTCCTCCTGGCTGCCACTGGGCCCTTCCTCCTCCTGCCTGACAGTTTCCAGACCCTCCTCCTGGCTGATTTCATCCTGTGTATGAAAAAGGGACATAGTTTAATATGTTGGTTTAATCTTTGCATCAAACTTTATAAACATGATTGAAGCAATTAGAATGTAAATCCAGAAATCATTTTTTCTAATTTACACCTACATCAGATTGACTATTTAGCACCCAATTAAGTGCAGACTAATGTCTAGAGATCTTGATTTCACTTGTGGAACCCAAAATATTGTATGTTTCTCATCTTGACATATTTGTCAAACATTAATTTTATCCCAATACATTTTCATTTAATACTATACCTGGCTCCAGATGGCTAAATCAGGATCATCCAGGATGGCTGCCTCCTCTTGCTCCAGAGAAGGCTCAGGTTGGCTGCAGGGAAGTCTGGGGGGAAGAGTGGAGAGTGATGGCCTTGCCTCAATGTGGTCATCCAGGAAGGACATCCTGCTGTAGTACCACAAATTCGGGACATACACATCATCTGCTGCTGCTCCTGACCTCTGAGAAGCCAGGACCTTAGAGCGTTCAGTCCTGTAGGTGCCTCTCAAGCTCCCAATTTTAGTGTCCACTTGTTTTGCTGTGGCTGTGGGCACCTTGGTCTGCACAAATGGGAGCAGCTTCTCCAGCGCTGCTTTTCTCACCCCTCTTTTTTTATGGATGGGGTTTTTCGTCTCCCACAGAGCGGGCAGCTCCCTTACCCGGTCAATAAATTCCGCCAGGAACTCTTTGTCGCTAATAAAGACATTCATATTGTATCTGCAAGTTTAAGAAATAATATATAACTAATGTGAGGCAAACAGTCTAACCTCCTTAACATCGTAGTCACCATATATATCCTACAACATTCTCAAAACAGTATAGGCCAACAATTTGTCCAAGTCACAAAATCACATACCTTTGTTCGCACGTCCGTCACTTGAACTCCTCTCTCCGCACACCGAACGTACTATAGTCACATGTGTGTTTGCTATATACACACGACGCATGCGTCAAAATACGAACACGTCGCTCCGCACACGTAGCCCGCCCATGACGTTCTAACTAACATCTTTTCCCCGCCCCTTCTCTTTCGGCGCGCAGACAGATATGGCGGAGTTACAGCAGGTGTCTGATAATTTCACAACTAACGAGGAGGAGACAAGCCCGGAGACCGAGGAAACGTCACGATCAAGGAGGAGATTCAAGGCATCTAATATGTCTTTTGCGGAGATGGCGGAGATGGTGGACATCTTGCTCAAGTCTGATTATGACGCAAAGCATGGGCCGTATAGCAAACCAAATAGAAGGAAGGCCAAAATCCTCACTAAAGTCGTGAAGAGTCTGAAGACGAATTTCGGGGTGAAACGCTCAAATGAGCAGCTCAGAAAGAGGTGGTCAGACCTCAAACTGAGGGAGCCAGAGCAGTTAAGGAGCATTAAGAGAATGCTCGCAAAAAGTAAGTAAAATGTACACTTTTATGCTATTAATCCTTTTCTAAACTGACATGTTGCTGGTTTAGTTTTTTTTTCTTATTGGACTCCCTTCCAAAATGTTATATTTTGAACTTGGTTGGGCACAGTAATCGTTCGTTACGTTACAGACACTTCGTTCAGCCACTATCCGCTGTTTTGGCTTATTTTACAGCCACAAAAGTAATTAGACATCTGTCATTTTTTGGGAAATTTGGGGCACAAAGTTTTAGGCTAGATGATGTGTTTGTAAAGAGAATGAAATGCAAACTTTTATCAGTGTAAAGGAGACGACACTCAGCAGCTGCTTCCACATCTGTACTTTGGAGCACTATAGTGTGGGCCACCTGACCCGCCTTTTTTGGGTGTCCCACACAGGTGCATCAGAGAATTTTTGTGTTGCCTACATGTCTAAAAAATGACAGACAAAGGTGAATACTAAACATATTCTTGGTCAGAAATAATGCATTCATCTTCAACTTCCGCCCAAACACACACTTGTACCCCACTTCCAAGCAATTTAGCCTGTTTTTTTTTTTACATAGAGAATTTCTGTGTGATGACTCTACCTTTTGTTTGATTCTCATAGGGGAGAGAAGACTGGGAGGAGGACACTCCAGGGAGCACAAGAACCCCACAGCTTCACAACAACCCCAAACTCCCAAAGACCCACAAACGAAGGATGTAGAGGAAGTTGAGGTGGAGGAAGGAAAGTGCAGGAAGGAGAGGTGGATGACGTTGTGGAACTGGTCACCACAACAGGTCAGTATCTGTCACCACAGCTTCAGGTAAGAGAGGTAGGCCTGCAGAGTTATAATACCTTTTTATTTTGTTTTTAGGGGATGTGAATGTTGGGGTGAAGGATAGTACAGGTTTCTCTGCTGACAGTGCCCTCCGCCTCATCCAGCAAGTGATGGAATGTAGCACGGAACTGGACAAAATTAAAGAAAGAATACATGTGATGGATCAAACATTTAAAGACATTCTCAATGTTTTGGGGAGAATTCAATAAGGCATCCCAACCCCCTTTTGTTCATGTTTATTCTTCAACTTTAAAAAAAAAAATTGACAATCAAACCAGCCAAAAATTGAATCTGAACACAGTGTGTCAACATGTGCTATCTGCCATCAGGGGATATCCATGTACGTCTTTTGGGGGTGCAACCCCTTCCTCGTATCTAAAGTAGGTGAACTGAGGAAGGGGTTGCACCCCCAAAACACGTCCATTGATCACCCCTGATGACAGATAGCACATGTTGACAATAGGGATCAGGAGTCTAAAATCCCTATAGGAAAATAATCCCAATTGTGTGCATATTCAATTTTTGGCTGGGCAAGGGGTGGCAGGACCCCATATTAGGACGGGCACATAGAGACATATAGTTTGTGTAAGTGAATGTCTCAGATTGCTCTGAGGTATCCAATTTTGTAATTTTTGGAATGCAACTGTTGTTTTTGTATTTTCCTAAGAAAACAATTGCCGGTTTGTGGCCAGGCAAACAAAAAATGTAAAAAAAAAAAAAAAAGGTGTGTGAATTTGCACATAGTAAAAGATTTGAACACAAACAATGTGTAGCTTCTTTTTCTAATATGCTCTAACCTTATTTGGTAAATTTTTTAAGGTTACATAGTGAAATGGTTGGTATTTACTAAAGGAAAATACACTTGGCACTACAAATGCACTAAGTCAAACTAGGAGACAGGAAACCAACAAAAGTTAGAATTTTAAACAAGATTTTTATTTGGATCGTTAGACAGGAATCTTTAGACATAGCCTGGCATAGGAATTGCCCCCCTACCCGTGAAATAGTCCATGTATTTGTCCCGAACCTCACGGGCATTTTGGGGGGGCAAGCCAGCACGGGCAGATTCCAGGCCCGGCAGGGGATTATCAGGGGAAAGTCCAGCCTCAGGCAAAACTGAGGCCATATATGAATTAGATTTGCGGCAAAGATAATTGTGTAGCACACAGCAGCATAACACTACATAGTTTATTTTGTAGTCCGCCAAGTGGATGGGAGTCCTAAAAAGGCGGAACCGGCTGGCCATTATGCCAAAGGCATTTTCAACGACTCTTCGGCCCCTGGCCAGCCGGTAATTGAACACCCTCTTCTCTGGGGTTAGGGTCCTCTGAGGAAATGGCCTCATAAGATGTGGTCCGAGCCCGAAGGCTTCATCAGCCAAAAAAACAAAGGGGAGTCCTTCAATATTCCCTGCATCCGGTGGCAATGCAAGGTCGTCACTCTGGAGACGGAGGGCAAACACCGTCTGGATGAAGGATCCCCCATCGGACATCCGGCCATTCTTCCCTACATCAACATAGAGGAATTCATACTGTGCTGACACCACCGCCATCAGCACAATGCTATGAAAACCCTTGTAATTGAAGTAGTAGGACCCAGAACGGGGTGGCGGCACGATGCGGACGTGCTTCCCGTCTATAGCACCACCGCAGTTGGGGAAGTCCCACCGCGTGGCAAACTCCGATGCCACAGTCTGCCATTCCTGTGGCGTGAAAGGAAGCTGTGGAGTCAAACAAGATGAAAAAATATTAGAATACACAAATCAAACATTACAAGTATATTCTAAGAAAATACATTAGAGGCCAACATCAAGCAAAGTCTACGTTTATTAAGGTGTTTTAAATAAGTATAATGGAAGGCTCATGTATCATATTTATCACCCCCTATGATGGTCCATTAATAAATTATAATGGGGAGGGGGGGGTAGATGTGTTTGGCCACAGGATAGCATTGCAGTGGCGGTGCGTCCAGAGTGGGCGCTGGAGCACTGCCCCCTCTCTCCTGTGCCCGTCACTCAGAACAATACATAGGTTCATGTCTTGCATTAACCTATGTATTGTCTATGCCGCCTACTATTCAGGTGGATGGCCCCCTGTTAAGCGACCGACATATGAAGAACTGCGGCATTTATGGGCTTAAAATTGCATATCAGAAACAGGAAGGAAAATTGTCTTGCACATTACAGCCTGAGGGATGTAATTGGCTGCAGAAAAGTTAAATAGGGGACGCAGGGGGGGGGCATTCCTTGGGTAAACACTGACAGGCTGCTCTGCCAATCATGTTCACCAAGTCTGTTTAATGGTAACATGATTGGCTGATGCAACATCAAGGGAAGGAGAAGACATCAAGGACAGAAGAAGGATGGCGCTGACCACAAGAAGGTAAGTGCAGGGCTGGGGGGGAACTGGCTGCATTGGAGGGGACAAAATGGCTGCATTAGAGGGAACAAAATGGCTGCATTGGAGGGGACAAAATAGCTGCATTAGAGGGAACAAAATGGCTGCATTGGAGGGGACAAAATGGCTGCATTAGAGGGAACAAAATGGCTGCATTGGAGGGGACAAAATGGCTGCATTAGAGGGAACAAAATGGCTGCATTGGAGGGAACAAATGGGGGCGTTTAATAGGCACCAGAGCAAAAAAGGAGGAAGTTTATTTCCTAAATTGGGGTTTGAACCCCCAAACATTTGGAGCAACAGGCGCCCCTGCTGGAAAGGTTAGTGAAGGAAAATATGCATGGAGGAGAAAAAAGGGACAATCTAAAGCTTCAAGCATGCATGAGGACAAAGGGGACATTCTCAGCATATTACAATCATGGTAATTAGGGAAGGATGAAAGAAATACAATACATTAGCATACATGTAATACATAAAATGTGATGTTAATGGAGAAAACTTACCCTAATATAGTCCTCCTGCAGGACTTGGATAATGGCAGAACAGGTGTCTGGGATTATGAGGCCCAGAGCCTGGGGGGAGATGCCTGTCGTGAACTTCAAGTCCTGAAGACTTCTCCCTGTCGCCAGGTAACGTAACGTGGCGATGAGCCTCTGCTCAGCACTGATGGCTTCCCGCATAACGGTGTCCTTCCTGGTAATATAGGGGGACACCAAAGCCAACAGTTCCTGAAAAACGGGGTCAGACATCCGCAGAAAATTCCTGTAGTCCTCAGGATTATTCTCGACGATCTCCCGCAGCAGAGGCATATGGCAGAATTGGTCCCGCTGGAGCAACCAATTCTTGGTCCATGAACTCCTCCTCACACCATTCATGGACTGGTCTTGGTCCAAAACAAGCAGACCAACACCAAGCGCATGCACAGCACGAACTCGACGACGAGAACATCCAGGCGACATGGCTAGGAAACGGTCGTCTTATCAGAACGTACAGAACAGAACGCACTTTAGAACAGCAAGGCCTATGAATAACGAACTGAAAAACAGAAACGAACAGGCAAGAACGCACTGTAAAACAGATACGACCTGCCTAGACACCCTGAAAGTCAAGATACGAACCCACAAGCGAAAACTGAACCGCAGAAAACCATCTGAAAAGTACGAAGACTGAAAAGCGCGAATCGTCTCTTCCCAAACTTTTACTTCACACGCGTAAACACGAGATCAGCAAAAGCAGCCCAAGGGGTGGCGCCAAGAAAAAAGATCTTCCCCTTTATAGTGCCGTCGTACGTGCTGGACGTGACCGCGGATAGTGATGAGCCGAACACCCCCGGGTTCGGTTCGCACCAGAACCCGCGAACGGACCGAAAGTTCGCACGAACTTTAGAACCCTATTAAATACAATGGATGCGAACGTTCGGATTCTAAAGTGCTAATTATAACGACTATTATCCATGTTATTGTCCTAAACAGAGTTTGGGAACCCGGGTTCTGCACCAGGGGACATGTATCAATGCAAAAAGAAGTTTTAAAAACGGACATTTTCCGGGAGTAGTCATTTTAATGATGCATAAAGTGAAAAAAAAAGCCAAATATTCCTTTAAATATTGTACCTGGGGGGTGTCTAAAGTATGCCTGTGAAGTGCCACGTGTTTCCCGTGTTTAGAACTGTCCCTGCACAAAATTACATTTCCAAAAGAAAAAAAAGCCATTTAAAACTGCTTGCGGCTTTAAAGGAGCACTAAAGCTTTTTTTTTTTTTTGCTTAAAAATAACAAACATGTTATACTTACCTCCACTGTGCAGCTCGTTTTGCACACAGTGGCCCCGATCCTGGTCTTCTGGGGTCCCTCGGCGGCTGTCTTGGCTCCTCCCCGCAAGGACTCCACACCTTAATGCGAGTGAGCTCGCATGGTGTGGAGTGATTGCGGGCGCGCTCCCGTGATACAGCGGCGGCCATAGCCGCCGACTGTATCACTCGGCCCCGCCCCCCGGCGTGCCGCGTCATTGGATGTGATTGACAGCAGCGCCAGCCAAAGGCTGCGCTGCTTTCAATCTATCCAGTGTAGCCAATCGGCGGCCAGGCAGAAAAACGAAGAGGATGACGGGGACGAGCATGGGACTTTCGAGGGGCCAGGTAAGAAAAACGGGGTCTCAGGGGGGGGGCGGTATTGTCGAATGTTTTTTCACCTAATGCATAGGAGGCATTAAGGTGAAAAAACATGTAACTTTACTACTCCTTTAATGTAATGTCTGGTCCCGGTAATATGGATGAAAATCTTTAAGAAAAATGGCATAGCTACCCCATCACACACCCCCCCCCTACCCCAGCCCATCACCAGCCCCTTTGGGTCTTGTATGGATATTAAGGGGAACCCCGCACACAAAATAAAAAAGGCCCTATATACTCTGAACAGCCGTATACAGGCGGTGCATACAAGACAGGGACTGTAGGTTTGTTCTTATGTAGAATCTGTTTGTAATTTTGAACAGCTACATTGTTTAAGTGTAGCTCCAGCCCAAATACCTATTTTTAAGCTTTTTGGAAAACATAGGGAAGGGTTATCACCCCTGTAACATTTGTTTTGCTGTCTGTGCCCCTGTTCAGAACATTTCACCTCACTTTGCGTCCCAATGACAACTGTTTTTGAAATGTGGTGTTTTTATTGAAACAAGGATTGGTGATAAAGCATCAGTAGAGAGGAGACACCTTTCTCCCATATTAATTCTTACAGGAGAGAATTTTCCTTCCAAGGGGTAGATTTCCTCTCACTTCCTGTTGTCTTCTTCCGTTTGCAAGTAGTAGTCGTTTGTAAGTTGGATGTTTGAAAGTAGGGACCTGCCGTATATACTCTGCAGAAATTGGCCCCTTAGGTGTTGGTGTTGGCACAACACTGTAAGCACTCACAGTTACTCTTGGTGGGTGCTGGAACGCCCTGCTGTCAACTATTATATCAGGAATTGTAATAACATATAATTGTTGAACAGTGGTAGTAAAAATTGGGCCTTTGATGGTGGTGCTGGTGCCACAACACTGTAAGGCCTGACAGTTACTCTTGGTGGGCGCAGCAATGGGCCCTGCTGTGAATTATTAGATCAATAATTATAATTGCATGCCCCTGTTGAACAGGGGCTGAAAAATTGGGCCTTTGGTGGTGGTGGTGGTGGTGGTGTTGACACAACACTGTAAGGCCTGACAGTTACTCTTGGTGGGCGCAGCAATGGGCCCTGCTGTGAATTATTAGATCAATAATTATAATTGCATGCCCCTGTTGAACAGGGGCTGAAAAATTGGGCCTTAGGCACTGGTGGCACAACACTGCAACCCCTCACAGATACTGTACTTGGAGCACAGCAATGAGCCCTGTTGCAAAGTATTGCATCAAAAATTGTAATTACACGCCCCTGTTAAACAGGGGCTGAAAAATTGGTCCTTAGCCACTGGTGGCACAACACTGCAACCCCTCACAGATACTGTACTTGGAGCACAGCAATGAGCCCTGTTGCAAAGTATTGCATCAAAAATTGTAATTACACGCCCCTGTTAAACAGGGGCTGAAAAATTGGGCCTTAGCCACTGGTGGCACAACACTGCAACCCCTCACAGATACTGTACTTGGAGCACAGCAATGAGCCCTGTTGCAAAGTATTGCATCAAAAATTGTAATTACACGCCCCTGTTAAACAGGGGCTGAAAAATTGGGCCTTAGCCACTGGTGGCACAACACTGCAACCCCTCACAGATACTGTACTTGGAGCTCAGCAATGAGCCCTGTTGCAAAGTATTGCATCAAAAATTGTAATTACACGCCCCTGTTAAACAGGGGCTGAAAAATTGGGCCTTAGCCACTGGTGGCGGCACCCATAAACCAAAATGATCTTCCAAGCTATCATCATTAATCGGATCATTGAGGAGGAAGAGGAGGATAGCCAGTCAACATAACAGCACAGGCACTCAGCATCAGCATCAGTCTTGAAGGGATGTGACATTTTAAAATCAATTAGTCTGTTATATCAGCATCAGGTGTGTGGTAGCTGGTGGTGATCCAAGACTGGTTCATCTTGATGAAAGTCAGACGATCAACCGAGTCGGTGGACAGGCGCACCCTGTGATCCGTGACAAATCCTCCAGCAGCACTGAATGTGCGTTCTGAAAGAACGCTGGATGCAGGACAGGCCAGTAGCTCAATTGCATACTGTGCAAGCTCTGGCCAGTGATCCATCCTCAAGACCCAGTAAGCCAGAGGATTTTCGGTGGGGAAGGTGTCCAAGTCTGACCTTGCCCCTAGGTATTCCTGCACCATGTATATCAGACGCTGGCGATGGTTGCTGGAACCGATCATACTTTGGGGCTGCGGACTAAAGAATTGTCTGAACGCATCGGTCAGACGGCCACCTTCCCCACCGCTCCTTCTTTGACTGCCCGAAGCCTCAGCAACTCGTTGTCCAGGACCAGGAGTTTGTAACCTCCCAGTCTCTGGCAACGCGTTGCACAGACCTTTCTGCAAGGCCTCCCGGAGTTGTCTCATCCTCTGCTCCCTCTGCGACGGTAACATAAGGTCCGCAACCTTACCCTTGTACCGTGGATCAAGGAGAGTGGCCAGCCAGTAATGGTCCCTCTCCTTGATCCGAAGAATACGAGGATCCTTCCGCAGACTTTGCAGGATCAGGGAGGCCATGCAGCGTAGGTTAGCTGAGGCATTCAGTCCGGAGTCCTCTGGGTCACTAAGGACGACATGATGCGCAGCCACCTCCTCCCAGCCACGTACAAGTCCACTGGTTTCTTGGGACTGTAAATCATCCCTAAAAGACTGCTGCTGATGATGCTGAGTGCCAGCCTCCACCTCCATGCTGACACAATCCTCCTCCTCCTCCTCCTCCTCCTCCTCTTCCTGTGCGATGGGTGGGACAGAAGGAACACTGTCTGGGTAAAGGGGGCCTTGAGAGGCAAGGAAGTCCTCCTCTTCCTGCCTCTGTTCTGCCTCAAGTGCCCTGTCCATTATTCCACGCAGTGTGTGCTCCAACAGGTGGACAAGAGGTACAGTGTCACTGATGCATGCACTGTCACTGCTCACCATCCTCGTGGCCTCCTCAAATGGTGCCAGGACAGTGCATGCATCCCTGATCATGCCCCACTGGCGTGGTGAAAAAAATCCGAGCTCCCCTGACCCTGTCATGGTGCCGTAGTCGCACAGGTACTCATTGATGGCCCTCTGCTGCATGTGCAGCCGCTGCAGCATGGCCAACGTTGAGTTCCACCTGGTGGGCATGTCACATATAAGGCGGTTCTTGGGCAGGTTCAACTCCTTTTGCAGCTCAGCCAGGCGAGCACTGGCATTATAAGATCTGCGGAAATGCACACAGACTTTCCTGGCCTGCCTCAGGACATCCTGTAAGCCCGAGTACCTGCCCAAGAACCGCTGCACCACCAGGTTAAGGACGTGAGCCATACAGGGCACATGGGTCAGTTGTCCCTGTTCGAGGGCGGAGAGGAGGTTGGTGCCATTGTCGCAAACCACCATTCCTGGCTTAAGCTGGCGTGGCGTCAACCACCTCTCGGCCTGCCCCTGCAGAGCAGACAGGACCTCTGCCCCAGTGTGGCTCCTGTCCCCCAAACACACCAGCGCAAGCACGGCATGGCATATTTTTGCCTGCGTACTTGCGTAGCCCCTTGAACGCCTACGGAGCACCGCTGGTTCCGAGGACAAACCACAGGAAGAGGCCATGGAGGAAGAAGAAGAGGAGGGGGTGGAGGAGAGAGGTGTGTCACAACCAGTAGTAGCATTTTGGAGGCGTGGCGGTGGAACAACCTCCAACACTACTGCATCTTGTCCTGCATCCTTCCCAGCTGCCAAAAGAGTGACCCAATGGGCCGTGAAAGAAAGGTAACGTCCCTGTCCATGCCTGCTGGACCATGAGTCAGCGGTAATATGCACCTTACCGCTGACCGCCCTGTCCAGCGAGGCCAAGACATTGCCTTCCACATGCCTGTAGAGAGCCGGAATCGCCTTCCATGAGAAAAAGTGGCGTTTGGGAACCTGCCACTGAGGAACCGCACATTGCACAAACTCACGGAAGGGGGCCGAGTCTACCAACTGAAAAGGCAGCAGTTGAAGCGCTAGCAATTTAGCCAAGCTAGCATTCAACCGCTGGGCATGTGGATGGCTGGGAGTGAACTTCTTTCGACGGTCCAGCAGCTGGGGCAGGGAAATTTGCCTGCTAGAATCGGACGTCGGTGTACTGCTAGCAGAGTGGCCACAAGTACTTGGCTGTGACACACCTAATTCTACACCTTCATTCCTCTCAGTGGAGGTTTCAGAGAGGACTGATGGTATAGTGGGGTTGGAGATCCCAGCTGATGCGGTGCAAGGAGAGGTCCGCTTTGTTCTTTGGTGTGGGTCTTTAAGGTAGGCTTGCCAACGAGCTGCATGGCAGGTCAACATATGTCTGATCAAGCATGTGGTGCCCAAGCGGCTGATGTTTTGGCCACGCGATATATGCTTGAGACATATGTTGCAAACAGCAGCTGTGCGATCTGATGCACTCGCCTCAAAAAAGGCCCACACCAAAGAACTTTTTGAATGACGGGCAGAGGCAGCGCCCTGCACAGGCGGAGCTCTGCGGTGTGATTCCGTCGGTGTGCTGCCCATACGCTGGCCACCCAAGGGCATCCTGCCTCGTTGGAGATGTGCCTCCTCCTCATCCTCCTCCTTCTCCTCTCTCCTATTAGGCACCCACGTGGAGTCAGTGACCTCATCATCCCCTCCCTCCTCATCACTGGAGCCAATCTGGCAGTATGCTGCAGCTGCTGGAGCATGACTGCCAGATTGGTGTCCTTCTTGAGCATCCCCTCTCTCTGCTCTCACGCTACTGCCTTCCTCTAGCTGGGTATCATCATCAGATCCTTCGAAACGCTGGGCATCCTCCTGGAGCATGTACCCAACACTGTGCTTAAACAGTTCGGGGGACTCCTCAGGAGGAGGACATGGTGGGTCTAGGGAAGGAGTGACTAATGATGACATTGATACCAGAGAAGAGGACGCTTTGGCAGCTGCTTTGCCAGTACCCTGAGCCTGGGTGAGAGAGGATGAGGAGGATGAGGTGGGCTTGGTCATCCACTCTACCAAGTCTTCCGCATGATGTGGCTCAACATGTCCAGCTGCCGAAAAGAAGGACAAGCGTGTCCCATGGCCACATGCTGATGACAATGCACCGCGTCCACGACCAGCACTGTTGCCCCCAGACACAGAGCCTGCTTGCCCTCTTTTTTTGCCTCCTGACTGTCTGCCTCTCCTTGTTTGCCTTGCAGACATTTTAATGGATGGCCTGCAGGGAGATGGGAAAAACAGCAATAAGGGCTACCTTCAGGTGTATACTGTGCAGGAGGCTTAGCAACAAAGACACTGACACTGTCCCCTGCCTATCCTTCTCTGTCCCTAAACACAAGGATTTGCAATATGCTTCAGCAAGATTGGTTTAGCACAGAATAGCACACTGATAGTTTCCCTCACTGTCCTTCTCTGTCCCTACAAACAAGATTTAGCACAGAATAGCACACTGATAGTTTCCACGAGTGTCCTTCTCTGTCCCTAAACTCAAGGATTTCAAATATGGTTCAGCAAGATTGGTTTAGAACAGAATAGCACACTGACAGTTTCCCCGAGTGTCCTTCTCTGTCCCTAAACTCAAGGATTTCAAATATGGTTCAGCAAGATTGGTTTAGGACAGAATAGCACACTGACACTTTCCCTCACTGTCCTTCTCTGTCCCTACAAACAAGATTTAGCACAGAATAGCACACTGATAGTTTCCCCGAGTGTTCTTCTCTGTCCCTAAACTCAAGGATTTCAAATATGGTTCAGCAAGATTGGTTTAGGACAGAATAGCACACTGACACTTTCCCTCACTGTCCTTCTCTGTCCCTACAAACAAGATTTAGCACAGAATAGCACACTGATAGTTTCCCCGAGTGTCCTTCTCTGTCCCTAAACTCAAGGATTTCAAATATGGTTCAGCAAGATTGGTTTAGGACAGAATAGCACACTGACACTTTCCCTCACTGTCCTTCTCTGTCCCTACAAACAAGATTTAGCACAGAATAGCACACTGATAGTTTCCACGGGTGTCCTTCTCTGTCCCTAAACTCAAGGATTTCAAATATGGTTCAGCAAGATTGGTTTAGAACAGAATAGCACACTGACAGTTTCCCCGAGTGTCCTTCTCTGTCCCTAAACTCAAGGATTTCAAATATTGTTCAGCAAGATTGGTTTAGGACAGAATAGCACACTGACACTTTCCCTCACTGTCCTTCTCTGTCCCTACAAACAAGATTTAGCACAGAATAGCACACTGATAGTTTCCCCGAGTGTCCTTCTCTGTCCCTAAACTCAAGGATTTCAAATATGGTTCAGCAAGATTGGTTTAGGACAGAATAGCACACTGACACTTTCCCTCACTGTCCTTCTCTGTCCCTACAAACAAGATTTAGCACAGAATAGCACACTGATAGTTTCCCCGAGTGTCCTTCTCTGTCCCTAAACTCAAGGATTTCAAATATGGTTCAGCAAGATTGGTTTAGGACAGAATAGCACACTGACACTTTCCCTCACTGTCCTTCTCTGTCCCTACAAACAAGATTTAGCACAGAATAGCACACTGATAGTTTCCCTCACTGTCCTTCTCTGTCCCTACAAACAAGATTTAGCACAGAATAGCACACTGATAGTTTCCACGAGTGTCCTTCTCTGTCCCTAAACTCAAGGATTTCAAATACGGTTCAGCAAGATTGGTTTAGAACAGAATAGCACACTGACAGTTTCCCCGAGTGTCCTTCTCTGTCCCTAAACTCAAGGATTTCAAATACGGTTCAGCAAGATTGGTTTAGAACAGAATAGCACACTGACAGTTTCCCTCACTGTCCTTCTCTGTCCCTACAAACAAGGATTAGCACAGAATAGCACACTGACACTTTCCCTCACTGTCCTTCTCTGTCCCTACAAACAAGGTTTAGCACAGAATGACACACTGACACTCTCCCTACCTATCCTTCTCTGTCCCTAAACACAAGGAATCCAGGATTAGTAAAGGAAAAAAATGACACTGTCCCTGCCTATGCTTCTCTTTCCCTGCTCCGGAACACACTACACAAGGCCGCCGTGCTGGCGGCCTTTTATAGTGTGGGGCGTGTACTAAACCCCCTCAGCAATAATTGGCCACAGGCATCCTGCCTGTGGCCAATCATTGCTCTCCTCGCTGCCGGCGCTGTGATTGGCCAAGCATGCGGGGTCACAGTGCATGCTTGGCCAATCACAGCGCCTGGATGACACTGCGATGGCGTAGTGCATTGTGGGCCGTTCGCGTCACTCGAATTTGGCGCGAACGGCCCAAATCGTTCGATCTTCGTCGAACGATCGAACAGCCGATGTTCGAGTCGAACGTATGTTCGACTCGAACACGAAGCTCATCCCTAACCGCGGAGAACAACGAGGAAATTGGGAAATGTCAGTGTGTACGCATGGAAAGCTTGACGAGAAAATCGACAAGGTTAACAAGAATCTCGTCGAAAAAAACGACGTGTTTTTTACGACGAGAAACTCGGTCGTGTGTACGAGGCTTGAGGCTTTAATGAACTGTTCATAACCCTTGGCCCCTGAAATGTTGGTCATGGATATGCGTTTGATTCTGTTGACGATACCTCAGTTTGTCCTTTCCTCTTGTTTTTATCCATTAGACCCTGTGTATAAGGTACACAGAGTAATAGGTCAATTACATATTGAGAAATGAGCCTTTGTGTATTATAGGAGGCCATTCATTTCCCTGAAAAGCAAGTATAGGACTAATCTGTCATACAGAAAATGGTTTAATTTCCCCCCCGCCATACCAACAAATCAACCAGGAATTTTGTTCTAGTGAATTCCCCAACAAATAAGTACCTTTCACAGAACATAAAGTTTTGTGAACATTTGTAATTCTAGGCTTGGAACACTGAAAGTACAGGGCAGAGGTCAAATGCTGGAGCTGAGATGTATTCAGAACTGACACATGACAAGTCTAATTGGAAAGGGACACCTTCCTTATGCACAGCTATTTCATTCAATTTGTGTTTTCTGAATACAAACTGACATGTACTACATAGAAAAGTATTTTGTATGTTTTGGTTGATGGAAACCCCTAGAAAATGTAACCAATCATTTCTAAATATAACTAAATCTTTGATTTTTGTTTATGTTTTCCAGCGCACATTCTGTTCGTAGAGATTACAATAATTGTTTTACTTCTTTTTCTCCAGTTTTTCTCCAGTTTTTTAAAATAACTGAGATTTAATAAGCATTTAAATTTATAGATTACTTGGGAATAGTTTTCTGTAAAAATCTTGGCAAATATTTGCTGGAACAGCAGAGGTACAAAGGCTATTTAATAAAACCTCAGTCATTATTGACTGGCCTGAGATGCAGGGCCTCCATCAGGGGGGTACAGGCAGTACACCTGTAAGGGGCCCGGAGGTTCCCAGGGGCCCGGATGGCAACCCCCCTTTTTTATGTATTTTTTATTAAAAAAAAAAAAAAATTAAATTTTTATTTTTTATTTTTTTATATTTTTTTTGTAAGGGGCCCAGAGGTCCCCAGAGGCCCGGAGGTCCCCAGGGCCTCGGATGGCAACCCCCCCCTTTTTTATTTTTTTATAAATTAATTATTTTTACATTTTAGACTTCTATGTGTGCCAAGCAGACTGACTTTATAGTGCTTTTACATCATTTTTACATCACTTTTACATTTATTATCTCCTCTCCAGGGTCCAGCGATGGATGATCTCTCCTCTCCGGGGTCCAGGCTCCAACGATGATTTCCGGTGCAGGTGGAGGTCCCCGGGGCCCCGGATGGTAATCCCCTTTTTTTATGTTTTAAAAATATATATATATATATATATATAATTTATTTTTTATTAATTTTTATTTATTTTTTGTAAGGGGCCCAGAGGTCCCCAGAGGCCCGGAGGTCCCCAGGGCCCCGGATGGCAACCCCCCTTTTTTTTATTTATAAAAATATATATATATTTTTTTAATTATATTTTTTTTTGTAAGGGGCCCAGGGGTCCCCAGGGCCCATATGGCAACCTCCCTTTTTTTTGTTGTTCTTTTTTGTTCGTGGCACCCCCTGCTTCTCAATTCGCGGCTGCCCCCCCTGCCTCTCAATTCACGGCAGCAGCACCCCCCCCCCCCCCCGGTTCTCCTCTGCTCCAGGGGGCCCATGCCTGAAGCTGAGTAAGGGGCCACAAAATTCCTCCTGATGGCGGCCCTGCTGAGATTAATTGAAATTTGGCTGGTTCAGCAGGGACCGGGCGAATTTCCATCCATCTATTGCCATTCTCGCTCGACAGAAGTCATCTAATGATCAACTTTCATTGAATGGGATGTTAAAATATTTTTATTCGGTCAGCCGCTGGAGCACGGATCAATGTTTTAGCCAGGGCTAATTGACAGCTTAATGTGAACTGGGACTTTGGCTAGTTAATGCAAAATAACAGCTTCATTTTATAGCTGGGAGAACAAGAAGTACATACAGTAAAGCCTCGTACACACGGCCGAGAATCCCGTTGTAAAAAAGACGTTGGTTTTCTCGACAAGATTCTTGTCAAGCTTGATGGGATTCTTGTCAAGCTTTCCTTGCATACACACTGTCTATCCAAAATCTCGTCATTGTAAAGTGCGGTGACGTACAACAAGGGTTGCTTTTGCTGATCTCGTGTTACTGCGTGTTAGTAAAAGTTTGGTGAGAGACGATTCGCGCTTTTCAGTCTTCATGCTTTCATTTCGTTACAGCCTGACGAATGTGCTATCTCCATTACGAACGCTAGTTTTACCAGAAGGAGCGATCCCGTCTCATACTTTATTCTGAGCATGCGCGTTTTTTTTAAGACTCGGAAAAGCATACACACGACCGGTTTTCTCGTCGGGAAACAGGCCGACGAGAATCCCAACGAGAAAAACGAGAAATATTATCAGTCTATAATTTTAAAGGTAGGTTTATTTTAACAGTGAGAGACAGAACAACAAAAAAATATCCAGAAAAACGCATTTCAAAAAAGTTATAAATTGATTTGCATTTTAATGAGTGAAATACGTATTTAATCCCCTATCAATCATCAAGATTTCTGGCTCCCAGTTGTCTTCTTTACAGGTAACGAGCTGAGATTAGGAGCACTCTCTTAACCACTTAGCAACCACCTGCCGACAAATAACGTCGACAAGGTGGTTGCTTAACTCTGGGAGGACGTTATATAACGTCCTCCCAGAATCGCGCTCCCGCGCGCCCCCTGGGGCGCGCACACGGGAAACTCCGCGAATCGCTGATAGCGGCCGTTTACCACGTGATCGCTCCGTCAAATGACGGAGCAATCACTTGTAAACAGACCGGCGTCATTTGATGGCAGCAGCAGCACTGTGGGCTGGATCTGTGACAATTGCAGTCACAGATCCAGCTATCCATCCATCCCTGCTCAGCCATCCCTGGTGCAATACCCTGCCAATACTCTACAATACACCCTGCCAATACTCTGCAAAATACCCTGCCAATACTCTGCAAAATACCCTGCAATACCCTGGTGCAATACTCTGCAATACCCTGGTGCAATACTCTGCAATACCCTGCGCAATACTCTGCAATACCCTGGTGCAATACTCTGCAATACCCTGCGCAATACTCTGCAATACCCTGCGCAATACTCTGCAATACCCTGCGCAATACCCTGCAAAATACTCTGCAATACCCTGCGCAATACCCTGCGCAATACTCTGCAAAATACTCTGCAATACCCTGCGCAATACTCTGCAATACCCTGCGCAATACCCTGCAACCTGCGCAATACCCTGCAAAATACTCTGCAATACTCTGCAATACCCTGCACAATACTCTGCATCACCCTGCGCAATACTCTGCAAAATACTCTGCAATACCCTGCGCAATACTCTGCAATACCGTGCGCAATACTCTGCAATACCCTGCGCAATACTCTGCAATACCCTGCACAATACTCTGCAATACCCTGCACAATACACCCTGTGCAATACTCTGCAATACCCTGCGCAATACTCTGCAATACCCTGTGCAATACCCCCTGTGCAATACCCCATGCAATACCCTGCCATACTCCGCAATACCCTGCCATACTCCACAATGCCCTGCCATACTCCGCAATGCCCTGCCATACTCCGCAATGCCCGGCAATACTCTGCAATAACCACTTTCCGCCCGCCGGCCGTCATATGACGTCCTTGACTTTGTGCGGGGATATCTGAATGATGGGTGCAGCTACAGGCATCATTCAGATATCAGCTTTTTCAGCCTGCGATTCCCTACATCATAAGAACAATCATAGCGGCTGTTCTGCTGCTTGATCACTCTTACGGGAGGCGAGAGGGGATGTGTCCCACCCCCCCCCCCCCCGCCGCCCTCCGGTGCTTCTACCGACTCACCGCTACGATCAAAGCCAGGATTGTTGTTTTTTTTTTGTTTTTTTTTCAGGCTTCCCAGTCTAGAGGTGAGATGTGGGGTCTTATTGACCCCATATCTCACTGTAAAGAGGACCTGTCATGCCATATTCCTATTACAAGGGATGTTTACGTTCCTTGTAATAGGTATAAAAGTGATCAAAAAAAATTTGGGGGTGGAAAAACATGTCAAACTAAAATAAATAAAGTAAAATGAACAATAAAAAAATTTTTTTTTTTTTTAAAGTGCCCCTGTCCCCGTGAGCTCGCATACAGAAGCGAACGCATACGTAAGTCCCGCCCACATATGAAAACGGTTTTCAAACCACACATGTGAGGTATCGCCGCGAACGTTAGAGCGAGAGCAATAATTTTGTCCCTAGACCTCCTCTGTAACTCAAAACATGTAACCAGTAAAAATATTTAAAGCGTCGCCTATGGGGATTTTTAAGTAGCGAAGTTTGGCGCCATTCCACAAGCGTGTGCAATTTTAAAGGGTGACATGTTAGGTATCTATTTACTCGGCGTAACTTCATCTTTCACATTATGCAAAAACATTGGGCTAACTTTACTGTTTTTTTTTTTTTTAAGCACAAAACATTTTTTTTCCGTAAAAAACGCGTTAAAAAAATTGCTGCGCAAATATCGTGCGAGATAAAAAGTTGCAACAACCACCATTATATTCTCTAAGGTCTTTGCTAAAAAAAATATATAATGTTTTGGGGTTCTATGTAATTTTCTAGCAAACAAATGATGATTTTTACATGTAGGAGAGAAATGTCAGAATTGGCCTCGGTGCTCCAGAACGCCTGAAGGGGCTCCCTGCATGTTGGGCCTCTGTATGTGGCCACGCTGTGTAAAAGTCTCACACATGTGGTATCACCATACTCGGGAGTAATAGCAGAATGTGTTTTGGGGCGTAATTTGTGGTATGCATATGCTGTGTGTGAGAAATAACCTGCTAATATGACAATTTTGTGAAAAAAAAAAAAGAGAAAAAAAAAATCTTGATTTTGCAAAGAATTGTGGGAAAAAATGACAACTTCAAAAAACTCACAATGCCTCTTTCTGAATACCTTGGAATGTCTTCTTTCCAAAAAGGGGTCATTTGGGGGGTATTTGTACTTTTCTGGCATGTTAGGGTCTCAAGAAATGAGATCGGCCGTCAGTACTTCAGGTGTGATCAATTTTCAGATATTGGCACCATAGCTTGTGGACTCTATAACTTTCACAAAGACCAAATAATATCCACCAATTTGTACTTATTTTTACCAAAGATATGTAGCAGTATAAATTTTGGCCAAAATTTATGAAGAAAAAATAGTAATTTGCAAAATTTTATAACGGAAACGAAAAAAACCCCATTTTTTTTACAGAATTTTCAGTCTTTTTTCTCTTATAGCGCAAAAAATAAAAAACCCAACAGTGATTAAATACCACCAAAAGAAAGCTCTATTTGTGTGAAAAAAAGGACAAAAAATTCATATGGGTACAATGTTGTATGACTGAGTAATTGTCATTCAAAATGTGAGAGCACCGAAAGCTGAAAATTGGTCTGGTTATTAAGGGGGTTTAAGTGCCCAGTGGTCAAGTGGTTAAAGGGAGTGCTACTAATCTCAGCTTGTTACCTGTATAAAAAACGCCTGTCCACAGAAGCAATCAATCAATCAGATTCCAATCTCTCTCCACCAGGGATGAGCCGAACACCCCCCTGTTCGGTTCGCACCAGAACCTGCGAACAGACAAAATGTTTGTGTAAACTTTAGAACCCTATTAAATACAATGGACTCGAACGTTCAAAATCTAAAGTGTTAATTATAAAGGCTAATATGCAATTTATTGTCCTAAAAAGTGTTTGGGGACCCGGGTCCTGCCCCAGGGGACATGTATCAATGCAAAAAGAAGTTTTAAAACTGGCCGTTTTTTCGGGAGCAGTGATTTTAATAATGCTTAAAATTAAAAAATAAAAGTGAAATATTCCTTTAAATTTCGTACCTGGGGGGTGTGTATGATATGCATGTAAAGTGGCGCATGTTTCCCGTGCTTAGAACTGTCCCTGCAAAAAATGTCATTTTTGAAAGAAAAAAATGCATTTAAAACTGACTCGCGGCTATTAATGAATTGTCGGCTCCCGGCAATACATACAAAAGTCATTGATAAAAAAAAAAAAAAAGCGTGGGGGTTCCCCAGAATTCAATTACCAGGCCCTTCAGGTCTGGAATGGATATTAAGGGGAACCCCGCCGCAAATTTTAAAAAAAATTGACGTGGGGTTCCCCCAAATATCCATTCCAGGCCCTTCAGATCTGGCATGGATTTTAAGGGGAACTCCACCCTAAATTTAAAAAAAAAATGGCGTGGAGTCCCCCTAAAAATACATACCAGACCCCTTATCCGAGCACGCAACCTGGCCGGCCGCAGGGGAAAAGGGGGGGATGAGAGAGCGCCCCCCCTCCCTCCTGAACCGTACCAGGCCACATGCCCTCAACATGGGGAGGATGTTCCCATGTTGATGGGGACAAGGGCCTCATCCCCACAACCCTTGCCCGGTGGTTGTGGGGGTCTGCGGGCGGGGGGCTTATCGGAATCTGGAAGACCCCTTTAACAAAGGGGACCCCCAGATCCCGGCCCCCCCTATGTGAATTGGTAAGGGGTACATTGTACCCCTACCATTTCACGAAGAAAGCGTAATTTTTTTTTAAAAAAAACACACAAACACCTTGAAAAAGTCCTTTATTTAAAAAAAAAAAAAAAACATTCCAGCGGTGAAATCCAGTCTCCCGCGGCGATCCCGATGTCCAGCGCTGTCCTTCATTGGTTGTGCCTGAGCGGACCTGATGGGGAACTCCCTCTCAGTATTTTAAATGTATAGACCCGCCCCTTCTTAAGTTCCCCATCAGGTCCGCTCAGCGGACCAGAAGCGGAACATGAGAAGGGGCGGGTCTATACATGTATTACCAAAGTGAGAGCAGTTCCCCATCAGGTCCGCCCCCTCGGTATGTTGGACCCGCCTACGTCATTGGCTTGAGCGGGCACAACCAATGAAGGACAGCGCTGGACATCGGGATCGCCGCGGGACACTGGATTTCACCGCTGGAATGTTTTTTTTTTTTTTTTTTAAATAAAGGACTTTTTCAAGGTGTTTGTGTGTTTTTTTAAACATTTTTTTACGCTTTCTTCGTGAAATGGTAGGGGTACAATGTACCCCTTACCAATTCACATAGGGGGGGGCCGGGATCTGGGGGTCCCCTTTGTTAAAGGGGTCTTCCAGATTCTGATAAGCCCCCCGCCCGCAGACCCCCACAACCACCGGGCAAGGGTTGTGGGGATGAGGCCCTTGTCCCCATCAACATGGGGACCTCCTCCCCATGTTGAGGGCATGTGGCTTGGTACGGTTCAGGAGGGAGGGGGGCCGCTCTCTCGTCCCCCCCTTTTCCCCTGCGGCCGGCCAGGTTGCGTGCTCAGATAAGGGGTCTGGTATGGATTTTTAGGGGGACTCCACGCCATTTTTTTTTTAAATTTGGGGTGGAGTTCCCCTTAAAATCCATGCCAGATCTGAAGGGCCTGGAATGGATATTTGGGGGAATCCCACGTCAATTTTTTTTTAAAATTTGCGGCGGGGTTCTCCTTAATATCCATTCCAGACCTGAAGGGCCTGGTAATTGAATTCTGGGGAACCCCCACGCTTTTTTTTTTTTTTTTTATCAATGACTTTTGTATGTATTGCCGGGAGCCGACAATTCATTAATAGCCGCGAGTCAGTTTTAAATGCATTTTTTTCTTTCAAAAATGACATTTTTTGCAGGGACAGTTCTAAGCACGGGAAACATGCGCCACTTCACATGCATATCATACACACACCCCAGGTACGAAATTTAAAGGAATATTTCACTTTTATGTTTTCATTTTAAGCATTATTAAAATCACTGCTCCCGAAAAAACGGCCGTTTTTAAAACTTCTTTTTGCATTGATACATGTCCCCTGGGGCAGGACCCCGGTCCCCAAACACTTTTTAGGACAATAACTTGCATATAAGCCTTTATAATTAGCACTTTAGATTTCTCCCATAGATTTTTCGAATTTGCCGCGAACACCCCAATTTGTTCGCTGTTCGGCGAACGGGCGAACAGGCAATGTTCGAGTCGAACATGAGTTCGACTCGAACTCGAAGCTCATCCCTACTCTCCACCATGGCCAAGAACAAAGAGCTGTCCAAGGATGTCAGGGACAAGATTGTAGACCTACACAAGGCTGGAATGGGCTACAAGGTCATCGCCAAGCAGCTTGGAGAGGGTGACAACGGTTGGTGCGATTATTCGCAAATGTAAGTGTAGCGACCTCACCCCTCTCACCCCTTCTCATTCTTGGCTTATCTTTCTTTGTCTAGGGGTGTTAGTGCTGGGGGGAGGGATGAGATACACCACGACCCATGTCCTCCATAGTGAAGAGGTGAAGGCCAGAAAAATCGGGCCTTGAGAAGAACAGGGATGTCCAAGGCTCTTCCCTCCGGATCCATCCAGGCCAGGCAAGCGGCGGGGCGAAGCTCTTCCACGACCACACGAGGCCATCACTAAGCCAACTTTCCTCTTCGGCGGTCGGAGCAGGGAGCTGCTGGTGACCGAGGCAGCATCCTCGGATTTTTCTCTTTTAATCTCCGCTTGGGCAGTCACTTCGCCCTGGCCAGCGCGCACAGGAATACCCGCCATGACATCGATCTCTCCCTCCGGAGTGGCAGTACCTGTGAGGTAGTTGAGGTGGAAGGGGCAAGGCCTTTCTGTGGATGGCTCCACCTCGAAGAGAAACTCCTTGCAGACCTCACAGCGCCCGAACGGCTTCAACTGGACCACCAGTCCTGAACAGCCGGGACAGATCACACTGAGGGCCTCTATGTCTCTGCAGGTGTACAGAGCCAATCGCCCCCGAGGCCTTAGTCTGATTCCTTTGTCCATAATGGGAGCAGCAAAGGAAGTCATGTCCGTGAAAGAAGAAGCTGAAAACCACGGAGTGTTTGAAGTCATCTTTCCTGTTCGCTGCTCCAATGCGCACTGACCCACCCGCGCCGGAATCTCCACGTGCGTACGTCCACATGGCCAGACTCCTCCCACACTCTGCACCTGTTTGCGGGCTTTCCCTTTTGCCCGCCCACAAACTACGCAGCTATGGTTTGCCTCGTGGCGCGTTGGCCAATATGGCCGACCTACCCCGAACTCCTCCGGGCAGCAAAGTTCAAATTCAGACACCATACACATCCCGGACATGATGCCCCCACGTGTAGCGACCTCACCCCTCTCACCCCTTCTCAGTCTCGGCTTGTCTTTCTTTGTCTAGGGGTATTAGTGCTGGGGGGAGGGATGAGATACACCACGGCCCATGTCCTCCATAGTGAAGAGGTGAAGGCCAGAAAGATCGGGCTTTGTGTAGGTGTCCTAGAGTCAAGTCCTGTCCTTCGTCCTTGACTCCTTTGCTCCTAGTAACCAGAGTTCCACACAGTGAATAGGTCCGACACAGTTTTATTATTCTCAGCGAATAAACATACAGCACGGTTAAGTTGGATTCTTTTGCAACAACTTAGTAGTAATGGGAATAGGTCGAGGCACAATCCTTTCCCTTCTTTTGCCAACCACTGTGGTATCACCAGGGGCGAATAGTCACTGCCACTGACTATGTGAAGTAGAACGTGAATTACCTTTGCTAGCACGGCCCCTGTCAGGGGAAGGATATCCGTCCAAGGGAGATACCGGAGGCCTCTCTGTCACCAGCGATGCTGCGCCGGACTCTCCAGAGAAGTTCTGCTCACCAGACCTCACGAACTCAGACACGGGCACCCAAGGAGTTAGGGCCCCCTCGGATTCCTCCACCCTCGCGGAACTCAGTCGAAGGTACTGAGCCCCAGGCATCCGCCATAGTACCTCACCCCAGGCTAAAGGTGCCTGAGATGGACTCCATCTCTGCTCCGGCCAGGTCAAAGGCACCTGGGCCCGGAACACCGGAACGCCAGCACCCAAGCTGAAGGTGCCTGGGTGCGGCCGCGTCCTCCTGACTCTGACCTCCACACCAACCAACCCCGTGGTAAAGGCGTCTGCCCCTTTTATCCCCTCTCCCTTTGCGTCACAGTGGGTTCCCCGCCCCGCTGTACCAGCTCCAGGGGAGGACAAAAAGGTACAGTCTTGCGGTGTGAGTTCAACTCTGGCCCCCGGCAACAACGCCACCTGTAAGCCCCAGGGAACCTCACACCACCAGAGTCCTCCAAGAACCATAAAAGGGTCTCAGATTCCCTAGCAATCAGTGCATCTGGGTTACACTACCACCCAGATGCTTCCCCTAAATTCAAATACCCGCTACATAAGAAACACAAAATAACTGTCAATCTTCCTCGGCCTGGGGCTCCATGCAAGATGTCTTCTCGTGGGGTTTCAATGATCATGAAAACGGTGAGGAATCAGCCCACAACTACACGAAAATCTTGTCAATGATCTTAAGGCAGCTGGGACCATAGTCACCAAGAAAACAATTGTTAACACACTACGCTGTTAAGGACTGAAATCCTGCAGCGCCCACAAGGTCCCCCTTTTCAAGAAAGCACATGTACAGGCTTGTCTGAAGTCTGCTAATGAACATCTGAATGATTCAAAGGAGAACTGGGTGAAAGTGTTGGGTCAGATGAGACCAAAATCAAGCTCTTTGGCATCAACTCAACTTGCCGTGTTTGAAGGAGGAGGAATGCTGCCTATGACCCCAAGAACACCATCCCCACCGACAAACATGGAGGTGGAAAAATTATGCTTTGGGGATGTTTTTCTGCTAATGGGACAGGACGACTTCACCGCATTAAAGGGACGATGGACGGGGCCATAAAATCTTGGGTGAGAACCTCCTTCCCTCAGCCAGGGCATTGAAAAGGGGTCTTGGGTGGGTATTCCAGCATGACGATGACCCAAAATATACGGCCAAGGCAACAAATGAGTGGCTCAAGAAGAAGCACATAAAGGTCATGGAGTGGCCTAGCCAGTCTCCAGACCTTAAAGTGGATGTAGCACATATATCTGCAGAATTTTCTTATCTCTCTTCAACAATATGTCCTGTAGCTTTCTCCTGCTCCATTCCGTTCTGACAAGGTCTCCGAGATGGGAGCCTGGAATTTGTGTCAGGGAGCGGGCTATAAATAGATTAGCACAAAGCTGAACTGTTCAGAGGCAAGCTCTGCATGTGTGAGGAGGGGGTGTGTGCCTTTCCTCCAATCAGCTGTCTTACAGTGTATAGCAAGAATCCACACAACAGGTGAATCAGGAAAAAAAAATTCTAACAGGACGTGCACTTTCTAAACAGTATATAAAGATGAAGACAGCAGATATACATGTAAAACTTATGTAGGGAGATTTGTTTCATCTCTGTGTATCATCTGAGGCTGTTCACTTCACTGGGTATATGGAGGGTTCACATCCACTTTAATCCCATAGAAAATATGTGGAGGGAGCTGAAGGTTTGAGTTACCAAGCATCAGCCTCAAAACCTTAATGACTTGGAGAGGATCTGCAAAGAGGAGTGGGACAAAATCCCTCCTAAGATGTTTGCAAACCTGGTGGCCAACTACAAGGAACGTCTGACCTGTGATTGCCAACAAGGGTTTTGCCACCAAGTACTAAGTCAAGTTTTGCGAAGGGGTCAAATACTTATTTCCCTCATTAAAATGCAAATCAATTTAAAACTTTTTTTTAAATGCATTTTTCTGGATATTTTGGTCTCATCTGACCACAACACTTTCACCCAGTTCTCCTCTGAATCATTCAGATGTTCATTAGCAAACTTCAGACAGGCCTGTACATGTGCTTTCTTGAGCAGGGGGACCTTGCGGGCGCTGCAGGATTTCAGTCTTTCACGGCGTAGTGTGTTACCAATTGTTTTCTTGGTGACTATGGTCCCAGCTGCCTTGAGATCATTGACAAGATTCTTCTGTGTAGTTCTGGGCTGATTCCTCACCGTACTCAGGATCATTGAAGCGCGACAACGTGAGATCTTGCATGGAGCCCCAGACTGAGGAAGATTGACAGTTATTTTGTGTTTCTTCCATTTGCCAATAATCACACCAACTGTTGTCACCCTCTCACCAAGCTGCTTGGCGATGGTCTTGTAGCCCATTCCAGCCTTGTGTAGGTCTACAATCCTGTCCCTGACATGCTTGGACAGCTCTTTGGTCTTGGCCATGGTGGAGAGATTGGAATCTGATTGATTGATTGCTTCAGTGGACAGGTGTCTTTTATACAGGTAACAAGCTGAGATTAGGAGCACTCCCTTTAAGAGAGTGCTCCTAATCTCAGCTCGTTACCTGTATAAAAGACACCTGGGAGCTAGAAATCTTGCTGAATTGATAGGGGATCAAATACTTATTTCACTCATTAAAATGCAAATCCATTTATAACTTTTTTGAAATGCGTTTTTCTGGATATTTTTTTTGTTATTCTAAATTCAAAATAAAGGTAATAACATTGGCATAGTTCACATTATTGCAGTGCAGTTAACAAAAACTAGAGCATGCCGCATTTTTCCGCACCGCAAATGCAGGTAACGCAATACAAACATGATTCAAATGCACCGCTCCCCTTTAAGCCAAGAAAGCCAAACCCAAAAATGTAAAATAAAACACACTGCTAATGCAGCACAAAACACATGCAAAACGCATTCAAGCGCACATCAAGCGTGCGGCAAGTGTGCTTCAAATGCATGTAAACTAGGGTGACCAGACATCCCCAGTTTCAGGGGACAGTCCCCGGATTGAGGACACTGTCCCCGGCACCAAGTTTGTCCCCAGTTTTGTCCCCGGATTGGATTTGAACAGGGGCTGGGGAAATTTCAAAGACAGTCAGTGCAGAATTAAAAAAAAAATAATCTGAATTGCACACCCTTGCTCTGCCGCTCCTAATAGCTTAGGGGGTGTATTTTTTTCCATTATCTGTGCCCCTTTCTGATGATCATGTGCTGGTCGGAGCGCAGGGACCATTTCTTTAGTTTCGGGTGCATGCCCATTCAGCTCCACTCGCATGTTCTTCTGCCTTGGCCCAAGTCCCGGCCAGCCGCCTGCCTGTTTATCTCCTTGCCTTCCCTGGTGGAGTGATCTTCCTCCGCACCCCACCCAGTAGTAGCTGGGGCCCAAACAGTGAGACTTGAGAGGCTGTGAGGCGGGCGGCGGCGGCGACGGGCAGAGAGTCACTGATTGCCGCCATTACTAGTAAAAAAAAAAAAGATGTCCCCGGATTTAATTTAAAAAATCTGGTCACCTTAATGTAAACATGCAGTTCAAAACGCACAGTTATGTGCAGTTTCTGATGTGAATGGGTTCCACAATAATCAAAACTGGACTTGAAAGGTAAATAAACAGCTAAGGCTCAGTCATGCCAACAGATACCAACAGATGAACACAGTCCACAATCCACACTAAAAGTAAATAGCATGAATGGATGAATCTCCCACTACTTGCTATTATATTCAGACACCGAGCAACCACAGCAATCAGAATACATGAACAGTGCTTGCAGCTGATTGGCTGCAGTCAGTGTTCGACTGACATTTTCTGCTTAGCTCCATCGATTACCCAGTCAAAATTTGTAGAGCTGGTTGGTGTTTCCAGAGCCATCCACAGCTCAAAGATGTAAAAGATTAAAAAAAGCACAAGGCCAAGAAAACTGCTTCAAAGAAAGATAGGCAAATTAAATTGGTAAAATAAAATGAAAAACAAATAAAAAAAAGGGGGAAGTCCGGAAGCCCCAAGGGGTCATAAATTATATTTACACAAACAGATGACAGCATATAGAAACTATGCAGAAAATGCACAATCATTGTTCAGCACTGAATTTCAGGGATGTATATTGTCTGAAAGGTAAAAATTGGAAGGAAAATAGAGCTTCTGGAATTGCAAAAATTCCACAAACCAACAATGCACTTTGTACCTGCAACACCATATACCAAATTTTACAATGGTTAACAATGACTAAAAGGAAGTTGGTAGAGACTTGGCAGACAGTATATCTGAGTTTTATTTTGAAAGAAAACTCAATAAATGTGTTGTATAGTTCTTCACCTCTGTTGGCATTTTTCTTAGATTTACTATGTAAAAACGAAACAAGCCATAGCAATGTTTGCCCTACAACAAAAGCCAATCAATAGCTGCAGATTGAGAGCCCACATAATGGGCCTTGCTAACCACTACAACAAGTTAGCTTTAAGTACTAAAACAGTTTAAAAGTCAACAATATTTAATATTAATATATAAATATAAAATATTTAATTAATATTTTACAATATTGAATGTTTACCTACCATTTTGCCAATAATATTGTGTAATGGGATGTATTTTTTTTTCTCTTAACCCACTAAAGTTATGACTGTAATGCCGTGTACACACGACCGTTTTTAATGACGGGAAAAATTACATTTTTTAAAATGGTCATTAAAAATGATTGTGTGTGGGCTTCAGAGCATTTTTCACGACGTGAAAAACGGCCATGAAAAAATTGGAACACGTTGTTTTTTACATCGTCGTTTTTCTCATCATGAAAAACGACCGTGTGTGGGCTTTAACAACGTGAAAAAAAAAGCGCATGCTCAGAATCAAGTATGAGACGGGAGCGCTCGTTCTGGTAAAACTAGCGTTCGTAATGGAGATAGCACATTCGTCACGCTGTAACGGACTGAAAAGCACGAGGCTGAAAACCGCGAATCGTCTCTCACCAAACTTTACTAACATGAAGGCGCCATCCAAATGGAATTTCCCCTTTATAGTGCCGTCGTACGTGTTGTAAGTCACCGCGCTTTACTCGAACATTTTTTTCAACGATAGTGTGTAGGCAAGGCAGGCTTGAGAGGAAACACGAAAAATCACAACAAGAAAAATGCAGTTTTTTTCAATGACATTAAAAACGGTCTGGTGTACTCGGCATATAGGACACAATCCCATGTCTGCAATATTATTATTTGTAGTATTATTATTATTATTATCCATTAATATTTTTTTTTTTTCTATTATTAATACTATTTCCCTGGATCTCAATTTTTATTCTCAGGTCTCAGGACAATTATAGCAGAAAATATTGTATTCCTATGGGCGTATACATGTAGTGAAAATATTTGCTATATGAATTACTTGTTTTTTCAAGTATACATTTCTTCAGATTTTCAGGTAGACCAGGTTGTCCAATACATATGACGGAGATGCCACAAATTATAACACTGCCAGGGATGTTTACAATGCATACCTTTTATTCCTATCGTTTAATTATTATAATTTTTTTTTGCAAAAGTGCCCAATGCAACCACCTAAATACCCCATATGCACAACTAATAGAAGAGTACCCAAGACAACCAGTATTTAATTTTTACTTGAATTTAATTTATATTGTGAAGCAAAACATCATTATACATTATCCTTCCAATCCATATATGGTAAGACTTTTCAGCTATATTTATATTGATTGAATATATATGCCATATGTAGTTCTGTAGAACATTTAATACTCCTGTGTACGTGCATACCTGTATATACATATGATGGCATATTGCCCTATGTTGAGAACATTGAAGCGGGCGCTGTTGAGTGACGGGCGTATACTGGCAGCTGCGTGCTCAGGAAGGGCAGACCGGGGCTCTAGCAGACAGACCTTGGACAGAGGGAGCTTCCTGTATTGTAGTCGGAGACGCCAAGCTTAGAAGGGGGGGGGGAGACAGACTATAAACAGACATAGCCGCTTTTGGACTTATCCCTTTTAGGACTGTATGTTTTAAAATACGCTGGGGGGGGGGGGGGTCGTACAGAATATGAGGGTCATCAGGACAGTTTAGCTTTCTAGAGCACATTTGTACATGGGATTTAAGAGCAACCCCTCGCATACCAGCATAATCTTAGAAATCTGTTTTTTTTCCATAAAGTGGCATTTCTTTACTTGGCAAAATATATTTACTTAAAAACAGAAAATAAATCAGCATGCAACAAGAACAGTTGGTTTATTCACTGGCAGAAACATCAACATCTTTCTACGTTTGTGCTCCAGTGGCTGCTTGTAGACCAGATAAAGCCTTAAAGGGGTTGTAAAGGTTCATTTTTAATTTTCTAAATAGGTTCCTTTAAGCTAGTGCATTGTTGGTTCACTTACCTTTTCCTTTGATTTACCTTCTAAATGTTTGTTTTCTTTGTCTGAATTTCTCACTTCCTGTTTCTCCTCACTGAACTCCGAGTGGTGTGGAGTCAGCCAAAACAGCTTAGGCCCCTTTCACACTGGGGCGTTTTTCATGCGGTTTAGCGCTAATAATAACGCGCTTTTATACCGCATGAAAAATTCCTGCCCTGTAGCCTTCAATGTGAAAGCCCGAAGGCTTTCACACTGAAGCGGTGCGCTAGCAGGACCGCTCCAAAAGTCCTGCTAGCCGCTTCTTTACAGCGGTAAAGGAGCGGTGTGTTCACCGCTCCTTTACCGCGGGTGCCCATTGAAATCAATGGGACACCGCGGTAATACCGCCCGCATACCGGTTTGCGGGCGGTATTAACCCTTTTTCGGCCGCTAGCGGGGGTTAAATTCACCCCCCTAGCGACCGCATACCGCGGTAAGAACGAAGGTATGGCAGCGCTGCAAATCGCGCTGCTATACCGCCACCGCTCCTGCCCGCCCCAGTGTGAAAGGGGCCTTACTGAACAGCTTACTGAGGATAAACAGGAAGTGAGAAATTCAGACAAAGAAAACAAAGAAAAAAAATATTTAGAAGGGAAATCTAAGGAAAAGGTAAGTGAACCAACAATGCACTAGCTTAAAAGAACCTATTTAGAAAATAAAAAACAAACCTTTACAACCCCTTTAAGGCCAGTGGTGGCTGGTGCTCAATTTTCTTGAGGGGGTGGCCCGTGGTTCCCCCAGCCAGCCAGGCAACCAACCACATAAACCACCCCCCCAGCGCTCGCTCGATCGATCACCACTTCCCCCCTGACGCTCGATTGCTCGCCAGACCCCCCCCCGCCAGCCCCGTACTTACCTCATCCAGGTTGCGGCTTCGGTGGCTTCCCCCGATGCGTCTCCTTCCTCCCGGATCTTAGGATTTCCGGCCAATCGGGTTTCAGGACCCACTTCCTGATTGGCCAGGAGGGGAACGGGTACCTTGTTTTTGACAGGTACCCTTCCCCACTTCCGGGAGACAGCACAGCGGTGCCGTTCCTCAGAAGTTCGGCCCCCCTCTTTCTTCCTCTGCCGCGGACCAGTTAGAAAGCGCAGCATGCTTCAGGCATGCGCAGTTGGGAACCAGCTGTAAAGCCGAAAGGTTTCCCTTACGAAGAATTGTGGAGGCAGCACCCGACAGCCGATCCGAAAATCGGCTGGGGTGCCGACATCGTGGGCTCCCTGGACAGGTAAGTGTCCATATATTAAAAGTCAGCAGCTACAGTATTTGAAGCTGCTGACTTAAAAAGATTTTTTCCCCAGGCGGAACACCACTTTAAGCAAATAACAACGTACTCATCTATGTTATTTATTTGGACAGGCTCAGATGGTAAACTTTCTTCATTCCACTACAGATCCAAATTTATCTCACCCTCCGATTTCCAATATACTCGTATCCTGCATATGGATTACATGAAAAAGAAAGGCGGATACATAGTGCTTCCAATTTTGAACCTTTATTTAAATGCCCACAATAAAATACACTTACAAGAATAAAAAAACATCAGTCGGTTCACCACTCTCTGCAGCGGCGGTGGTGGTGTGATGTCACTGGATCGGCTCCTCCCTCCTAAAGGAGGGAGGAGCCTTAGGAGGGAGGAGCCGAGTCTGGAACATCCCACTGCCACTGCCACAGCAGAGAGTGGGGAGCCGTAGTGCCCTAATTAGGAGAGAGTTGGGGACAAGACATAGATGACTCTACCTAGGAAAGTGTCCACGACCGCTGACCGCTACTATAATGGATAGGAAGCTTTATGACCTGAAGTTGAATGCCCTAACATTGTCTACCTTGAAAGTAAAACTTTGAAAATGTATTGGACTTGCCACTTCTTGTTACCTATGACCTATATCTTGAACTGATCTTTCACACTGGGGCGGTGCGTTGTGGGACGGGAAAAAAAAGTCCTGCAAGCAGCATCTTTGGGGCAGTTTGGGAGCGGTGTATACACTGCTCCCAAAACACAACATGGGCGCATTTAACCCTTTGTTCGGCCGCTATCGGAGGTTAAAAGCGCCCCACTAGCGCCGGAAAAGTGACGCTAAAACTACGGTAAAGCGCCGCTAAAACTAGCGGCGCTCTAACGCTAACGCGGCGCAGCCCCAGTGTATAAGGGGTCGCATAGATGTGAACCGAGCCTAATTCTAGCCTTTCCCTCTCCCAGTCTGTGCTTTGCAGGGCAGTACAAGAGGCTTATACAAAGCTAAAACAAAGCACTAGTTGCATTGAAAAATAAATTTTTAATGGATTCAAATCTGTATTTTTTTTTTTTATATCTGACTTGAGTTTAACTTTAAAATGTATTCCTAGTTATTATATTAACAAGCTCTAATAATATATATTTATTGTAAAAGTCAAACAGAATGTTAAGCTTATTTCTACATAGTGGGGGCACTGTAGTCCCTGAGAGCCAACCAAGGACCAGGAAGTACTAGAGCAATAATTCAAGTGCAATAAAGTTCTGAGCCCAGTGTCATTTTTCATTACCGGTAAAGTTAGAGGGGAGGGATAGAGAACTCACATAACAGGGGAGTATATCAAACCTTTCCAAAGCCATCAATGACATTTTTTTTCAAACAAAGGGTGTGCTAACTGTTAAGAAAATATTGCACAATCGGAAATGTTAAAGCGTTTTGCACTCAGTATTGGCAGAGAAAATTGATGATTCAACTGATAAAAAAGAGCAAGTGTGCTGATTTGGTACATGGAAGCATGGCTATATCCTGTCATTTTATATACATATAGAGATAGTGCCACTGTATTTGCAGGAGGCATTTTGTATTTCTGTAGGTAATCATTTACATTAGCACCTCCCTCTGAAGGGCGATCTGTGGGGGACAGTTGGGCGGTGTTATGTCACTTTCTCACTGCCTGTTTTAACCCCTAAAAGCCCAAGCGGTTGTTGGGCGGTTGCAGGGTGGCCCTATTTATTTGAAAAAAAGCATTGCAGTTGTGGCAAGTATACAACACCCCTCAACTGCCTTTGCCATAGGTGATTTTTTTTTCTATCTGCCCCGTGTTTGTCCCCCATCCAAACAAGCGAGGTGGGTGAAGGAATCCTCCCTGCTGTGCTATTATATAGGGTGACCATGTGTCCCGGATTGACCCGGACAGTCCCGCATTTTGCAGATCTGTCCCGGGCACCTTCATTCCGGGACAATACAGTGTCCCTGAATGAAACTGACACAGCCACCCCCCTGGGCCAATCTGATGCCCCCAAAAAAGGCCACGCCTCGCCACTTCTTTACTCATTAACAGTACGTGTCCTGGCCGGCCGAAGCCCCAGCATTCTGAGCGTAGGAGGATTTAACTTCCTCCTCCTCCTTTGCCCCTAGTGCTTTAACTTCACCCACCTCCTCCCCAATCTTCTCCGGTGGAATGCTCAGAGGGAAGGGAACTGCCAGGATTTTAGAGCAACTCTCAATACTCAGAGGTGAGGGCGGGTGCCGGGGATGGATGTAACACCATGTGTGTCATGAGACACTGACTGCAGAGAGGACAGCAGATGAGCTGGCAGTAGAGGCAGTGGCGGCTGGTGGTCATGGGATCACAGGCGGCCCCCCTCCCCTGTCAGTCAGTCAGTCAGGGCCCCGCACTTATCCCATTTAGTGGGCAGTGCTCCGGGTGTCGGGGGGGGCTGCTGTCTCGGTTCCCCAGTGTCTCCTCCCTCCACCTCCTGGCGGCCAATCCGATCGGATTTCCTTTCGGCCAATCGGGTGATGGGTCTCATGACCCCCCAAAAGTGAAGGACTACATGTCCCAGCATGAACTCCTCAGAGCTGAAGATGGGACACCCCCTACACCCCCCCCAAAAGTGAAGAACTACAGGTCCCAGCTTGAACCCGTGAAATCTATAGGGTCACAACTTTAGATCTCAGTGGTTCATGCTGGGACTTGTAGTCCTTCAATTTTGGGGAAGTAATCCCCCCAAAAGTGAAAGACTACAGGTCCCAGCATGAACCCCTCAGAGCTGAAGATGTGACCCCTCCCCCAACTAGTGAAGAACTACATGTCCCAGCATGAACCTGTGAAATCTATGGGGTGTGTTAGATCTCAGGGGTTTATGCTGGGACTTGTAGTCCTTCAATTTTGGGGGGTGTGGGGGGGGGAGTCACATCCTTAGATATCAGCAGTTCATGCTGGGACTTGAAGTCCTTCACTTTTGGGGATGTGATCCCCCAAAAGTGAAAGACTACAGGTCCCATCATGAACCCGTCAGAGCCTTGAAATGTATGGGGTCACAAAAAAAGGTATCAAAAATCATCTTTTTTGGCCGGGGGGGGGGGGTGTCCCCGAATGGCAGTTTGGAAATGTGTTCACCCTACTCCTGATCGAATAAAATGTTTCCAATATTAAACTATATTCTAATAGAGTCGATCGGGAAAGGCCACAGATGGATCGAAATTCAGCAGGGATAATTTCAGTCCATCTGTGGCCAGCTTTATAGCTTTAGGGGCAGTAAAAATGCAGCTCAACTGTCTGTTTTTACTTAAAATAAAAGAAGTAAACCTCACAAGTCCCTAGACAGGTCCTTGTCAGTTTACTACAGCAGCGCTTAATAGTCAGCCCTCAAATGTGACCACTCTTTCTTATAAAAAGTTTATAAGAGTATATAATGGATGTGTCAGGAACCAGATAAATCCACAGGTGTCTTCTATATTCAGATGTGCACTCCACTTCTAATCATTATCAACACCTACCATGTACCCCTTTCGGGTTGGTACTCACCACAAAGTGGATTTTCACAGGCACCGACAGATTAATTTCATCCCATCATCCGATCGTCTCCATATCCAGATTCTGCTTGATCCCTCAAAATCCTCAGGTGATCTCACGATATCCACAGGTTTGTTTGAAGTCAAAGAGAGAGGCACACAGTAGTGTAATCTCATTTAACTTCTTTAATCAGCAGTCATTAAAATCTTCCAACCGTTTTTTGAAAACATAAATAGCAGTACAAACAACAGCCAGGGGTTTTGAAAAGACGCGCCGTTCCTAGCACCAATGCCACGTGTAAAGTTAGTTTCCCATTCTAAAGCTCGGTTTGAACTTCAGAAAGTCGTCTTCACCATGTCTAGATGCCTAAATACATTGAGTGGCTGCCATGTGATTGGCTGATTAGCAATTTGTGTTACCAAGCAAATAAACAGGTGTACCTAATAAAGTGGCCGGTGAGTGTATGTGCATATACAGTAACATATTTTATGCATGCTATTTACTTGAAAAACCCTCCCTTGTGTAGCCCTCAAAAAGCCCCAAGACTGCTGCTGGGTGCCACCATCTTGGATGTGATGTCAGCAGGGCCATCGGAACAGGACAGGCAAAACAAGCAATTGCTTGGGGCCCCCGAGCTGGCCTGGGGCCCCAGCCTAGGATGCCTGCCTGCTGCCTGTCACTGTCCTGGATTTCCAAATTCCACGCTGGGTCGATCTAAATGCACGACCAATCTGACAGTGAACCCCCCTAGCCTAGCTGGCACTGTCTCTGCTGGTTGCTACGTGACGCCCGCTTGGCGTGTAGCAACCAGTGACGTCACTAGCAGAGCAGGAGAGAGGCAGAGTTGTGCCTATCACAGCGGAGGAAAGATCATCTAGCTAGCTCCGCCTCCGAGTCCACCCACCTCCTCCCGCTCTGTCCTCGAGTCCACACTGTCCAGCCAGGCACTCAGGCAGTGGCATTCTGCTGCGCTGCAGAACACAGAAAGACTTGACAACAGACGTGTGTAACAGACTAGACAGAGTAGAAAGCAGGCAAGTAAAAAGCATTGCTCACTCACCATTGTCACCACTCACCAACACATCATAAGGGTGGGCACTGCACTGGGCAAAACTGGAGCAGGAGTCAGCTCTGAGGGGTTCATGCTGGGACCTGTAGTTCTTCACTTTTGGGGGGTCATGAGACCCATCACACGATTGGCCGAAAGGAAATCCGATCGGATTGGCCGCCAGGAGGTGGAGGGAGGTGACGCTGGGGAACCGAGACAGCAGCCCCCCTCCCCCCGCCACCCGGAGCACTGCCCGCTAAATGGGGTAAGTGCCAGCATGAACCCTCCCTGCCCTGTTAGGATGTATTTGTGTGTCCTCTCCTGCCAGGATTCTTGATAATAATAAAAGGTGTTCTGCAATGTAAAATAAAAATAAAATAAAAATGTTAATGATGTGAGTGTGTATGTGTTTTAAGTACCGTATGTTGGATTATATCTATGCAACAGCAGTATTTGCACTGTAAACCTTTTTTATTTATATAAAGTGTGGGTGAGCTTAAACTGTATCGCTATGCTGTGCTTCCTGTAGGCTTTGCGTGAGTGCGGGGGGGGGTTGGAAGGGCCTCCATGTCCATTTTGCTTGGGGCCCCCAAATTCCTTCAAACGGCCCTGGATGTCAACACCCCCAGTAGACCCAAAACTGTCATACAACTGACTCCCTATACCCTAGACGGACCCTTGAAATATTTTCCTGACCCTTCACCCTAGAGGGACCCTTTAAATATTTTCCTGACCCTTCACCCTAGAGGGACCCTTGAAACAATTTTCAGGTCTTGGGGTACCCCTGATATAACCAGTTCTCTGGAGGTCAGTGGAGAAAGTGTCCCTTACATTGGTGGTCAGTAGGAAGAATGCCTCCCATGATTTATAGTAGTCACCTTCACCCCTCCCCTTCCCCAATAGCTAGATAAATAGTTATGTAGGGAGCTGAGGGGAGGAGCAGAGGAGCTTTCCCAGCACGGACAGTAATTAGACACTTCCAGATGAGGAGAGGGCAATGGCATGCAAGGAGGGAGGGCTGTGTTGGGGAACTGACTCTTGCTGAAGTGGTCACATTTGCTAACAAATTCAGAGACATATTGCAAGTGATCAAAAAAAAAAAAAAAAAAATGTATGAAAAGCAAAAATACTGCAAGTAAGCATGTTAAATACTTGATTTTCTGTGCTTTTACCTGCAATTTTGATGACAGGGTCTATTTAAGCTAAAGAACATAAGCACTATTGTGTTGCATTCTTTTTAGACAGGTAAAGTTTGTTATATTGTAATCATTGTGAGTTCAGTCAGTCCCTGTGGAAAAATTGAATCCTCGGAGCAATCTTAGTCATCACACAGTAGTTTCCTCCCCTGGGTCATCAGTCTCACTTATAAACCATTTTATTTCCAGAATCAGCAGTATTAAGATATTTATTGCATCTAATGGGAAGCATTGACAATAGGGATGAGCTTCGTGTTCGAGTCGAACATACGTTCGACTCGAACATCGGCTGTTCGATCGTTCGACGAAGATCGAACGATTTGGGCCGTTCGCGCCAAATTCGAGTGACGCGAACGGCCCACAATGCACTACGCCATCGCAGTGTCATCCAGGCGCTGTGATTGGCCAAGCATGCACTGTGACCCCGCATGCTTGGCCAATCACAGCGCCGGCAGCGAGGAGAGCAATGATTGGCCACAGGCAGGATGCCTGTGGCCAATTATTGCTGAGGGTGTTTAGTACACGCCCCACACTATAAAAGGCCGCCAGCACGGCGGCCTAGTGTAGTGTGTTCCGGAGCAGGGATAGAGCAGCATAGGCAGGGACAGTGACTTTTATTTCTTTCTTGCTTAACCTGGATTCCTTTAGTTTAGGGAAAGAGAAGGATAGGTAGGGAGAGTGTCAGAGTGTTTTGTGCTTGTGCTATAGTGTGCTTAAAAAAAACATTTATTCTAGGGACAGAAAACTGTAGGTAGGGACAGTGTCAGTTTCTTTCACTCTGCAAGTCCTTGTTTCCAGGGACCTGGAAGGACAGTGAGTGAATTGTCCTTGTGCTATATTGTGCTTAAAAAAAACATTTTTTCTAGGGACAGAAAACTGTAGGTAGGGAGAGTGTGTCAGTTTCTTTCACTGTCAAAGTCCTTGTTTCCAGGGACCTGGAAGGACAGTGAGTGAATTCTCCTTGTGCTAAATTGTGCTTAAAAAAAAACATTTTTTCTAGGGACAGAAAACTGTAGGTAGGGAGAGTGTGTCAGTTTCTTTCACTGTCAAAGTCCTTGTTTCAAGGGACAGAGAAGGACACCTGAAGGTAGCCCTTATTGCTTTTTTCCCATCTCCCTGCAGGCCATCTATTAGAATGTCTGGAAGGCAAACAAGGAGAGGCAGACAGTCAGGAGGCAATAAAAGAGGGCAAGCAGGCTCTGTGTCTGGGGGCAACAGTGCTGGTCGTGGACGCGGTGCATTGTCATCAGCACATGGCCATGGGACACGCTTGTCCTTCTTTTCGGCAGCTGGACATGTTGAGCCACATCATGCCGAAGACTTGGTAGAGTGGATGACCAAGCCCTCCTCCTCATCCTCTCTCACCCAGGCTCAGGGTACTGGAAAAGCAGCTGCCAAAGCGTCCTCTTCCCTGGTATCAATGTCAGACTCATCATCAGTCACTCCTTCCCTAGACCCACCATGTCCTCCTCCTGAGGAGTCCCCCGAACTGTTTCAGCACAGTGTTGGGTACATGCTCCAGGAGGATGCCCAGCGTTTCGAAGGGTCTGATGATGAAACCCAGCTAGAGGAAGGCAGTAGCGTGAGAGCAGACAGAGGGGATGCTCAAGAAGGACACCAATCTGGCAGTCATGTTCCAGCAGCTGCAGCATACTGCCAGATTGGCTCCAGTGATGAGGAGGGAGGTGATGATGAGGTCACTGACTCCACGTGGGTGCCTAATAGGAGAGAGGAGGAGGAGGAGGATGAGGAGGAGGCACATCTCCAACGAGGCAGGATGCCCTTTGGTGGCCAGCGTAAGGGCAGTACACCGACGGAATCACACCGCAGAGCTCCGCCTGTGCAGGGCGCTGCCTCTGCCCGTCATTCAAAAAGTTCTTTGGTGTGGGCCTTTTTTGAGGCTAGTGCATCAGATCGCACAGCTGCTGTTTGCAACATATGTCTCAAGCGTATATCGCGTGGCCAAAACATCAGCCGCTTGGGTACCACATGCCTGACCAGACATATGTTGACCTGCCATGCAGCTCGTTGGCAAGCCTACCTGAAAGACCCACACCAAAGAACAAAGCGGACCTCTCCTTGCACCGCATCAGCTGGGATCTCCAACCCCACTATAACTTCAGTCCTCTCTGAAACATGCACTGAGAGGAATGAAGGTGTAGAATTAGGTGTGTCACAGCCAAGTACTTGCGGCCACTCTGCTAGCAGTACACCGACGTCCGATTCTAGCAGGCAAATTTCCCTGCCCCAGCTGCTGGACCGTCGAAAGAAGTTCACTCCCAGCCATCCACATGCCCAGCGGTTGAATGCTAGCTTGGCTAAATTGCTAGCGCTTCAACTGCTGCCTTTTCAGTTGGTAGACTCGGCCCCCTTCCGTGAGTTTGTGCAATGTGCGGTTCCTCAGTGGCAGGTTCCCAAACGCCACTTTTTCTCACGGAAGGCTATTCCGGCTCTCTACCGGCATGTGGAAGGCAATGTCTTGGCCTCGCTGGACAGGGCGGTCAGCGGTAAGGTGCATATTACCGCTGACTCATGGTCCAGCAGGCATGGACAGGGACGTTACCTTTCTTTCACGGCCCATTGGGTCACTCTTTTGGCAGCTGGGAAGGATGCAGGACAAGGTGCAGTAGTGTTGGAGGTTGTCCCACCGCCACGCCTCCAAAATGCTACTACTGGTTGTGACACACCTCTCTCCTCCACCCCCTCCTCTTCTTCTTCCTCCATGGCCTCTTCCTGTGGTTTGTCCTATGAACCAGCGGTGCTCCGTAGCCGTTCACGGGGCTACGCAAGTACGCAGGCAAAAAGATGCCATGCCGTGCTTGCGCTGGTGTGTTTGGGGGACAGAAGCCACACTGGGGCAGAGGTCCTGTCTGCTCTGCAGGGCCAGGCCGAGAGGTGGTTGACGCCACGCCAGCTTAAGCCAGGAATGGTGGTTTGCGACAATGGCACCAACCTCCTCTCCGCCCTCCGACAGGGACAACTGACCCATGTGCCCTGTGTGGCTCACGTCCTTAACCTGGTGGTGCAGCGGTTCTTGGGCAGGTACCCGGGCTTACAGGATGTCCTGAGGCAGGCCAGGAAAGTCTGTGTGCATTTCCGCAGATCTTATAATGCCAGTGCTCGCCTGGCTGAGCTGCAAAAGGAGTTGAACCTGCCCAAGAACCGCCTTATATGTGACATACCCACCAGGTGGAACTCAACGTTGGCCATGCTGCAGCGGCTGCACACGCAGCAGAGGGCCATCAATGAGTACCTGTGCGACTACGGCACCAGGACAGGGTCAGGGGAGCTTGGTTTTTTTTCTCCACGCCAGTGGGGCATGATCAGGGATGCATGCACTGTCCTGGCACCATTTGAGGAGGCCACGAGGATGGTGAGCAGTGACAGTGCATGCATCAGTGACACTGTACCTCTTGTCCACCTCTTGGAGCTTACGCTGCGTGGAATAATGGACAGGGCACTTGAGGCAGAACAGAGGCAGGAAGAGGAGGACTTCCTTGCCTCTCAAGGCCCCCTTTACCCAGACAGTGTTCCTTCTGTCCCACCCATCGCACAGGAAGAGGAGGAGGAGGAGGAGGAGGAGGAGGATTGTGTCAGCATGGAGGTGGAGGCTGGCACTCAGCATCATCAGCAGCAGTCTTTTAGGGATGATTTACAGTCCCAAGAAACCAGTGGACTTGTACGTGGCTGGGAGGAGGTGGCTGCGGATCATGTCGTCCTTAGTGACCCAGAGGACTCCGGAGCGAATGCCTCAGCAAACCTACGCTGCATGGCCTCCCTGATCCTGCAAAGTCTGCGGAAGGATCCTCGTATTCTTCGGATCAAGGAGAGGGACCATTACTGGCTGGCCACTCTCCTTGATCCACGGTACAAGGGTAAGGTTGCGGACCTTATGTTACCGTCGCAGAGGGAGCAGAGGATGAGACAACTCCGGGAGGCCTTGCAGAAAGGTCTGTGCAACGCGTTCCCAGAGACTGGGAGGTTACAAACTCCTGGTCCTGGACAACGAGTTGCTGAGGCTTCGGCCAGTCAAAGAAGGAGCGGTGGGGAAGGTGGCCGTCTGACCGATGCGTTCAGACAATTCTTTAGTCCGCAGCCCCAAAGTATGATCGGTTCCAGCAACCATCGCCAGCGTCTGATAAACATGGTGCAGGAATATCTAGGGGCAAGGTCAGACTTGGACACCTTCCCCACCGAAAATCCTCTGGCTTACTGGGTCTTGAGGATGGATCACTGGCCAGAGCTTGCACAGTATGCAATTGAGCTACTGGCCTGTCCTGCATCCAGCGTTCTTTCGGAACGCACATTCAGTGCTGCTGGAGGATTTGTCACGGATCACAGGGTGCGCCTGTCCACCGACTCGGTTGATCGACTGACTTTCATCAAGATGAACCAGTCTTGGATCACCACCAGCTACCACACACCTGATGCTGATATAACAGACTAATTGATTTTAACATGTCACATCCCTTCAAGACTGATGCTGATGCTGAGTGCCTGTGCTGTTATGTTGACTGGCTATCCTCCTCCTCCGAGTCCTCAATGATACGATTGATGATGATAGCTTGGAAGATCATTTTTGTTTATGGGTGCCGCCACCAGTGGCTAAGGCCCAATTTTTCAGCCCCTGTTTTACAGGGGCGTGTAATTACAATTTTTTTAGCAATAATTTGCCATAGGGCTCATTGCTGTGCTCCAAGTACAGTATCTGTGAGGGGTTGGAGTGTTGTGGCACCAGTGCCTAAGGCCCAATTTTTCAGCCCCTGTTTAACAGGGGCGTGTCATTACAATTTTTGAAGCAATACTTTGCAACAGGGCTCATTGCTGTGCTCCAAGTACAGTATCTGTGAGGGGTTGTAGTGTTGTGCCACCAGTGCCTAAGGCCCAATTTTTCAGCCCCTGTTCAACAGGGGCATGCAATTACAATTCTTGATCTAATAATTCACAGCAGGGTCCATTGCTGCACCCACCAAGAGTAACTCTGAGGGCTTACAGTCTTGTGGCAACGCCACCACCACCACCACCACCACCACCACGAAAGGCCCAATTTTTCAGCCCCTGTTCAAAAGGGGCATGTAATTACAATTCTTGATCTAATAATTCACAGCAGGGCCCATTGCTGCACCCACCAAGAGTAACTGTCAGGGCTTACAGTGTTGTGGCACCAGCACCACCATCAAAGCCCCAATTTTTACTACCACTGTTCAACAATTATATGTAATTAAAATTCCTGATATAATAGTTGACAGCAGGGCGTTCCAGCACCAACCAAGAGTAACTGAGTGCTTACAGTGTTGTGCCAACACCAACAACTAAGGGGCCTATTTCTGCAGAGTATATACGGCAGGTCCCTACTTTCAAACATCCAACTTACAAACGACTCCTACTTGCAAACGAAAGAAGACAACAGGAAGTGAGAGGAAATCTACCCCTAGAAAGGAAAATTCTCTCCTGTAAGAATAAATATGGGAGAAAGGGGTCTCATCTGTACTGATGCTTTATCAGCAATCCTTGTTTCAAGAAAAACACCACATTTCAAAAACAGTTGTCATTGGGACGGAAAGTGAGGTGAAATGTTCTGAACAGGGGCACAGACAGCAAAACAAATGTTACAGGGGTGATAACCCTTACCTATGTTTCCCAAAAAGTTTAAAAATAGATTTTTGGGCTGGAGCTACACTTCAACAATGTACCTGTTCAAAATTACAAACAGATTCTACATAAGAACAAACCTACAGTCCCTGTCTTGTATGCACCGCCTGTATACGGCTGTTCAGAGTATATAGGGCCTTTTTTATTTTATGTGCGGGGTTCCCCTTAATATCCATACAAGACCCAAAGGGGCTGGTAATGGGCTTGGGTAGGGGGGGGGGTCATGGGGTAGCTATGCCATTTTTCTTAAAGAATTTCATCCATATTACCGGGACCAGACATTACATTAAAGCCGCAAGCAGTTTTAAATGGCTTTTTTTTCCTTTAGAAGTGTCATTTTGTGCAGGGACAGTTCTAAACACGGGAAACACGTGGCACTTCACAGGCATACTTTAGACACCCCCCAGGTACGATATTTAAAGGAATATTTGACTTTTTTTTTTTCACTTTATGCATCATTAAAATGACTGCTCCCGAAAAACGACCGTTTTTAAAACTTCTTTTTGCATTGATACATGTCCCCTGGTGCAGAACCCGGGTTCCCAAACCCTATTTATGACAATAACATGCATAATAGTTGTTATAATTAGCACTTTAGAATTCGAACGTTCGCATCCATTGTATTTAATAGGGTTCTAATGTTCGTTCGAACTTTCGGTCCGTTCGCGGGTTCTGGTGCGAACCGAACCCGGGGGTGTTCGGCTCATCACTAATTGACAATTGGCTTGGTGCCTCAATGGGAGTTCAGGCATATGGAATGCAATGCCTGTGTAAGCATCTTCCTCAGACTGGTGGTTCTTTTGCACCTATTGAAGGCCTCTGGCAAACTTCAGCCTATGTGATTCCAGAGTGCTAAGATGCACCTGCAGATGTGGTAGGTATGAAGCGATTTCCAAATAGGAACTCTAATGCCGCGTACACACGATCAGTTTTCTCGTCGGGAAAACTGTCATGTTTTCTCTTGGACGAGAAAAACGGGCCATGTGTAGGCTCTCCAGCAGTTTTCCCAACGAGAAAACCGCCGAGAAACACAACGAGAAAATTTAGAACATGCACTAAATTTTCCACGTCGCGAATCGCTGCGTTTTTTTCCTCTGCAGTTTTCCCATAGGGAAACACTGCCAGGGAGCCTACACGCGGACGGTTTTCTCGACCAAGAGAAAACCTGTCGTGAAAAACGGCCTTGTGTACGCGGGGGAAAAGGGGACCAAGCCGGTCCTCGTTTTTCCCGTCGGGTTTCACGGCTGTGTTTTCACCGCCGAGAAACTCGATCGTGTGTACGCAGCATAAGTTTTCTATGAAGTACATTTTTATTTTCAAACATCCTTCCATGGATTCACCCACCAAAAGGCGAACTGCCTTAATTACGCCCAATCTCTGGGCATTAATGTGGTCTGTCTGCAGGAGACACATTTTTCCACCGACTCAACTTCTCGGTTCTTTCATTCACCCTTTCTATCAGTTTATGCAGCTTCCGCTCTCCTAAACATAGGGGTGTACTTGTAGCCATCTGTAAAGGTATTTCAGGGCAGGGCATCTTCTGCTTCAAGGTTCCCTCCAGGGCAAGGAGGTGATAATTTTTACATATTACTCTCCCAATGCGTCCAACCTCCCCTTTCTGTCCCATCTTTTAGATCTGATAGCATCCCATGCTAAGGGCACTATCTTTCCCTGTGGGGACTCCAATCTTGGTACACTTTCGGCTCTTGACAAATCTTCCCAGGGGTCGACTTAACCTTCTCCTGACTAGCTTTCTTGATCTTTATTCTCAAGCTGATTTGGTTGACGCTTGGCGTGAGCTGCATCCAACCTCAAGAGATTACACTTACTTTTCCTCCAACCATGGCCCCTACACCCACATTTATCACATCTGGGTACATAGATCTTTTATCCCGGATCTGCTCAAGTTGTCTTTTCCTACTGTACCTTGGTTGGACCCTGACCCAGTTGTAATCTCCTGTCGATATTTCCTCCAAAAAACCTAAATCCCCGGCTTAGACCCTTAATGATTTCCTCTTATCGCACCCTGTTGTACTTGACCAGCTGCCCTCCGTCACAGTGGAATACTTTGCGCCTAATGTCCAGTCCAATATAAGGGGTACAAAACAGTTGTGCAGGGTCATCTTGTTCAAATTGCTTCTCGGCGACATCGCGAAAATGAGCAGCACAAGCTCCAACTGGAATCTGCTCTTGCATGCGCTTCTCAGTCGCATAAACTTGATCCAACCCCTGCAACTAAAGCACGACTAGACAAGGCTAGGTCAGAACTAAACCTTTGCCCAAGGCTGTGTTGGGCCATTCGGAAAATGTATGCACACAGCAATAAACAGGACCCCATGTTGGTGCGGCGCATGCGTTGTTTTGTCCCGCGGCACAAAACCATTGCCCTCCACACTTGCTGCAACATTCTGTCTAGTAATCCCCAGGAGACCTTTATTCTGCTTTTGAGCCTTTCTTGGTGGACCAGGCACAGGCCTTCTTTCACTAACTTCCATTGCCCTCTCTGTCTCCCCACTTTTGTGATCCTATGGATAAGGACATCTCAACACAGGAAAAAGAGATGACCATGTGTAATCTCAAGGTAAGTAAGTGACCGGGCCCTGATGGCTTCACCGCCCTCTTTTATAAAAAACTTTCAGGACTCCTCAGCCGCCATCTACAGTCTGCCTACAACCACCTGAAAATTGGACAATCATTTTCCCCAGACCCCTGAAAGCCACGGTGGTCATGATTCCGAAGCCAGATACAGACCCCCACACTTGGTCCAATTATTGCCCCATCTCCCCGCTGAATATAGACATTAAGATTCTTGCAAAAAATTTAGCCTTTTGATTCAATTCTTTAATTGGATGGCTGATTCATAAAGACCAGATGGGATTCGTCCCTCTTCGGGGTGTGGATGATAATATCTGTAGGGCAGTGCAGCTCATACATTTAGCTAAGACTCGCTCTAATCCCACCATGCAAGGCCTTAGATACCATTTCATGGGACTATATAATTTTCACGCTTCAGCGGTGGGGATTTATGATGCATTCCTTTCCTGGATCTCTGTTCTCTATGTCCACCCATAGTAGGTAGCAGCTCAGTTTTAAGGTCTTAGCAATCTTCTTATAGCCTAGGCTTTCTTTATGAAGAGCAACAATTCTTTTTTTCAGATCCTCAGAGAATTCTTTGCCATGAGGTGCCATGTTGAACTTCCAGTGACCAGTATGAGAGCGATAACACCAAATTGAACACACCTGCTCCCCATTCACACCTGAGACCTTGTAACACTAACGAGTCACATGACACCGGGGACGAAAATGGCTAATTGGGCCCAATTTGGACATTTTCCCTTAGGGGTGTACTCACTTTAGTTGCCAGCGGTTTAGACATTAATGGCTGTGTGTTGAGTTATTTTGAGGGGACAGCAAATTTACACTGTTATACAAGCTTTACACTCACTACTTTGCATTGTAGCAAAGTGTCATTTCTTCAGTGTTGTCACATGAAAAGATAAAATAAAACATTAACAAAAAGGTGAGGGGTGTCCTCACTTTTGTGAGATACTGTATAGTCAGTTAGCCTGTTGTATATTAATTTGGAAGTTGTCGTCATCACAAACTCATCCATGAGAATGAGTATTTAGTCTGGTTTGCGGACACTCATATTAACTGGGAATGGGTTCTATCTCTTGTGCTTCTGACACTCTTCTGTGACAGGTTCCAAAGGTTCCCATCAACAGACTGCACAGTGCCCAGTATTTCTTAGAATTATTGTGCCACTGAGACTTTCCGTTTTTGTTTTTGTCACGTAGTCTTCATCTCATTTGACAGTTCCAGGATCTCCACTGTCCTTGGGTGACTTGTGGGAAATATCTTTCATGTAGTCTAAGGGGAGTACTGAAAGACTTGCAAGAGATTTTAACACAATAGAACTGGTTTCAGAAGCTGGTGTAATCAGGCACTAACCGTAATATCACAAATCAGATCACATTATCTCTTGTGAGTGACAAATAAATGGATCTACAGACTTTCCATAAACATTCTTGCCTTGAGAACAAAGTCCACCATGCCAGCTATATCTGGGAACCAGCCATCTGCATTTGGCACATCATCTACACAGTCACTTACACTAATTAAACCAGCCTCAGACTGCAAGCAGGTACTTTCTCTTAAACTGGCCATACAGCTGTAGAATTTCATTTGAAAGGTGCAATTTTCAGATCCTTCTTTCGATTATTTAAGAATTAAAGAAGATGATTTGACAATTGGTTTTAACCAGAGCAAGCAAAAAAATTGAAGAACAAAGATTCAACTTTTTTTTGGAATTTAGTGGAAACAAATTAATTTCAATTTGTTGAATTTCCTACCAACCAAGAAAAATCCTAACTATTCTTATGCTCATGCATTTATGAAAGGTAACCAGAATGTTTGGTAGAATGTTCTACAAAGTCAAGAAGAAATTGACATGGAGTTTGAACAAAAAGTAATTTGAAATTAGTCAAGTCCATAAAGGCGAAGTTTTTTTTTTTTTAACCCCCACTGTGAACCTCTCACCCTTTATACCCCTGTAGCCAAGTTCTGGGCTACAGCAAAATGGAGAAAGAGACATTGTTTTAAATCTTCTTTCTCTCTACTGAGATACTGATGTTATGCTGCACCATTCTTCTCCAGCCAGCAGGGGGAGAGATTAAACCAAGCAAGCCCATAGACTTCTATGTAGAGTGTTGCAGATCCTGGGAGTTGTAGTTTGAGATGGCAGCCATTAAATGGGATAAATTAACTCCTTACACTACAGATGCCAATATGCACTTGTAGTAGGAAAAGTCAAGAGATGATCTGTATTAAACTGCCCAGTAAAATTATTTATATTGGCACTAAGGGAGTTAGAGAAGGAGTTCTTCTGTCTGGATATTTACCTGTAGGGATGAGCCGAACAGCCCCCGGTTCGGTTCGCAGCAGAACATGCGAACAGGCAAAAGATTTGTTTAAACACGCGAACACTGTTAAAGTCTATGGGACACGAACATGAAAAATCAAAAGTGCTAAGTTTAAAAGTTAATATGCAAGTTATTGTCATAAAAAGTTTTAAAAACTGCTCTTTTTTAGGGAGCAGTGATTTTAATAATGCTTAAAGTGAAACAATAAAAGTGAAATATTCCTTTAAATTTCATACCTGGGGGTGTCTATATTATGCCTGTAAAGTAGGGCATGTTTCCTATGTTTTTAACAGTCTCTGCACAAAATGACATTTCTAAAGGAAAAAAAGTCATTTAAAACTACTCGCGGCTATAATGAATTGTCCGGTCCCGGCAATACAGATAAAAGTAATTGAAAGTCATCGAAAAATAATAAAAAAAAATGCGTGGGGGTCCCCCCAAATTCCATTACCAGGCCCTTCAGGTCTGGAATTGATATTAAGCGGAACCCTGCGCCAAATTTTAAAAAAATGGCATGGGGTTCCCTCCAAAAATCCATACCAGACTCTTCAGGTCTGGTATGGATTTTAGGGGGAACTCCGCGCCAAAATTAAAAAAAAATCCATACCAGACCCTTATCCAAGCACGCAACCTGGCAGGCCACAGGAAAAGAGGGGGGGGGGTGAGAGAGCCGAGAACCGTACCAGACCACATGTTCTCAACATGGGGAGGATGTCCCCGTGTTGATGGAGACAAGGGCCTCATTCCCACAACCCTTGCCTGGTGGTTGTGGGGGTCTGCGGTCGGGGGGGCTTATCGGAATCTGGAAGCCCCCTTTAACAAAGGGAACCCCCAGAGCCCCCCCATGTAAATTGTACCCCTACCATTTCTCACAAAAACAGTGTCAAAATTTAAAAACAACAGGAGACAGCTTGGGACAAGTCCTTTATTAAAAAAAAAAAAAATTAAAATAAAAAAAAAGATTCCAGCGATGTAATCCATTCTCGATCTCCAGCGATGTAATCCATTCTCAATCTCCAGCGAGGATACGACGCACGCGATCCTGCCTCCACTGGAGGCACCCGACGAATGACACGCCGCCAGCCTGACAGCTCTTATATAGCTGAGGGCGGGACCAGAGACGCAAGGGGAATCGCCAGGGTTACCCAGTGACGTGTACGGGTGACCCCGCCCCCCTCTGATGCAACGGGAAACCTGAATTTTAAGTTGTGCTGGCACAAAGAATAGAGGGGAAATTTTCCAGGGGTGACATTTTATCCAATGACTCTAATGCCCCATACACACGATCATTTTTAATGTCATTTTTAAAACTGACGTTTTTCTCGTCATTTTTTTTCTTGTTTCCTCTCAAGCCTGTCTTGCGTACACACCATCATTTTAAAAAATGTTCAAGAAAAGCGCAGTGACGTACACCACGTACGACGGCACTATAAAGGGGAAGTTCCATTCGGATGGCGCCACCCTTCATGTTAGTAAAGTTTGTTGAGAGACGATTCGCTCTTTTCAGTCTAGTGCTTTTCAGTCCGTTACAGCGTGACGAATGTGCTATCTCCATTACGAACGCTAGTTTTACCAGAACGAGCGCTCCCGTCTCATACTTGATTCTGAGCATGCACATTTTTTTTCACGTCGTTAAAGCATACACACTATCGTTTTTCACGTCGTTAAAAAAAACCACATGAAAAACGACGTGAAAAAGGAGAGCATGTTCGAAATTTTTAATGCCCGTTTTTCACGTCGTTAAAAATGCTCTGGAGCATACACACGATCATTTTTAATGGCCATTTTTTTTAATGGCATTTTTAACGGCATGAAAAATGATCGTGTGTATGGGGCATAAGGCTGGATTCACACGATGTACTGCATACTTTGCATTACTACTTTATTTAAAATACCCAAAAGGTGCCCCATGTATTTTACAATTCTAGCAACACCCCTGCTCTGCACCAGAGAAATTTAATCCGGGTACACACAAACAGGTTTTTTTTCTGTTCAATCAGTGAGTTGTATGAAAGAAAAAAAAAACTGACCCACCTTTGCATTAACACAAGCGATGCTGATGCAGGGATCTCTCCCGCTGAGACATTGGGGGTTATTTACGAAAGGCAAATCCACTTTGCCCTACAAGTGCAAACTACAATTGCAAAGTGCACTTGAAATTGCACTGAAAATGCACTTGGAAATTCAGTCGCTCAAAATCTAAGAGGTAGATCTGAAATGAGGGGAAGCTCTGCTGATTATTTAATCCAATCATGTGCAAGCTAAAATGCTGTTTTTTCTTTTCCTTGCATGTCCCCCTCGGATCTACAGCGACTGCACTTCCAAGTGCACTTTCAGTGCAATTTCAAGTGCACTTTGCACTTGTAGTTTGCACTTGTAGTGCAAAGTGGATTTGCCTTTCGTAAATAACCCCCATTGTATGCTGACAGGGGGATTCCCCCCTCCTGCCAGAATATACCAATCAAAGCTTGCATCCGATAGCTGGTTGTGCAAGCCATTGGCAGGCAGGCTGTGCTCCCAGCACAACCTGAAAACTGACCATACTGGAATGGATCTAGAGATCCTTTAACCCACATTTTCCACATTTCCAAATATAACTATTTACCTCCTCCTTTAACAGAATTATTTTTTGTTTGTTTTTGGTAAATATTTGCTGTCCCTTTACTTCTGTATATCTCATCTAGGCAGGAATGACATAGCCTACACTACCCACAATCCCTTGGGATATGTACGTCAGATATTCCAGGGGTTTTCAGGCAACTCCATGAGCATTGGGTAGACATGAGTTGCCAATACTGTAAATGTCCTAGATTGTAAGCTGTAACCTGATTCCTTCTGTATCAAATTGTATTATAACTGTACTGTCTGCCGTCATGTTGTAAAGCGCTGTCCATACTGTTGGCGCTATATAAATCCTTTATATTAATAATAATAATATGCACCCGGTGCTCTAGTTTCATAGTATTAGTAACATGTAAACAATATGATTTCCATGCTAGAGTACTGGGTGTGCATGCGCAGGATTGACGGTTCATGCACTGGCTGGGGCATCATATTGTATACACATCGGCAATCTTATAGGCAACGTGTAAACAAAATCATTCTCTTGCTAAAATACTGGATGCGTGGGAACTCATTGTGAGGTCCGGGCCCGGCACCGTAAACCAGGAAGTTAACCAGGCGGATAATCCTTTGCCCTTATTAAAAATGTTGATGAGGCAAGAAAATAGACACTCAGGAATTTCAACTTAATGCAAAAAAACTTTAAACTGCATGCAAAGTTAAGTATGTGTTTTAAAATGGCCATTATATATATATATATATATATATATATATATATATATATATATATATATTATTTTTTTTAGCATTTTTTTTTTTATTTAAAATATAATATATTCCAGTAAAGTTCTACTTTAACAGAATAAGTGCAGTGTAAAGCAGAACTTAACTGAATCTGAGCAGCACAAACTGAAGCCATTATTTACCATATTTATCGGCGTATAACACGCACCCCAAGTTTAGGAGGGAATTTTAAGGAAAAAAACCTTTAGGAGGGAAATTCAAGGAAAAAAAACTTACATTTAAATGCAGCATGCAGCCTTGCCCAGTGTCCATCTGCAGCCTTGCCCAGTGTCCATCTGTCCATCTGTCCATCTGCAGCCTTGCCCAGTGCCTTTGCAATCTTGTCAGTCTCTGCGTTTTTTTAAATTTGGCGCCGATTTCTGTGGAGAGGAGCGAGCGGGGCCGAGTGTACTTCGGCTAGACTCGGCTCCTCTCGCAGTCCCACCCATCTCCACTGACTGAGCCGCTGACAGAGAAAGCCGAGTGTACTTCGGCTAGACTCGGCTCTGCTCACAGTCAGGGGCAGGACTGCGAGAGGAGCCGAGACTAGCCGAAGTACACTCGGCTTTCTCTATGTCAGCGGCGCAGTCAGAGATGGGCGGGACTGCGAGAGGAGCCGAGTAAAGCCGAGTGTACTTCGGCTTCGGCTCCGCTCGCTCCTCTCGCTCGTTTCAGCAGGGGAATTCGACGGAGTATCGGCGTATAACACGCACCCATGATTTTCCCCTGATTTTAAGGGGGAAAAAGTGTGTGTTATACGCCGATAAATACGGTAATTCATGTTTAATATTCACTCATTCATCCACGTCCCCATGCTTTATTTTGTTGAAAAATCACTTTGAGACCAAATCCACTTATTATTTTTGCCACTTTCCTGTGATGAAAACTACCCCACTATCCCCCTTCACAAATGCATTTCTACCTAGATCCAACGACCGCGGCTACTGGTGATTATTCCTGCCATGCCTGTGCATTACAGTTAGAACTCCTTATTTGTATGCTTGGGGTTTTGGATTGATGAACCAAAAAGTACTGAAGCCATGAGATCAGAATGACAAAGTTCACAACACAAAGCATACACCGCCCAGGCCAACGAGGTGCAATGTCTCTCCAGGTTCTCCCCCGGCTCACCACCATTGCTGAAATGTATAGAAGAAAGAAAGTGGTCGCACACTGAAACAAGAAGTTTGCTTTAGCCCTGGTTCGCACTGGTGCGATTTGACATGCAATTGCCGGCAATGGCACCGTCCTAATCGGTGCGATGCCGCATCTGTGGCGCTGCACCGATCTCAAAACGTAGTTTCTGTACTGCTTTTTGCGATTTTGGCCCGCGATTTACATTGACATCTGTGCAGAAACGGCACAGATGTCTCTGAAATCGCGACCAAAATCGGGACTGACAAGCGGGAGTGAAATTGTGTGAGTTCAGCTGAACTCACACGGCTTCATTCCCGCAGCCCAGTGTGAACCTGGGCTGACAGGAATCTTTATTGTTGCATGCCAGACAGATGATACCAGACCATGGGTAACGTTTCACATGGATATGCCGTGCTTGTTCACAACGTGAACAAGCATGGCATATTCTTGTGAAACATTAACCTTGGTCCTGTATCATATGAGGATTCCTGTCAAGCAAACTTCTCTTTCAAGTGTGCGGCCACTTTCTTTCTTCTATACAGAACAGAATGACAGCCAAACAACTAGCATTTTCAGAAGTGGGTGAAAGCAAAGACAGCCTCCCTACTTCCTCAGTAAATTTTCCCTTTAAAACACTAATAAATAAAACATTCCATTACAGTGTAATGGAAAAAGAAGGATGCACACGTTTTATTTTATGACATTAGTCATAAGTAAGTAAGTATATAGGAAAATTTCACTTCTTGATTAACCTCCCTGGCGGTATTCCCGAGTGTGGCTCTGGGTTAAATTTCAGTATCATTAGCGGTAACCCCGAGCCACACTCGGGATTGCATTGCAGGATCCTGGTGCAGGTTACTTACCTTGTCCCTAGGACCCTGCGATGTCCCCCCGATGTGTCCGTGGGCTGTGTCCTCCACCAAATGCCTCTGTGTGCCAGGCTCCGTTCCCTACGAGCGTCGCAACGCACGGGGGCGGAGCCTGGTGGCGAATTCAAAAATGACAGAATTCATAATACATACATTACACTGTAATCTTACAGATTACATTACTGTATGAAATTATTTCATATCCCATTTGTCCCTAGTGTTTTGTCCAGTGCCCTGCATGCAGTTTTATATTATATATACTTTTCTTTCTGCCTGGAAACTTGATATTGTCCATAGCAACCAAAAAGTGTCCCTTTACGTCAAAAGTGGTTTTCGACCAGCTAGAAAACAGCGATAGTAAATAAGAACACTTGCAGAATTGAGCGATAGTGAATAGTGGGGAAATTAATTTTTTTATAATTATTTATAGTTATTATAATATAATTTATGATTTTTGTGTTTCAAACTTTATCATACCCGGGATGTCTACTAGACTCTTGTTTGGACAGATTTATGTGTGTTATTACTAAGAATTACAGACCTAAAATATAAAACGCCAAATTTCTATGCAAAACAATTGTACCGCTTTGAGACGCAAAAATCTGACATGATCATACCGCCAGGGTGGCTACTTTCCACAAAGTCAGGGTGGCGAAAGGGGAGTTTATATAATGCCATGGTGTTATTTAAAATGGCTTAGTTAATACATTTAAGTTCTCTGCTTTAATTAATAATAAATAAATTAGCATTTTTAAGCTATTTACACCCTTTTTTTTTGCAAATATTCTGCATTCTGAAATACTCATTGTAACGAAACGTCCCACACTCCGCTTGAGTGCTTTCGTCATATACCACTTCCTTCCAGTCTGAATATAGATATCAGATATTCCAAACGCTCACAAGCACAAAACAAGACAATACTTGTTTAGTTGCTGAACATGGACTGTTTATTAGAACCAGAATACAAGTCTTATATACAGTAAAAGAGGAGGTGCATACCTCACAGACCTCACAGACTGGGACTGCCCTGCCATTGGAACATCTCCTGGCATCACTTACCTGCTACATGCCTGTTTCATCCACTATCTTGTCTTCCTCTAAATCCTAGACATCAGATGAGAATACAGAGGCAGAGCTATAGATAGAAGAGCAGGATCTACCTCTGGCTGCACCTGTCCCAGCACCATGGAGGATCAGAACAAGGCAGAGAACGCATTCAGCGCAGATGAAGCGAGCCTCATTGTAAAAGAGATCTAGCACCCATGTTTACCATTTGAGTCTTTGAAGTCACCCTGTCTTCTGGGTTGGAAATTCGTTGTGTGATTTATCCATCTGCTTTGGAGTTTTACCTCAACTTTAATCCTCTGCATTATGTGATTACAACGCCTGTGATTACTTACTTTCTGGTAAGCAGTTTGCGAGCACGGTGGTGTAGTGTGCCCTTTCTGTTTACTTTGGCGCACTGAAGCTTGGTGGTGGTTTCACAACAATTCCTCATCTATCAAATGATGATCATCTGCACTCATTTGGACTGTTATTTATTTTATTGATTTCCACTCTTAATTTTTTTAAGCACTAGAATATTACTTCTTCCACCTGTATCAGGTTCCAGGCACAGGACGTACACACCTATACACACCAACTCCATGAGCCCCTGACTCTGCAGATGTCCCATGGGAGCAGCTCGCACTGGCAGAGTCTTTCTTTGAATACATGGTAAACAGGGGTGACAATAGCTTTCTACCTCCCTTCTCATGTCAGGCCAATAGAACCTATCTCTGATTAAGCAAAAGGTCCTTTCTATGCCTAAATGTCCATGTTCATCATGCAGGGCTACCAACACTGATGTGTGATGCTTTTCAGGAAGGAAAAGTTGCCATGTCTCCTCTAAATATTCAGTGAGGCTCCTCCTATACAGCAGACTGTCTCTCAGTTGCAGCCTATTCCACTCTCTGTGAAGTAACTAAGCGCCAACCACAGCACTCTTTAACAGCAACACTGGATCTTGCTTAGCCAAAGCTTCAATGACTGAGTGGCATTGGGGATCCTGGTCTTGGTCAGTTTTTAAGTCTCTTTTTGATAGCCGAGGAAGGCCCTTACCTCACACTTGTGTCAACCCACAGTAAAACTGAGGCACTCCAGATGGAGGAACTCCTATGGATTCAGCTCTTACAGTTCCCTTCAGCCGTTGGGCCAGGCCTCTACACAAAGCTTGCACTCCTTCTGTAGTCACGAAAGTCCATTCTCTGGGTTCTTCCACTGGCCGATGAGGCCTACGGGACAGTGCATCCGCATCCCTGTTGCCAGCTCCAGGCCGATACTTCAAACTGAACTGAAATCCAGGTAGTGCAGCTAACCATCGATGTCCATTGGCGTCCAGCTTAGCAGAGGTCAAGAGGTAGGTCAAGGATTATTGTCTGTCTTCACTACAAACTTGGCCCCATTTAAATAATCCTTCAGCTTGTCAACTACCATCCATTTCAAGGCCAAGAACTCCAATTTGTGAACCGGGTAATTCTTCTCAGAAGGAGTAAGGCTGTGGCTCACATATGCCACCAGCCTGAGCCCACCATCTTGTTCTTGGTAGAGGACTCCTCCCAGCCCATCTCAACTAACATCCACATGAAGCTCATAGGGCTTAGTTAGGTCTCCATAGGCCAAGACCGGGGCTTCAGTAAGACTCCTCTTTAGACGCTGATAAGTTTCCTCACATGAACGAGCAGAGGCATTGCAGGGGGGGGGCGGCCCGCACCGGGTGACACCCGCCAGAGGGGTGACACCTGTAGGCATGAGCACCGCCACCAGCGCTTGCAGGATGAGGGGGGGGTGGAAATCCCCCAGTCAGGCAGTCTTTTGCACTGGCGGCGTCTGCACAGAAGAGCCGCCTCGGCGGCTCCCTTTCTCATCAGTGAGAACGGGCAGCGGAGAGGGCGATATATATAAATCCCTCCCTGCTTGCAGCCCGCCCAGTGGGAGGGAAGAAGTAACAGTGAGCGTCTGCTACTGTAAGCAGCGCCACGGTGCCTGACTCTGTTAACAGAGCAAGGCAAGAGCGACTCCTTTCTTCCTGGAGGAATGAGAGCCAATAGGACAGCCGCTACCTTTGCCATCCAATGCCAGAGAACGGGCGGGTCTCCAAGGGGCTCGGGCGCTGAAGCATGAACAGGTGGAGGATTGCAGATAAAATTGTATAGGCAGCTATGGAAGCGTCCCTGGATTCTGGAAGCAAACTGAGGGTGGCAAATCCTGGAAACAAGTTAGTGTATTTACAGAACTACAGTGTCAGCAGGGTACAGACTAGTCATATACCCTGTAACCCATATTGCACATTATATACAGACTAGTCTGTACCCTGGTACCGTGCTGTACATTGTATACACTGGTCTGTATATAATGTACAATATGATTTACAGGGTATATGACCAGTCTGTACCCTACTGACACCGTATTGTACATTATATACAGACCCGTGTATACAATGTACAGCACAGTGTATATAATGTACAACACAGTGTATATAAAGTACAGCATATTGTATATAAAGTACAGCACAGTGTATATAATGTAAAGCACAGTGTATATAAAGTACAGCACAGTGTATATAATGTACAGCACAGTGTATATAATGTACAGCACAGTGTATATAAAGTACAGCACAGTGTATATAATGTACAGCACAGTGAATATAAAGTACAGCACAGTGTATACAATGTACAGCACAGTGTATATAAAGTACAGCACAGTGTATATAATGTACAGCACAGTGTATATAATGTACAGCACAGTGTATATAAAGTACGACACAGTGTATACAATGTACATCACAGTGTATATAATGTACAGCACAGTGTATATAAAGTACAGCACAGTGTATATAATGTACAGCACAGTGTATATAAAGTACAGCACAGTGTATACAAAGTACAGCACAGTGTATATAAAGTACAGCATTTTGTATATAAAGTACAGCACAGTGTATATAAAGTACAGCACAGTGTATAGAAAGTACAGCACAGTGTATATAAAGTACAGCATTTTGTATATAAAGTACAGCACAGTGTATATAAAGTACAGCACAGTGTATACAATGTACAGCACAGTGTATATAAAGTACAGCACAGTGTATATAATGTACAGCACAGTGTATATAAAGTACAGCACAGTGTATATAATGTACAGCACAGTGTATATAAAGTACAGCACAGTGTATATAATGTACAGCACAGTGTATATAAAGTACAGCACAGTGTATATAATGTACAGCACAGTGTATCGGAGCCTCGCGACAGATTGGAGCTGAGCCCGGCCATGTGTGGAGGTGGTGGGGTCCCCAGAACTATTACCAGAGGAGGGATACCTGCGTTGAACTGGGGGTGGGGGGGAGTTAAGATATGTGCGGGGGGGTTAAGACCTCCCCAGGATATGTGCTGGGGGACACTTTGGCAGAAGAAAGGACCTATGCTAGAAGTGGAGGTTGGATTTCAAATCCAACCTCCCACAAAAGCATAAGCCCTCTCACCTCCCAAAGCACCCCCCAGCACATCTGACCCCCCCCCCACCTCCTTACAAGCACAAGTGGAGAGGGATTTGTGTACTGAAGGAGGGGATCTTTACGGAGGGAGGGGGTCTGTACTTAGTGGAGTGACGCCACTGTGGAGGAGTCCATTGTTCTTTGATGGATTCTCTTTTACCTTATATTCCAGGCTTCTTCACCTTCATCTTGTCTTCTTCTTCGCCCAAAACAACTTGCAACAATTCATTAAGGGGCCTGGCAATCTTTGCAAAGTTGGCTACAAACCTTCCGTAATAGGAGCAAAACCCCAGAAAGGATCTTAATTCCCATACAGTCTCTGGTCTAGGCCATGCAGTGACTGCTTCCAGCTTCTTTGGATCTGTAGCTACTCCCCTGGCGGAGACAACATGACCTAAATAATTGACTGAAGTTATGTAAAACGGACACTTTTCCAGGGATAGTTTAAGCCCTTCCTCGTGTAGCCTTTCAAAGACTTTCTTCAACCGTGCCTCATGTTCTTATAGGGTCTTCCCAAACATGATGATGTCGTCCAGGTATACCAGAACTTCAATCAAATTCATGTCTCCCACAGTTTTCTCCATTAATCATTGAAATGTCGCTGGTGCCCCCGATAGTCCTTGTGGCATCTGATTAAATTCAAAGAGCCCAAGCAGGCCAATGAAGGCGGTCTTGTATCTATCTTCAGGGTGCATCGGTATTTGGTAATACACACTTTTTGAATCCAGCACACTAAACCACTTTGCCCCTGCAAAGCACTGGAGAGCATCCTTAACAGAGGCAGTTGTATACTGATCAGGAACAGTCCGCCGATTCAAGCTTCCATAGTCTATGCACATGCGCAATTTACATTTACATTTTTTCTTCCACACCACCACAATAGGAGAAGCGTAGGGACTTCTGGACTCTTAAATTACTCCTGACTTCTTTAACTCAGCCAATTGCTCCCTTAGATCCTCCAGGTCACTGAGGGATATCCTTCAAGCTCTCTCCCTAAAGGGTTTGTCTACTTGTAACTGGATTCTATGCTTTGTACTTTTAGCACAACCTACGGCCTCGTACACACGACCGAGTTTCTCGTCCAAAACAGTCAAGAAAAGTGCCGCAAGAGTTTTTTTGTCTAGAAAAACATTCGTGTGTATGGTTTTACGACGAGAAAATTGCCGAGAATCTCGACGAGAAAATAGAGAACCTGCTCTCTATTTTCTCGTCAGGATTCCAGATTTCCTCGTCGTGTTTCTCGTCGGCCTGTTTTGTGATGAGAAAATGGTTCGTGTGTATGCTTTTACGACTCTTCCAAAAGCGCGCATGCTCACAAGCAACTATGAGACGGGAGCGCATCTTCTGGTAAAACAAGCCTTCGTAATGGAGAGAGCATATTCGTCACGCTCATAAATATTTCATCGTTTAAATGTTCTGCATTGAAATCTTCGTTAGAATGTTACATTAATCAAAACAAGTGACCTTCTTTTGCTGCTGATATTCACACAGAGTTATGCCTTATTTTTAACCTTTTTCATGCTGCTCTTTATAAGATTTATGTGTATTATATCATGCAAGTTTTTAGGAATAATTTAAATGGTTAGATTTTTCAAAATGATGTTAATTATAATTTCACAATGTTTTGCTAGTGATCTCCCATTTAATTTTGGAATCTATATTATTTAAATTTCCCACCATGTTTTTGTGCTAATCAGATTTAGTTATTCTTTTGGGGGGGGTGATATCTGTCCCTTTTATTGTCAGTCAAATGTATCTGCTTACTCCAAAGCTTGATTTTGTTTATTTAAAAATACACATAGTCAAGTATGAACTTAAACAAAAATCACATTTATTCATGTTTATAAATTAAATAAAGAGAAGGCAGCGCTGGAGAAGCTGCTGCCATTTGTGCATCCCAGGGACCCCAGAGCACACAGCAACCCTGTGTGGACACTAAAATTGGGAGCTTGAGAAGGCCAACATTTCTGAACACAATCTGATGCTGGCCTCCCAGAGGTCAGGAACAGCAGCAGGTGATATATATGTCCCAAGTGTGTGGTACTACAACAGGCTGCCTTCTGTCCGACCACAATGAAGCAAGGCCATCACTTCCTCTTCTTCCTGGCAACCTTCCCTGCAGCCTTTCCTGAAGCCTTCCCTGCAGCCTTTCCTGAAGCCTTCCCTGCAGCCTTCCTTCTTCGTTTGGCTGGAGGCTGGCCCACTGGAGGGGTACTCCTGTCAGGAGGAGGAGGTGGAGGTGTAGCAGAAGGGGGTGGGGCAGAAGAAGAAGGTGGAGGTGTAGCAGAAGGGGGTGGGGCAGAAGAAGAAGGTGGAGGTGTAGCAGAAGGGGGTAGGGCAGAAGAAGAAGGTGGAGGTGTAGCAGAAGGGGGTGGGGCAGAAGGTGGAGGTGTAGCAGAAGGGGGTGGGGCAGAAGGTGGAGGTGTAGCAGAAGGGGGTGGGGCAGAAGGTGGAGGTGTAGCAGAAGGGGGTGGGGCAGAAGAAGAAGGTGGAGGTGTAGCAGAAGGGGGTGGGGCAGAAGAAGAAGGTGGAGGTGTAGCAGAAGGGGGTGGGGCAGAAGAAGAAGGTGGAGGTGTAGCAGAAGGGGGTGGGGCAGAAGAAGAAGGTGGAGGTGGAGGTTGAGGTTGGGTCAGTTGGGCCACCTCACATATGGCGGTATTGGGGGTAATTTTCTCCATCACCCCCTTGTTGAGCAAGGTGATGAGCAGGGGCTCGCATAGGAGGCGTTGCTCCATGCTCATCACCTTGAACTTAGCCTCCACTAGGCCGGCAATGGCCTCTTCAGGGGATGTGGGCTCTTTGAGGGTGGCATGGGCCTCTTTAATAAGGGCCATTGCTGCCTCACTGGTGGTCCTGTCCCTCCTGCCTCTTTTGTGAAGCCGGATGGGAGGCACCTGGGATCTGGTGCTTCTCCTTTGCCCTGCCACCTCCTGTCTGCCACTGGGCCCTGCCACCTCCTGGCTGGCACTGGGCCCTGCCACCTCCTGGCTGCCACTGGGCCCTGCCACCTCCTGGCTGGCACTGGGCCCTGCCACCTCCTGGCTGCCACTGGGCCCTGCCACCTCCTCGCTGCAACTGGGCTCTTCCTCCTCCTGCCTGAAAGTTTCCAGACCCTCCTCCTGGCTGATTTCATCCTGTGTATGAAAAAGGAACAAAGTTTAATATGTTGGTTTAATCTTTGCATCAAACTTTGTAATCCTGATTGAAGCAATTAGAATGTAAATCCATAAATCCTTGCTTTAAATTTACCACTACATCAGATTGACTATTTAGCACCCAATTTAGTGCAGAATAATGTCTACAGATCTTGATTTCACTTGTGGAATCCAAAATAATGTATGTTTCTCATCTTGACATATTTGTCAAACATTAATTTTATCCCAATACATTTTCAGTTAATACTATACCTGGCTCCAGATGGCCAAATCAGGATCATCCAGGATGTCTGCCTTCTCTTGCTCCAGAGAAGGCTCAGGTTGGCTGCAGGGAAGTCTGTGGGGAAGAGTGGAGAGTGATGGCCTTGTCTCAATGTGGTCATCCAGGAAGGACATCCTGTTGTAGTACCACAAAATCGGGACATAAACATCATCTGCTGCTGCTCCTGACCTCTGAGAAGCCAGCACCTTAGAGCGTTCAGTCCTGTAGGTACCTCTCAAGCTCCCAATTTTAGTGTCCACTTGTTTTGCTGTGGCTGTGGGCACCTTGGTATGCACAAATGGGAGCAGCTTCTCCAGCGCTGCTTTTCTCACCCCTCTTTTTTTATGGATGGGGTTTTTCGTCTCCCACAGAGCCGGCAGCTCCCTTACACGGTCAATAAATTCCGCCAGGAACTCTTTGTCGCTAATAAAGACATTCATATTGTATCTGCAAGTTAAATAAATTATATTTAACTAATGTGAGGCAAACAGTCTAACCTCCTTAACATCCTAGTCACCATATATATCCTCCAACAATCTCAAGACAGTATAGGCCAACAATTTTTACAAGTCACAAAATCACATACCTTCGTTCGCACGTCCGTCACTTGAACTCCTCTCTCCGCACACCGAACGTACTATAGTCACATGTGTGTTTGCTATATACACACCACGCATGCGTCAAAATTTGAACACGTCGCTCCGCACACATCGCCCGCCCATGACGTTCTAACTAACATCTTTTCCCCGCCCCTTCTCTTTCGGCACGCAGACAGATATGGCGGAGTTACAGCAGGTGTCTGATAATTCCGCAACTAACGAGGAGACAAGCCCGGAGACCGAGGACACGTCACGATCAAGGAGGAGATTCAAGGCATCGAATATGTCTTTGGCGGAGATGGCGGAGATGGTGGACATCTTGCTCAAGGCTGATTATGATGGCAAGCATGGGCCGTATAGCAAACCAAATAGAAGGAAGGCCAAAATCCTCACTAAAGTTGTGAAGAGTCTGAAGGCGAATTTCGGGGGTGAAACGCTCAAATGAGCAGCTCAGAAAGAGGTGGTCAGACCTCAAACTGAGGGAGCCAGACCAGTTGAGGAGCATAAAGAGAATGCTCGCTAAAAGTAAGTAAAATGTAGACTTTTCTGCTATTAATCTTTTTATAAACTGACATGTTTTTTTTTTTTTCTCATATTGGACTCCCTTCCAAAATGTAATATTTTGAACTTGGTTGGGCACAGTAATCGTTCGTTACGTTACCGACACTTCGTTCGGCCACTATCCGCGGTTTTGGCTTATTTTAGAGCCACAAAAGTAATTAGACATCTGCCATTTTTGATCAAATATTGTTGATAATTTTTAAGTCTAGATGATGTGTTTGTAAAGAGAATGAAATGCAAACTTTTATCAGTGTAAAGGAGAGGACACTCAGCAGCTGCTTCCACATCTGTACTTTGGAGCACTATAGTGTGGGCCACCAGACCCGCCTTTTTTGGGTGTCCCACACAGGTGCATCAGAGAATTTTTGTGGTGCCTCCATGTCAAAAAAATTACATCCAAATGTGAATACTAAACATATTTTGGGTCATAAATAATGCATTCTTCTTTAAATTCCGCACAAACACACACTTGTACCCCACTTCCAAGCAATTTAGCCTGTTTTTATTTTAACAATGAGATTTACAGTGTGATAAATAGACCTTTTGTTTTATTCTCATAGGGGAGAGAAGACTGGGAGGAGGACACTCCAGGGAGCACATGCACCCCACAACTTCCAAGCAACCCCAAACTCCCAAAGACCCACAACCGAAGGATGTAGAGGAAGTTGAGGTGGAGGAAGGAGAAGTGCAGGAAGGAGAGGTGGGTGACGTTGGGGATCTGGTCACCACAACAGGTCAGTATCTGTCACCACAGCTTCAGGTAAGAGAAGTAGGCCTGCAGAGTTATAATACATTTTTTTTTTGGTTTTTAGGGGATGTAAATGTTGTGAAGGATAGTACACGGTTCTCTGCTGACAGTGCCCTCCGCCTCATCCAGCAAGTGATGGAATGTAGCACGGAACTGGACCTAATTAAACAAAGAATCCATGTGATGGAACAAACATTTAAAGACATTCTCGATGTTTTGGGGAGAATTCAATAAGCCATCCAAACACATTTGTTTTTACATGTTTGTTTTTGTAATTTTTTTAATTTTTTTGACTATCAAACCAGCCAAAAATTGAATATGCACACAGTGTGTCAACATGTGCTATCTGCCATCAGGGGATATCCATGTACGTCTTTTGTGGGTGCAACCCCTTCCTCGTATCTAAAGTCGGTGAACTGAGGAAGGGGATGCACCCCCAAAACACGTCCATTGATCACCCCTGATGGCAGATAGCACATGTTGACAATAGGGATCAGGATTGTAAACTTCCTAGATGAAAAAAATCCCAAATGTGTGCATATTCAATTTTTGGCTGGGCAAGGGGTGGCAGGACCCCATATTAGGACGGGCACATAGAGACATAGTTTGTGTAAGTGAATGTCTCCGATTGCTCAGAGGTATCCAATGTTGTAATTTTTGAAATGCAACTGTTATTTTTGTATTTTCATAAGCAAAAAATTGCCAGGTTGGGGCCAGGACAACCCAAAATTAAAAAAAAAAAAAAAATGAAGAGAATGTGCACAGAGTAAAATATTTGACCACAAACAACGTGTAGCTTCTTTTTATAATACCCTCTAAGCTTATTTGGTTCTTTTGTAAGGTTACATAGTGAAATGGTTGTTATTCACTAAAGTAAAATACACTTGCCACTACAAATGCACAAAGACAAACTAGGAGACAGGAAAGAACAAATAATTAAAGGTTTAAACAAGCTTTTTATTGGGATACTTAGACATAGGCTGGCATAGGAATTGCCCCCCTACCCGTGAAATACTCCATGTATTTGTCCCGAACCTGACGGGCATTTTGGGGGGGCAAGCCAGGACGGGCAGATTCCAGGCCCGGCAGGGGATTTGCAGGGGAAAGTCCAGCCTCTGGCAAAACTGAGGCCATATATGAATTCGATTTGCGGCCAAGAAAATTGTGTAGCACACAGCAGCATAACACTACATAGTTTATTTTGTAGTCCGCCAAGTGGATGGAAGTCATAAAAAGGCGGAACCGGCTGGCCATTATGCCGAAGGCATTTTCAACGACTCTTCGGCCCCTGGCCAGCCGGTAATTGAACACCCTCTTCTCTGGGGTCAGGGTCCTCTGTGGAAATGGCCTCATAAGATGCCGTCCGAGTCCGAAGGCTTCATCAGCCAAAAAAACAAAGGGGAGTCCTTCAATATTCCCTGCATCCGGTGGCAATGCAAGGTCGTCACTCTGGAGACGGAGGGCAAACTCCGTCTGGATGAAGGATCCCCCATCGGATATCCAGCCATTTTTCCCTACATCAACATAGAGGAATTCATACCGTGCTGACACCACCGCCATCAGCACAATGCTATGAAACCCCTTGTAGTTGTAGTAGTAGGACCCAGAACGGGGTGGCGGCATGATGCGGACGTGCTTCCCGTCTATGGCACCACCGCAGTTGGGGAAGTCCCACCGCGTGGCAAACTCCGATGCCACAGTCTGCCATTCCTGTGGCGTGGAAGGAAGCTGTGGAGTGAAACAAGATGAAATAATATTAGAAAAACAAAGTCATACATTACAAGGAAATTCTATCCAAAAAAATTAGAGGCCAACATCAATCAAATTATACGTTTATTAAGGTGTTTAAAAAAAGTATAATGGAAGGCTCATTTATCATATTCATCACCCCCTCTGATGGGCCATTACTAAATTATTTTGGGGGGGGGAGATGTGTTTGGCCACAGGATAGCATTGCAGTGGCGGTGCGTCCAGAGTGGGCGCTGGAGCACTGCCCCCTCTCTCCTGTGCCCATCACTCAGAACAATACATAGGTTCATGCGTTGCATGAACCTATGTATTGTCTATGCCGCACACTATTCAGTTGGATGGCCTCTTGTAAAGCGACCGACATATGAATCATTGCGGCATTTAGGGGGTTCAAATTGCATAGCAGAAACAGGTAGTAAAATAGTCTTGCACATTACAACCTGAGGGATGTAATTGGCTTCCTAAAAGTAAAATCGGGGACGCAGGGGGGGGGGGCATTCCTTGGGTAAACACTGACAGCATAGGCGTGCGCAGCCTATTGCATTAGGGTGTGCACCCCAAAGCTCAACACATACTACCGATCACTCACGATGAAAGGGAAGGGGCCGGTAAGTTACATATTTACCTGCCCCTTCCCCCCACTCATCCTAAAACATCCCCAGCCAGCAGCAACAGCCGGTGATAGAGGAGAGTAGGGAAGCTGGAAGCGCTGCAAGGGGCAGTAGGGGGAATCTGTGCTGCACAGTGTGATTAGGGTGTGCCTGGGCACACCTGGCACACCCTGTGCGCACGCCTATGACTGACAGGCTGCTCTGCCAATCATGTTCACCAAGTCTGTTTAATGGTAACATGATTGGCTGATGCAACATGAAGGGAAGGAGAAGACATCAAGGACAGAAGAAGGATGGCGCTGACCACAAGAAGGTAAGTGCAGGGCTGGGGGGAAACTGGCTGCATTAGAGGGGACTAAATGGCTGCATTTGAGGGAACAAAATGGCTGCATTGGAGGGGACAACTGGGGGCGTTTAATAGGCACCAGAGCAAAAAAATGAGGAAGTTTATTTCCTAAATTGGGGTTTGAACCCCCAAACATTTGGAGCAACAGGCGCCCCTGCTGGAAAAGTTAGTGAAGGGAAATATTTATGGAGGAGAAAAAAGGGGCAATCTAAAGCTTCCAACATGCATGGGGACAAAGGGGACATTCTCAGGATATTACAATCATGGTAATTAGGGAAGGATGAAAGAAATACAATACATTAGCATACATGTAATACATAAAATGTGATGTTAAGGGAGAAAACTTACCCTAATATAGTCCTCCTGCAGGACTTGGATGATGGCAGAACAGGTGTCTGGGATTATGAGGCCCAGAGCCTGGGGGGAGATGCCTGTGGTGAACTTCAAGTCCTGAAGACTTCTCCCTGTTGCCAGGTAATGCAACGTGGCGATGAGCCTCTGCTCAGCACTGATGGCTTCCCGCATAACGGTGTCCTTCCTGGTAATATAGGGGGACACCAATGCCAACTGTTCCTGAAAAATGGGGTCAGACATCCGCAGAAAATTCCTGTAGTCCTCAGGATTATTCTCGACGATCTCCCGCAGCAGAGGCATGTGGCAGAATTGGTCCCGCTGGAGCAACCGATTCTTGGTCCATGAACTCCTCCTCACACCATTCATGGACTGGTCTTGGTCCAAAACAAGCAGACCAACACCAAGCGCACGCACAGCACGAACTCGACGACGAGAACGTCCAGGCGACATGGCTAGGAAACGGTCGTCTAATCAGAACGTACAGAACAGAACGCACTTTAGAACAGCAAGGCCTATGAATAACGAACTGAAAATCAGAAACGAACAGGCAAGAACGCACTGTAAAACAGATACGACCTGCCTAGACGCCCTGAAAGTCAAGATACGAACCCACAAGCACAAACTGAACGACAGAAAACGATCTGAAAAGTACGAAGACTGAAAAGCGTGAATCGTCTCTTCCCAAACTTTTACTTCACACGCGGTAGCACGAGATCAGCAAAAGCAGCCCAAGGGGTGGCGCCAAGAAAAAAGATTTTCCCCTTTATAGTGCCGTCGTACGTGCTGGACGTGAGCGCGGAGAACAACGAGGAAATTGGGAAATGACAGTGTGTACGCATAGAAAGCTTGACGAGAAAATCGACAAGCTTAACAAGAATCTCGTCGAAAAAAACGACGTGTTTTTTACGATGAGAAACTCGGTCGTGTGTACGAGGCTTACATCAAAATCATTGTCAGAAAAGATCTTCCCCCATTGGGACAACTGTAACTTCATCCTTTTCTGCCATGCAGGGGGTAACGCCTCAGCGCACTCTTCCATTTCCTTCTGCAGCCCCTGGTACTTTTTTCCTCTAACAACGTCTGCTGGAGGTACTGGGGTGGCTGCACTCACTTGTCCCACCAGCAATCAAGCACTTAATACCACAGGGTTATTGGTGACATTCTGGAGGCTAATTGACACCTTCTTCCCACTTCGGAACAGGGCCTTAGTGGAAATTCAGGAACCATTGCTATCCCAGCAGCTTCTCCAGCACAACAAAGGGTCCTGGATGTTCCCAAGTGACTTTGATGGTGGCCTTCAGGCAAGCAATCTCTCCAGGCTATTGCACTTTCTCTCTTGTGTGTAACTTCCATAAGCGCCCCACTCCTTCGACAGGGGCATTCTGCTCCTTAATCACTTGTTGGCACGCTTGGTATAATTGTGGGTGGATCCCATTTTGCACTGAACCATCTTCCCCAAATCACAGTTGCTAACAGCCTCAGTGTTAGTCCCAATCAGCAGGGAATTCTGTTCAGCTCCAGGAGGCCTGGGGCACACCACAGCCAATGTGTCAAATGTTTCAATTTTTCATATGGCTGCTGGCCAAGAAGAAATTTTTATGGGAATATATCCATCATACGGGAACTTGTCAGTCCCAATTTCCCAATTTTCTAGCGCTTCGAGATTACTTGGGGCGATGTGCTTCATATATTTATCGTAAAAGTCCCGGTAGAGTAAAGTGACTTGTGCCTCCGTATCTAGCAGTGCCCTGGTATAATCACCTTCTACCTGTACAGACACAATTGGAGACGGTCTCACTAGCTTTTCTGGTAATTTTCCCAATACAGCTTTCCTGAGGTTCTTCCTACTTACACTTTAAGAGGTCTTAACTATGGCCCTGGGTGGTGATAAGAGATTGACTCCCTGCAGGGCTGGACTGGGACAAAAATTTGGCCCTGGACTTCATCCAGACCGGCCCACTTTAATTCAATAAAATGCTGCCCCCCACCCCCCAAAAAAATCACGCCCACGAAAAGGCCCCTACATCCGTTATTGTATATCATGAGAGGGTGAGAGAGAGGGGAATGAGAGAGAGAGAGGGAGGGTTGAGGGAAAGGGGGTGAGAGGGGGTGGGTGAGAGAGGGGGGTGAGTGTAAGAGAGAGGGAGTGAGTGTAAAAGAGAGGGGGTGAGTGTAGGACCCCTTTCACACTGAGGCATTTTTCAGGCGCTTTTGGGCTAAAAATAGCGCATGTAAAGCGCCTGAAAAACGCCTCCGCTGCAGTCCCAGTGTGAAAGCCCGAGTGCTTTCACACTGGGGCGCTGCCAGGGCGTTAAAAAAAGTCCTCCAAGCAGCATCTTTTGGGCGGTGGAGGATCGGTGTACACACCGCTCCTGCCCATTGAAATGAATGGCCACCGCTGCTGAAGCGCCTGCAAAGCACTTCGGCAGCAGCGCTTCACGGGCACATTTAACCTTTAATTCGGCTGCTAGCGGGGGTTAAAAGCGCCTGCTAGAAGCCGAATAGCGCAGCTATAATGACAGTAAAGTGCTGCTAAAACTAGCAGCGTTTTACCGTCAATGTCCGCCCCAGTGTGAAAGCAACCTAACAGTCAGGGAGTGAATGAGACAGAGGAGGGGGCAGAAAGACAGAGGGGGGAGCTGAGAGACACAAGGGGGGTGCTGAGAGACAGAGGGGGGTGCTGAGAGACAGAGGGGGTGCTGAGAGACAGAGGGGGAGCTGAGAGACAGAGGGGGAAGCTGAGAGACAAAGGGGGAGCTGAGAGACAAAGGGGGGAGCTGAGAGACAGAGGGGGAGCTGAGAGACAGAGGGGGGAACTGAGAGACAGAGGGGGGAACTGAGAGACAGGGGGAGCTGAGAGACAGAGGGGGAAGCTGAGAGACAGAGGAAGGGGCTGAGAGACAGAGGAGGGGGCTGAGAGACAGAGGAGGGGGCTGAGAGACAGATGAGGGGTCTGAGAGACAGAGGAGGGGTCTGAGAGACAGAGGGGGAGCTGAGAGACAGAGGGGGAGCTGAGAGACAGAGGGGGGAGCTGAGAGACAGAGGGGGGAGCTTAGGGACAGAGGGGGGCTGAGAGATAGGGGGCTGAGAGACAGGGGGAGCTGAGGGACAGAAGGAGGGAGCTGAGAGACAGAGGGGGGAGCTGAGAGATAGAGGAGGAGAGCCGAGAGACAGTGGGGGCTGATAGACAGAGGAGGAATCTGAGAGACAGAGGAGGGGTCTGAGAGACAGGGGGCTGAGAGACAGAGGGGGGCTGAGAGACAGAGGGGGGCTGAGAGACAGAGGGGGGAGCTGAGAGACAGAAGAGGAGAGCTGAGAGACAGAGGAGGGTCTGAGAGACAGAGGAGGGGTCTGAGAGACAGAGGGGAGGCATAAAGAGACAGAGGGGGGTCTGAGAGATAGAGGAGGGGGCTGAGAGACAGTGGGGGGCTGAGAGACAGAAGAGGGGTCTGAGAGACAGAGGAGGGGTCAAAGAGACAGAGGGGGGCTGAGAGACAGGGGGAGCTGAGAGAAACAGGGGGGGTCTGAGAGACAGAGTGGGGGTCTGAGAGACAGTGGAGGGGGCTGAGAGACAGTGGGGGGGCTGAGAGACAGTGGGGGGGCTGAGAGACAGACAGAGAAGGGGTCAGAGAGACAGAGGGGGGCTGAGAGACAGGGGGAGCTGAGATACAGAGGGGGCTGAGAGACAGAGGGGGAGCTGAGAGACAGAGGGGGAGCTGAGAGACAGAGGGGGAGCTGAGAGACAGAGGAGGAGAGCTGAGAGATAGAGGAGGGGTCTGAGAGACAGAGGAGGGGTCTGAGACAGAGGAGGGGTCTGAGAGACAGAGGGGGGTCTGAGAGACAGAGGGGGGTCTGAGAGATAGAGGGGGGCTGAGAGACAGAGGAGGGGGCTAAAAGAGGGGGGACTGAGAGACACAGGGACTGAGAGACAGAGGGGGGTCTGAGAGACAGAGGGGGGGTCTGAGAGACAGAGGGGGGTCTGAGATACAGAGGGGGTCTGAGAGACAGAGGAGGGGTCTGAGAGACAGAGGGGGGTCTGAGAGACAGAGGGGGGTCTGAGGGATAGTGGGGGGTCTGAGAGATAGTGGGGGGCTGAAAGACAGAGGAGGGGGCTGAAAGAGGGGAACTGAGAGACACGGGGACTGAGAGAGAGAGGGGGGACTGAGACAGAGGGGGGGACTGAGAGACAGAGGGGGCAGAGAGACAGAGGGGAGGGCTGAGACAGACCACATAGCACTGTCCCTTTCTGCAGTCCCTCCTCTGCTCACCCCCCGCTGTCTCAGTGTTCTGGCATGTTTGTGTAGGATGCCGGGTACCTGATGGCCAGCAGCGGCAGCGCCGAGTCTCCCTTTTGATCCGGGGGGTGCTCTCTCTGCTCTGCTCCTTACAGCGGCGAATGTTCTCTTCCTCCGGGCTCCCAGTCAGCCTGCCCTCCGGCCCAGGCCGCATGGTTCCTGGAGCAGAGATTAAGTGGAGGAATCGAGGTTCTGGGAGCGTCGGGGTGGCCGTGCTCACTCCTGTGCGCCTCTTCGGTGGTCAGGGAGGGGGTGGAGCTCTTCTCCCTCCTCGGCTTTTACATCCAACTGCCCTCCTCGCTGGCGACCTTCCCCGAATCCCCGCCGCTTTTTGCTGCCCCGCTCCCGCTGCCCCTGAACTCTGCATAAAAAAACGGTCCACAAAAATGTATATTTTTAATTTTTTTGTGAGCCTTTTTTTGTGGGCCGTTTTTTCCCCAAATCCCCGCCGCTGTTTGCTGCCACGCTCCCGCTGCCGCCAAACTCTGCATAAAAAAACGGCCCAAAAAAAATAAAAATAAAAAAATATATATAAATATATATACCGTATATACTCGAGTATAAGCCGAGTTTTTCAGCCCTTTTTTTAGGGCTGAAAGTATACCCCTCGGCTTATACTCGAGTCAGTACCTCAAAATCGTGAAATTCTGTGGCCGGCGTCTATTGTTCAAATCTCGCGCCGTTCTCCCTGTCCCTTCGGCGATAGGCGTTTCCAGAAAACACTGTGATGAGTGTTTGCGCCTATCACGGAGGTCCTCTTGTCCGACGTCCGTGATTGGCCGAGCACTGAACACAGTACCTGCTGGGAAACGGTGTCGGCGAATGAGAGGACCTCCGTGATAGGCGCAAACACTCAACACAGTGTTTGCTGGAAACGCCGATCACGAAAGGGACAGGGAGAACGGCGCGAGATTTGAACAATGGACGCCGCCGCGGAATTACAAGATTTTGAGGTACTGACTCGGGCACAGGGAAGCGGAATCGACACAGTAAGGGGGCACAGTGAGGTGACAGTGGGCAGTGAGATGGCAATGGGCACAGTAAGGGGGCACAGTGAGACGACAATGGGCACAGTGAGGTGACAATGGGCAGTGAGGTGGCAGAGTGAGATGCCAATGGGCACAGTAAGGTTGGGCAATGGGCACACCCCCCCCCTCGGCTTATGCTCGAGTCAATAAATTTTCCCAGTTTTTTTGGTAAAAGTAGGTACCTCGGCTTATACTCGAGTCGGCTTATACTCGAGTATATACGGTATATATATATATTTTTTTAAATGGCCCACTGAGCCATCGGCCCACCGGGAAGCTCCTGGTAGTCCCGATGGCCAGTCCATCCCTGACTCCCTGTGCCAGAGTCCTAGACCACGGTGATGAGTTACTTGACTTGAGAGATGCTGAGCTGATGCTGATGCTGAGCTCTTCCTCCGACATTTCTTCTCATTCTGTTTTTTTTTTTTTTTTTTGACTCTTGGAGCTCTGTTCCTTCTTGGGGCTCTCAGTTGGCTCTTTCACTGAGACCCCTGAAGTTTCTCGCCTTCTGATTTGTCAGCAGCTGCTGTAGTGCTTTCAAAAGTTCCGCAAGGAAGTTCTTCTCCTTTTCTTTGGGGTCACTGCCTCCAAAAATGCCCAGGCTCCCCACACTGAAAACACCTTCTGGGATCAGTCTTGTCCAGCTGAGCTGTAGCTTGAGCTGCCATTACCCACAACAACTTCTGTTGCATTTGATCTTGAGCTTGAGCTACTTGTGTAAGTAATTTAACCAGAGTATTTTTTAGGAACAGGCGGTGCAATGGGGGTTTTTGGGCACTCTGTTTATAGTCCATATAAAAAGATTATAGCAATGTTAACAGGTTGTGTAACCATAAAATGTCTATCACAAATGGAAGCCTCCACAAGGGGATTAGAAGTAAAATCCAGAAGGAGCTACAGCGTATCCAAGAGAAGAGAGGCGCCTCTAATTGTAGCAATATGTTGCTAAATGTTGTACCTTCATTAAATGTAACCATATTGCTACACTTAGAGGCGCGTCTCTTCTCTTTTATACTCTGTTGTGACATGACGCTACTTGTATATCAAGACATCACTTGTATATCAAGTCAATTTTTTTTTTTCAATTAGCTTGTCTTGCAAAACGCTCTCAAACCAAGTTACTCTCAAACCAAGGTTTTACTGTAATGGAAACCCAAATGATTTGTTCCACAACCATTTATTCATAAGTCCTTCAGTTTATAGTCCATATAAAAAGATTATAGCAATGTGATAGGTTGTGTAACCATAAAATGTCCATCCACAAATGGCAGCCTCCCCAAGGGGATTAGAAGCTAAATCCAGCAGGAGCTACAGAGTATAAAAGAGAAGAGAGGCGACTCTAAGTGTAGCAATATGGTTACATTTAATGAAGGTACAACATTTAGCAACTCACATGGTTGATGATCAAAAGAGGCACATCTAAGTATGCAGGCATCAGGTGTAAAGCGATCCACATAGACCGTCCTCCTCACCGCCGGCTCTCACTGCTATCAGTCTACAATCATGACCGAGAAGAGTACCCTGCAGTACAGCGATCTGAAAGTGAGGCTTGAACCTGCTCGTGGAAGGGACGACATCAATGGCGGTGAGGAAAATGGTCTATGTGGACAGCTTTACCCCAGATGCCTGCAAACTTAGATGTACCTGTTTTAATCATCAACCATGTGAATTTCTAAATGTTGTACCTTCATTAAATGTAACCATATTGTTAGACTTAGAGGCCCCTCTCTTCTATTTTATACTCAGTTGTGACATGACGCTACTCTTATATCAAGACATCACTTGTATATCAAGTCAAAATTTACTAAAAAATGTTGCTTGTCTTGCAAAACACTCTCAAACCAAGTTACTCTCAAACCAAGGTTTTACTGTATACATATACATACTAGGGCCAATTTAGACAGGATCCAATTAACTTATGAGCACGTCTTTGGAGTGTGGGGGGAAACTGGAGTACCTGGGTTCCTTTTAATTTAACTAAGACTTGTACATTATTACTTGATGTTTCCAGAACATTGCCAGATGTGCAATTCTATATTCCAGTCCGTATCATGCATTTAAAAACCAGGAATAGCCTTTAGTTACCGGAAGAGGTAACGCCACTGGGAGATGCCATTCATGCTTTTCATAATAAAACAAACACCATTGCATTTCATAATCGCTTCCACATGTTACTATGTGCCTAGATTGACAAAGTTAACTTGTTATGATGCAAATTGATGCAGAGAAAATTGTAGCCATTTCCTCCAAAACACTTTTGTGTGCGGGAATGGAACATTGCTTGTCTCCGAATGGCATTCTATTTATAGCAGAAATACCTAATATTGCACAAAACTTTGAAAAGGATTAGGGAAAAAAACATACAGTCTGTAAATAGAATGAAGCAGTAATTAAAAAATACTACAGCTGTAGCTTATTGTAAATATTCAACATATAGTGAGAAAAAGGGATTTTTATAACAGCTTACCTGTAAAATCCTTTTCTTGGAGTACATCACGGGACACAGAGCGACTTAGTCATTACTAATGGGTTATATAGTTTACCTTCAGGTGCTGGCACTGGCAACTTCCAAACCGGAAGTACCCTCCCCTATATAAGCCCCTCCCATCCGGGAGCACCTCAGTTTTGTAGCAAAGCAATAAGTGTCCCAAAAAGAGGGGTGGGAGCTCTGTGTCCCGTGATGTACTCCAAGAAAAGGATTTTACAGGTAAGCTGTTATAAAAATCCCTTTTTCTTTTTCGTACATCACGGGACACAGAGCGACTTAGTCATTACTAATGGGACGTCCCAAAGCAATGCCAAATGAGGGGAGGGATACATAAGCTGGGCGCCATCAGGCATGAGGATCTTTTGCGGCCTGCAACACACTGCGCCCAAAGGCGACATCCTCCTGACTTCTAACGTCTACCTGGTAGAATCTAGTAAACGTGTGTACCGAAGACCATGTTGCGGCCTTACATACTTGAGCCAGGGAGGCCTGGTGATGCACTGCCCATGAAGTTCCAACTGCTCTTGTGGAGTGCGCCCTAACTTTGAACGGAGGCGGTCTCTTTCTCAAGCCATAGGCTTGTATTATGACCTGTCGAATCCACTTGGCTAAAGTAGATTTTGATGCTGCCTGACCCTTTCTAGGGCCTTCCGGCAGAATAAACAAAGTATCCGTTCTGCGAATCTGAGCAGTGGCTTTTAGATAAGCTTTAACTGCTCTTACTACATCCAAAGAATGTAATAACTTTTCCTCTACCGAGCTAGGTTTGGGGAAAAAAGAAGGAAGAACCACATCTTGGTTCAAATGAAACCTCGATACCACCTTGGGAAGAAAGGCTGGATGAGGACGTAATACTACTCTGTCCTTATGGACAACCAGATATGGCTCCCTACAGGACAAGGCGCCTAATTCCGATACTCTTTTAGCCGAACAAATGGCTACTAAGAAAATCAATTTCCTGGTGAGAAGAACCAAGGAAATGTGTTGCAATGGTTCAAACGGTTGTTTCTGTAGAACCGACAGAACCAGGTTTAAGTCCCATGGACATATGGGAATACTAACCGGAGGGCTAATACGCATCACTCCTTGTATGAAAGCTTTGACTAGTGAATGCGAAGCCAAGGGCCTTTGAAAAAATATTGACAAGGCCGAAATCTGACCCTTGATAGTACTCAAGGCCAGCTTCCTATCTACAGCCCACTGTAGGAAGTCCAAAATCCTACCTATCACGTACTTACGTGGATGCCATTTCTTGGCCTCACACCACGTAATGTACGCCTTCCAGATCCTATAATAGATCTGCCTGGATACCGGCTTCCTGGCATTGATCATGGTAGATACCACAGAATTAGAGAGCCCTCTCTTTTTCAGAATGTGGGCTTCAATAGCCAGGCCGTCAAACCTAGGGCTGGTAAGGAAGGGTGGTATATCGGTCCTTGCGACAGCAGGTCCGGACGATGTGGGAGGGTCCAAGGACTCCTCACTGACATTTTTACAATCTCCGCGTACCATGCCCTTCGGGGCCACGCTGGAGCCACCAGAATCACTGGTTTCTTTTCTACCCTGATTCTGCAGAGTAATCGCGGTAACAATTGTGGCGGTGGGAATGCATATATCAGCTTGAACTGATCCCAAGGGAACACTAGGGCATCCGAGCCGCAAGCTAGGGGATCCCTTGTGCGAGACACAAATCTGTCCACCTTTGCGTTGAATCTGGATGCTAGCAGATCTACATCCAGTGTTCCCCACTGCTGGCATATTGCCTGGAAAACCTCGGGGTGAAGAGACCATTCCCCCGGGCATAATTGCTGGCGACTTAAAAAGTCCGCTCTCCAATTTTCCACTCCTGGGATGAAAACCGCGGATATGGCTGGGACATATCTTTCTGCCCACTCCAGGATGCAATTTGCTTCCCTCTGGGCTGCACGACTCCTGGTGCCACCCTGGTGATTGATATATGCCACTGCTGTGGCATTGTCTGATTGAATTCTGACAGGGGACCCTTGGAGTTTGGATGTCCATGCTACTAGGGCATAACGGGCTGCTCGTATCTCTAAGAGATTGATGGGCAGGGCCTTTTCTGCTTCTGACCACTTGCCCTGGAGAGACCATTGCTCCAGTACTGCCCCCCAGCCTATGAGGCTGGCATCTGTAGTGACCACCTTCCAAGAAACCGGACTGAAGGGTTTCCCTCTTTCCAGATTCTGGGGCACCAACCACCAATGGAGGCTCTTGCGAACGGAAGGGGACAGGGACATTGGTAAGTCTAAAGCCTGAACTTTTTTGTTCCAGGCTGACAGTATGGCCCTTTGCAAATTCCTTGAATGGAATTGACCGTAGGGTACCGCTTCGAATGAAGCCACCATTTTTCCCAGCAGCCTCATGCACAGGCGTATGGATGGTTTTCTTTTTGTACCCACTAAGTGGGTCAAATCTTTTAAAGACGACACCTTCTCTGGAGGTAAGAAAATCTTTCTCTGATTTGAATCCAGCCTTAGCCCTAAGTATTCCAGACTTTTGACTGGTCTTAGAGCTGACTTGTCCCGGTTGATAATCCAACCGTGATATTCCAGATACTTGATTGTCTTGTGAATAGCTACTTCCAGCTTTTCCACTGAGTGGTCTATTAGTAGCAGGTCGTCTAGATATGCCATTATCGTTACACCTTGTGTTCTTAGATTGGCCAATAGTGGGGCCAGAACCTTTGTGAACACTCGTGGTGCTGTGGCCAGACCGAAAGGTAAGGCTCTGAACTGAAAATGGCGCCCTTCTACTGCAAAGCGTAGAAATTTCTGGTGGGCCGGAAAGATGGGAATATGCAGATAAGCATCCCTTATGTCGATCGAGGCTAACCATTCCTGCCCTTGTAGGGCGGTGGCCACCGATCGGATCGACTCCATCCGAAAAGTCCTGATATTTAGGAACTTGTTTAGCCCTTTTAGATTTAATATGGGCCTCACGTCCCCATTTGGTTTGGGGACTGTGAAAAGGTTCGAGTAAAATCCGAATCCGCTTTCTTCCAGGGGAACCTTCATGATTACACCTTGGAGCAATAGTTGTTCTAGTGCCAGAAGGAGGGATCCTCTCTTCTGGGCATCTCTTGGCACGTTTGACCTCATAAATTGGGCAGGAGGAGTGCCTTTTAACTCCAGCTTGTATCCCAGACTTACTGCGGAGAGCACCCATCTGTCTCTGATGGTGTCCCGCCAGGTCTCTGTGAACAACTGAAGCCTTCCCCCCACCCGATTGAGTGGGGGCAACGCTTCATGACTTGGGGGGAGGTTTTGTACCTCTCTTGATCCAGGGCTTCTTGTTACCCTGTGATTGTCCCTGATTTCTGCCCCCTGAATTTGACCGTGGAGGCCGTCGGAACTGCTTCACAGCCGATGTGCCCGGGACTGGAGAAGTAGGCCTCTTAAAAGAAGGACTTCTACTCTTGTTCTTAACCGGTAAGAGTGAACTTTTACCGGCAGAAATTTTCTGGATATATTTGTCCAGATCTTCTCCAAATAAGCGTTCTCCATGAAATGGGACGCTAACCAGCAGTTTCTTACAGGGAGCTTCAGCAGACCAGTTTTTGAGCCATAGAAGCCTACGCATATGTACTACAGACAGCGTAAAGCGGGAGGCCTGTTGGATTGTATCCTTTATGGCGTCCACCGCAAAACACAAGGCTCTAGGCAGGTCAGCTAGGGCAAGAGCCTGCTGATCTGGTAAGTCCCTTAAGACTTGTTTCAACTGATCTTTCACTGCTTGGCAGACTCCAATCGCTGCTACCGCAGGTTGTGTCACCATGCTTGCTGTAGAGAAAGCAGATTTTAGTAAAGACTCCAATTTTTTATCTATTGGGTCTTTGAACATTGGAACATTATCTACTGGACATGTCAGTGATTTGTTCACAGAAGAGATGGCTGCGTCCACTGTAGGGACCCTCCATTTTTTTATGAACTTATCCTCCATGGGATAGATCACCGGAAATCTCTTGGGGGGGGGCAAATATTTTATCAGGATGCTCCCAATCCTGGTAAATAAGCCCTTCTAATAAAGGGTGGATTGGGAAGGAACAGACAGCCTGGGGAGCTTTTAGCGACCCCAGCGAGGAAACCGTAGTGGTTGGTGGTTCCGCCAGAGGCATTTTAAATGCTGATCGGACCATGTTAGTCAGAGACTGAACCCATAATCTTTCAGCCTGAGATGCTGAGAAAGGTTCTTCCACTGTTGATTCCTCCATAACTGAATCAACCTCATCCTGATCCCCTTCAGGTAGGTCGATCTCTGTGTGGGGCTGTTCCTCCACTAACAGGCACTCTGAAGGAGGAGACGGAGATCGGACGCGCTTTCCCTGTGACAGGGAAGCAGCGATCAATGCTGTTAATCTCTCTTCCAATCCTCCCAGAGTTGAGGATAAAACCTCCTCTGTTATATATACAGGAGCAGGTGGACTGGGGACAGCCGCAGCACCAGGCACTCCTGCGGGGTTTCTACGGCTACTGACCTCTGAATTCTCAGGGGAGATTGGTGCAGTACAAGCATGCCCAATATCCTCAGAGCCCGATGGAGACCCCTTTGGCTTCCTGGAAGACTTATTTCCGGAGCGTCTGGACGACATATCCTTTAAGCACAAAGCTGAGGTATTCCCGTCGTCATACACCAATTTTGCTGGTAATAGTCTAACACAGTTGCTGCTATATACCAGCTGGTGTCCACTAAAGTGCCTTTCTATGGGGATGCCTGCATCAACCGCCTCTGTGTGCCACTGTTTGTTGCTAGCTCTGTTTGCATCCAGCTGACACTTGTACTGTGTCTTTATACAAGCTGGGACGCCTGCACATGCACAGAAGCGCTGTGGCGCGCATCGAGCGTCATCCACCCGCCCCGCCCCTTTTTTTTCATAGGAGGCGCGTGCACGCGCCCGCGCGCGCGCCCGTGCACCATTGGCGCCCTTTTCGAAAATCAAACAGGGACTAGGAGCCAGGGCCCTTTTTGCCGGAGGGCCTGTGCGGTGGATGAGCGCAGCAACAGGGCAGAGGAAGTGGATTCCCACAGAGAAACTTACCAACTGCCTGGATCTTTTGACTTGAGAAAACCAAAGATCCACATGACAAGAAAAATGGACCACAGCGGCCTCTAGTGGTTTAACACAGGTACCGCGGTCCTCTTTTTTTTTTTTTTTCTTGACTACTATTAAAATTTTACATTTTCAGTAGTTACAGGCATACACAGATATTAGCGGGAATACCGTTAGGTAACAGACAGAAAGACAAATTAGGCTTGGGGGTCCCCCAATAGAACCAAGTTCCTGGGGGCCCCCACTTACCTGTTCCCCGCCGCAGGACTCTGTTTGGTCCACAGAAGCCCAAACTTCACCTATCACGGCAGGCATTGTAATTAAACCTTCAGGGACCGGGTTCCCAAGGATTCCACTCCCCTGGACCTGTATAGCACCCTGCACAGACAACATCTTGGTCGTGGGTATGACCAGAGCTCTGGATCCCAGGGTCCAGCCCTCCTAAGAGAGGCATTACAGGCAAAACCTTGCTCTTCTGCTGCAAGGCCCGGGTACCGACCGTTTAGCTATGAAGCTTTTTTGGTGGGATCCGGAACAGCTTACTAAGGCCCAAAAGAACCTGTACGCAAGCCCAGTGAAAACACATGTTACTCTTTGGCCAACACCTTAGACACTGGCAAAAAACTGAGGTGCTCCCGGATGGGAGGGGCTTATATAGGGGAGGGTACTTCCAGTTTGGAAGTTGCCAGTGCCAGCACCTGAAGGTAAACTATATAACCCATTAGTAATGACTAAGTCGCTCTGTGTCCCGTGATGTACGAAAAAGAAAATTGTATTTAAGAGATAGAAATGTTATCTAGGAACATTAGATTTGAGTAAAGGTACGGGAACAAGTAGGCTGAATTTCCAACTGCAACTGATGTCTGTGTAGACATCCAAAAGCCTTTTGGGCACCATCTTGGCTGTAACGTCAGAAGCCCAAGGAGACTCAAAGCTGTCACTCAAGTAACACTCTATAGCAGCCTCTCTTTTCACCCTAGAGCAGTGGTTCTCAACCTTACTAGTGCCGTGACCCCTTGATAAAATTTACCAATTTATGGGGACCTCTAACAGTAAAATTATTTTCGTAGCGTGGGTTGTCAGCACCCAAGGCAAGACAAGTAATTTGTGCCCCTAACCCACGGACATTTAGCGCTCCCTGAGTCCCTTCCACTCGTACAGTATTAAAACCCCCATGGGACATTTTAGTATGTACTACTCTTTCTCTTTGTTCTCCTTTCTTTCCCTTTTATCTCTCGCTATCCTAATTTCTAAGTTTTTTTCCCCCCATCCCTCTCTGTAGCTGTCTTTTTTGTTCTCTTATTCTTTCTCTCTGTTTTCTTTGTTCCTCCCCCTCTTTTTCTCTCCCTTCCATGTATTCTCTATTTTTATTCCTTCTCTTACTCCTTGGTGGGGGGGGAATGGGATCAGTGGCAGTGCTGGGGGTAGTTCTGATCGGCCAACTTAGGTGTTCTTGATCAAGGTCATCTGCTAATCTGAGAACTGTAGTGGGGACTTATAATGGCAAATACAGTATATTCACAGTTAGTGTTACTCACTGTGTCTCCGACTTTGTGGTGTCTCATAGCAGTGACACCTATGCCGAAATCAGGAGATAGGGTCTCTTCCAGCCTCTCCCACTTCACATTCCTTACCAGTCAGCTGACCTCTAGTCTCTGCCCCCCAACCATGCTGTGAACTGAATGGGGGGCTAAGGGCTTCAGGAACAGCCCTGCTGGGTGGCTGCGAAAAGGCTGGGAGAGCAGCGCGGGCTTCAGGAAAAGCCCAGGATTTGATGACCCCTGGAAAATCGTCATTCGACCCCCAAGTTGAGAACCACTGCCCTAGAGGAACCCGTGAAATAATTTTCAGGTCTCAGGGTAAAATCAAATTCAATTCAGTGAAAACAATGCCCCTCACATTGGTGGTCAGAGAGAAGAATGTCCCCTTACAGAGAGCTAAGAAGATTACTGGTGTCCTGCAGCTGGCTCTGCCAAGTGGCATTGGATGCAAAACGTTGCAGGCATCATCAAATTAGAGGTTAATCAGCCACAGCTCAAGCAACCAATAACAACCACTGGAGGAACCCCACTCTATAGTATTCTTCTTCGCTCCTCTATTGACTTCTACATATAAAGTTACGTGTGGGGTAAATAGACAATCCCAGAAAAAGAGAGAACTATAATCTTCACGGAGGGATGGGACTGTGCTAGGTAATTGACTAGTCTATATTTCTAGCAAATTCAAAGACAAATTGTAAATGAATAAAAAAACAAAATAAAGGGAAAAACTGCAAAGTAAGCATTTAAAGACCTTTGAAACATGTTTTTAGGCTAGAACATGTTCCCAACTTCTGTAGCCTCTCCCCCTCGCTCCCTCATCCCTGTGACAGCGGGCGGGGGATCTTATCCCCGCAACCACTATCACAATTTAAAGACAATGCGGCCATGCGGCGCAGCCCCCACACAGCTGTGTCATTCATTAATAGCTTCATGTGAATGAATGCCTGTAAGTACCGCCAGCCATTGCGGCTGATGGCTTGTAGTTATCAATGAAAAGCAAGGATGTCTATGTGTACTGTCGGTGTACGGGCAAACCACTATCCTAGGACTTTGCAGGAGCCTGAGATTGCACACATAATCTGCTGATTGCGGGTGCAATGCTCTTAAGGCGCCTTAGAAAAAAAAAAAAAGTGCATGTAATATTTTTTTTTAAAGGGTGAACTTATCCTGTAAAGTACTGTTTCTGCACTTTTACTTCCAATTTTTTTAAGTTGGTGTTAGGGTGTTTTTAAACATGCCAGTGCTGCATACTGCATTTTATCCAGCAGATGCAGCAAGTATCCACAAGGAAAAACATTCTCAGTTACACCAGGATCAGAACCAATAGTAAAATGAGACAAGGCAAGCAGGTGCTGCTGATTTCCAACAGTCAGGCCTCGTACACACGGCCGAGATTCTCGTTGAGAAAAACATGTCGTTTTTTTCGACGAGATTCTTGGACAAGAAACTTGTCCCGGCCGAGTGTACACACGCTCGTTTCAAAGAACCCGCGGTTCTTTGAAAGGAGTGTACGCGGTGACGTCATCGACTACGTCGAGCATGCGCTCGTCACATTCGATGCCGTCGCCGCCATCTTGGTATACCCTACGTATGCCTAGGAAGCTACCGCGCATGCGTCGAATTCATTTCGAACATGCGCGGGCTTCCGGGCGGACAGGTAAGTGTACACACACTCACTTTTCTCGTCGAGAAACACGCCGAGGAGAATCTCGACGAGAAAATAGAGAGCAGGTTCTCTATTTTCTCGTCGAGGTTTCTTGTCGGTTTTCTCGACGAGAAACACGCTAGCAGCGTACACATGACCGATTTACTCGGCAAGACCTCTCTGCCAGCAAGTTTCTTGCTGGTTCTTGCCGAGAAAATCGGTCGTGTGTACGAGGCCTAAGTAACTGAAAATCGAAAGCGTAAAATAACTTTAGAGATGGGAAAAAAATTAAACCAGTTGAGTTGACTCTTTTTTTATAAATTCTAACACTGGTGATAAAGAAGAGGGCAAAAGAAAGCCTTATTCAGAAAGAGGCTGGCACTCAGCCCTTTAATAGAGTTATTTTATTTTTTATTACATTTAGGAATAAAAAAAAAAAACGAAATAAAATGCTTTTAATCCATTTTTAGGGACATGTGAAACATTGCATACAAATAACTTATTTTTATTCTTTTACAGCTATTTTGTGAATAACCTGATGTAATTAAAATTCCTGCTGGTTAGATTATTCAAAGTACATATGAGACATGGGAGAAACAAACCTCCCTCACCTCTGCTAGCTGATATAGAACCATGTGAATTATCAGTTAAACAGCGACAGTGATAAAGTGAGCAGACAATACTACACTTTTTTAAGAAGCCCAGTTGGCTCTGCAAAGCATATGTAATGTTTATTTGTAAAATAATGATTTTGAACAAGTTATAAGACAAAATGATACAAAAGATAAGTTCATACACTTATAAATATATATATAAAAAAAAAGATAAAACTGTCCAAAAAGACATTACGTTTTCCTTTAAACCGTTAAAGTGATTTGAGATGATATAAATAACATGAGCAGAACATCGTAACAAAGACGTTATTAGATTGATTAGACTGAAATATTGATCATTTAAACTTTAGAAAATATGGATGTATTAAGAGAACTAACCTTTAGCTTGGTTTTACAGTATTCAAACAAGCCTGCAGTATGCCCTCCAACAAATAAAAAAATTGAGAATCCCGTTATCTGAACCTGCTGCTCAAGTTCAATTTCTAAAATAAAGCCTGCACAGCACAGTAATGAAGAGCCCATTATCCAAACTGCTGGCGAGCTGGCGCGTGGAGGCCCTAGATATGGACTTGGAGGATGTCTGGGAATATCCTATACAACAGCAAGAGACAGACTAATCCAATTCTAAATATCACCCTTCAAAATTGCATCGGATTTGCCCAAACATTCCAGCTAAATGCTGGCGCTGCCCAGAAAACCCAGCACATTTATTCATGTATTCTGGTTATGCCCAATGGTCCAAACCTTTTGGAAAGATGTTACTGAGTGCATTAAAAAGTGCACTTGTCAGAAGCATCTAGTGCTCCTGTTGATCATTGCAACTTCCTGGGGTTTTGGCTATGGCACTCTCCTTGTCTGTCTGTCCACCTGCAGGCTGATTAATGTGATCAATCACTGTGTTTTTTTTTTTTGGGAGGGGGCAACACCCCCCTGTTGATCAGTCAGTTGGTGCCACCCCCCCTACCCCAGCACTTATCCCATCGGTTGCAGGCGGATGTGCTCCTACGGGCGGCGGGCAGCGGCCTGGTTGCAGGCTCCTACGGGTGGCGTGTTGAGGGCTCCTATGGGCAGCGTGCAGCAGCTCCTGTGTCCTCTCTGCATCACGGCAGCTTCCGCCGTGCGGCTCCTCCCTCCTCCTACTAGGCATCCAATAGGATCACCTGTCCTTTCAGCTAATCGGGTGACCGGTGTAAAAACCCACTTCCTGATTGGCTGTGAGGAGGATCAGTGTTACAACAGCGAATATTGATTTGCTGTTGTAACAAACTTGGGTGGGCTCGGAGTGCACTCTCTGTGACCCGAACCCACACTATACTGAAGCCTATTAGAGCCTCTGGCTCTAATTGGTGCTTCAAAAAAACAGCCGCTCCGCAGTGGAATCCATGCGCTGATGTCTTGAAAGGGGTCTAACGTATGAATAGGGGAGGCGGGGATGGACGGGGGGCAGCGCCCATGCGCCCTTAAAGTGGTTGTAAACCCACTTACACAACATGCACCTACACATAAGCCTACATTAAGGCTTACCTGTAGGTGCATGAAATATCTCCCTAACCTACACGGTTAAGGAGATATTTGCTTTTAAAACCGGCGCCGCTGACGTCGCGTGCATGCGCACTAGCGGGCCAGATTTCTGGATGGATTTAGCCGGCCCGAGCGCGCATGCGTGTGACGTCATCGCCGCTCCGGGGCAAATCACAGCGCCAGAGCGGCGATACACGGAAGGGACATCGAGGCAAGATGGCGGCGGAGGTGTCCAAGCACCGCTGCGGGGGCTTTGATCATACTAGCTCATTATGCCTTTGTCTTGCAAGTATTTATTTATTTATTTATTTTATTTTGGGGTTTACAACCACTTTAATGGACGGGCCACCCTAGGTGGAAACCAAGCCAGTTATAAGCCAGCTGGACCCTCATTTGGATGCTTGTGATAGAGAGTGATACGTGTGTTGTTCCTGATCAAGCTCCCTGTCTGTCTGTTCTGCTCTGCTTGTTTGGATTTCCCTGTGTATGACTTTGGACCGGTATTTGGACTATTCTCTGAACTCAGCCTACCTTTTACCTAGACTCATAGAACCACGCTATCTGTCTCCTAACCGAAAGGATCTGTTTGGTTTGCTCAGTTCGCACCTGCCCTGGCGTGGCAGCCAGGCACTATAGCATTGTGTATAAGTCCTGGGGGCAACCGAGTACATGTAGGCCTGCTCGCCTTATGGGAAAGGGGGCTGCTATAGGTGAAGAAACACAGTAGCCAGCTATAGTGTCTGACCAACTGCGTTGGGGTAGATGTAACAGCACTATGATCTCGGTACCACTGACGGTGGATGTCTGTATACTTGGTCTGGTTCACCTACGGGCCATGTCCAGAGCAAAGAGAACACTGATAGGGTTGCTATTGTTTTATGCCCGCAAGGCTATACTGCTCAAATGGAAATCGCCATTGGCACCCACTCTCCATTTTTGGAAAGCTGTGGTTAACGTAGCAATACCGCTGTATACGTTCACATATGAATCTAGGGGTTGTCCTGGGAAAGTCACCAAAACATGGGATATCTGGGTCACCTCCGTGAGGACAAACCCCTCTGGGGATGCCCCCACGAAATCCCCCCCCCTCTGATTTTTTTCTACTAACCTGTTGGGGGCATCTGTAGGGTAGTGTTGATCAGGTGGTGCCCTTTTTTGTTTACACCTATACCAATGAGCTGTTTTCAGATCCAACATTTTGGTTGCCAAGTGAATAGATGATAGTTTTGTTCTTAGTTTTTTTTTTTTATGTCTTTTGTTTTATCTTATAAGCCTGGTTATGCCCAATAGGCTTTGTTTTGTACCTTAAAGCTTTTGTTGACCCCAAAAAAATATTTGATCCTGTTCCCTTAAAGCATGTTGTGCAGCACAGTGCTTGTGCTGTGTCATTTGGCCCCCTGGAACACCTGTAATACATAGCTGATCCTGCCTGACTATACCTTCCCCCATGTACGCGGACCACAATATAACAGGGCTGCTGAACCCTACCACCGTGGTCAGAGTATGTGCCTCCATCATCCACAGCCCTGCTCTGCTGTGTCTGTGTCTCCCTCTGGCCTCCTCCCCCCTCCCCTCCCTGCCTGTCAGCTCCCCGTTCCTCCCCTCCTGCACTAAAAATGCCAGTTTTTTTCTTCTACAGTTCCCCCTGATACAGTAAGCTCCCCAGTGCATGTCATTTATAAAAATATGCGGTATAGTAGCTTACTTCAGAGCGCCATTCGGTGCTCATGTGACTGCCCGCCGGTCTCCTCCTCTCCTCTCCTCAGCTGATGTCAGCGGGGGTTTCCCAGCAGCACCTCTGATTGGGAGAGGAGACCAGCGAACAGTCAGCTGAGCGCCGTACAGCGCTCTGAAGTAAGCTATTATGCTGCATATTTTTATAAAAGACATCCACTGGGGAGCTTACGGTTATATATCAGAGGGAACTGTAGAAGAAAAAATATTGGCTTCACAAACACTTTAACTTCAAAATACTTTAATAAAGAGTATCTTTAAAAAAAAACGAGCCCATTACCCAATTGTAAAAAAAAAAAAAAACTGTCTGTGTTGTCCCATGGTGAATTAGCCTAGGTTCACACTACAATGGGGTGTGGGAAACCCACAATTCGTGCATGTTTCCCGCACTGCATTCAAATCGCACTGCCCTTGCAATCTGCAGAAGGTGTCAGTGCAATCTTAACAACACCCCAAACACAGGTCGAAAACGGTTGCAGTCCGGTTCCAAAATTGATGCATGCTTGACATTGGGGTAATGCGGTGCGATTTGAGTCTATTCAAAATGAATAGGCTCAAATGACACTGCACTGAATCGCATGTGATTTAAACAGGAATGCAGTGCGGTTCTTGTGCAATTCATATGCGGTTCATAGTGTGAACTGAGGTGTGCAATAAAAACCCTTTTCATTTGGAAACATATAAAATGGATACTGTGCAGGCTGGAGGAAAGCAAGAAGTGCACTTTAATGGTCAGCAACAAATACTCACAGACGAACGGTTTTCCCGCTAGGATTTTTTCCTGACAGGAAAAAAGAGATTCTGCTCTCTTTTTTTTCCGGCAGTTTTCCCGTCGGAAAAACTGCGATGGAGCATACACATGGTCGGAATTCCCGGGCAAAAGCTCTCATCGCAGTTTTTCCGACGGGAAAAACGGTCGTGTGTACGAGGCATTAGTAGTTAAGGTAAGAACCTGAAGATTTCTGCTGATAATAATTGAGGCCCATTAGGACAGATGGATGCTGGCACCACTACTAGTCAAGTTGTTATTGTAAAGCTGGATATACAGTAGTAGAATTTTGTTTTACATTTTTTGTTGTAAGAAAGTGCATTAATTTTTCTAGTCATTAGTGGGGTCAAATCAACGTTCGTTTGACCGCAGTGATGAGAAAATTCGAAGTAGTAGGATGGAAATTTTTTCTCAGATGTACGAAATTCAAACAGGGTATGTGGGTTTCGTTTGGTAAAGGCCATTCATTCCAAAATCGAATGTTCAAACCAAAGGTCATCTTGAACTACTTTCGAATAACACTAGAATGTTCTGAGAATTTTTTGTTTGAAATTCTATTGTATACCCTGAGGGCTTTTTACCTTAATGCATTCTCTGTGCAGAATATATGCAAAAAATGAATCAACATATTCCCAAAACTGCCCTTTTTTTCTATAAATATTTATTAGCATTTTTACAAATACACAATATACAAATACAATTACATACTTGTAACACACAGAATACATTGCAATCAAAGATCCTAATATCTAAAATATCTCTAAGATATATCAAAAACAATTCCATAATCATATATAGTAAAGCAGAGTGGAACTCCCTTAATTACAAAACAAGCAAGTGAGAAAGAAAAAATACCAACCATCTTTAGGATTAAAATATATCATATAGCCTGGATCAACTGCTGAGCTAAAGTACTATGAATTCCACTAAGATAGTTTTTTCTACCAATCACTATATGAGCTTCAATATGGTGCAGTCCACGTGACCAAAAAAACAACGCATAAAGGGAAGGAAAGGTCCTACCAAGAAGGTTACAAGTGCGGAACACCACCGCTGATTAGGGTATGTTTATTGTAGAAAAAAGCACTATGATAAATAGATAAAAAATTAAAGTGAAGAATCTTTAGGATTAACCCCAAAAGGACCAAGCCTCTTTCTGAGATTTGTTGTTTACAAGTTGAAAACAATTTTTTTTGCTAGAAAATTACTTGGAACCCCAAAACATTATACATTTTTTTTCTAACACCCTAGAGAATAAAATGGCGGTCGTTGCAATACTTTGTCACACCGTATTTGCGCAGCGGTCTTACAAGCGCACCTTTTTTGGATAAAATACAGTGTTTTGAATGAAAAAATAAGACAACAGTAAAGTTAGCCTAATTTATTTTATAATGTGAAAGATAATGTTACGCCGAGTAAATTGATACCCAACATATCACGCTTCAAAATTGTGCCCCGCTCGTGGAATGGCGACAAACTTTTAGCCTTAAAAATCTCCATAGGCGACATTTAAAAAATTCTACAGGTTGCATGTTTTGAATTACAGAGGAGGTCTAGGGCTAGAATTATTGCTCTCGCTCTACCGATCGCGGCGATACCTCACATGTGTGGTTTGAACACCGTTTTAATATGCGGGCACTGCTCACGTGTGCGTTCGATTCTGCACACAAGCTCGGCGGGACGGGGCGCGTTTAACATTTTTTTTTTCTTATATATTTTACCTTTTATTTTAATTTTTTACACTGTTCTTTTAAAAAAAAATGTGTCACTTTTATTCCTATTACAAGGAATGTAAACATCCCTTGTAATAGAAAAAAGCATGACAGGTCCTCTTAAATATGAGATCTGGAGTCAAAAAGACCTCAGATCTCATATTTAGACTAATCTATAAAAAAAAAAAAAAAAAAATGTTATCATTTGAATTTTTTTTTTTCCATTTAAAGCGGAGGTTCTGCGGTGCATACTTTTTTTTTTTTTTATATCCATTGTATGTAAAAATATTAGCAATGTATTTACTCACGTCTGCGGCTCTTTAAATCAATCCCCGTCAGTTTTGCGGTTAAAAAAGAGTTTATAAAACTATTCCTGCTTTTGCCATTTTGCTTGTGGGCATCTTGAAGCCCACAAGCATATCCTTCCGGGTAGAGAAGAATTCCTCTCTCCCGGCATTCAGCGCTGATCTCGCGCACGCGCAGTGTTGACGGCGAGCAGCGCCGTCAACACTTCCCTGCATGCCCTTATCTAAAATGGCGGAATTAGATCCGCCCCGTCACGTGACCGGCTAGACGAGTCACGTGACGATACAATTATCGTGAGATCTCGCTGGAAGGAGGGTAGATATTAGGAATCAGAAGCTGGGCAAGTTGCTCCCAGGAGCCACTGCGCTAATACGAGGTAGGAAAGGACACGCCTACTCCCGCGGGAGTAAATACCGGAAGAAGGATCATATAAACATTTATTTGCTAAACTACTTTGGAAAAAAAAAAAAGGTTAGTGATCCGCTTATGTACATGCTAAGAGCAAGTAATGTATGTAAAGTCAAATATGTGGGTGAACCTCCGCTTTAAGAGCTATGGGCGGAAGTGACGTTTTGCCCTGCTATTGTATAGAGATGGGTGGGGGCCATCTTCCTCTCACTCGGCTCCATACCCAGCCACGACAAGAACCCGATCGCCTCCGCCACTGCTGACGGTAAGCGGCGGAGGGCACGAGAGAGCGGCGGGAGGGGGGCCCTCTCCCGCCGCCGATAACAGTGATCTCACCGTCGCAGAGACCACCATTATCGGAAACTGGACCACCGCCTGAAGAGACGGATACCTGGGTTATGGCAGCTAGCTGCTGCCATAACAGAGATATCCCTCTTCAAACAGCTGACGTATATCGTCGTGCGGCGGCCGTAAGTGGTTAAGACTGCCCTTCTAAAGACAAATAAAATATTAAAAGAAAACTAATGTGGCCACATCATAACTCACTCCCTTTTCTCAGACTCTTAAATGAAATTGGATGCTCATAGACTTGTTATCTAGAGTATAAATGCAGGGAATACACTCTTGTAACGATTAATTCATTCACAATATTTAAGCAGGTAAACGTATCAGATGAAGTCCATTAACTCGACTCTCGTCCTTTCTATAGCATCCATGTGTCTCAGTTTATCGTTCATGCATGTGGCAAATCAAGCAGACAAAGCGAAGCAATAAAAAGCTGACAGGGGTCTTAGCATTCCCCTATACCAGGGATATGCAATTAGCGGACCTCCAGCTGTTGCAAAACTACAAGTCCCATCATGCCTCTGCCTCTGGGTGTCATGCTTGTGGCTGTCAGTCTTGCTATGCCTCATGGGACTTGTAGTTCTACAACAGCTGGAGGTCCGCTAATTGCATATCCCTGCCCTATACTATAAAAATAATTTTCATTTGTATAAGTCACTGGTGGAGATTATATCAGGATATCAGTGATCTTCGGGTATACTGTGCCTCAGTGTTCCCTCTTGGCAGGTGTCTCGGACACTTTTCAGGAAAGTTATAACATTGGATCCACCAGTGCCCCTTTCCTGTTGTCCCTGATTTACTCCTTGTTTTTTTTTCATCCTGGCCCGGATTCCAGCTGAGGTCACATATTTAGAGACAATGCGGATATGGAAGGAGCGCAGCTCAGTAAGCGCAGAGATGCACTGATTGAAAATGGAGAGGAGAGCCGGGTCCTCACACTTCAGTACATAGTCAGGAAGCTTAGGAGCCTCTTGAACCCATTTAATGAAGCCCATATGAGCTGGTGGCATGTAATGGCGCATCTTCAGGAGAAAGACCACTATAGAAGAAAGATAAAGAAAGAAAGTTTAAAACAGAACTTCAATTAAAAGTAGGCCAAACACCCTGGAATATTTTCCCACCCTAACAGACAGATCGTAGAGTAATTGTAGCCATCTTAGTGCACTTGCAACAACACAATTGAGCATTGTACTTGACATTTTTTTTATTTTTGCTGTTAAAATTTCATGACCAGGCTTTCCCTTCTCGGCCAAAGAAGTACTTTATATACGGTAGTACTTTACTATTAAGTTGAGATCCTTAAAAAGGGAAACGCTAAATAAATATAAAAAGGATAGAAAGGAAAAATGCACCTTTGTTATAAAACCAAAAATTAACTGTTATATTGCCAACAGTACTAAATATCATTTCTCCACAGTATATGTGTTTCATAAAGTGTCTGGAACAAAGGGTGTGTAAAAAAAAATATGGTTGGGGAAGGAATTACAAGTGCTACTGCTTTCCATGATGCATCTTTGCAGTAGATGGGCATGCTGCTAGCTCAATCCTAAAATGACAGCTAGCTCAGGGAATACGTTAGTTGTTTAATGCCATGTGCAAAGAACACTGTATGCAAAAATATTTCCTAAGTGAAAGGTAAAATGTTAAAAAGACTAATAGACTACAAAGTGTACATCTCAAATACCCCCAAAGGCATAAGCATACCAAGACATTTTGGACAATTTCTTTGTGGGAACAGTTTGGGGATGACCCCTTCCTGTTCCAACATGACTGCACACCATTTAAAAAGCAAGGTCCATAAAGACATGGATGAGCGAGTATGGGGTGGAGGAACTAGATTGGCCTGCACAGAGTCCTGACCTCAACCCGATAGAACACCTTTGGGATGAATTAGAGCGGAGACTGTGAGCCAGGCCTTTTCGTCCACATATGCCCTTCTGGAAGAATGGTCAAACATTCCCATAGCCACACTCCTAAACCTTGTGGACAGCCTTCCCAGAAGAGTTAAAGCTACAAAGGGTGGACCAACTCAGTATTGAACCCTACGGACTAAGACTGGGATGCCATTAAAGTTCATGTGCGTGTATAGACAGGCGTCCCAATTTTTTGCACAATATAGTGTATATTAAATGAGCCAGGGTGTTGTATTCTTTAACTCAATTGCCATGATGGGAATCATTCTATACTCTATATTCTATATGATTTTGGTGGAGAATCCTTATGGTAAGGCGTGTATAATGTAATATAATATAATATAATATAATATAATATGTAATATAATGTAAATGTATAAAAAAAATCTCTAAAACAGGTTTCAATAAAAAATGTGTTCCCTTGTATACATTTTCTATTGCAATCAGACCAGCATTGAGACCAATGGTAAAACGCTCAGACTTACAGCTGTCAGGCCTATGTTTAATTCCCAGTAGTTCATCAAAAGCATGATAGGGTGTACTCTGTGCTGCACTGCCCCCTGAGAGGTGAAGAGGCTCCTCTGACACGCCTTCGTAGATCAGACCTTCTGGCATGTTGGAGTTATCCTTCCAGCTATAAAAAAAAAAACACACAAACTAATGAATACCTATTTTATTCAGCAATACACGAACGCCTACATTTACCGGTAAATTCAGGGTTTATTCTAGTTTCCATAGAGAAGCATATTAATTGCTGGATCAAAAGCAACTCTAAGCAACAAGTGGGATGATTTAGTGAAGAATAACATTGCCATTCAGCAAAGCCCAGAAACAGGGCCGTCATCAGGAATTTTGGGGCCCCTTACACAGCTTCAGGCATGGGCCCCCTGGAGCAGAGAACCGGAGGGGGGGTGCTGCTGCCGCTGCAAATTGAGAAGCGGGGGAGGGTGCCACGAATTGAGAAGCGGGGGGTGCTGCCGCTGCGAATTGAGGTCGGAGGGTTGCCATCCGGGCCCTTGGGGACCTCTGGGCCCCTTACAAAAAAAACTAATAAAAAAAAAAAGAATTAAAAAAAAAAAAAAAAAAAAAATGTACCGTAATTATTTTTTATAAAAAAAAAAAAAAAGGGGGGGTTGCCATCCGGGGCCCTGGGGACCTCAGGGCCCCTGGGCCCCTTACAAAAAAAAGTGGGGGTTGCCATTCGGGTTCCCGGGGACCTCCGGGCTTCTGGGCCCCTTACAAAAAAAAAATATAAAAAAAAAAGGGGGGGTTGCCATCTGGGCCCCTGGGGACCTCTGGGCCCCTTACAGGTGTACTGCCTGTACCCCCCCCCGATGGCGGCCCTGCCCAGAAAGCCCACTCAATTGTATTTTCCCCATGACCCTGTTTAAGGCTGAGCAAGGCTTTCAGAATGCCTCTCAGTGGGTCAATTCTATGTTGTACAACCTATCTGTTTCCAAGAGGTTTCTGTGTTGAAGAGTTATAGGTGTGAATATTTTATCACTGAAAATCAGGGGTGTATACAGAATGGGGCGATTCCAAGACATGCTTATTAACCCACTTCAGCTCTCGTACATGAATACCCTTTGTAGACCAAAACAGTTTTTACATTTCAGCTATGGGCCTTTTTATTCAGGCCCATTACTTAATACAAATGCGCTTATTTCTAATCCAATCAGTGTTTGTTACAATAAATAAAAATAGTAAATTAAAATAAAAAGTAAATATTTTATTCTAGAATTCTTCCCATTTTAAAATTATTGTACAAAGCTATTTACATGTACAAATAAAATAAAGGCATTCTTTTCAATTGTGCCACTTTTAAATGTAACACTAAAAGCAAAAAGAATAAACAAAATGAATTTTAAAAAGTTTAACATTTTATGGTTAATTTAAAAAAAAAAAAATCAGCGGCTGTGACAGAAGGGAGATCCAGGGGCAAATGTTTTGTGGGAGTTCCATTTGGGGTGAGGCACGGGGCGTGTGACGTCTATAACATACATATCTTTTTAAGGCAAAGGTGTCCTGAAAACATAACCAATTGATATTAACAGCAGTGGAACCTAGGACTAATCTGGCAAACCATACAATGTGCTGATTTTTACCAGCCGAGCCTATACACCAATCTACAAAAATAATTCAGCGTAGGACATCCTACGCAAATAAAGGTATGCAGATGTCAATTTGTTCCTCTTGCCCTATTTAGACAGTGGCCTCCTGCACAAACATAGCGCACTGAGTTCTGAGGTTTAAGGGTTATATGTTTGTAGGCCCCAGGGGAATATTTAGGATGTTTCCAAAATTAATTGAATTTTCCGGGGGGGAGGTCGGGGCTTGAGAAAGGGAGGAGGGAGTTAAAAATATCATGGAAAACAAAGTCTTAAAGCTGAAGATGAAAACAAAGGGAATAAATAATGAAATAGCTAGTTAGGAAGAGTGTCTTTAGGTTAGGTGCAGAGTGGACACTAGCCTGGATGAAGAATAGGTGCTGCACCTTCGAAGGACACGTTTGCGGTCTAACTGCATGTAATAGACTTAATTTAGATTATCTGGGTAGGTGCCTTCCAACTTTGACAGAAGTAGACAATAATTGGATTAGAAGCCTTAATGTCTAAAACTTAAAAGATCTTGCTTCCCGAAATATGCCTATCAAGTATTCTGTGCCCCATTTGTGCACAGACCTCCATAGAAATCTTATTTTCTGCTTATGCGATTGGCTCGCTACTTTCCCTGGATGTCTGTACAGAGTTTCAAGTCGGATTTCCTGCAATCCTATCAACTGAGGCTGAACTTCCGCACAGCCAGCATATACCATGGCCTAGGGCAGCATGGCTGCTATGGGCGGCATACAACCACCCACACATGTTGCTGACTATCCACAAAACATTCCTTCTTATATTAAAAGGTTCCAGGCTGCTTCACTGCCTGGCACTGCAGTCCAAAAGGATCCTTATGGTTTACGTCCCTGCATAAATTGTGTATCTTAGTTGGTGGTGGAATAGTGTACAACATCACAATCTACGGTATCTATAAAAGACTGCATCTAGTGAAGAGTCTCTGATGTCCATAGACAATATAAAGCTGAACACCAGACAATATTATAAAGCTGCTTAGTGATATACTGTATGTACGTTGCCTGAATCTGTCTTGATATCAGTTTCATGTAGTCAGTCAGATAGTGTAATTAGGAGCCAATCATGCTGTGCTGAGCGCACTTCATCTTACAGAACATACTGATGAGGGAAGAGCAGAGGGATGACTTTATCAGTGTACTGCTGTTGCTACACTGCCTAATGAGCAAGGTGGATGTATGTCTTGACCCTGTGCTGTCAACGCATAGTGTTTTAGCTCTAAATAATACATGCAAATAGACCATGCACTTTGGAAGTGCAATTGCAGTCCTTTTCCCCAGAGAGGTAAGCCCACGGCAGGCTAAGCCTGGGACTATCCCGTGAGGACAGGGGTGAATGCTACAGAGAATCGCTGCCTGTAGGACCTAATTTGAGTCCAAATTAAAGGTGGTCTGACTAAAATAGACAATTACGGATAGATGCAGAAGGTTGAAGGTGGGATAAAACCTAATCCAATGCACAGGTAAAGTTAATAAAACAAAGGTCACAGGGTATGCAGTGAAATTTGATAACCATATGTGAAAAATAAGTGCAAACCTCACCAAAATCTTGAGAAATAATAAGTCCACTAAGTGGATAGGTTAACATATAGATACAACCCAACCATGAGCAAGATGGAGGAGGAGCCTCCTAATGGGATCAAACAAATAAAATATTTAAATAAGAAAGTGTCCTTGTAGCAAATAAATGATACTACCTCAGAGATGGGAGATAAGTGATAAACTCAGTGGTAAAACAATGTGCAATGAAAACTTGCTGGCCAAGCATTAGTAGCCAAATGAGGTGTGTCAAAATTAACAAGTGGCTTAGTCCATAGTCATTGAAAAACATCTAATGAATATATATATATAGTGTCCACCACTGCAGGTAACCCTAGAGGGTGAGTTCAATAGGGAGGATGACTAAGCATCCATTTGGCTCCCAGAGGTGTCCATAAACCGGCAGTGCATGGGTTGAATGTTCAGAAAAAGAGTTCTTTCAATGGTTCAAACAGTGACTTCAGGTGCTCCCCCACACGTGTCCCCACTCACCAGATGCCGCAGCCCCCACAGGGGCAAATAGCGTGTAGGATCAAATCCACGATGGGTCCAGGACCTCCTTGCCACCGCTCACTGGTATTCCAGGATACTGGTCTCCATGTCCAGAGGTTGAAAGGCAAAAACAGTAAAGCACTTCGGTATTCCTTCTCCAGGTCGTCGAATGTACTGACAATTTAGTGCTGCCCTGACCTGTGGAGAGGTGAAAGGGGCACAGGAGGAGGACACAGCAAACTGATGATGTGGAGAAGTAATGTGATGGTGAACAGAGGAGGAGGCTACTGTGAGGGGATAAGGAGGACACTATCATATTTGCAGCCTCTGTCCGCCTCCTGCAGTATGTCCACAGACTCTGTTCACCTCCTGCAGTATGTCCACAGCCTCTGTCCACCTCCTGCAGTATGTCCACAGCCTCTGTCCACCTCTTGCAGTATGTCCACAGCCTCTGTCCACCTCCTGCAGTATGTCCACAGCCTCTGTCCACTTCCTGCAGTATGTCCGCAGGCTCTGTCCACCTCCTGCAGCTTGTCCTCGGCCTCTGTCCACCTCCTGCAGTATGTCCGCAGCCTCTGTCCACTTCCTACAGTATGTCCGCAGCCTCTGTCCACCTCCTGTATCGTGTCTGCAGCCTCTATCCACCTCCTGTATCGTGTCCGCAGCCTCTGTCCACCTCCTGTATCGTGTCCGCAGCCTCTGTCCACCTCCTGTATCATGTCCGCAGCCTCTGTCCACCTTCTGTATCATGTCTGCAGCCTTTGTCCACCTACTGTATCATGTCCGCAGCCTCTGACCATCTCTTGTATTTTATCATGTCTGCAGTCTCTGAGGGGGATCCTAGAAAGGAGTCAAGAGTGGGAGCGCCGCCGGGATGGGGGTTACAGGGACATGTGTGGACATTGGAAAGGAGACTATAGAATAAAACCAGAGCCGCCAAGCTGGAGCCATCTGACTGAGCTCTGCATGGTGCACCTGAGAGGTCAGTGACAGCGCCACCAGGCCAGTCTGGGGGGGGTCACTGATGTAAGAGGGGAGTGAATACAATAACGTAAGGGGGCACTGATATAAAGGTTCCCCCCTATATTAGTAACACCCTCCTTACCTTAGTGTATTCACTCTACGGAAGGTGGTCTCTATTCACCAGACCCCCCCCCCATCAGAGTTCCCCTTACATCATGATCTGCAGCGTTCCCCTTTACATAAGTGTTCCCTTGCACTGTAAGAGGGATCCCTGCAGACTCTGATGTAAGGGGGAACTCTGTGCTGGCTGGGTTATAGTAACCTAATCTTCATGTAAATTGAGAAATATGTTTTTTGACTTTTGTTTAACTTAAACACATTGCTAATAGCATTAGTTATGTGTTTATTGTTCAAATATTGATATTTGCACTGTTTAGCACTAAAAACAGTAAGTTTAGGTACTTTTTTTGCAGTGCCAGTAAACAATGTGGATCTGTCAGTAAATTGCATGTTTTTTTCGGGAAGCAAAAAAATTTGGTGTTGTTTGTAAATTTTGTCGTTCTGCCAGTAAATTTCACTTCGGGGGTTTGGCAACACTGCCCCGGCCCAGCCATTCAAGTGGCTGAAGATAGCAAACCCAGAAGAAAGACCAGACGAAGGTGGAAGCTGCCGGGGACGAAGCTGCCAGGGACAAGGTAGAGCCAGGACAGCGCATTGCTGGAAGGTTCTGTTTGTAGGTAAGTCTCTCACATGCCTCCCAACAGTCCCGGATTGGGCGGTACTGTCCCGCATTTTCACCTTTTCCCCCCACGACCCCGGAGTACAGAGGCTTTGTCCCACATTACTCCATTATGTTAACAGCAGAGCACATTCAGGGATTGGTGGGCAAGCCAGAGATTGGTGGGCAAGTCGTCAGGGGTAAGGCTGCAACGAGGGAAAGTGCAGCTGTCAAATTCAGCCTCTGATATCGGGGATGGGCAGGCCGATATGTGCTTTCAGCCTCATGACTCCGCCCCACAAACAAAGCGCCAACCTGCGTCTCCCTGACCCTGCCCACCACAAAGCGGCACCCTGCCCCTCCTCCTGACTTCGGCCACCAGAGAGCGGCACCCTGCCCCCCCTCCTGACTTCGCCCACCACAGAACGGCACCCGACCCCTCCTCCTCCTCCTGACTCCGGCCACCAGAGAGCGGCACATGGCCCCTCCTGACTCCGCCCACCACAGAGCGGCACCTGGCCCCTCCTCCTGACTCCGCCCACTATAGAGAGGCGGTGACATGTGTGGTCTGGTGAGGTCGGTGCTCCGTGGCGGGTTGAGGAGGGTGGACGCCAGGGCCCCCAGGAGGGCCAAGAGTAGTGACGCGGCGGGGGCCCCCGCGGTGCAAAGCCAGATCCTCACCCTGCAGGCTGTGAACCCCAGGTTCAGGCAGTGGAGTATTCTGTGAGGGGCCCATCGTCACCAAGGCTGGGGAGACCAACAGGGGGCTGCAGAGGGTGAGTTGCTAAAACTCCAAGCATGACCATAATGGCAGGGGTACTACAACTCCCAGCATTTACTGAGTGATAGGGAGACTACAACCCCCAGCATTGCCTGAGTGACAGGGGGACTACAACTCCCAACGTGGTCAGGGTGGCAGGAACTACAACTGCCCGCATAACCATAATGACAGGAGAACTACAACTCCCAGCATATCCTGTGTTACAGGGAAATTAGAAGTTCCTGTATGCATACGATAACAAGGGACTGTATGTACATAACACACTCCTGAACTTTGCGCTATGTACGTAACGCACTCCTGAACTTCGCACTCTGTACAACGCATTCCTGAACCTCGCACTCTGTACGTAACACATTTCTGAATCGTGCACTCTGTCCGTAACGCACCCCTGAACCTCGCACTCTGTACGTAACGCACTCCTGAACTTTGCACTCTGTATGTAATGCATTCCTGAACCTCGCACTCTGTACGAAACGCATTCCTGAACCTCGCACTCTGTACGAAACGCATTCCTGAACCTCGCACTATGTACGTAAAGCATTCCTGAACCTCGCTCTCTGTACGTAACGCATTCCTGAACCTCGCCCTCTGTACGTAACGCATTCCTGAACCTCGCTCTCTGTACGTAATGCATTCCTGAACCTCAACTCTGTATGAGACGCACTCTTGAACCTCACATTCTGTATGTAACGCATTCCTGAACCTCGCAATCGGTACATAGCGCATTCCTGAACTTCGCACACGGTACATAGTGCATTCCTGAACCTCGCACTCTGCATGAAACACACTCTTGAATCCTTCCACACTTTGTGTAACACACTCTTTCACAGTGTGTGCAAAACCATTTGTAATGGAGATTTTTATTCTTTTTTTTTAAATGATTGTACTGGGGTTTGTGTCTGTGAGACTCTTGCATGTGGCACAGCAATCAAAGCAGGAAGCCCAGATTTTGTTTAACCACGCCCCATAAGCCCTTCCCACTCGTAATCATTTGGCCACACCCATTTTTGCTGCGGCTTGCTCAGGGACACTTCCTCTCTCAAGTGTCTCTCATTCTGAAGTTCAAAGTTGGGAGGTATGCTGTCATAATGCGTTAGTATGCAGTGCATACTAGTACAATATGGCTTAAAGCTGCCAGGGGACCCATTTTTTAAATAAGAAAGACTTTAATACTGCTTTAATAAACCAAGAGGGTAAGTGAAAAAGCCAGATAACTACCATCTACAGGAGGGAATATGCAAGACATGTGTCTCTCAGGAAAGGTTTAATTCAAGCAAATATTATCATGACTCAGATGTGTTCTTACTGAAAATATACTATAGTTCCTCATAGAGATTACAGGTATTATGGAGCAATCCGCAGCTAACATTCGGATTTTAATTTTTATGACCTGAGCACTAAGACATCAAGACACTGCAAGTCACTTGGCAGACGGTATGATACTCTCCAGATAGTTGTTAATATTAACAATTGTATCTAGGACAAAACAGAAAATAATTCAACAATGAACAAAGCTTTAAATTTGAAATGTTCTTCCAGATTTATTTAATCACTAAAGGGAGTTGTGCTCTGGGAAAATATGGTTATATAACATCGGGCAGTATTAACCATACATGGGGACATCATCCAAAATGAAAGCGGAACTTCACTCCCTCTATCAACGTTGACTATTTTTAAGGCTCCATTCACATCTAAAAGTTCCGGGACTTCTTTCGGGCTTCAGGCATCACGCGATTCTGTTTGCTTGATTTTACCTCAATTAGTCGGGGTGACAATCGTGCCAAAATCGCACCGCAATTAGGGTGCCATTAGAAGTGACGGGGATCGCGAGCGCGTTACACGATTTGCGGCGATTCGGGATCACGGGCAGAACGGCGGCAATTCCGCCCATGATGCGGGACGCCCAGATATGAACAGAGCCAAAATCTTATGCTGTTAGCATTAGTAAATAGATAGGAAAGTATGTCATATTTACTATTTTTGTTTACATTTCTTCAGTTACTTTTTGTCTTCCAGGCCTAGACAAATTATGTCACACATCCCAGGAGTCTTCAAGACACTAAAAGCTAAAAATGCTGAGGGGCCTTTTTCAAAGTGATTTCTCAGCAAAATATAGCATGGAGACATGGATGGATGGGTGAGTATGCTTTGAATATTAAAAATGATTTAAAGCGGAGTTCCACCCAAAAATGGAACTTCCGCTTTAAGGGAAGGTGACCCCCTCACATGCCACATTAGGCATGTCATTTTTTTGGGGGGGGGGGGGAAGCGGAAACCCTCTTTTTAGAGGGTTCCACCTCCCACTTCCTCCCGGGGCACCGCGGCGCCAGAAGGAAGTTCACCTCTCCCCCCTCTCTCTCGGCAATTATCTGGGACACGTCACAGGTCCCAGATGATTGCTCGGCCAGTCACGGTGCGCAGCATGCGCAGTGCTTGCCTGGCTCTGAAGGCACAGCCGGGCGCCCACAGTGACAATGCCGACACCGTAGAGAGGAGGGGGAGATGAGCGGGGCTTCTTTCCCCCGCATTGCTGGACCCTGGGACAGGTAAGTGTCCGATTTATTAAAAGTCAGCAGCTGCAGTATTTGTAGCTGCTGACTTTTAATATTTATTTTTTTAGTAGGAACTCCGCTTTAAATAGCATTTTTGGTTTGTGTTGCTCAGATGCAGTGTGGTTCCGCTTTAAATTATTCTTCTCGCCTCCTAAAACTGTGGTGTGTTCAAAGCATTTAAATTGCCTTTTAGGGGATGCAAAGGTGCAAAAAAGTGCATACAACCATGATGTAAAGAATTACTGGGGTCTGAAATTCACCAGTGACTTCCAGGCCAGAATTGTGCAAGAAGGTCTAAAATGTCAGTCTACTAAAACCTGATATTTGAAGTTTTGGTAGATACTGAAGAGTTAACCAACTGACAGTTCCTTATATCTCTTGGGGACGTCATTAGGGGGATATCTGCACTTGGGGTTCTGGATCTGAAGACCTACTGAGGTCAATAATCTAATGTGTATATAAGGCCTCATGTACACTGCTGCTGGTAAACGCAGGGGCGGATCCAGGGGGGGCAACAGGGCAATTGCCCCCCCCCCGAGACCATCTGTCACACTCACTTGCTTGCTCTGTTTTTTTTTTTTTGCGCCTGATCTCCCGGAATTTGGGGAACCAGTAGCGGCCAGGCCACATGTGTACCCCCATGTCTCCTCTACAAGTGTGCAAAGTTTGGCGTCTGGGGGACCTACGGCCGGGGAGCACTGATTTTTTAAACCCGGGCACCCCTTCCATAGACTCCAATGTTAACCACTTAAGCCCCGGACCATTTCGGGCCATTAGGACCAAGCCTGTTTTTGGGATTCGGCACTGCGCTGCTTTAACTGTAAATTGTGCGGACATGCAATGTTGTACCCGAATGAAATTTGCGTCCTTTTCTTCCCACAAATAGAGCTTTCTTTTAATGGTATTTGATTGCCTCTGCGATTTTTATTTTTTGCGATATAAATGGAAAAAGAACGAAAATTTTGAAAAAAAAAGATATTTTCTACTTTTTGTTATAAGAAAAATCGAATAAACTCAATTTTAGTCATACATTTAGGCCAAAATGTATTCAGCCACATGTTTTTAGTAAAAAAAATGACAATAAGCGTATATTTATTGGTTTGCGCAAAAGTTATAGCGTTTACAAACTAGGGTACATTTTCTGAAATTTACACAGCTTTAAATTTATGACTGCCTATCTCATTTCTTGAGGTGCTAAAATGGCAGGGCAGTACAAAACCCCCCCCAAATGACCCCATTTTGGAAAGTAGACACCCCAGGGAAATTGCTGAGAGGCATGTTGAGCCCATTGAATATTTTTTTTTTTTGTCCCAAGTGATTGAATAATGACAAAAAAAAAAAAAAAATTACAAAAAGTTGTCACTAAATGATATATTGCTCACACATGCCATGGTTATATGTGGAATTGCACCCCAAAATACATTCTGCTGCTTCTCCTGAGTACGGGGATACCACATGTGTGGGACTTTTTAGGAGCCTAGCCGCGTACGGGACCCCGGAAACCAAGCACCGCCTTCAGGATTTCTAAGGGCGCAAATTTTTGATTTCACTCCTCACTACCTATCACAGTTTCGAAGGCCATAAAATGCCAAAATAGCACAAAACCCCCCCAAATGACCCCATTTTGGAAAGTAGACACCCCAAGCTATTTACTGAGAGGCATGTTCAGTCCATGGAATATTTTATATTTTGCCACAAGTTGCGGGAATATGACAAACTTTTTTTTTTTTGCACAAAGTTGTCACTAAATGATATATTGCTCACACATGCCATGGGCATATGTGAAATTACACCCCAAAATACATTCTGCTGCCTCTCCTGAGTACGGGGATACCACATGTGTGGGACTTATTGGGAGCCTAGCCGCGTACGGGACCCCAAAAACCAAGCACCGCCTTCAAGGTTTCTAAGGGCATAAATTTTTGATTTCACTCCTCACTACCTATCACAGTTTTGAAGGCCATAAAATGCCAAGATGGCACAAAACCCCCCCAAATGACCCCATTTTGGAAAGTAGACACCCCAAGCTATTTGCTGAGAGGCATGTTGACCCCATTGAATATTTTTTTTTTTGTCCCAAATGATTGAATAATGACAAAAAGAAAAAAAAAAATGTACAAAAAGTTGTCACTAAATGATATATTGCTCACACATGCCATGGTTATATGTGGAATTGCACCCCAAAATACATTCTGCTGCTTTTCCTGAGTACGGGGATACCACATGTGTGGGACTTTTTGGGAGCCTAGCCGCGTACAGGGCCCCAAAAACCAAGCACTGCGAACGCTGCAGTTATGTGTGTTGTGTTTGGTAAGTGACAGTGATCGATCGATACTGCACTTGGGTGGGCTGGGCTGGGCTGGGCTGGGCGGAGGGGCTAAACGCAGGCGCTAGCAGGTATCTGGGCTGATCCCGCTAACACTGCGTTTTTGGGAACCCTAAACCGCTGGGGATGCTAGTATAGATCTGATCAGATCTGATCAGATACTATACCACTAAGGGGGGTGTATGCTTTGCGCGTGGGTGTTAGCGTTACTGTCACTAACCTAACACTGCCTGGGGCGACGCAGACCCTCTCTGGCGCTAAAACCTAATTGATCTCACCCGCCGGGCGATCAGGGGGGTTAAACCTTTATTGGGTTATATACGGCGGGTGCCCTGATGCTATAAAAAGCAAACTAATCAACCAGCGTCACCCGTAACCTTTATATGGTGATCACTGGTGAAAGGGTTAACTAGGGGCAATCAGGGGGTTAAAATCTTTATTAGGTTAAATATGGGGGTACCTGACACTATATAAAAACCTGACGGGTAACCTAAATAACTAAATAACTTACTGGCTAACCAGTGACACCAGTGACGCTTATACGGCGATCACTGGTGAAAGGGTTAACTCTAGGGGCAATCAGGGGGTTAAAATAATATATGGGGGTACCTGACACTAATAAAAACCTGCGGCGAACCTAAAAAAAAATAACTGCCTATCTAAAACACCAGCGACACGAATACAGCGATCGGAAAAACAATCGCTTAGTGACGCTGAAGTTAGGGGGTGAAAGGGTTACCTGGGGGGTGATCAAGGGGTTAAACCTTTATTAGGGGGGGTTAGGGGGCTACCCTGGACCTAAAGGGGCCTAATCCTAACTGCCCTGCAACTTTTTACAATCACAGATGACACTAAATGCAGTGATCAGTAAAATAAATGATCACTGCAATCAGTGACACTGTGATTGGGGGCTTTGGGGTGACCTGGGGGGTGATCTGGGGGTGACTGGGGGGTGATTTGTGTGCCTATGTGTACCTACGTGTCAGTGGACTGTTAGTGCACTAACCTGCTTCCTCTCTGCTCGGCGCCGGGAACGGAAAGACCGCGGCGAGGGAGATGACATCACTTCCTCCAGCCTTGTTTACATCACATGGCGGAGGAAGCATTTTCATTGGCCGGGAGCGATCGCGAGGGGGGGGCGGAATCGAGCGCCCCCCCCCCCCTCATGCCTGATCGTTTCCGAACACTTAACGGCCGCTCACTGCAGTGAAGGGGGGTCCGGATGGACCCCCCAACTGCACAAAGGCGATCACGTAGATCTACGTGATTCTGCCTGTCCGTGCCATTCTGCCGACGTAAATCGGCGGTGGGCGGTCGTTAAGTGGTTAAACGGTAATTTCTCCGGTGACTTTGCCAACCCGGTACCGGCCGGTCGTAGGTCCCCTGGACCCCAAACTTGGCACACATGTAGCCCCATGCCTCCTCTACAAGTGTGCAAAGTTTGGTGTCTGGCAGACCTATGGCCGGGGAGAACCGGTTTTTCAAATCCGGGCCCTCCTTCCGTAGACTCCCATGTTAAACATCAGTCTAGTCATGGGCACAGTGAAGCATGGGCACAGTGAGGCATGGGTACAGTGAGGCAAAGTGAGGCACAGTGTAACATGCAGATGGACACCCTAGGCTTATACTCAAGTCAATACGTTTTCCCAGTTTTTTGGGGTAAAATTAGGTGCCTCGGCTTATATTCGGGTCAGCTTATACTCGAGTATATACAGTACTTGTTCTGCGGCTGCCGCTGCCTCTCTGAGTCTCTCTCTCAGTTTCTCACATCAGTCGATCAGCGACGCCGAGAAAGAGACTCGTCTAATGTAGTTACGCGGCGCACTGACACAATACCAGGAGCGGAGGAGGAGGTGGGTGGGTGGAGCCTCTTCCCTGCACTCGTTGCTAACGCCTGGGCCTACCCTGCATTCCTGCAGTGACTTCCGCCCTCACTGTGCAGGCAGCAGAGAGATTACATTATCTCTCTGCTGCCTGACTCTGGGAGTCTGGGACACAGCAAGAGACAACCAAAACTACACCTTAGCAGGCAAGTTAGTGACAATCCGCAAGGTGTGGCAGGCGACGTGGCAAGTGACAATCCGCAAATTGTGTCAGGTGACGTGGCAAATGACAATCTGCATCTGGTGGCAGGCAAGTGACAATCAGCAAGGTGTGGCAGGTGACGTGGCAAGTGACAATCCGCAAGGTGTGGCAAGTGACAATCCACAAGATGTGGCAGGTGATGTGGCAAGTGACAATCCGCAATGTGTGGCAAGTGACACGCTCAGGGCTCCCACTAATTGCAGGCGACGGTGGCAAGTGACACACTCGGGGCTCCCACTGATTCTGCATTGAACTATTTAATTTTATACTACAATGTAATAATAGAAATAATGTGCTTCAATCATCCTGACACCATAACAACCATGAAGCGCCGACACCAGCCATTTCCCCGATAAATTTACAACAAAAAAAACATATTTTTTGGCAGTGCCCCTCCCGAGAAAAGACTCTGGATCCGCCCCTGGGTAAACGGACGTTTAGGAGCAGTTGGGCATTTTTTTCAACTGCCCCTGAACTCTCTCTATGTTATCTTATCAGTACATGTACACTGGGTCGTTTATAGTCGTTTCTAGGCAGTTGAGTTTAGAGGCTTTTTTTGGAAAGCAAAAAAATTTGTTCAGACGCTGAGTTTAGAGGCATTTTAAGCGCCAAACTCTTCTAAACGTGGTAACCCGCATTTAGCCACGTTTTGTTTACAGGTGTTTTTAGTTTTTGGCTATTTAAAAAAAAATATATATTTTTTTTTTTGGTTAGAAATGCTTCTAAACGCAAACGTGTTAAAATGCCACTAAACGCGGCATGTAAAAGCAACAAAACGGACGTTTTAAACGTGGGTTACTATCTGTCAAGTTAAATCATTCAGGAGAGGTTGTAAAAACGTCCCGTGTACATTAAGCTTTAAAGGGGTTGTAAAGGTTCATTTTTTTATTTTCTAAATAGGTTCCTTTAAGCTAGTGCATTGTTGGTTCACTTACCTTTTCCTTAGATTTCCCTTCTAAATATTTTTTTTCTTTGTCTGAATTTCTCACTTCCTGTTCCTCCTCAGTAAGCTGTTCAGTAAGCTGTTCTGGCTGACTAAACACCACTCGGATGATGGTGTGAAGTTTAGTGAGGAGAAACAGGAAGTGAGAAATTCAGACAAAGAAAAAAAAACATTTAGAAGGTAAATCAAAGGAAAAGGTAAGTGAACCAACAATGCACTAGCTTAAAGGAACCTATTTAGAAAATAAAAAACGAACCTTTACAACCCCTTTAATGTTTTCAAATCCTTGCTTCTATGTATTCCTGTTTCGCAGTGCTACAGAATGGTTGTGTTTTAAGATTTAAGATAAGATTTATTGTCATTGTGAATAAAATCCACAACAAAATAACCAAAAAGAAGGAAAATTCCCACACAATCAAAACTTAACGCACATATTCATAAAAAAATTAATAAATTAATAAAAAATAACACAACATCCTGTAAAATAGAAGAAAAACATTATCCCTAACCATATGCTGCCTAGCTTGAATTAATTCCCATTTACTGCTTTTATTGCCCGTGGTAAAAAGCTTTTTGTGTACCTATTTGTTCTGGTTTTGATATTCCTGTAGCTCAAATAAGTGATAACCGGGATGAGATGAATCACTCCTTATCTTCTCTGCTCTGCCAAGACAATGGTAATCATAAATTTCCGCTAATGATGGAAGCTTATAACCCACTATTTTCAGTGCAGCAAAAATTACTTTCGTTCCTATCCACTACAGTGCAGTTGGGTACCATACAAAGACACAGTACATTAATATGCTCTCAAATGAAGAGCGAAAAAAGGTCTCTAGTATTATTTGCCCTAGACATTATTTCCTGAGCAGCCTAAGAAAATGTACTTGTTGCTGAGATTTTTTTCAATGGCATGTACGGTAACTGACCACAAAAGGTTCTCAGAAATATATCCCAAGAAACTTAGAAGACTGCTTCTTTTTCATAAAGCAAGCCTAATGCCGCGTACACACGACCGTTTTTAATGTCATTGAAAAAAACAAAATTTTTCTCGACGTGATTCTTCTCAAGCCTGCCTTGCCTACACACTATCGTGAAAAAAAATGCTCGAGCAAAGCGCGGTGACGTACCACACGTACAACGGCACTATAAAGGGGAAGTTCCATTCGGATGGCGCCACCCTTTGGGCTGCTTTTGCTGATCCTCATGTTAGTAAAGTGTGGTGAGAGACGATTCGCGCTTTTCAGTCTCGTGCTCTTCAGTCCGTTACAGCGTGACGAATGTGCTATCTCCATTATGAACGCTAGTTTTACCAGAACGAGCGCTCCCATCTCATAACTTGCTTCTGAGCATGTGCGTTTTTTTCACGTCGTTAAAGCCTACACACGGCAATGTGAAAAACGACGAGAAAAAATAGTGCATGTTCCAAATTTTTAATGCCCATTTTTCACGTCGCAAAAAATGCTCTGGAGCCTACACACAATCGTTTTTAATGGCCAAATAAAAAAAATGGCATTTTTCTCGTCATGAAAAACGGTCGTGTGTACGCGGCATAAGAGCTGTCCGACTCCTTGAAAACAGTACGTTTTCTTAGTGGTTACAGCCTCCAGGTTTTAGTGACCAAGCTAGTCCAATCAAGCATAAAATAAGATGAAAAAAGAAAAGCCCCCAGTAATGAAAAAAAATGCAGCACAGGGGTTAATTGCCCAAAAGGGCTCGCAATCAAAATGAATTACAGTTTCCTAACAAATCGTTTCTCCCTGTGCGGTGTGTCAGCCATTCCTATGCTTTCCGTGCAGTAGCTTCTAATTCACAGACACTGTGGATGCTCTGTACTCCTCCTTTTATAATAAAGGGGTTGGCTTAAACAAAAGCCCCCTTATTGGACCTTCTAAGCCTGTTGGTCATAGTTCAAAAGTCATGCAGTGAATTATGGTTTTAAAAAAACTCTCATGGGCAAATCTGGACAAAAATCTGCTAGGACCACACATCTCAAACCTGCATGATTCACCCCAAACCCATAGTAGTGGCAAACATGAACTACATCCTTGTCAAGGAGGCATGGAGGGAAGATATTACAGACAGATCTGTAAAGTTGGACTTTAACCACTTAAACCCCGCACCATTTTGTAGCTAAAGGACCAGAGGTGTTTTCAGAATTTTGCACTGCGCTGTTTTAACTGGAAATTGTGCGGACATGCAATGTTGTACCCAAACGAAATTTGCGTCCTTTTCTTCCCAGAAATAGAGCTTTCTTTTAATGGTATTTGATTGCCTCTGCGATTTTTATTTTTTGCGATATAAATGGAAAAAGACCGAAAATTTTGAAAAAAAATTATATTTTCTACTTTTTGTTATAAGAAAAATCGAATAAAAACTCAATTTTACTCATACATTTAGGCCAAAATGTATTCAGCCACATGTCTTTAGTAAAAAAATGTCAATAAGCGTATATTTATTGGTTTGCGCAAAAGTTATAGCGTCTACAAACTAGGGTACATTTTCTGGAATTTACACAGCTTTAAATTTATGACTGCCTATCTCATTTCTTGAGGTGCTAAAATGGCAGGGCAGTACAAACCCCCACCAAATGACCCCATTTTGGAAAGTAGACACCAAGGAATTTGCTGAGAGGCATGTTGAGCCCATTGAATATTTTTTTTTTTTGTCCTAAGTGATTGAATAATGACAAAAAATAAATTAAAAAATTACTAAAAGTTGTCACTAAATGATATATTGCTCACACATGCCATGGTTATATGTGGAATTGCACCCCAAAATACATTCTGCTGCTTCTCCTGAGTACGGAGATACCACATGTGTGGGACTTTTTAGGAGCCTAGCCAAGTACGGGACCCCGGAAACCAAGCACCGCCTTCAGGATTTCTAAGCGCGCAAATTTTTGATTTCACTCCTCACTACCTATCACAGTTTCGAAGGCCATAAAATGCCAAAATAGCACAAAACCCCCCCAAATGACCCCATTTTGGAAAGTAGACACCCCAAGCTATTTACTGAGAGGCATGTTCAGTCCATGGAATATTTTATATTTTGCCACAAGTTGCGGGAATATGACAAACTTTTTTTTTTTTTGCACAAAGTTGTCACTAAATGATATATTGCTCACACATGCCATGGGCATATGTGAAATTACACCCCAAAATACATTCTGCTGCTTCTCCTGAGTACGGGGATACCACATGTGTGGGACTTTTTGGGAGCCTAGCCGCGTATGGGACCCCAAAAACCAAGCACCGCCTTCAAGATTTCTAAGGGCATACATTTTTGATTTCACTCCTCACTACCTATCACTACCTATCACAGTTTTGAAGGCCATAAAATGCCAAGATGGCACAAACCCCCCCCCCCCAAATGACCCCATTTTGGAAAGTAGACACCCAAAGCTACTTGCTGAGAGGCATGTTGAGCCCATTGAATATTTTTTTTGTCCCAAATGATTGAATAATGACAAAAAGAAAAAAAAAATGTACAAAAAGTTGTCACTAAATGATATATTGCTCACACATGCCATGGTTATATGTGGAATTGCACCCCAAAATACATTCTGCTGCTTCTCCTAAGTACGGGGATACCACATGTGTGGGACTTTTTGGGAGCCTAGCCGCGTACGGGGCCCCAAAAACCAAGCACCGCCTTCAGGATTTCTAAGGGCGTAAATTTTTGATTTCACTCCTTACTACCTATCACAGTTTCGAAGGCCATAAAATGCCAAAATAGCACAAACCCCCCCCCCAAATGAACCTATTTTGGAAAGTAGACACCCCAAGCTATTTACTGAGAGGCATGTTGGGTCCATGGAATATTTTATATTTTGCCACAAGTTGCGGGAATATGACAAACTTTTTTTTTTTTGCACAAAGTTGTCACTAAATGATATATTGCTCACACATGCCATGGGCATATGTGAAATTACACCCCAAAATACATTCTGCTGCTTCTCCTGAGTACGGGGATACCACATGTGTGGGACTTTTTGGGAGCCTAGCCGTGTACGGGACCCCAAAAACCAAGCACCGCCTTCAAGGTTTCTAAGGGCATAAATTTTTGATTTCACTCCTCACTACCTATCACAGTTTTGAAGGCCATAAAATGCCAAGATAGCACAAAACCCCCCAAAATGACCCCATTTTGGAAAGTAGACACCCCAAGGAAATTGCTGAGAGGCATGTGGAGCCCATTGAATATTTTTTTTGTCCCAAGTGATTGAATAATGACAAAAAAAAAAATTGTACAAAAAGTTGTCACTAAATGATATATTGCTCAAACATGCCATGGTTATATGTGGAATTGCACCCCAAAATACATTTTGCTGCTTTTCCTGAGTACGGGGATACCACATGTGTGGGACTTTTTTAGAGCCTAGCCGCGTACGGGGGCCCCGAAAACCAAGCACCGCCTTCAGGATTTCTAAGGGCACAAATTTTTGATTTCACTCACTACCTATCACAGTTTTGAAGGCCATAAAATGCCAAAATAGCACAGAACCCCCCCAAATGACCCCATTTTGGAAAGTAGACACCCCAAGCTATTTGCTGAGAGGCATGGTGAGTATTTTACAGCTCTCATTTGTTTTTGAAAATTAAGAAAGACATTTTTTTTTTTCTTTTTTCAAATTTCAAAACTTTGTGACAAAAAGCGAGATCTGCAAAATACTCAACATACCTCTCAGCAAATAGCTTGGGATGTCTACTTTCCAAAATGGGGTCATTTGGGGGGGGGGTTTGTGCCATCTGGGCATTCCATGGTCTCCGAAACTGTGATAGGCAGTGAGGAGTGAAATCAAAAATTTACACCCATAGAAATCCTGAAGGCGGTGCTTGGTTTTCGGGGTCCTGTACGCGGCTAGGCTCCCAAAAAGTCCCACACATGTGGTATCCCCGTACTCAGGAGAAGCAACAGAATGTATTTTGGGGTGCAATTCCACATATAACCATGGCATGTTTGAGCAATATATCATTTAGTGACAACTTTTTGTACATTTTGTTTTTTCTTTTTGTCATTATTCAATCACTTGGGACAAAAAAAAATATTCAATGGGCTCAACATGCCTTTCAGCAAATAGCTTGAGGTGTCTACTTTCCAAAATGGGGTCATTTGGGGGGGGTGTTGAACTGTCCTGGCATTTTATGCACAACATTAGGAAGCTTATGTCACACATCATCCACTCTTCTAACCACTTGAAGACAAAGCCCTTTCTGACACTTTTTGTTTACATGAAAACATTTTTTTTTTTGCAAGAAAATGATGTTGAACCCCCAAACATTATATATTTTTTTAAAGCAAAGGCCCTACAGATTAAAATAGTGGGTGTTGCATTTTTTTTTCCACACAGTAGCGATTTTTCAAACGCATTTTTTGGGGAAAAAAACACACTTTTTTTATTTTTAATGCACTTAAAAACACTACATTGCCCAAATGTTTGATGAAATAAAAAAGATGATCTTAGGCCGAGTACATGGATACCAAACACGACATGCTTTAAAATTGCGCACAAACGCGCAGCGGCGACAAACTACATTCATTTTTAAAAACATTTAAAAGCCTTTACAGGTTACCACGTTAGATTTACAGAGGAGGTCTACTGCTAAAATTACTGCCCTCGATCTGACCTTCGCGGTGATACCTCACATGCATGGTGCAATTGCTGTTTACATATGACGCTAGACCGACGCTTGCGTTCGCCTTTGCGCAAGAGCAGGGGGGGACAGCGGTGCTTTAAAAAAAATTTTTTTTTTTTTTATTTATGTTGCGGGTCCTTGTTGGACATGTATTGCAATCTTTTTTTTCATGCAGCCTGTTGGCTGAACGAAAAAAAGAGATTGATCAGTGGGTATGCCCACCATTAGAATACCTCCCTTCATCCACCCACTTCTAATGATGGGCATACATGCACCATTTATATATGCCGAAGCATGGGGGCATCCTCCCGCAAAAAAGTTATGCCGCGTACACACGGTCTGACTTTTTCACGGGCAAGCCTCCATCGGAATTTCGACCGTATGTACGCGGCATAAAAGGTTATGCCGCGTACACACGGTCAGACTTTTCCACGGGCCAGCCTCCGTCGGAATTTCGACCGTATGTACGCGGCATTAGGAGCAAAATCGCTCCTCCGCCCCTGCTGCCCCCATGCTTCGGCATATATGCTCTTTTTTTTTTAACTGTGGTGGTGAAATCACCTCCTACAGCACTGGAGTCACGGCTTTATGTATCGTGGGAGCAAACGCTGTTGCTGTCAAGATAAATAATTCCGCGCTGCAGTTGAATGGCGCACCTGAAAACAAAAAATTACATACCTGAAAAGCAAGCATGATAAAACATTGCAGAATAGAATACAGTAAAAAAGAGCAGAACAATAGAGAGAAAACAGAGAGAGAGAGAGAGAACAATAAAACGACAACAATTTTTTATTTTTATTTTTTATATATTTTTTGTGTTTTGTTTTTTACGTTTTTTTTTTTTACACTTTTTTTTGTAACTTTAACAACTGTAATGGTTCGGGTCTCTCAAAATGCGATGGCATCTTGGGAGACCCTGTGTAAGTGTGTCCTAGTCTGTGAAATGCTGTACCCTACGCTAAAACTTCACTTTTGAGTGGAAGCGTTCAAAACATTCACCAAGGCAAAGACCAGGTTTGTCAGGACAGAGTGGACAAAAAACACGGGTGTCATGGGTAAATCTGCGCTTGCTACAGACATGACATCTTTTTTGGGGGGTTCGTTGGGTAGGGGTACTCTGGAGGGCATACGGATAATGCCTCTCATGCAGCCGGCTTACTGCATTTGGTAGGGGATGGTGAGGTGCAGAACCGCCTGGATACAGGAGTTCTGTGACTATCTCATTCTGGAATTTTAGAAGAGATAAAGTCCCGCCTGAAGCTCTGTATAGCACATGAGCGTTCAGCAAAGCCAATTGGAATAAGGATAGAGACACTTTTTTGTACCAGCGTCTCGCCTTATGGTCAATTAGATACAGCGCCGACAACTGGTCGTTGAGGTCCACCCCTCCCATATTTTTGTTATATTCGTGGACACAGAGGGGTTTCTCCACAACACCAGTCGCCGTAGGAATTTGGACTGTCGTGTCTGCATGAAGGGAGGTAAGAAGGAAAACATTCTTATTATACCTCCACTTCATAGCGAGCAAGTTATTACACTTCACGCAGGCTCTCTCCCCCAGCCTAAGACGGGCATCTACAAGCCGCTGGGGAAAGCCCCGGCGATTAGGTCGCACAGTGCCACATGCTCCAATCTGATGATCAAACAAGTGACTAAACAGTGGCACGCTCGTGTAATAATTGTCCACATACAAGTGGTACCCCTTTCCGAATAAGGGTGACACCAAGTTCCACACTATCTTGCCAGCGCTCCCTATGTAATCCGGGCAGTTGACCGGCTCAACCTGACTGTCTTTTCCCTCATAAACCTTAAAGCTCCATACATAGCCTGTTGCCCTGTCACAGAACTTATAGAGCTTGACCCCGTATCTGGCACGCTTGCTGGGAAGGTACTGCTTGAAAGACAAGCGGCCAGAAAATTTAATCAGGGACTCATCAACGCAGACAACTTGATAGGGAATAAACAAGGCTGCAAAACGTTCGTTGAAGTGGTTTATGAGGGGCCGAATTTTGTATAGCCGGTCGTATTCAGGGTCTCCACATGGACGACAAAGTTCATTGTCGTCGAAGTGCATGAACCGCAAAATCTGCTCGTATCATTTCCTGGGCATGGAGGCAGAGAACACGGGCATGTGGTTAATTGGGTGCGTGGACCAATAAGCACGCAATGACGGGAATTTATGTGTGCCCATGTTGAGGGAAAGGCCCAGAAAGGTCTTAGACCCCTTTCACACTGGGGCGGGCAGGAGCGGTGGCGGTATAGCAGCGCGATTTTCAGCGCTGCTATACTGTCGTTCTTACCGCGGTATGCGGTCGCTAGGGGGGTTAATTTAACCCCCGCTAGTGGGCGAAAAAGGGTTAATACCGCCCGCAAACCGCGGCTATTGCCGCGGTTTGCGGGCGGTATTACCGAGCTGTCCCATTGATTTCAATGGGAGACCGCGGTAAAGGAGCGGTGAACACACCGCTCCTTTACCGCTGTAAAGAAGCGGCTAGCAGGACTTTTGGAGCGGTCCTGCTAGCACACCGCTTCAGTGTGAAAGCCTTCGGGCTTTCACATTGAAGGCACAGGGCAGGATTTTTTCATGCGGTATAACAGCGCTATTATTAGCGCTAAACCGCATGAAAAACGCCCCAGTGTGAAAGGGGCCTTAAATTCGGAAACCGTAATTGGTTTCCAATCTTTGGCAATGGAAGGCAACTGGGGGTTAGCGGTGATGAATTGACCAGCATATAAATTACTCTGGTCCATAATAGATCTATAGAGATCTTCCGTGAAAAACAGCGAATAAAAATCAATTGGCATAAAATCAGCTGTTTCCACTGGAATACCGGGTTGGGCAGTGAATGGGGGAAGTACGGGTTCTGCAGAAGTGGTGGGGACCCAATCAGGATAGGCGAATTCTGCAGGAAGGGCACTATGGGCACGACGGGCCTGCCTTTGTCTTCTTGGTGGCAGCGGGACACTACTTGTGCTTGCCACCTCGCCAGCTTGAACTGCACTTATAGGACTCGCCACGTCACCACCTGATACTGCAGTGCTGGATGTACGCCCAGGCTGTACTAGGCCGCTGGTGCTTGCCAATTCACCAGAAGGAATAGCGGCGCTAGTACTACTCTGCTCCATGATACGAGAGACCTGCGGTTCTTGCTCCTCAACAACCTCAGAAGATCGGGATCGGGTACGCCTGACCTTAGCAGGGACCTCACCTTCGTCGTCAGAGCTATCTGACATGGAGCCGCTGACTTCACTATCTTCTACGGGAAGATATTCTGAGCCTGAATATGACAGATGCGTGACCTCCTCTTCACTATCTGTCATGCTCAGAATCTCGTAGGCCTCTTTACTAGTGTACCTTCGTCTTGCCATTTTGGGCTCTAAATTTAGGGGTACACTAGTAAGATTCACAGGTAAAAAAAGCACCTGACTGTCAGCAAATGTATCAAACGCTTCAAAAAAAACTGTTAGCGATCGCAGGGATCAGGACTGTCTCTGCGAACGCTGCAGTTATGTGTGTTGTGTTTGGTAAGTGACAGTGATCGATCGATACTGCACTTGGGTGGCCTGGGCTGGACGGAGGGGCTAAACGCAGGTGCTAGCAGGTATCTGGGCTGATCCCGCTAACACTGCATTTTTGGGAACCCTAAACTGCTGATACTATACCACTAAGGGAGGTGTATGCTTTGCGCGTGGGTGTTAGCGTTACTGGCACTAACCTAACGCTGCAAGGGGCGACGCAGACCCTCTCTGGCGCTAAAACCTAATTGATATCAGCCGCCGGGCGATCAGGGGGTTAAACCTTTATTGGGTTATATACGGCGGGTGCCCTGATGCTATAAAAAGCAAACTAACCAACCAGCGTCACCCGTAAAACGTATATGGTGATCACTGGTGAAAGGGTTAACTAGGGGCAATCAGGGGGTTAAAACCTTTATTAGGTTATATATGGGGGTACCTGACGCTATATAAAAACCTGACGGGTAACCTAAATAACTAAATAACTAACTGGCTAACCAGTGTCACCAGTAAAACTTATACGGTGATCACTGGTGAAAGGGTTAACTCTAGGGGCAATCAGGGGGTTAAAATAATATATGGGGGTACCTGACGCTATAAAAACCTGCGGCGAAACTAAAAATAAATAACTGCCTATCTAGGGCACCACCGGCATTAAATACAGCGATCGGAAATTCGATCTCTTAGTGACGCTGGCGTTAGGGGGTGAAAGGGTTACCTGTGGGGCAATCAAGGGGTTAAACCTTTATTAGGGGGTTAGAGGGCTACCCTGGACCTAAAGGGGCCTAAACCTAACTGCCCTGCAACTTTTTACTGTCACAAATGACACTGATTGCAGTGATCAGTAAAAAAATGACCACTGCAAACGGTGCACTGTGACTGGGGGTACTGGGGGTGATCTGGGGGTGACTGGGGGGTGAAAAGTGTGCCTATGTGTAATGGTGTGAGTGGGCTGTTGGTGCACTTACTGTGAGATGTCTTCTCTCCTCGCGCCGGATCGAAAAGACCGCCACGAGGAGAGATGACATCACTTCCTATGCCTGTGTTTACATTACACAGGCAGAGGAAGGTTTTCATTCGCCGGGAGCGATCGCGAGGGGGTGGCCGGAATCGAATGGCCGTCCCCTCATCCCGGATCGCTCCCCAACGGATAACCACTGCTCACTGTATAGAAGGGGGGTCCGATGGGACCCCCCAACTATACGAAGGCAGTCACGTACCGGCACGTGATTGTGCCTGTCCGTGCCATTCTGCCGACGTATAATTACAGTGGGCAGTCGTTAAGTGGTTAAGTTTTATTTGAGCTATTTGAGTAACTGCCAGCAAGTGGAAGGGGCTGAATTAGAGCAGCACCACTATTTTTTTTTATTAAAATAAAATGGTGGAGAAGGATCTGGGGTTTTGGTAGATCATAAGCTTATTAATAGCATGCAATGCCAAGCTGCAGTTTCCAAAGCAAGCAAAATCCGTTGTTGTATTAAAAGTGGCATGTACTACCAAGAGAGATATCATTTTGCCCCTGTACAAATCATTAGTAAGACCTCACCTGAAATATGTAGTTCAGTTTTGGGCACCAATTCATAAAAGGATATCAGGGAACTAGAGAAAGTGCAGAGAACCAAACCAAACTGATAAGGGGCATGGTGGAGCTCAGTTTTGAGGAAAGATTAGAGGAACTGAATTTATTCTCTCTTGAGAAGAGGAGATTAAGGGGGGGGGGGCATGATGTATAAATACATAAGTGGTCCATATAGTGTACTCTGTGTAGAGTTATTTACCTCAAGGTCATTACAGAGGACAAGGGGGCACTTTTTACGTCTAGAGGGAAAGAGATTTAATCTCCAAATACTGAAAAACTTCTTCATAGTAAGAGCTGTGAAAATGTGGAGTAGACTCAACAAGAGCTGGTTCTGGCCAGCTCAGTAGATTAATTTAAAAAAGGCCTGAATTATTTCCTAACTGTACATAATATAACTGGATACTAACATGTATAGGTAAAGTTGATCCATGGATCCAGATTCCCTCTGGGGGGATCATGAAGGAAAGGAATTACCCCCCCCCCCCCCAGCTGGAGCAAATTGGATCATCCTTTTTGGGTTTTTTTGCCCTCCTCTGGATCAACTGTGGGTATAGGATAGTGCAGTGATGGCGAACCTATGGCATGCCAAGCCCTCTCTGTCGGCACGCCAGGGGAATCCCTCAGCCAGGCAGTCACTTGCACTGACAGTGCAGGCACGGAGGAGCCATCTCCCTTCCTTGCATCAGTGCCAGTGACGTCGGCAGGGGGGTGGGCAGCCAGTCATCTTTTCCCATGTTTAGGGGGGTGTAAAATTCCTCTTCCACCGTCCCAACTCTGTTCTGCAGCTTATTGCCTCCCCCAGACCCCTACACCTACGGTAAGGCATTTGGACATTCCTTTCTGCAGGCACCCTATTCTAGCTCCCCCTGCTCCAGGATGACTTTGGTTCAGTCTGTCCCTCTAGTGCATCCTGCAAAAGAGCGGAGGGGGAGGGGTGGTGATCGGAGCAGATCATCCATGGCAATGGGGAAAGGTGCAGTGGCTGCTAGCTGACCTTCCGGATATCGAGGATGGATGGCGGGGATTCCTACAATACTAAAATAGTAGTGCTCAGTGTATAACAACACACCTCTAAATATAAATTATATACACTCTATAACCAAATGCATACATATAAATTCATAAATATACACCCTGTGAAAGAATGTGTATATAATAAACTCAGCAAGTGTCCATAACGTTCAGAACAGTGTTTTTAAATAAATTGCTACAAAGTGCTTATGATGAAATAATAAGTCCATAAATAAAATTGCATTCAAATGGTGGCTTCAAATCAAAATTGTGTAGACTGTATTTTCCTGTGTTTGCTTGAAAATCTTCACCACACCAATGTGCTCAGTGATTCCACTCCCTAAGGACTTGCACTCACCAATATGATATGCCTCGCACTCTCATGCTTGGCTAATCAGCTTAATTACCCCCCAGGGTATCAAATTTTTATTTATGGACTTATTATTTCTTCATAAGCACTTTGTAGCAATTATTTAAAAACACTGTTCTGAACGTTATGGACACTTGCTGAGTTTATTATATGCACATTCTTTCACAGGGTGTATATTTATGAATTTATATGTATGCATTTGGTTATAGAGTGTATATAATTTATATTTAGAGGTGTGTTGTTATACACTGAGCGCTACTATTTTGGTTATTCAAAATTACTTTTAATTCTATTTTTTTTAAAGTAGCAGCTGGTAGGGTTACTTTGTCCAGAATTTTTTCGGACGTCACTTCAAGGCGCAGTGGAGTGTATTACACTGTTATTTTCATTCCTACAATACTGTCTGGGGAGAGCTGGACGATGGGGCCATGGAAATGTAAGGAGGAGGATGGATCCTCCGATCTACATTGTACTGTCTGTGGGGGGATGGGAATGTAAGTAGTGCAGGAAGTATGTGTCAGGTAGGTGAGTGCATGTGTCAAGTAGGTGAGTGCATGTGTCAGGTAGATCAGTGCATGTGTCAGGTAGGTGAGTGTAATGGTCAGGAAGGTTGGTGCATGTGTCAGGTAGGTCAGTGTATGTTGCAGTGTATGTTGCACAGTGCATTCTGAGCACAATGCATTCCTGAACACTGCATTCTGAGCGAATTTGGCAGAATCATACATTTTTGGTCCCTTAGAGCTCATTCAGAGGGATGATCAGTCCCATCCTCTGTACAGAGCCGCTGATAGGTTTAATTCTGTGTTGGCACTTTGAAAGAAATAAGTTGGTTTTGCATCGCGGCTTGGGCACTCGGGCTCAAAAAGGTTCACCATCACTGGGATAGTGTATATGGAGGTTTTCTATTTGTGTGGTTTTTTTTTCTATGTTAGTTGAACTGGATGGACTAGTGTCTTTTTTCAACTTGATTAACTATGTACAGTAACTATGTAAGTTCAGTCAAGGGAGCGAAGCTAATTAGAGTGCATGTTAGTGTAGCACCCTCTACTTTAGGTAGGTGCTAGTAGTAGGATTTTTGGCAGTACAGGTAAATTTAATCAGGCCTAGCTGTGAGCTAGGCCTGTTTGTTTTGATCTGTGTGGGCTGGGAGTGGCTCAGTGTAGGCTTGTGATTCACAGACAGCATCACCTTCCTGTCACCTCCCTCTTACTTCTAGAGAATTCGAGAAGGGAGGAGGGGAAGTGGGGAGGGGCTGTCTGGGGTGTCTCAGGGAGCCCTGATCAATCCCCAACAAGGATTGGCAGGGGGCAGGCCCCCTTGAAATACCCAGGGTCAGCCCAGCTGGGGAGTTGTTGGGTGGCAGAACTGGGAAATGGAGTACTAGCTGTCATGGCCCTTGAGGAAGCTCCCCAGTCTGGGGGGGGGGTAATCTTGGGCCTGGAGCTTGGAAGTGGAAGGGACCCTTGTACAAACAATAGGGGTGTTCTGACCAGGAGCAGGAGAGGACAGTGGAAGGTGCTGCCAAGGAAAGTCTCCAGAAGGGATCCACCAGATGTCGGTGAGTGGCAGGCATAGTCAGGAGAGCTGGGGAGGCATGCCAGAGTGGACTAGGAGTGTGCAGTCTTAGATGGATGTAGAGCCAGCAGTCTGTGATGCTATGGGCAGTGGAGTTGGGCAGCTACAGCCAGGGGGGCTGGCAGAGCCTGAAGAGAACTGGCTGGGATCAGTAGTCCACCAAGGACAGCTAGAATTTAACCAATGTAAACTTTTCTGGCTACACCACAGGGGCCCTGCCTGCAAAAGGCATTTCTACAAGGCCTGGCTGGAACCAGATTAAAGCCTAACCATGTGCTAGCTGTGCCTGAGGAGAAATGATGTGCTGGAGAGAGAGAGATGAGGTAATAGTCTGGAAGCAAGTTTGTGCAGGAGGAGTGTGAAGTGTAAATATTAACAGGGAGTATACATAGTTCTGTCCCAATGCAATTGTTTCTACTCAAATTTTGGGCATCTCATAAATCTAACCCCATCCAAGTTTAACTCTCAATAAAAACACAACGGACTATTCATTGACTCTGTGTGCTTGGGCAAGTGAATGCCGGGCTAGGCAGGGTGACAGACGGACTGCAACTTTCAACAGCTCCTACAGGGGTACCCCTATATTAAGAAAAGGGTTTGGGCTGAGATTCTGCATTATATCCTAAGGCCCCTTTCACACTCCTCTGCTGTGCTTTTGCTACAGTGCAGCTAACCCATGGTTTTCATGCAGATTAGCTGCACTTTCCAATAGTCTTTATTGAGGTCCTGTGGTTTCAGTTAGCGCACCAAAACTCCTACATGCTGCACCTTTGGTGCGCTTCCTGAGACTGCACCAAAACCGCGGGTCATTCTAGAAGTCTATGGGAAAGCACAGCTAACCCACGAGAAATGAGTGAGTTAGCTGTGCTTTGCCCAAAGCACAGTGTGACCGCACAGGGGTAGTGTGAAGCCACTGCAAAGGCAGTTGCGTGTTTCCTATTTTGTCAGTGATATGGGAGTTTGCAGGAAGGGTAAATGTTAGTAGACGATGACTGAAGAGTTAAAAAGGATAGTTAGATAAATCTGAAATAGTACATAGAGAGAAATGTAAGGTCAAGACAAGAGTGTGAACATCAGTGTGGAAGCAGAAGACGAGATGAAAAATGTGATGCCAAAAAAGAGGGGTCAGTCGGAGACATTTGGCAACAGCAGGGTCGTTGGTGACAAGGGGAATGCTAAAATCACTCATATTGATAGTAGGGATGTCAGGCATGCAGAGAAATTACCCATGAAGACTGTGGCTGGCAAGATTTAAGATATATATAAATAGTAAAATAAAAACAATTAAAAATAAAATGGAGTAGTATATGGAACAAAGATCTCAGACTATAAAAAATGTAGTCAAGACTCCTGTCCTTTAGCCTAGAAAACTCATATTGGTCCTTCTAAAGTGACTCAATTCTTTTCTGACATACATAATCCCACCAGTATCATATTGTATCCTGTAGAATTGGGAGCGTATTCGTAAGCATGGAGGGATGAATGATGGTAGCCATGACTGTTGCAGATAAAATCTATCTTGAGATGTTTGCGCCGGGGAACAAACAAATAATGGAGATTGAAGCTGTGCTTTGAGTATTCTGGAAATATATTATTGCATCATAAAAAGGAATGAAGAACTAAAACCAAACATCAGTCTCCAATTACAGACAGCATAAATCGAGTCTGGGAACTAAAACTGCATGCTACACAAACAGTCTGAATACTGCCACAACTAAAGTGCCCGTTAAAGTGTGTCTAAACCATAGAACAGCTGTGGTGGCTGAATTCATTTTTTCTTTCTTTCAAGTTAACCACTTCCATACTGGGCACTTATACAGCTTCCTGCCCAGACCAATTTTCAGCTTTCGGCGCTGTTGCACTTTGAATGACAATTGCGCGGTTGTGCTAAACTGTACCCAAACTAAATTGTTATCATTTTGTTCCCACACATAGAGCTTTCTTTTGGTGGTATTTGATCACCTCTGCGATTTTTATTTTTTGCTAAAATAATTTTAAAAAGACCGAAAATTTTGAAAAAAAAACATATTTTTTTTTGTTTCAGTTACAAAACTTTGTAAATAAGTAAGTTTTCTCCTTCACTGATGGGCACTGATGGGGCTGCACTGACAGGCACTGATAAGGCAGCACTGATGGGCACCGATAAGGCAGCGCGGATGGGCACCGATAGGCGGCGCGGATGGGCAACGATAGGCGGCGCGGATGGGCACAGATAGGCGGCGTGGATGGGCAGAGATAGGCGGCACAGATGGGCACAGATAGGTGGCACAGATGAGCACAGATAAGCGGCACGAATGGGCACAGATAGGCGGCACGGATGGGCACCAATAAGCGACACGGATGGGCACTGATAGATGGCATGGATGGGCACTGATAGGTGGCACGGATGGGCATGGATGGGCACTGATAGGTGGCATGGATGGGCACTGATAGGTGGCACTGTAATGTGTTAATGGATGCCAATCAGTGCCAAACAATAATGCCTGCCAATCAGTGATGCCCATTGTGGGCACTGATTGGCATCCATTAGGGGCACTGATTGGCATCCATTAGGGCCACTGATTGGCATCCCTGGTGGTCTAGGGAGGCATACCTGGTAATGGACATCCCTGGTGGTCCAGTGGCATCCCTGGTGGTCCAGTGTGGGCATCCTCGGGGGGGCTGTGCTGATAATTGATCAGCACAAACCCCCCCTGTCAGAGGAGCAGCCGATCGGCTCTCCTCTACTCGCATCTGACAGACGCGAGTGAGGAAAAGCCGATTACCGGCTTTTCCTGTTTACATGTGATCAGCCGTGATTGGACACGGCTGATCACGTGGTAAAGAGTCTCCGTCGGAGACTCTTTACCTAGATCGGTGTTGCGGGATGTCAGACTGACACCCTGCAACAACGATCGCCGCGATGCGCGCCCCCGGGGGCGCGCAGCGGCTTAAAATCCTGAGGACGTCATATGACGTCCAGTCAGGATTTTAAAACCACTTTGCTGCCGTCAATCCGCTATAGGGCGGGCGTCAAGTGGTTAAGAACATTTTCAGCAAGTACAGAAAATGTAGGTTTATCTTGCCAAAAATGCGGTATCCTTGTTACTTCATGTGGGTTAAACTAAAAACAGAAAAATCTTATCCTCTTGTGTAAACTCAAACCAACACGTAATGGAGATGAACAAAAGCAGAGATGCTTGAAGGCTGGTCTGTGTGACAACTATTGGTGGCTGATTAGCTGCTGACTTGCTTTTACAGGAAGCAGGAGGGGTTGCCCTTTGTGATCGGGAAGCCTGGTATGTGATCTGACGGGTCCACTGGGTTACCATAGAGCCGGCCGTAGACCAGATGGTCCACAGTCATCTCTATGGTCCTGGGAGGCCAGGGGCAACGTTATGATGTCACTTCCAGTTCTGTCAAGTGTAAACGCTGCCTTTTTTTTTCTGAAAAGCAGTGATCAATGTGATTTTTTGTTTTTTTGGTTTGTTTGTTTTTAGCTCATGCGTTCCAGATTAGAGGAGAGATTTGGGGTCTTATAGACCCCCGCCTCTATATGATTTTGATTCTCATTTTAATGTTTGAGCTGTGATCAAGGCGGTTGTGCCGAAATGTTAGCCCCTTGTACCCTTTTATGTGTACCTAATAAAGCATTTATTAAGGATTTGGAGTGCCGGCTTCTTATATTGGAATTTGCTGATTATTTGCTGTCGTGAGGACATCGCAGCCTGAGCATCCTCCTGTGGACTGCAACTGATACCTAGCATATTTCCTTGTAGAGCGCTGCAATTTTTGACTGTTTGCTATAAAAAAATTGCAACACCCATCATTTTTTTCTCTAGGGCCTCTGCTTAAAAAATGTATATAATGTTTGGGGGCCAAGTCATTTTCTAGCAAAGAAAATAATGAATTTTACATGTAGGAGAGAAATTACAGAATTGGCCCGGTAGTGAAGTAGTTGAAGCACATTGGTCTTAAAAAACATTTAGAAATCTTTAAAAAATCAACCTCCCTTTGTAAATTGGCAGTGTGTTTTTGGAGATACAAAAAGTGATAAATATGGAAGGCAAATGAGTGAGAAAAAATGATGTATGTAACAGTGTGAATCATATTATATAAATAATTATATAAAAAAAATATTCTGCATTTACCCAAATAGTGTGAAAAGCAATACGGAAAATATGAAAAAATGTTATGAAAATTTTGAAACAAATAATATAATATATAAGGTGCTGCTACTTATGTAAACCTGGATACACCACCAATCTGTAAATAAATAAAATATATAAGTGCGCAACCTGATTATCACTTATTCATAAGTGACACATATTCCAAATCATATCCGTGGTGAATCTTTAAATAAATTCAATCATAAAGAAAAATGATATATATTAAAAATGAATCCAGTCCTGGAGAGTGTAACATCTTCGTCGGCTGATATTTGTGAGAGTGAATCTGACCTCTATAACCTGAGATCCAATCCTTCTGGTAAGAAGCATGTATTGATTTGGGGAGAGCTCCTGCTGAAGCACTTTTGTTTGTGTATCACCTTTCACTGATTGAGCACATATAATTGAACACTTCACTGTGGACTGGATTCATTTTTAATTTATTTTAATTTTTTTATGATTGCATAAAACAGTTGAACAATTGAACAGTAAGAATCATACCTGTTGAACCACATCATTAAATGGTTGAATATAAGTACTACAGACATAGGTGTGCGTAGCCTCTTGCATTAGGGTGTGCATCCCAAAGCTCAAACACATATGCGTGTGTGCATGTGTATATAAATTGACGGTGTAAGTACAGCAGTGGACGGTGTCAGTAGGGTAGAGGTTGGTATTGGTAGAGCAGTGGACGGTATCATTATTTAAATTTTTTTATTATTGTAGCGGGGTCCTCAAATAGATGGGATACACCTGGGCAATAGTGTGACCCAGGTGTATAATTGTGTTAGGATTCAGACCCCTTTTTATCTCGTGGAGGATTGGAGGATGTAATATTCTCCTTTGCCTGTGGGTGGCGAGGTATCCACGGGCTTCAGGTAGAATCATCTTCGCAGTGCTCCCTGTTTTGTCCCTTCCCGGAGATGGTATGGCTGGGGCGGGGAACCCGCCGGGCCGTTGAAGGGAGGAGATAAAAGGGGGAGACGCCCTTATCACGCGGTTGTGGTCGTCGTCGTCGTCTGCCGGAGAAGGAGGTCCTCGGAGGAGGAGGGCTGCGGCCCGCACCCAGGGCCCTTAGGCCTGGGTGCGGGAGATCCAGGAGTCTGGTCCAGGTGCCCATGGCCTGGTCCGGAGTCATGTTGGCGTCCATCCCAGGCACCTTTAGCCTGGGGTGAGGTACTATCGAGGAGGCCTGGGGCCCAGTACCTTCGACTGGGTCCCGCTAGGGTGGACTGTCCGAGGGTCCCTGAGCGGAGGGACTCGTACCTGAGGTGAGGAGGCCGGGGAGGTTACCCACTGAAGACCCGGAGCAGCACCAACCCGGTGACGGTGGGCCTCTGGGAACTCTCTTGGGAGGACACATCCCCTGATAGGGGCCACAGCGTATCGAAGAGGGCTCCATTGCTGTTCATAGGGGTTGCTAGAAGAGACCCTATCTTTAGAACTTAAACTTTAGGAAGTGCCTCGATCTGCTCATCCCACCGTTGGAAAGGTTATAGGTCCCAACCAGTCTGCTGCAATAAGAACTGTTTATCGTGCTTTGCTATTGGAGTGCCAAATAAACAAGTGTTGGACCTTTCTTCGGTGTGTGAACTCCAGTTACTGGAAGCAAAGGGGAGGCGGGTGAGCTTGTGGTTACAGACTCAGTGCATTCACAGAACACACCGGCCTGAGGAAACATCAGGAAGTGGCCTTCACCTCCCTACTACAATGGGGAGGACATGGGCCGTGGCGCATCTCACTCTCACAACCCCTAGACATGAGTTGGTGTGTAAAACCGATAAAGAAGAAGAGAGGGTGAGGCCGCTACACGTGGGGGCTCGTCCGGGATAGAGTGTGTTCTAAAGATGGACTTGAGAATGTCTACATTTGAACTTTGCTGCCCAGAGGAGTTCTGAGCAGATCGGCCATATTACTGGCCAAAGTGCGTCCCTGCTCGGAGTTGTGGAAATGACCCTAACACGGGAAAGGCCCATGCGGAGGAGCGGAAAAAGGGAGAGGTCCAGCCGTGTGACGTACTGCACGTGGGGACTGTTAACGCACTGCGCCACGAGGCACCCCATGGCGACATCGTTCGTGGGTGGAGTCAAGAGGAAGCCCGCGAAAATGTACAGCTCATGGGAGGAGTCTGGCCAAGTGTGGGGATACACGTGGAGACCCCCAGGGAGGTAGATTCTGTGTCCACCGGAAGATATCTGCCTGCGGAGATGTATGACACCTCCGACCTAGAGTCGCTGTCTGATTGCGGAGAAGATGTCGAGTATTCGATAGAGGCATTTGACAAACACCTGAAACCCCTGTACCTGCCGGATCCAAAGTTTTACTTATAGGAGAAAAGAACTCCTGTTTATTTCCTTTGTGCACTTGAACTTTCTGGAAGAGCCATTCCCAGACACCCAGGACTGTGCCCTGCTTTTGTTTTTGTTTGGGCTTTTCTTTTTCTCGTTGGAGACTTGGGGACTGTTGTGTTTTCGTGTTTCCCCTTTTCTTCATGTGCCAAAGGCAAGGACATTTGGGAATAGTGGCAGAGTAGGGAAAAGCTGGAAGAACGAAGATTCGTTGAGTGTCATGACCGCGGCGTTGTCACCAGGTGGCAGTGTTGCGCAACAAATGTTTGAAAATGTTTCACACACACATCGCCTTGCTTGTTGGAGTGAGTGGGTCTCTCGGCTGACGGGCACACTCATCCCAAATGACACGAAATTATGGTAGGATGTTGTTTTTTTCTTTCCCCTGCAGGAGAATCGTCAATCAAGATCATTAAGAGTGGGTGGCTCTTAGACAGTGTGGGAGAGGGGTTGTGACTATGCAAATGTTTAAAGTGTTTTATGACATAAGTTGTTTTGTATGTTCCCCATTCCCTGAGCAGGTCTTGGCACTTGGGAAATTTAGAGGAACTGCTTCAGGGGTTTCACTCCATGCCACCACTTATGGGAGGCATGGGTGTGCACCTGACGCTGGGGACCAGCGTCAAATTACAGGGGGGAGTGTGTAGCGGGGTCCTCAAATAGATGGGATACACCTGGGCAATAGTGTGACCCAGGTGTATAATTGTGTTAGGATTCAGACCCCTTTTTATCTCGTGGAGGATTGGAGGATGTAATATTCTCCTTTGCCTGTGGGTGGCGAGGTACCCACGGGCTTCAGGTAGAATCATCTTCGCAGTGCTCCCTGTTTTGTCCCTTCCCGGAGATGGTATGGCTGGGGCGGGGAACCCGCCGGGCCGTTGAAGGGAGGAGATAAAAGGGGAGACGCCCTTACCACGCGGTTGTGGTCGTCGTCGTCGTCGGGCGGAGAAGGAGGTCCTCGGAGGAGGAGGGCTGCGGCCCGCACCCAGGGCCCTTAGGCCTGGGTGCGGGAGATCCAGGAGTCTGGTTCAGGTGCCCATGGCCTGGTCCGGAGTCATGTTGGCGTCCATCCCAGGCACCTTTAGCCTGGGGTGAGGTACTATCGAGGAGGCCTGGGGCCCAGTACCTTCGACTGGGTCCCGCTAGGGTGGACTGTCCGAGGGTCCCTGAGCGGAGGGACTCGTACCTGAGGTGAGGAGGCCGGGGAGGTTACCCACTGAAGACCCGGAGCAGCACCAACCCGGTGACGGTGGGCCTCTGGGAACTCTCTTGGGAGGACACATCCCCTGATAGGGGCCACAGCGTATCGAAGAGGGCTCCATTGCTGTTCATAGGGGTTGCTAGAAGAGACCCTATCTTTAGAACTTAAACTTTAGGAAGTGCCTCGATCTGCTCATCCCACCGTTGGAAAGGTTATAGGTCCCAACCAGTCTGCTGCAATAAGAACTGTTTATCGTGCTTTGCTATTGGAGTGCCAAATAAACAAGTGTTGGACCTTTCTTCGGTGTGTGAACTCCAGTTACTGGAAGCAAAGGGGAGGCGGGTGAGCTTGTGGTTACAGACTCAGTGCATTCACAGAACACACCGGCCTGAGGAAACATCAGGAAGTGGCCTTCACCTCCCTACTACAATGGGGAGGACATGGGCCGTGGCGCATCTCACTCTCACAACCCCTAGACATGAGTTGGTGTGTAAAACCGATAAAGAAGAAGAGAGGGTGAGGCCGCTACATTATTTTTACAGAATTTTTTTATTTTTATTTTTAATTTTTTAGGAGCATCATTAGAGGACTTCAGTGAAATACCATGGGTCCAAACAGGGGGAATCTGCGGCACATGGGGTGATTAGGGTGTGTCCAGGCACACCTGGCACACCCTGTGCGCACGCCTATGACTACAGATATAAAGAAACACATCACGTAAGTTAACTTTGTTTCAGTTATAGGTATTCCATATTTTTTAAAGCTCATCTCCAGGCAAAACATAACTGTCTTATTATTGCAGTAAATGTCTAACTTTAACACTATGTTGTTGCATTGAAGATCTCTTGCTTCCTTCTATTGAAGTCATCATTTAAAAATGAGCCTTCAGAGAATGTCATCTTCATAGTTCCAATTGAGGCCAGTCATCAGCTCCTTCTCTATGGGCAGCAAGGTGACTGGTTTCCACAACATTCCTTTGTACTTTCAGACAGCGCTGACATAATAACATCAGTGCTGCCTAAATAGTGTGCAATTTTATTAAAATTAGCATCACTTCTGCTAATCTGGTTGAGCCCACTGCTGGCCCAGTTCCTCCCTCAGCTTAGTGTCCATTTTCACAACTTTCCCTGTCACAACCCATTGCTCTTCACTTTCCAGAGCATGGTAAAAATAATAGGATTTTTATAACAGCTTACCTGTAAAATCCTTTTCTTGGGAGTACATCACGGGACACAGAGCGACATAGTCATTACTAATGGGTTATATAGATACCGTCAGGTGCTGGCACTGGCAACTTCCAAAACCGGAAGTACCCTCCCCTATATAAGCCCCTCCCATCCGGGAGCACCTCAGTTTTGTAGCAAAGCAATAAGTGTCCCCAAAGAGGGGCGGGAGCTCTGTGTCCCGTGATGTACTCCCAAGAAAAGGATTTTACAGGTAAGCTGTTATAAAAATCCTATTTTCTTTCTCGTACATCACGGGACACAGAGCGACATAGTCATTACTAATGGGATGTCCTAAAGCAATGCCCAATGAGGGGGGGGATACACCATATATAAGCTGAGCGCTATCAGACATGAGGATCTTTTGCGGCCTGCAACACACTGCGCCCAAAGGCGACATCCTCCTGACTTCTAACGTCCACCTGGTAGAACCTAGTAAACGTGTGAACTGAAGACCACGTTGCGGCCTTACAGATTTGAGCCAGGGAGGCCTGGTGATGCACTGCCCATGAAGTTCCAACTGCTCTCGTGGAGTGCGCTCTAACTTTGAACGGAGGCGGTCTCCTTCTCAAGCCATAAGCTTGCATAATGACCTGTCGAATCCACTTGGCTAAAGTAGATTTTGACGCTGCCTGACCCTTTCTGGGGCCTTCCGGCAGAATAAACAAAGTATCCGTTCTGCGAATCTGAGCAGTGGCTTCTAGATAAGCTTTAACTGCTCTTACTACATCCAAAGAATGCAATAACTTTTCCTCTACCGAAGTAGGTTTGGGGAAAAAAGAAGGAAGAACCACATCTTGGTTCAAATGAAACCTCGATACCACCTTAGGAAGAAAGGCTGGATGAGGACGTAACACTACTCTGTCCTTATGGATAACCAGATATGGCTCCTTACAGGACATAGCTGCTAATTCCGATACTCTTTTAGCCGAACAAATGGCTACTAGAAAAATCAATTTCCTGGTGAGAAGCACCAAGGAAATATGCTGTAATGGTTCAAATGGTTGTTTCTGTAGAACCGACAGAACCAAGTTTAGATCCCATGGACATATGGGAATATTAACCGGAGGACTAATACGCATCACTCCTTGTATAAAGGCTTTGACTAGTGAATGCGAAGCCAAGGGCCTTTGAAAAAATATTGACAAGGCCGAAATCTGACCCTTGATAGTACTCAAGGCAAGCTTCCTATCTACAGCCCACTGTAGGAAGTCCAGAATCCTACCTATTACGTACTTATGTGGATGCCATTTCTTGGCCTCACACCACGCGATGTACGCCTTCCAGATTCTATAGTAGATCTGCCTGGATACCGGCTTCCTGGCATTGATCATGGTAGATACCACAGCATTAGAGAGCCCTCTCTTTTTTAGAATGTGGGCTTCAATAGCCAGGCCGTCAAACCTAGGGCTGGTAAGGAAGGGTGGTATATCGGTCCTTGCGAAAGCCGGACGACGTGGGAGAGTCCAAGGACTCCCCACTGAAATTTTACAATCTCCGCGTACCACGCTCTTCGGGGCCACGCTGGAGCCACCGGAATCACCGGTTTCTTTTCTACCCTGATTCTGCGGAGTAATCGAGGTAACCATTGTGGCGGTGTGAATGCATATATCAGCTTGAACTGATCCCAAGGGAACACTAGGGCATCCGAGCCGCAAGCTAGGGGATCCCTTGTCCGAGAGACAAACCTGTCCCCCTTTGCGTTGAATCTGGATGCTAGAAGATCTACATCCGATGTTCCCCACCGCTGACATATTGTCCAGAAAACCTCGGGGTGAAGGGACCCTTCCTCTGGGCCTAATTGCTGGCGACTTAGAAAGTCCGCCTTCCAATTCTCCACTCCTGGAATGAATACCGCAGATATGGCTGGGACATATTTTTCTGCCCATTTCAGGATGTAATTTACTTCCCTCTGGGCTGCACGACTCCTGGTGCCCCCCTGATGATTGATATATGCCACTGCTGTGGCATTGTCTGATTGCATTCTGACAGGGGACCCTTGGAGTTTGGATGTCCATGCTACTAGGGCATACCGGGCTGCTCGTATCTCTAAGAGATTGATGGGCAGGGCCTTTTCTGCATCCGACCATCTGCCCTGGAGAGACTATTGCTCCAGTACTGCTCCCCAGCCTATAAGGCTGGCATCTGTAGTGACCACCTTCCAAGAAATCGGACTGAAGGATTTCCTTTTTTCCAGATTCTGGGGAACCAACCACCAACTGAGGCTCTTGCGAACGGAAGGGGACAAGGACATTGTAAGTCTAGGGCCTGAACTTTTTTGTTCCAGGCTGACAGTATGGCCCCTTGCAAATTCCTTGAATGGAATTGACCGTAGGGTACTGCTTCGAATGATGCCACCATTTTTCCCAGCAGCCTCATATACAGGCGTATGGACGGCTGTCTTTTTTGTACCCACTAAGTGGATCAAATCTTTCAAAGACAACACCTTTCCTCGAGGCAAGAATATTTTTCTCTGGCCTGAATCCAACCTTAGCCCCAAGTATTCCAGACTTTTGACTGGTTTTTAGGGCTGACTTGTCTCGGTTGATAATCCAACCGTGAGATTCCAGATACTTGATCGTCTTGTGAACGACCACGTCTAGTTTTTTCACTGAGTGGTCTATCAGCAACAAGTCATCCAGATATGCCATTATCATTACACCTTGTGTTCTTGGATTGGCCAATAAAGGGCCAGAATTTTTGTAAACACTCGTGGTGCTGTGGCCAAACCGAAGGGTAAGGCTCTGAACTGAAAATGGCGCCCTTCTACTGCAAAGCGTAGAAATTTTTGGTGGACTGGAAAGATGGGAATGTGCAAATAAGCATCTTTGATGTCGATCGTGGCTAACCAATCCTCCCCTTGTAGGGCAGTGGCCACCGATCGGATCGACTCCATCGGAAAGTCCTGATATACAGGAATTTGTATAGCCCTTTTAGAATTAATATGGGCCTCCCGTCCGCGTTTGCTTCGGGACTGTAAAGAGGTTTGAGTAAAACCCGAACCCTCATTCTTCCAGGGGAACCTCCATAATTACTCCTTGGAGCAATAGTTGTTCTAGTGCCAACAGGAGGGACTCTCTCTTCCGGGGATCCCTTGGCACGTTTGACCTCAAAAATGGGAAGGAGGAGAGTCTTTTAACTCCAAACTGTATCCCAAACCTACTGCGGAGAGCACCTATCTGTCTTGATCGTGTCCCGCCAGGTCTCTTGCGAACAACTGGAGTCCTCCCCCCACCCGACTGAGTGGGGGCTTCATGAATTTAACTTTGGGGGAGGTTTTGTACCTCCCCTGACCCAGGGTTTCTCATTACCCTGCTACTGTCCCTGTTTTTTACCCCCGGGATTTGACCGAGGAGGCCGTCGGAACTGTTACACAGCCGATGCCCCAGGGACTGGAGAAGCAGGCCTCTTAAAGAGGGACCTCTAACTCTGCTTTTAACCGGCAAGAGCGTATTTTTACCGCTGGAAATTTTCTGGATATATTTGTCCAGGTTTTCCCTGAATAAGCGTTCACCATGAAATGGGACGCTAACCAGCCATTCTTTACAGGGAGCTTCAGCAGACCAGTTTTTGAGCCATAGGAGCCTACGCATATGTACTATAGACAGCGTAAGGCGGGAGGCCTGATGGACTGAATCCTCTATGGCGTCAACCGCAAAGCCTAAGGCTCTAGGTAGATCAGCTAGGGCAAAGCCTGCTGATCTGTCAAGTCCCTCAAGACCTGTTTCAACTGATCCTTCACTGCTTAGCAGACCCCAATAGCTGCTACTGCTGGTTGTATCACCAAGCAGATTTTCATAAGGACTCCAATCTTTTATCTATTGGGTTCTTGAACATTTGGACATTATCCACTGGACATGTCAGTGATTTATACATACAAGAGATGGCTGCGTCCATTGTAGGGACCTTCCATTTTTTTTTTTTTTTTTTTGATGAACTTATCCTCCATGGGATAGACCACCGGAAATCTCTTGGGGGAATAAATATTTTCTCAGGACGTTCCCAATCCTGGTAAATGTGCCCTTTCAGTAAAGGGTGAAGTGGAAAAGAACAAACAGTCTGGGGGCTTCTAGCGACCCCAACGAGGATACAGTAGTGGTTGATGGTTCCGCAAGGTGCATTTTTAAATGCTGATCGGACCATGTTAGTCAGAGACTGAACCCATAATCTTTCAGCTTGAGATGCTGAGAAAAGGTTCCCCCACTGTTGATTCCTCTATAACAGAATCAACCTTATCCTGATCCCCTTCAGGCAGGTCGATCCCTGTATGGGACTGTTGCTCTGCTAACAGGCATTCTGAAGGAGGAGACGGAGATCGGGCGTGCTTTCCCTGACAGGGAGGCAGCGATAAATGTTGACAATCTCTCTCTAATCCTCCCAGAGCTGAGGAAAAAACCTCCTCTGTTACATACACAGGAGCAGGTGACTGAGGACAGCCACAGTACCAAGTACCCCTGCGGGGTCTCTACGGTCACTTACCTCTGAACTTCAGGGGAGACTGGTGCAGCAGGAGTATGCCCAAGATCCTCCGAGCCCGATGAGACCCCCTTCGCTTCCTGGAAGATTCAGTTCCGGAGCTTCTGGACGGCATATTCCTAAGCCTAAAGCTGAGGTATTCCAGCCGTAATACACCACTTTTACTGAGAATAGTCTAGCACAATTGCTGCTATATCACAGTTGGTGTCTACTAATGTGCCTTTCTAGGGGATGCCTGTATCAACCGCTTGCTGTATGCCTTTAAATGTTGCCAGCTCTGTCTCTGTACTTCATAGCCAGCTCACTACAATATTGTGGTTTTTTTAAACTGCTGGGACGCCCGCACATGCGCAGAAGCGCTGCGGCGCGCACAGAGCGTCATCCCCCAGGCTCCGCCCCCTTTCCCGGCTCACCTCTATATATAGAGGCGCGTGCACGCGCACGCGCGCGGGCACGTGCGCCTTCGGCGCTAATTTCAAATAGGGTAACAAGGGACAGGAGCCAGGGCCCCTCTTTGCCGCAGGCCGGGGGATGGACGAGCACTGCAACATGGCAGAGGAAGCAGTTTCCTATAAGAGAACTCACCATCTGCCTGGACTTTGCTCTGCTGAGAAGAAGCTAGTCCACATGACAAGAAAACATTCCACAGCGGCCTCTAGTGGACAAACACAGGTACCGCAGTCTAATATATTAAATATATATATATAAAAAATTTTTTTTTTTTTTTTTTCTTGACCACCATTAAAAATTATTACATTTTTTTAGTAGTTACAGGCATGCACAGAATTTTGCGGGAATACCATTAGGTAACAGACAGAATGACAAATTAGGCTTGGGGGTCCCCCAATAGAACCAAGTTCCTGGGGGCCCCCACTTACCTGTTCCCCGCCGCAGGACTTTGTTTGGTCCACAAAAGCCCAAACTTCACCTATCACGGCAGGCATTGTAATCAAACCTTCAGGGACCGGGTTCCCAAGGATTCCACTCCCCTGGACCTGTATAGCACCCTGCACAGAAAACATCTTGGTCGTGGGTATGACCAGAGCTCTGGATCCCAGGGTCCAGCTCTCCTAGGAGAAGCATTACAGGCAAAACCTTGCTCTTCTCTGCAAGGCCCGGGTACCGACCGTTTAGCTATGAAGCTTTTTTGGTCGGATCCGGAATAGCTTACTGAGGCCCAAAAGAACCTGTACGCAAGCTCAGTGAAAAACACATGTTTCTTCTTGGCCAACACCTTAGACACTGGCAAAAAACTGAGGTGCTCCCGGATGGGAGGGGCTTATATAGGGGAGGGTACTTCCGGTTTTGGAAGTTGCCAGTGCCAGCACCTGACGGTATCTATATAACCCATTAGTAATGACTATGTCGCTCTGTGTCCCGTGATGTACGAGAAAGAAAAGTGCAGCGCTAGTAAGTGAAATGTACCTATAAAATGAACATGGTACTAATGTGCAAAACTCTTGGTTGATGATACCCTAGTCAATACAACACTTATTGGCATACCGTAAGTGTATCAAATGGCAGGTAAAACTGTATGCCAGATAAACATGTATCAAGGGCGCTCCGAATGTCAGGACCCAGCACATAGTGTCTGCATTGGAAGAGGGTATTCGGAGGATGTAATCTTCAAACACTTCAGGCCACACTCAAAGAGGAAAGCAATCTCTGGTAGAAACAGATAAAAGAAAAAGACACCTAGAATCAAAGATGAGAAGGGGCATATCATCAGTAGTTCCGAAACGCGCCCCCATTTGATGACCTACTTCCTGTTTGCGGTCCACGCTGGTTGTCGTCCCCTTCCTCTGATGTCATTTCCGGGATCCTTGCTCCACACTGATCCAGACGGTGCAATTGCTTCACCAGTCCTCTCTGAGCCTGGAGCGTTCATCTGCTGGTCTCCCTGGAATTTCTGCTGAAAGTTTTATACACTGGGACCTTCCTGATGCTGGATCACCCACTGTACATATCCATGATATGCCCCTTCTCATCTTTGATTCTAGGCGCCTTTTCTTTCTCGTACATCACGGGACACAGAGCGACATAGTCATTACTAATGGGTTATATAGATACCGTCAGGTGCTGGCACTGGCAACTTCCAAAACCGGAAGTACCCTCCCCTATATAAGCCCCTCCCATCCGGGAGCACCTCAGTTTTTTGCCAGTGTCTAAGGTGTTGGCCAAGAAGAAACATGTGTTTTTCACTGAGCTTGCGTACAGGTTCTTTTGGGCCTCAGTAAGCTATTCCGGATCCGACCAAAAAAGCTTCATAGCTAAACGGTCGGTACCCGGGCCTTGCAGAGAAGAGCAAGGTTTTGCCTGTAATGCTTCTCTTAGGAGAGCTGGACCCTGGGATCCAGAGCTCTGGTCATACCCACGACCAAGATGTTTTCTGTGCAGGGTGCTATACAGGTCCAGGGGAGTGGAATCCTTGGGAACCCGGTCCCTGAAGGTTTGATTACAATGCCTGCCGTGATAGGTGAAGTTTGGGCTTTTGTGGACCAAACAAAGTCCTGCGGCGGGGAACAGGTAAGTGGGGGCCCCCAGGAACTTGGTTCTATTGGGGGACCCCCAAGCCTAATTTGTCTTTCTGTCTGTTACCTAATGGTATTCCCGCAAAATTCTGTGCATGCCTGTAACTACTAAAAAAATGTAATAATTTTTAATGGTGGTCAAGAAAAAAAAAAAAAAAAAATTTTTATATATATATTTAATATATTAGACTGCGGTACCTGTGTTTGTCCACTAGAGGCCGCTGTGGAATGTTTTCTTGTCATGTGGACTAGCTTCTTCTCAGCAGAGCAAAGTCCAGGCAGATGGTGAGTTCTCTTATAGGAAACTGCTTCCTCTGCCATGTTGCAGTGCTCGTCCATCCCCCGGCCTGCGGCAAAGAGGGCCCTGGCTCCTGTCCCTTGTTACCATATTTTGAAATTAGCGCCGAAGGCGCACGTGGCAGCGCGCGTGCGCGTGCACGCGCCTCTATATATAGAGGTGAGCCGGGAAAGGGGGCGGAGCCTGGGGGATGACGCTCTGTGCGCGCCGCAGCGCTTCTGCGCATGTGCGGGCGTCCCAGCAGTTTTAAAAAAAAAAAACACAATATTGTAGTGAGCTGGCTATGAAGTACAGAGACAGAGCTGGCAACATTTAAAGGCATACAGCAAGCGGTTGATACAGGCATCCCCTAGAAAGGCACATTAGTAGACACCAACTGTGATATAGCAGCAATTGTGCTAGACTATTCTCAGTAAAAGTGGTGTATTACGGCTGGAATACCTCAGCTTTAGGCTTAGGAATATGCCGTCCAGAAGCTCCGGAACTGAATCTTCCAGGAAGCGAAGGGGGTCTCATCGGGCTCGGAGGATCTTGGGCATACTTCTGCTGCACCAGTCTCCCCTGAAGTTCAGAGGTAAGTGACCGTAGAGACCCCGCAGGGGTACTTGGTACTGTGGCTGTCCTCAGTTCACCTGCTCCTGTGTATGTAACAGAGGAGGTTTTTTTCCTCAGCTCTGGGAGGATTAGAGAGGCTGCCTCCCTGTCAGGGAAAGCACGTCCGATCTCCGTTTCCTCCTTCAGAGTGCCTGTTAGCAGAGCAACAGTCCCATACAGGGATCGACCTGCCTGAAGGGGATCAGGATGAGGTTGATTCTGTTATAGAGGAATCAACAGTGGGGGAACCTTTTCTCAGCATCTCAAGCTGAAAGATTATGGGTTCAGTCTCTGACTAACATGGTCCGATCAGCATTTAAAAATGCACCTTGCGGAACCATCAACCACTACTGTATCCTCGTTGGGGTCGCTGGAAGCCCCCAGACTGTTTGTTCTTTTCCACTTCACCCTTTACTGAAAGGGCTCATTTACCAGGATTGGGAACGTCCTGAGAAAATATTTATTCCCCCAAGAGATTTCCGGTGGTCTATCCCATGGAGGATAAGTTCATCAAAAAAAAAAAAAAAAAAATGGAAGGTCCCTACAGTGGACGCAGCCATCTCTTGTATGTATAAATCACTGACATGTCCAGTGGATAATGTCCAAATGTTCAAGAACCCAATAGATAAAAGATTGGAGTCCTTATGAAAATCTGCTTGGTGATACAACCAGCAGTAGCAGCTATTGGGGTCTGCTAAGCAGTGAAGGATCAGTTGAAACAGGTCTTGAGGGACTTGACAGATCAGCAGGCTTTGCCCTAGCTGATCTACCTAGAGCCTTAGGCTTTGCGGTTGACGCCTTAGAGGATTCAGTCCATCAGGCCTCCCGCCTTACGCTGTCTATAGTACATATGCGTAGGCTCCTATGGCTCAAAAACTGGTCTGCTGAAGCTCCCTGTAAAGAATGGCTGGTTAGCGTCCCGTTTCATGGTGAACGCTTATTCAGGGAAAACCTGGACAAATATATCCAGAAAATTTCCAGCGGTAAAAATACGCTCTTGCCGGTTAAAAACAGAGTTAGAGGTCCCTCTTTGAGAGGCCTGCTTCTCCAGTCCCTGGGGCATCGGCTGTGTAACAGTTCCGACGGCCTCCTCTGTCAATTCCCGGGGGTAAAAAACAGGGACAATCGCAGGGTAATGAGAAACCCTGGGTCAGGGGAGGTACAAAACCTCCCCCAAAGTTAAATTCATTGAAGCCCCCACTCAGTCGGGTGGGGGGAGGACTCCAGTTGTTCGCAAGAGACCTGGCGGGACATGATCAAGACAGATAGGTGCTCTCCGCAGTAGGTTTGGGATACAGTTTGGAGTTAAAAGACTCTCCTCCTTCCCATTTTTTAGGTCAAACGTGCCAAGGGATCCCCGGAAGAGAGAGTCCCTCCTGTTGGCACTAGAATAACTATTGCTCCAAGGAGTAATTATGGAGGTTCCCCTGGAAGAATGAGGGTTCGGGTTTTACTCAAACCTCTTTACAGTCCCGAAGCAAACGCGGACGGGAGGCCCATATTAATTCTTAAAAGGGCTATACAAATTCCTGTATATCAGGACTTTCCGATGGAGTCGATCCGATCGGTGGCCACTGCCCTACAAGGGGAGGATTGGTTAGCCGCGATCGACATCAAAGATGCTTATTTGCACATTCCCATCTTTCCAGTCCACCAAAAATTTCTACGCTTTGCAGTAGAAGGGCGCCATTTTCAGTTCAGAGCCTTACCCTTCGGTTTGGCCACAGCACCACGAGTGTTTACAAAAATTCTGGCCCTTTATTGGCCAATCTAAGAACACAAGGTGTAATGATAATGGCATATCTGGATGACTTATTGCTGATAGACCACTCAGTGAAAAAACTAGACGTGGTCGTTCACAAGACAATCAAGTATCTGGAATCTCACGGTTGGATTATCAACCGAGACAAGTCAGCCCTAAAAACCAGTCAAAAGTCTGGAATACTTGGGGCTAAGGTTGGATTCAGGCCAGAGAAAAATATTCTTGCCTCGAGGAAAGGTGTTGTCTTTGAAAGATTTGATCCACTTAGTGGGTACAAAAAAGACAGCCGTCCATACGCCTGTATATGAGGCTGCTGGGAAAAATGGTGGCATCATTCGAAGCAGTACCCTACGGTCAATTCCATTCAAGGAATTTGCAAGGGGCCATACTGTCAGCCTGGAAAAAAAAAAAAAAAAATTCAGGCCCTAGACTTACAATGTCCTTGTCCCCTTCCGTTCGCAAGAGCCTCCGTTGGTGGTTGGTTCCCCAGAATCTGGAAAAAAGGAAATCCTTCAGTCCGATTTCTTGGAAGGTGGTCACTACAGATGCCAGCCTTATAGGCTGGGGAGCAGTACTGGAGCAATAGTCTCTCCAGGGCAGATGGTCGGATGCAGAAAAGGCCCTGCCCATCAATCTCTTAGAGATACGAGCAGCCCGGTATGCCCTAGTAGCATGGACATCCAAACTCCAAGGGTCCCCTGTCAGAATTCAATCAGACAATGCCACAGCAGTGGCATATATCAATCATCAGGGGGGCACCAGGAGTCGTGCAGCCCAGAGGGAAGTAAATTACATCCTGAAATGGGCAGAAAAATATGTCCCAGCCATATCTGCGGTATTCATTCCAGGAGTGGAGAATTGGAAGGCGGACTTTCTAGGTCGCCAGCAAGTAGGCCCAGAGGAAGGGTCCCTTCACCCCGAGGTTTTCTGGACAATATGTCAGCGGTGGGGAACATCGGATGTAGATCTTCTAGCATCCAGATTCAACGCAAAGGGGGACAGGTTTGTCTCTCGGACAAGGGATCCCCTAGCTTGCGGCTCGGATGCCCTAGTGTTCCCTTGGGATCAGTTCAAGCTGATATATGCATTCACACCGCCACAATGGTTACCTCGATTACTCCGCAGAATCAGGGTAGAAAAGAAACAGTGATTCCGGTGGCTCCAGCGTGGCCCCGAAGAGCGTGGTACGCGGAGATTGTAAAATTTCAGTGGGGAGTCCTTGGACTCTCCCACGTCGTCCGGACCTGCTTTCGCAAGGACCGATATATCACCCTTCCTTACCAGCCCTAGGTTTGACGGCCTGGCTATTGAAGCCCACATTCTAAAAAAGAGAGGGCTCTCTAATGCTGTGGTACCTACCATGATCAATGCCAGGAAGCCGGTATCCAGGCAGATCTACTATAGAATCTGGAAGGCGTACATCGCGTGGTGTGAGGCCAAGAAATGGCATCCACATAAGTACGTAATAGGTAGGATTCTGGACTTCCTACAGTGGGCTGTAGATAGGAAGCTTGCCTTGAGTACTATCAAGGGTCAGATTTCGGCCTTGTCAATATTTTTTCAAAGGCCCTTGGCTTCGCATTCACTAGCCAAAGCCTTTATACAAGGAGTGATGCGTATTAGTCCTCCGGTTAATATTCCCATATGTCCATGGGATCTAAACTTGGTTCTTTCGGTTCTACAGAAACAACCATTTGAACCATTACAGTATATTTCCTTGGTGCTTCTCACCAGGAAATTGATTTTTCTAGTAGCCAATTGTTCGGCTAAAAGAGTATCGGAATTAGCAGCTATGTCCTGTAAGGAGCCATATCTGGTTATCCATAAGGACAGAGTAGTGTTACGTCCTCATCCAGCCTTTCTTCCTAAGGTGGTATCGAGGTTTCATTTGAACCAAGATGTGGTTCTTCCTTCTTTTTTCCCCAAACCTACTTCGGTAGAGGAAAAGTTATTGCATTCTTTGGATGTAGTAAGAGCAGTTAAAGCTTATCTAAAAGCCACTGCTCAGATTCGCAGAACGGATACTTTGTTTATTCTGCCGGAAGGCCCCAGAAAGGGTCAGGCAGCGTCAAAATCTACTTTAGCCAAGTGGATTCGACAGGTCATTATGCAAGCTTATGGCTTGAGAAGGAGACCGCCTCCGTTCAAAGTTAGAGCGCACTCCACGAGAGCAGTTGGAACTTCATGGGCAGTGCATCACCAGGCCTCCCTGGCTCAAATCTGTAAGGCCGCAACATGGTCTTCAGTTCACACGTTTACTAGGTTCTACCAGGTGGACGTTAGAAGTCAGGAGGATGTCGCCTTTGGGCGCAGTGTGTTGCAGGCCGCAAAAGATCCTCATGTCTGATAGCGCTCAGCTTATATATGGTGTATCCCCCCCCTCATTTGGCATTGCTTTAGGACATCCCATTAGTAATGACTATGTCGCTCTGTGTCCCGTGATGTACGAGAAAGAAAATAGGATTTTTATAACAGCTTACCTGTAAAATCCTTTTCTTGGAGTACATCACGGGACACAGAGCTCCCGCCCCTCTTTAGGGACACTTATTGCTTTGCTACAAAACTGAGGTGCTCCCGGATGGGAGGGGCTTATATAGGGGAGGGTACTTCCGGTTTTGGAAGTTGCCAGTGCCAGCACCTGACGGTATCTATATAACCCATTAGTAATGACTATGTCGCTCTGTGTCCCGTGATGTACTCCAAGAAAAGGATTTTACAGGTAAGCTGTTATAAAAATCCTATTTTTCTTTTATCAGGTAAAACTGTATGTAAAAAGTGCAAAGTGAAACAAACAGTGGAAATGTCTAGTGCAAACATAGTATCTCACAGAGTTTGAACATAATCCACCTGAAAAACCAAATGGATAAATGTATAACAATTAAAACAGTTAAATAATTGAAATGTCCAAAACATCAATATGTGCAAAGTGCAGAGAAAAAATAAAAAATGTAAAAACATGCAATGAAAAATACATGAAAAGGAAAAGTTCATATAGTGATCCAAAGAAGGAAGAATGAAATCCCAGTGGCGGCAGAGATGGTCACATGAAGTAAGGAGATATCCACCACTGATTAGGGGAAGGCTTACTGGAGCATGTGGGCTCAACAAGACATATGCCCAATGAGCCAAACGAGCTAAAGGTGTACCCACACCAATAGAAGGAAGCTTCCACATCACTCTGCGTTGGCCACGGTGAAAAGTGATCCCTCAGGTCTCGTATCGGCTGGATCTTAATAAGATCAGCAATGGTGGGCCACTGTGTCTCACCTCATGCACATGCTATTTGCCTGGATGTCTCTAGTTTCAAAATCAAGTCATTGACTCAGAATAGGTTTGCAGAAAATCTGTGATGTGAAAAGGAATTTAGAGCTCCACCTGCTGGCTCTCCAAATCAGTGGTCTCCTACAGAGAAGAAGGATTCAATTGGACTTCCTGCTTCCTGCAAGTGTGCATGACTGAAGGCTTATAGGGAATGTTGTGCAACTGTCCCCACATTCACAATGATGTGACCAAGAGCATTCTACATATCTCTCCTCCTAGTAGCCTGAACATGAAGGAATCTTGCCAGTGAGTGATGTCACCGACCGATAAAAACAGCTTTAGGGACCAATAACATCAGTCTTGTCCGCTGTGGTGCATTAACACACCTTGGTTTGCGTATTAATATGCATTGAGTTAGGGCAGCCCGTTCACACCCCAAATGGCCAAAGATTGTGTAATTTTTGGTAGTGGACCGCACTTTAGATCAGACTACTGCTAGCTTCATGCTTCTATGAAATATTACTGAGCAATAAATATTATTTTCCTCCACATTATTTGTTACCCCAGTAAGAGTTATTAAACAGGTAAAACAGTATGTTGATCCACATTCACAATGATGGAGCCACCATGAATTGTTTTGCCTAAATTGGCACATGCTTTAATTTTTTTTTTCTTTTATCCCGCATCAAAAAAGTTTGCCTTAATTAGTTGTCCTTTTTACAAATAGAGATGAAATAGCCTTTTTGAAATCAAAATATTACACAATCTCATTGTATTTTTTTCCAAGCTTAACAATCTTGGACGAAAAAAAAAATTAGGAGGCAACGCTGTTACTGTAAGGTTTTGCAATAGTAAATTTATTAGAAATGGTCTTCATATACCAATGGAAACTCCATTATTATAAAACTGCTCTTAAATTCCTTATTGTACAAGGCTATTCTTGTCTACTGAGCCAGTCAGTGGTACAGGATGTTGGACAGACATCATCAAGAATATGTATGTATCTGGTAGGCAAGCAATATTGGAGTGCAATAATAAATAAGCTATTTCTGGGAACTATCAAATGACAAGACTGCAAGTTTCATCTTTAATGTCCGGAACCTCGATGTTTCAATGATCCCCAGTAGTGATGAGCCGAACACCCCCGGGTTCGGTTCGCACCAGAACCCGCGAACGGACCGAAAGTTCGAACGAACATTAGAACCCTATTAAATACAATGGATGCGAACGTTCGAATTCTAAAGTGCTAATTATAAAAACTATTATGCATGTTATTGTCCTAAAAAGGGTTTGGGAACCCGGGTTCTGCACCAGGGGACATGTATCAATGCAAAAATAAGTTTTAAAAACGGTCGTTTTCCGGGAGCAGTCATTTTAATGATGCATAAAGTGAAAAAAAAAAAGTCAAATATTCCTTTAAATATCGTACCTGGGGGGTGTCTAAAGTATGCCTGTGAAGTGCCACGTGTTTCCCGTGTTTAGAACTGTCCCTGCACAAAATGACACTTCTAAAGGAAAAAAAAGCCATTTAAAACTGCTTGCGGCTTTAATGTAATGTCTGGTCCCGGTAATATGGATGAAAATCTTTAAGAAAAATGGCATAGCTACCCCATGACCCCCCCCCTACCCCAGCCCATTACCAGCCCCTTTGGGTCTTGTATGGATATTAAGGGGAACCCCGCACATAAAATAAAAAAGGCCCTATATACTCAGAACAGCCGTATACAGGCGGTGCATACAAGACAGGGACTGTAGGTTTGTTCTTATGTAGAATCTGTTTGTAATTTTGAACAGGTACATTGTTGAAGTGTAGCTCCAGACCAAAAATCTATTTTTAAACTTTTTGGAAAACATAGGTAAGGGTTATCACCCCTGTAACATTTGTTTTGCTGTCTGTGCCCCTGTTCAGAACATTTCACCTCACTTTCCGTCCTAATGACAACTGTTTTTGAAATGTGGTGTTTTTCTTGAAACAAGGATTGCTGATAAAGCATCAGTACAGAGGAGACACCTTTCTCCCATATTTATTCTTACAGGAGAGAATTTTCCTTCCTAGTGGTAGATTTCCTCTCACTTCCTGTTGTCTTCTTGCGTTTGCAAGTAGGAGTCGTTTGTAAGTTGGATGTTTGAAAGTAGGGACCTGCCGTATATACTCTGCAGAAATAGGCCCCTTAGTTGTTGGTGTTGGCACAACACTGTAAGCACTCACAGTTACTCTTGGTTGGTGCTGGAACGCCCTGCTGTCAACTATTATATCAGGAATTTTAATTACATATAATTGTTGAACAGTGGTAGTAAAAATTGGGCCTTTGATGGTGGTGCTGGTGCCACAACACTGTAAGCCCTGACAGTTACTCTTGGTGGGTGCAGCAATGGGCCCTGCTGTGAATTATTAGATCAAGAATTGTAATTACATGCCCCTGTTGAACAGGGGCTGAAAAATTGGGCCTTAGGCACTGGTGGCACAACACTGCAACCCTTCACAGATACTGTACTTGGAGCACAGCAATGAGCCCTGTTGCAAAGTATTGCTTCAAAAATTGTAATGACACGCCCCTGTTAAACAGGGGCTGAAAAATTGGGCCTTAGGCACTGGTGGCACAACACTGCAACTCCTCACAGATACTGTACTTGGAGCACAGCAATGAGCCCTGTTGCAAAGTATTGCTTCAAAAATTGTAATTACACGCCCCTGTTAAACAGGGGCTGAAAAATTGGGCGTTAGGCACTGGTGGCGGCACCCATAAACAAAAATGATCTTCCAAGCTATCATCATCAATCGTATCATTGAGGACTCGGAGGAGGAGGATAGCCAGTCAACATAACAGCACAGGCACTCAGCATCAGCATCAGTCTTGAAGGGATGTGACATTTTAAAATCAATTAGTCTGTTATATCAGCATCAGGTGTGTGGTAGCTGGTGGTGATCCAAGACTGGTTCATCTTGATGAAAGTCAGTCGATCAACCGAGTCGGTGGACAGGCGCACCCTGTGATCCGTGACAAATCCTCCAGCAGCACTGAATGTGCGTTCCGAAAGAACGCTGGATGCAGGACAGGCCAGTAGCTCAATTGCATACTGTGCAAGCTCTGGCCAGTGATCCATCCTCAAGACCCAGTAAGCCAGAGGATTTTCGGTGGGGAAGGTGTCCAAGTCTGACCTTGCCCCTAGATATTCCTGCACCATGTTTATCAGACGCTGGCGATGGTTGCTGGAACCGATCATACTTTGGGGCTGCGGACTAAAGAATTGTCTGAACGCATCGGTCAGACGGCCACCTTCCCCACCGCTCCTTCTTTGACTGGCCGAAGCCTCAGCAACTCGTTGTCCAGGACCAGGAGTTTGCAACCTCCCAGTCTCTGGGAACGCGTTGCACAGACCTTTCTGCAAGGCCTCCCGGAGTTGTCTCATCCTCTGCTCCCTCTGCGACGGTAACATAAGGTCCGCAACCTTACCCTTGTACCGTGGATCAAGGAGAGTGGCCAGCCAGTAATGGTCCCTCTCCTTGATCCGAAGAATACGAGGATCCTTCCGCAGACTTTGCAGGATCAGGGAGGCCATGCAGCGTAGGTTTGCTGAGGCATTCGCTCCGGAGTCCTCTGGGTCACTAAGGACGACATGATCCGCAGCCACCTCCTCCCAGCCACGTACAAGTCCACTGGTTTCTTGGGACTGTAAATCATCCCTAAAAGACTGCTGCTGATGATGCTGAGTGCCAGCCTCCACCTCCATGCTGACACAATCCTCCTCCTCCTCCTCCTCCTCCTCCTCCTCTTCCTGTGCGATGGGTGGGACAGAAGGAACACTGTCTGGGTAAAGGGGGCCTTGAGAGGCAAGGAAGTCCTCCTCTTCCTGCCTCTGTTCTGCCTCAAGTGCCCTGTCCATTATTCCACGCAGCGTGTGCTCCAACAGGTGGACAAGAGGTACAGTGTCACTGATGCATGCACTGTCACTGCTCACCATCCTCGTGGCCTCCTCAAATGGTGCCAGGACAGTGCATGCATCCCTGATCATGCCCCACTGGCGTGGAGAAAAAAAACCAAGCTCCCCTGACCCTGTCCTGGTGCCGTAGTCGCACAGGTACTCATTGATGGCCCTCTGCTGCGTGTGCAGCCGCTGCAGCATGGCCAACGTTGAGTTCCACCTGGTGGGCATGTCACATATAAGGCGGTTCTTGGGCAGGTTCAACTCCTTTTGCAGCTCAGCCAGGCGAGCACTGGCATTATAAGATCTGCGGAAATGCACACAGACTTTCCTGGCCTGCCTCAGGACATCCTGTAAGCCCGGGTACCTGCCCAAGAAGCGCTGCACCACCAGGTTAAGGACGTGAGCCACACAGGGCACATGGGTCAGTTGTCCCTGTCGGAGGGCGGAGAGGAGGTTGGTGCCATTGTCGCAAACCACCATTCCTGGCTTAAGCTGGCGTGGCGTCAACCACCTCTCGGCCTGGCCCTGCAGAGCAGACAGGACCTCTGCCCCAGTGTGGCTTCTGTCCCCCAAACACACCAGCGCAAGCACGGCATGGCATCTTTTTGCCTGCGTACTTGCGTAGCCCCGTGAACGGCTACGGAGCACCGCTGGTTCATAGGACAAACCACAGGAAGAGGCCATGGAGGAAGAAGAAGAGGAGGGGGTGGAGGAGAGAGGTGTGTCACAACCAGTAGTAGCATTTTGGAGGCGTGGCGGTGGGACAACCTCCAACACTACTGCACCTTGTCCTGAATCCTTCCCAGCTGCCAAAAGAGTGACCCAATGGGCCGTGAAAGAAAGGTAACGTCCCTGTCCATGCCTGCTGGACCATGAGTCAGCGGTAATATGCACCTTACCGCTGACCGCCCTGTCCAGCGAGGCCAAGACATTGCCTTCCACATGCCGGTAGAGAGCCGGAATAGCCTTCCGTGAGAAAAAGTGGCGTTTGGGAACCTGCCACTGAGGAACCGCACATTGCACAAACTCACGGAAGGGGGCCGAGTCTACCAACTGAAAAGGCAGCAGTTGAAGCGCTAGCAATTTAGCCAAGCTAGCATTCAACCGCTGGGCATGTGGATGGCTGGGAGTGAACTTCTTTCGACGGTCCAGCAGCTGGGGCAGGGAAATTTGCCTGCTAGAATCGGACGTCGGTGTACTGCTAGCAGAGTGGGCGCAAGTACTTGGCTGTGACACACCTAATTCTACACCTTCATTCCTCTCAGTGCATGTTTCAGAGAGGACTGAAGTTATAGTGGGGTTGGAGATCCCAGCTGATGCGGTGCAAGGAGAGGTCCGCTTGGTTCTTTGGTGTGGGTCTTTGAGGTAGGCTTGCCAACGAGCTGCATGGCAGGTCAACATATGTCTGGTCAGGCATGTGGTACCCAAGCGGCTGATGTTTTGGCCACGCGATATACGCTTGAGACATATGTTGCAAACAGCAGCTGTGCGATCTGATGCACTAGCCTCAAAAAAGGCCCACACCAAAGAACTTTTTGAATGACGGGCAGAGGCAGCGCCCTGCACAGGCGGAGCTCTGCGGTGTGATTCCGTCGGTGTACTGCCCTTACACTGGCCACCAAAGGGCATCCTGCCTCGTTGGAGATGTGCCTCCTCCTCATCCTCCTCCTCCTCCTCTCTCCTATTAGGCACCCACGTGGAGTCATTGACCTCATCATCCCCTCCCTCCTCATCACTGGAGCCAATCTGGCAGTATGCTGCAGCTGCTGGAACATGACTGCCAGATTGGTGTCCTTCTTGAGCATCCCCTCTGTCTGCTCTCACGCTACTGCCTTCCTCTAGCTGGGTTTCATCATCAGACCCTTCGAAACGCTGGGCATCCTCCTGGAGCATGTACCCAACACTGTGCTGAAACAGTTCGGGGGACTCCTCAGGAGGAGGACATGGTGGGTCTAGGGAAGGAGTGACTGATGATTTGTCTGACATTGATACCAGGGAAGACGACGCTTTGGCAGCTGCTTTTCCAGTACCCTGAGCCTGGGTGAGAGAGGATGAGGAGGAGGAGGAGGGCTTGGTCATCCACTCTACCAAGTCTTCGGCATGATGTGGCTCAACATGTCCAGCTGCCGAAAAGAAGGACAAGCGTGTCCCATGGCCATGTGCTGATGACAATGCACCGCGTCCACGACCAGCACTGTTGCCCCCAGACACAGAGCCTGCTTGCCCTCTTTTATTGCCTCCTGACTGTCTGCCTCTCCTTGTTTGCCTTCCAGACATTCTAATAGATGGCCTGCAGGGAGATGGGAAAAAAGCAATAAGGGCTACCTTCAGGTGTCCTTCTCTGTCCCTTGAAACAAGGACTTTCACAGTGAAAGAAACTGACACTGTCCCTACCTAGAGTTTTCTGTCCCTAGAATAAATGTTTTTTTTAATCACAATATAGCACAAGGACAATTCACTCAATGTCTCTCCAGGTCCCTGGAAACAAGGACTTGCAGAGTGAAAGAAACTGACACTGTCCCTACCTAGAGTTTTCTGTCCCTAGAATAAATGTTTTTTTTAAGCACAATATAGCACAAGGACAATTAACTCACTGTCCTTACAGGTCCCTGGAAACAAGGACTTGCAGAGTGAAAAAAAAAAAACACTCTCCCTACCTACAGTTTTCTGTCCCTAGAAAAAATGTTTTTTTTAAGCACAATATAGCACAAGGACAATTAACTCACTGTCCTTACAGGTCCCTGGAAACAAGGACTTGCAGAGTGAAAGAAAAAAAACACTCTCCCTACCTACAGTTTTCTGTCCCTAGAAAAAATGTTTTTTTTAATCACAATATAGCACAAGGAAAATTAACTCACTGTCCTTACAGGTCCCTGGAAACAAGGACTTGCAGAGTGAAAGAAAAAAAACACTCTCCCTACCTACAGTTTTCTGTCCCTAGAAAAAATGTTTTTTTTAATCACAATATAGCACAAGGAAAATTAACTCACTGTCCTTACAGGTCCCTGGAAACAAGGACTTGCAGAGTGAAAGAAACTGACACTGTCCCTACCTAGAGTTTTCTGTCCCTAGAATAAATGTTTTTTTTAAGCACAATATAGCACAAGGACAATTAACTCACTGTCCTTACAGGTCCCTGGAAACAAGGACTTGCAGAGTGAAAGAAAAAAAACACTCTCCCTACCTACAGTTTTCTGTCCCTAGAAAAAATGTTTTTTTTAATCACAATATAGCACAAGGAAAATTAACTCACTGTCCTTACAGGTCCCTGGAAACAAGGACTTGCAGAGTGAAAGAAACTGACACTGTCCCTACCTAGAGTTTTCTGTCCCTAGAATAAATGTTTTTTTTAAGCACAATACAGCACAAGGACAATTAACTCACTGTCCTTACAGGTCCCTGGAAACAAGGACTTGCAGAGTGAAAGAAAAAAAACACTCTCCCTACCTACAGTTTTCTGTCCCTAGAAAAAATGTTTTTTTTAATCACAATATAGCACAAGGAAAATTAACTCACTGTCCTTACAGGTCCCTGGAAACAAGGACTTGCAGAGTGAAAGAAAAAAAACACTCTCCCTACCTACAGTTTTCTGTCCCTAGAAAAAATGTTTTTTTTAATCACAATATAGCACAAGGAAAATTAACTCACTGTCCTTACAGGTCCCTGGAAACAAGGACTTGCAGAGTGAAAGAAAAAAAACACTCTCCCTACCTACAGTTTTCTGTCCCTAGAAAAAATGTTTTTTTTAATCACAATATAGCACAAGGAAAATTAACTCACTGTCCTTACAGGTCCCTGGAAACAAGGACTTGCAGAGTGAAAGAAACTGACACTGTCCCTACCTAGAGTTTTCTGTCCCTAGAATAAATGTTTTTTTTAAGCACAATATAGCACAAGGACAATTAACTCACTGTCCTTACAGGTCCCTGGAAACAAGGACTTGCAGAGTGAAAGAAAAAAAACACTCTCCCTACCTACAGTTTTCTGTCCCTAGAAAAAATGTTTTTTTTAATCACAATATAGCACAAGGAAAATTAACTCACTGTCCTTACAGGTCCCTGGAAACAAGGACTTGCAGAGTGAAAGAAACTGACACTGTCCCTACCTAGAGTTTTCTGTCCCTAGAATAAATGTTTTTTTTAAGCACAATATAGCACAAGGACAATTAACTCACTGTCCTTACAGGTCCCTGGAAACAAGGACTTGCAGAGTGAAAAAAAAAAAACACTCTCCCTACCTAGAGTTTTCTGTCCCTAGAAAAAATGTTTTTTTTAAGCACAATATAGCACAAGGACAATTAACTCACTGTCCTTACAGGTCCCTGGAAACAAGGACTTGCAGAGTGAAAGAAACTGACACTGTCCCTACCTAGAGTTTTCTGTCCCTAGAATAAATGTTTTTTTTAATCACAATATAGCACAAGGAAAATTAACTCACTGTCCTTACAGGTCCCTGGAAACAAGGACTTGCAGAGTGAAAGAAACTGACACTGTCCCTACCTAGAGTTTTCTGTCCCTAGAATAAATGTTTTTTTTAATCACAATATAGCACAAGGAAAATTAACTCACTGTCCTTACAGGTCCCTGGAAACAAGGACTTGCAGAGTGAAAGAAACTGACACTGTCCCTACCTAGAGTTTTCTGTCCCTAGAATAAATGTTTTTTTTAATCACAATATAGCACAAGGAAAATTAACTCACTGTCCTTACAGGTCCCTGGAAACAAGGACTTGCAGAGTGAAAGAAACTGACACTGTCCCTACCTAGAGTTTTCTGTCCCTAGAATAAATGTTTTTTTTAAGCACAATATAGCACAAGGACAATTAACTCACTGTCCTTACAGGTCCCTGGAAACAAGGACTTGCAGAGTGAAAGAAAAAAAACACTCTCCCTACCTACAGTTTTCTGTCCCTAGAAAAAATGTTTTTTTTAATCACAATATAGCACAAGGAAAATTAACTCACTGTCCTTACAGGTCCCTGGAAACAAGGACTTGCAGAGTGAAAGAAACTGACACTGTCCCTACCTAGAGTTTTCTGTCCCTAGAATAAATGTTTTTTTTAATCACAATATAGCACAAGGACAATTAACTCACTGTCCTTACAGGTCCCTGGAAACAAGGACTTGCAGAGTGAAAGAAACTGACACTGTCCCTACCTAGAGTTTTCTGTCCCTAGAATAAATGTTTTTTTTAAGCACAATATAGCACAAGGACAATTAACTCACTGTCCTTACAGGTCCCTGGAAACAAGGACTTGCAGAGTGAAAGAAAAAAAACACTCTCCCTACCTACAGTTTTCTGTCCCTAGAAAAAATGTTTTTTTTAATCACAATATAGCACAAGGAAAATTAACTCACTGTCCTTACAGGTCCCTGGAAACAAGGACTTGCAGAGTGAAAGAAACTGACACTGTCCCTACCTAGAGTTTTCTGTCCCTAGAATAAATGTTTTTTTTAATCACAATATAGCACAAGGACAATTAACTCACTGTCCTTACAGGTCCCTGGAAACAAGGACTTGCAGAGTGAAAGAAACTGACACTGTCCCTACCTAGAGTTTTCTGTCCCTAGAATAAATGTTTTTTTTAAGCACAATATAGCACAAGGACAATTAACTCACTGTCCTTACAGGTCCCTGGAAACAAGGACTTGCAGAGTGAAAGAAACTGACACTGTCCCTACCTAGAGTTTTCTGTCCCTAGAATAAATGTTTTTTTTAATCACAATATAGCACAAGGAAAATTAACTCACTGTCCTTACAGGTCCCTGGAAACAAGGACTTGCAGAGTGAAAGAAACTGACACTGTCCCTACCTAGAGTTTTCTGTCCCTAGAATAAATGTTTTTTTTAATCACAATATAGCACAAGGAAAATTAACTCACTGTCCTTACAGGTCCCTGGAAACAAGGACTTGCAGAGTGAAAGAAACTGACACTGTCCCTACCTAGAGTTTTCTGTCCCTAGAATAAATGTTTTTTTTAAGCACAATATAGCACAAGGACAATTAACTCACTGTCCTTACAGGTCCCTGGAAACAAGGACTTGCAGAGTGAAAGAAAAAAAACACTCTCCCTACCTACAGTTTTCTGTCCCTAGAAAAAATGTTTTTTTTAATCACAATATAGCACAAGGAAAATTAACTCACTGTCCTTACAGGTCCCTGGAAACAAGGACTTGCAGAGTGAAAGAAACTGACACTGTCCCTACCTAGAGTTTTCTGTCCCTAGAATAAATGTTTTTTTTAATCACAATATAGCACAAGGACAATTAACTCACTGTCCTTACAGGTCCCTGGAAACAAGGACTTGCAGAGTGAAAGAAACTGACACTGTCCCTACCTAGAGTTTTCTGTCCCTAGAATAAATGTTTTTTTTAAGCACAATATAGCACAAGGACAATTAACTCACTGTCCTTACAGGTCCCTGGAAACAAGGACTTGCAGAGTGAAAGAAAAAAAACACTCTCCCTACCTACAGTTTTCTGTCCCTAGAAAAAATGTTTTTTTTAATCACAATATAGCACAAGGAAAATTAACTCACTGTCCTTACAGGTCCCTGGAAACAAGGACTTGCAGAGTGAAAGAAACTGACACTGTCCCTACCTAGAGTTTTCTGTCCCTAGAATAAATGTTTTTTTTAATCACAATATAGCACAAGGACAATTAACTCACTGTCCTTACAGGTCCCTGGAAACAAGGACTTGCAGAGTGAAAGAAACTGACACTGTCCCTACCTAGAGTTTTCTGTCCCTAGAATAAATGTTTTTTTTAAGCACAATATAGCACAAGGACAATTAACTCACTGTCCTTACAGGTCCCTGGAAACAAGGACTTGCAGAGTGAAAGAAACTGACACTGTCCCTACCTAGAGTTTTCTGTCCCTAGAATAAATGTTTTTTTTAAGCACACTATAGCAGAAGCACAAAACACACTGACACTCTCCCTACCTATCCTTCTCTTTCCCTAAACTAAAGGAATCCAGGTTAAGCAAGAAAGAAATAACAGTCACTGTCCCTGCCTATGCTACTCTATCCCTGCTCCGGAACACACTACACTAGGCCGCCGTGCTGGCGGCCTTTTATAGTGTGGGGCGTGTACTAAACACCCTCAGCAATAATTGGCCACAGGCATCCTGCCTGTGGCCAATCATTGCTCTCCTCGCTGCCGGCGCTGTGATTGGCCAAGCATGCGGGGTCACAGTGCATGCTTGGCCAATCACAGCGCCTGGATGACACTGCGATGGCGTAGTGCATTGTGGGCCGTTCGCGTCACTCGAATTTGGCGCGAACGGCCCAAATCGTTCGATCTTCGTCGAACGATCGAACAGCCAATGTTCGAGTCGAACGTATGTTCGACTCGAACACGAAGCTCATCCCTAATCCCCAGAGATAGAGTTACAGGTTTATGTGACTTTGGTGATGAATGCAGTTACATTCTATTCAATTGCACCATAGAAGTTTAGCACAGGGTTGCTATTAAAGTCATTATGTTAAGCAATTCATTGTTTCTTAAGTAAGGGTTTGGCTCCCTCTAGTGACCGCTGTAGCTTTATCAGGATATTTCCTTCTGGCTAAGAAGTAAACAGTTATGCATTGTGTGATGTATAGTTTAATGAGGAAGTGACTCATGCTGTTAAATCAGTCTGGGAACTACTAGACCCACAATGCCAAGTCACAGAACAGCCTGCTGGGTAAACAAATAAAAGGACAGGCGTGGCAGGCTTTCGGCCTCTCCGGACGCCATTCAACAACCAGCAAGTGGTCTATGTGTGTGCCCAGGGCTGGGAGAGCCTGCGGCCTACAGCGGAGAGCGGATCGCCCACCCCAGAGGGATCCTCGTGAACAGCCCTGCTGATCTAGCAGGAGGATCGGCCTGCGCTTCAGAGCATTTGAAGCCATCTGCCTTCTAGCACACCAGGAGGAGCAGCACGGCGTGGAGGTGCCATCTACACTGACGGAGACACCTGCAGGAGGTTCCGGACGGAGTCTGCAGCCAGCTGGGATCCATAGTGGTGAGAAGGCATCTGCCTATCCAAGTAGTGACTGTAATATTGCTAAGTGAATTTCTTGTATACAGACTGCCGCTGAGACCTGTGGTTCCACGGCTGTGGATGTGCTGCATCTGAGCCTTTTTACAACTAGACTTTGGGGTTTCACCTTTCTCCCCTGCACTACAAGGTCAGTACTGTTTTACACACACATAAAGGAAATACAAGTGGGGATAGTTCTTCAGCTAAGGAGTCCATATGTCAGGGAAATTCCCCGTTTGTGGTCACCAATCCGCGGCCAGTGCGCCTGCGCGGCGAATCGGCGCATGCGCGTATGCGGCGGGACGGCGCTCCGACGTTCTCGGGTGCGCGCACCGGCGAATCGGCGCGTGCGCATGCGCAATGGCGCGCCAATGGGATTACAGGCAGGCCTATTTAAACAGACTCAGCGACTCTGTCTGGTTGCTGGTTTGTCAGCGTTCCTGTGTTCCTAGTGTCCGAATTAAGTACTGATCTCCTGTTTTGACCCGGACCGGCTTGACCACCCTTCTGCTCTCCTGCACCTGACCTCTTGGCTTGATTAACGGACTTCCACCCTTCTCCAGTGTTTGACCCTTGGCCTGTGACCCGGATCCTCTGCCTATCTCCAACCCTTGACTCTCTGCCTGCACCCGGGACTTCTTGTTAAACCTACCTGAGCTTGCGCTACCTGAACCTGTGCTTGTTGCTTCTCCCCGAACTGGCACCTGCTGCTAAACCGCTGCCTGGACTAGTACCTCTGCTGCTGGCTGCTGTCTGACCCAGTCCTCCCGTGGTGCTTGACCCTCAGCCTGTTCTCCAGTCAACTCACCCCTGCCGGACCTTTCAGCAAGACACCTATACCTGCTGGTGGCCAGTGCTCCCTTGTGCTGTCTTCTCCCTGTCTCACCTCCAGGGGGCAGAGTGCGCTTGGGTGCAAGGGTAGACCACTCTCGGCATCTCGGCCTCGGTAAGTACTCACCTGATACCATAGCATCATACTTTACAGTTATTGCCTTTCTCTGTTCTTGTGGATTACAATTAATCACCCAACTCAACACTGCAGTATAAAAATAAGCTAGCTGAAGACAGAACTGGAACTTTAGAGACATTTATCACTTTATATCTTCGCAAAGCTCTATATTGAAGAATTGTTCTGAACTGACCCCTTAAGGGGGCCATTTAGTGAAACATAGCTAGAGCTTGCATGATATTATTGTATTCACTGTTTGTGCAATTTTTGTGTGCATTGGTCTGTGTGCTGAGGCCTCAGTGGGAAGATATTCAATACTTGTGTTAAAAGTATTGGGGGCCTATCTCCCTGTGCACCTGTTCACATATTACCCCCCTCCCCCCATTGACTTATTACTGGGTATAAGTGTATGATATTACTGCATTAAACAAATACCTTCTACCAATCATAACCTGTGTTTATTCATCTGTTACTCACACCATTTTACAAGTGGTTCATTGATATTTTGTGTGAGTCTCTATTTGCTACCTCTGCTGGGGAGGTGACGGAACCCAGGGCCTTGGTAAATATACTTCATGGTTTATCATTATTGTGTTTTCTCTCTGTTGCTGGGTTCTACACTAACATTATTAAGCAGGTGTGCCAGAGGGGTTGAGACAGTTCTTGGGGTTGAGCGGCAGAGTACAGAACCAAACATATATTAAGCGGCTCCTACGGGGGTAGCGCTACAGAAGATTATGATGCACTTTTGCACTACTTACAGTAACTTGAAGCACAGTCCACACACAACTTCAGATGGGCAGATGTGCATCAAACTGTATCAGAAACAAATCTAAAATTCTATGATCTCCTTAAAGGGGTTTTCTACTTTAAACCCCTGCTAGAGACTATATACTTGTGTAGCTACAATATTTGAAATATGGGAAAGAGATATATTTGGTCATTTTAATATTTTCTAAAATTAGAATGCATTTTTTTGTGCAGATTTTTTTTAGCAAACAACTAAATATCGGCATTGAGATTCTGTAGGACACTATCTGCAAATGGAATGTTTTTCCCATGAGTAATTGTATCTGGAATATTCCTCAATTAACAAGGAAGTGGACAAATTCCATTTATAGAACTGCTCTGCAGCCAATCTCAGTAGCATGCATTTTTTTAGGGTTCAATACTCAGGCTGGATGACAGCCAGAAGTTTTAAGAAAGAGTTGGCGATACTGTTAATTATGGATTTCAATAACCCATTTTTCTTGAAACGGTCAAGGTAGATAGAAAACTGTTCGCTTCTTCCAGTACAAAAGAGCTCATCCACTAACATATTTAAAATATCTATATATCTCAGATGATCATAATTTGTCATTACGATCACTATTTTTAAGTGTATGTAAGCCCCAACAATATTATTAAATTTTTGTTCTTGGGTATGGATACGCTTTCAGCAATGAGATCTAAAAAGATCTGAAAATAGCAATCATATGGCTGAAAACAACAATTACTATCGCATATACCACATGCATCACCTTGACTATTGCATCTCCCACCTTGTTGGCCTTTCTCTATGCAGGCTATTCCATTTATACGATGTAACGATTATAACCATTTAATGATTTGAAAAATAGGAGATACAGCCTAACAAAATAACATTTCAAACACATATCACCTGCCCAGTGCTCCTCTTCCCGCTACCTCACTATTACCAGCAATTACTGGCTCTCAAAATGGCAATGAATTACTGTCAAAATGCAGCAACTCCTGTGCAAAATGACACAGCAAGTCTGCAAGTGTCATTCAAGTTATAATTTATAGGTAAATCACATCTCTGAGCTTTAACCTGCATAAAGAAATCTTATAAGTAAACAAAGATTGTTTTAAATAAAGTGCATTACTATTTAACCCCTTACTAACTTCTTAAATCTAACCAACTCTAATTATTTTTTTCCCTTAGCTATTTTTCCCTTTATTTTTTTACCATTAATATTTAAAAAATGTTATTAAATGTTTTTGTTTTTTTCAGTGATGCATAAAAAAGTGTAACAATAAAAAAACAATAATGCCTTTCTTTCCAATTGCAAATAACTTTGCCATGCTTAGTACCAGTAACATAATTTTAGTGTCAATAGACAAATTATAGAGTAAAATGTATATTTTTTATGTACAGTAAAACAACAAATTTTTAATTAAATATTGGTCAAAATAGGGAAAAATTAAATAAAATATCTATTGTATGTCTATAGATTACATAGAATATAACATTTTTGCAGGACAAAAAAGCATAGTTTGTCCCCTTAAAAAATGTGTGGATTTATTTGTTATCTTAGGTTATCACCGAATAAACAGGCCCAGAGTGGAAATGTAAAAATGCTCTGGTCCATAAAGTTACAAGAGCTGAAGTGATAAAATGTGTTCTGCTGCTAATTTAAGATGCCCCGCAGCAGAAAAAAAAATATTAAAAAGAAAGGGACCATACACTGGGCAAGGTTTGTTTCAGGTTTGTAGATACAACAAATTTCTACATTTATCTTTAGCAAATTTTCTCCAATAAATTCATTCATGTTCTGAGTTTCCCTGGACGGAATTTATGAAGTGAAACTTACCCAGACAGGAATAGGCGTATTGTACTATAAAACACATCTGAATCCACATAATCTATAGGAGAACAAATTACAGAAGAGTGACTGGCAGGTAGAACATAAGGACACAGGTAAATCCTACTGATTAAGACATTTTATGCCTCTTTTTCTTGGGTTTGCATGTGTTACCCCTCATTAGTAATGAAGATAAAATTTGCTGGTAATTGTACAAAAGAGGCAGCAAGCAGGACATTTTTCTTATATAACATACCAAAGTGTAGAGATGGAAAATTACCTTTTAGGAGAGGGAAATGGTATTTAAGGCAGCAGAACAGTGGCGTCGCAAGGGGGTTGTGGGGGATACGGGCCACACCCGGGTGACAACTGCCAGAGGGATGACACCCAAGACTTTAACTTGGGGTAAAAACCCACACCAGTGTCAGAACTCCCAGGACATCCAAGTTCACCTGTCAAAATGATGGGTTGCTGGGCCTGCCTAGCAACCCATCAGGTGCATGGAAGCCCCGGCATTCAGATGAGGAAGATGTAACCACCTTTACCTACTTCCCACTGACAATGGAAGGACCGGGAGTCTGAGGAGACTTTCTATCTGGACCAGGACACACTGCTGAGATGGATGACCAGAAGTGTGAGAGGACTTGAGTGCAATGCAGACCGGGACACTGCTAATGTATGTGAGCAGAGCTCCAGCGATGGCTATACACTGAGGAAAGGGGAGGGGGCAGAGATCACACAGGTGTATTCTAGAGGGAGGGAGGACATGCTTCCCCAGAGCTGTGTACACTGACTGCAACCACAGCATCTACAGTACTTGTACCAGGCTGGCAGTCTGTGGCTGTCTCCGGTACCAGGCCTGCAGTCTGTGACGGTCTCTTGTACCTGGCCTGCAGTCTGCGAATGTCTCCTGTACCATGCCTGCAGTCTGCAAATGTCTCCTTACAATGCCTGCAGTCTGTGACTGTCTCCTGTACCATGCCTGCAGTCTGTGACTGCCTCCTGTACCATGCCTGCAAGTCTGACTGTCTCCAGTACGATGCCTGTAGTCTCTGACTGTCTCCTGTACAATGCCTGCAGCCTGTGACTGTTTTCTGTACCATGTCTGCAGTCTCTGTCTCCTGTACCAGGCCTGCAGTCTCTGACTGTCTCCTGTACTAGGCCTGCAGTCTGTGACTGTCTCCTGCACAATGCCTGAAGTCTGAGACTGTCTCCTGTACCAGGCCTGCAGTCTCTGACTGTCTCCTGTACCAGGCCTGTAGTCTCAGTCTCCTGCACCAGGCCTGCAGTCTCTGACTGTCTCTTGTACCATGCCTGCAGGGGGGCCCCAAGTAAATGTTTGCCCAGGGTCCCATCAATATTAAAGATGGCCCTGGATCAAGTATGAAATGATATCCAACTGCATCATTTACAGGGGCCGGTTTGGGGAGAGCACCGTGATTGCGCGATACCGACCCAAAACTAGCTTGCTCTGCGGCAGGAGAGAGGGGGGGTGACACCATGGTTTACCGCATCTGGTAACACTATCCCTAGTGATGCCTCTGCAGCAGAATGATGGGTACTTTGTTTCTTATAGCAGTATGTTACAGTCTCCCTTTCCTGTTCTTAGCATATGAAAGGGGAAATCTTTTAGACACTTGTGTATGGCACTAGACAGTCTCAGAATTCTCAGAAGGTTAAAGGGTTTGGCTGAAGTTTTACTTAGCCTTTTTACAGTTTAGTTACCAATATTACATTGCTATAAAAGCATGTCACAGTTTTAATAGTTTCAGTATGTTAAAGACTTTCCCATCGCCATCACAGGAAAAAACAAAGCAGTCACACCCTGCTGAAATAAAGCCTTGATCACCTGTAGGTTGATGGTGTACGGCTGCTTTGTCTCATCACAGCAATGTGAATGACAATGTGTAGACACTGTCTATTGTTGTGATTAGCTGTGATTGGCCACAGCTAATCAAATGGTGCAAATGGGCTGTGATTGGCCCTGTATGTGCCATGTGATCATTGTGACCAATCACAGCTAGCAAGACAATTGTATACAATGAATGGCATGCAAGGAACCCATTAATTGTTTATAACTGTCATGTGATTTTCGGTGATTTATCACAGCGATCACATGGTACCGGTAGCAGGCCGGTAAACTGACCAGTGTATACATTGCAAAAGTATACAAAGTGCCAATATCTTATTGTTAAACAGTGTGATGAAATATCAATACACAGAGAACATTAAAGCGGAGTTCCATCCAAAAGTGGAACTTCTGCTTATTTGTCTCCTTCCCCCCTCCGGTGCCACATTTGGCACCTTTCGGGGGGAGCAGATACCTGTCTTTGACAGGTACCCTATTCCCACTTCCAGGAGTCCGGGCCACGGTGCATTACTTCAGCGGCTTGGCTCCAACCTCCTTTCCCCGCCGCCGGGCCAATAGGAGAGTGCAGCGGTGCCTCACGCATGCGCAGTAGGGACCCGGCGTGAAGCCGTAATGCTTTACTACTGGGTTCCCTTACCAGCAATGGCGGCGGCAGCACCCGACAGCTGATGGAAACATCAGCTGTGGTGCCGCCATCACTGGACTCCAGGACAGGTAGGTGTCCTATTACTAAAAGTCAGCAGCTGTAGGATGTGTCTCTGCTGGCTTTGAATTTTTGCAGGGGTGGGCGGACCTCCGCTTAACAAACATTGTCTCCTGTTTTGTGCATCCATGCAACAATCAATAGTAACCATCTGAAAGTAATTAGATACATTCATATCTCCCACAGATACTTCGCTTTAAGATAAATCAATGTCAACCATTAGCAGTTAAAGTTTGGGTTGAGTTACACCACACCTCCCATATCTTATACTATTTTTGGGGGCAACTCCTGTGTTCACATATTACTTTTTCATAAGGTAGAATCGATAAACAGCATTAATCCATTGAGAGAGTGTGTGTGGGGGGGGGGGGGGGGGGGGCGGCCTGCATCCATTTAGGCACTGTTTGCTTTAGCACCAAAAATAGGATTTCATTCAGGAAAATCCTAGCATATCTAGGGCAAAGCTCCTCTCAGGCCCCATGCACACTGGACGTTATAATAATGTTAAAAAAACGCCAGTAGCTTTGCAGTGACTTTTTCAAAGTTTTTCAGCGTTTTTGCAACAGTGTTTTTTTAAGTTTTTCAGCGGTTTTTGCATTAGCGTTTTTAAGCGTTTTTTTTTTTTTTTTTTAATCAATGGGATCAAAAACGTTAAAAAAACGCCTCTCAGAATCCACTAGATTTGGGGTTTTTTTACAATCAAAAAACACCCCAGCCAAAAACAGTTGATAACAGCCTATGTGTGCATGGACACATAAGATAACATACTGAGGAGTAGGGATGAGCTTCGTGTTCGAGTCGAACATACGTTCGACTCGAACATCGGCTGTTCGATCGTTCGACGAAGATCGAACAATTTGGGCCGTTCGCGCCAAATTCGAGTGACGCGAACGGCCCACAATGCACTACGCCATCGCAGTGTCATCCAGGCGCTGTGATTGGCCAAGCATGCACTGTGACCCCGCATGCTTGGCCAATCACAGCGCCGGCAGCGAGGAGAGCAATGATTGGCCACAGGCAGGATGCCTGTGGCCAATTATTGCTGAGGGGGTTTAGTACACGCCCCACACTATAAAAGGCCGCCAGCGCGGCGGCCTTGTGTAGTGTGTTCCGGAGCAGGGAAAGAGAAGCATAGGCAGGGACAGTGTCATTTTTTTCCTTTACTAATCCTGGATTCCTTGTGTTTAGGGACAGAGAAGGATAGGTAGGGAGAGTGTCAGTGTGTTATTCTGTGCTAAACCTTGTTTGTAGGGACAGAGAAGGACAGTGAGGGAAAGTGTCAGTGTGCTATTCTGTGCTAAACCTTGTTTGTAGGGACAGAGAAGGACAGTGAGGGAAACTGTCAGTGTGCTATTCTGTGCTAAACCAATCTTGCTGAACCATATTTGAAATCCTTGAGTTTAGGGACAGAGAAGGACACTCGGGGAAACTGTCAGTGTGCTATTCTGTGCTAAACCTTGTTTGTAGGGACAGAGAAGGACAGTGAGGGAAAGTGTCAGTGTGCTATTCTGTGCTAAACCAATCTTGCTGAACCATATTTGAAATCCTTGAGTTTAGGGACAGAGAAGGACACTCGTGGAAACTATCAGTGTGCTATTCTGTGCTAAACCTTGTTTGTAGGGACAGAGAAGGACAGTGAGGGAAACTAGCAGTGTGCTATTCTGTGCTAAACCTTGTTTGTAGGGACAGAGAAGGACAGTGAGGGAAACTGTCAGTGTGCTATTCTGTGCTAAACCAATCTTGCTGAACCATATTTGAAATCCTTGAGTTTAGGGACAGAGAAGGACACTCGGGGAAACTGTCAGTGTGCTATTCTGTGCTAAACCTTGTTTGTAGGGACAGAGAAGGACAGTGAGGGAAACTATCAGTGTCCTATTCTGTGCTAAACCTTGTTTGTAGGGACAGAGAAGGACAGTGAGGGAAAGTGTCAGTGTGCTATTCTGTGCTAAACCAATCTTGCTGAACCATATTTGAAATCCTTGAGTTTAGGGACAGAGAAGGACACTCGGGGTAACTGTCAGTGTGCTATTCTGTGCTAAACCTTGTTTGTAGGGACAGAGAAGGACAGTGAGGGAAAGTGTCAGTGTGCTATTCTGTGCTAAACCAATCTTGCTGAACCATATTTGAAATCCTTGAGTTTAGGGACAGAGAAGGACACTCGGGGAAACTGTCAGTGTGCTATTCTGTGCTAAACCAATCTTGCTGAACCGTATTTGAAATCCTTGAGTTTAGGGACAGAGAAGGACACTCGTGGAAACTATCAGTGTGCTATTCTGTGCTAAATCTTGTTTGTAGGGACAGAGAAGGACAGTGAGGGAAACTATCAGTGTGCTATTCTGTGCTAAACCTTGTTTGTAGGGACAGAGAAGGACAGTGAGGGAAAGTGTCAGTGTGCTATTCTGTGCTAAACCAATCTTGCTGAACCATATTTGAAATCCTTGAGTTTAGGGACAGAGAAGGACACTCGGGGAAACTGTCAGTGTGCTATTCTGTGCTAAACCAATCTTGCTGAACCGTATTTGAAATCCTTGAGTTTAGGGACAGAGAAGGACACTCGTGGAAACTATCAGTGTGCTATTCTGTGCTAAATCTTGTTTGTAGGGACAGAGAAGGACAGTGAGGGAAACTATCAGTGTGCTATTCTGTGCTAAACCTTGTTTGTAGGGACAGAGAAGGACAGTGAGGGAAAGTGTCAGTGTGCTATTCTGTGCTAAACCAATCTTGCTGAACCATATTTGAAATCCTTGAGTTTAGGGACAGAGAAGGACACTCGGGGAAACTGTCAGTGTGCTATTCTGTGCTAAACCAATCTTGCTGAACCATATTTGAAATCCTTGAGTTTAGGGACAGAGAAGGACACTCGGGGAAACTGTCAGTGTGCTATTCTGTGCTAAACCTTGTTTGTAGGGACAGAGAAGGACAGTGAGGGAAACTATCAGTGTCTTATTCTGTGCTAAACCTTGTTTGTAGGGACAGAGAAGGACAGTGAGGGAAAGTGTCAGTGTGCTATTCTGTGCTAAACCAATCTTGCTGAACCATATTTGAAATCCTTGAGTTTAGGGACAGAGAAGGACACTCGGGGAAACTGTCAGTGTGCTATTCTGTGCTAAACCTTGTTTGTAGGGACAGAGAAGGACAGTGAGGGAAAGTGTCAGTGTGCTATTCTGTGCTAAACCAATCTTGCTGAACCATATTTGAAATCCTTGAGTTTAGGGACAGAGAAGGACACTCGGGGAAACTGTCAGTGTGCTATTCTGTGCTAAACCAATCTTGCTGAACCGTATTTGAAATCCTTGAGTTTAGGGACAGAGAAGGACACTCGGGGAAACTATCAGTGTGCTATTCTGTGCTAAACCTTGTTTGTAGGGACAGAGAAGGACAGTGAGGGAAACTGTCAGTGTGCTATTCTGTGCTAAACCAATCTTGCTGAAGCATATTGCAAATCCTTGTGTTTAGGGACAGAGAAGGATAGGCAGGGGACAGTGTCAGTGTCATTGTTGCTAAGCCTCCTGCACAGTATACACCTGAAGGTAGCCCTTATTGCTGTTTTTCCCATCTCCCTGCAGGCCATCCATTAAAATGTCTGGAAGGCAAACAAGGAGAGGCAGACAGTCAGGAGGCAAAAAAAGAGGGCAAGCAGGCTCTGTGTCTGGGAGCAACAGTGCTGGTCGTGGACGCGGTGCATTGTCATCAGCACATGGCCATGGGACACGCTTGTCCTTCTTTTCGGCAGCTGGACATGTTGAGCCACATCATGCTGAAGACTTGGTAGAGTGGATGACCAAGCCCACCTCATCCTCCTCATCCTCTCTCACCCAGGCTCAGGGTACTGGCAAAGCAGCTGCCAAAGCGTCCTCTTCTCTGGTATCAATGTCATCATTAGTCACTCCTTCTCTAGACCCACCATGTCCTCCTCCTGAGGAGTCCCCCGAACTGTTTGAGCACAGTGTTGGGTACATGCTCCAGGAGGATGCCCAGCGTTTCGAAGGATCTGATGATGATACCCAGCTAGAGGAAGGCAGTAGCGTGAGAGAAGAGAGAGGGGATGCTCAAGAAGGACACCAATCTGGCAGTCATGCTCCAGCAGCTGCAGCATACTGCCAGATTGGCTCCAGTGATGAGGAGGGAGGGGATGATGAGGTCACTGACTCCACGTGGGTGCCTAATAGGAGAGAGGAGGAGGAGGAGGATGGGGAGGAGGCACATCTCCAACGAGGCAGGATGCCCTTGGGTGGCCAGCGTATGGGCAGCACACCGACGGAATCACACCGCAGAGCTCCGCCTGTGCAGGGCGCTGCCTCTGCCCGTCATTCAAAAAGTTCTTTGGTGTGGGCCTTTTTTGAGGCGAGTGCATCAGATCGCACAGCTGCTGTTTGCAACATATGTCTCAAGCGTATATCGCGTGGCCAAAACATCAGCCGCTTGGGCACCACATGCTTGATCAGACATATGTTGACCTGCCATGCAGCTCGTTGGCAAGCCTACCTTAAAGACCCACACCAAAGAACAAAGCGGACCTCTCCTTGCACCGCATCAGCTGGGATCTCCAACCCCACTATACCTTCAGTCCTCTCTGAAACCTGCACTGAGAGGAATGAAGGTGTAGAATTAGGTGTGTCACAGCCAAGTACTTGAGGCCACTCTGCTAGCAGTACACCGACGTCCGATTATAGCAGGCAAATTTCCCTGCCCCAGCTGCTGGACCGTCGAAAGAAGTTCACTCCCAGCCATCCACATGCCCAGCGGTTGAATGCTAGCTTGGCTAAATTGCTAGCGCTTCAACTGCTGCCTTTTCAGTTGGTAGACTCGGCCCCCTTCCGTGAGTTTGTGCAATGTGCCGTTCCTCAGTGGCAGGTTCCCAAACGCCACTTTTTCTCACGGAAGGCGATTCCGGCTCTCTACAGGCATGTGGAAGGCAATGTCTTGGCCTCGCTGGACAGGGCGGTCAGCGGTAAGGTGCATATTACCACTGACTCATGGTCCAGCAGGCATGGACAGGGACGTTACCTTTCTTTCACGGCCCATTGGGTCACTCTTTTGGCAGCTGGGAAGGATGCAGGACAAGGTGCAGTAGTGTTGGAGGTTGTTCCACCGCCACGCCTCCAAAATGCTACTACTGGTTGTGACACACCTCTCTCCTCCACCCCCTCCTCTTCTTCTTCCTCCATGGCCTCTTCCTGTGCTTTGTCCTTGGAACCAGCGGTGCTCCGTAGGCGTTCAAGGGGCTACGCAAGTACGCAGGCAAAAAGATGCCATGCCGTGCTTGCGCTGGTGTGTTTGGGGGACAGGAGCCACACTGGGGCAGAGGTCCTGTCTGCTCTGCAGGGGCAGGCCGAGAGGTGGTTGACGCCACGCCAGCTTAAGCCAGGAATGGTGGTTTGCGACAATGGCACCAACCTCCTCTCCGCCCTGCGACAGGGACAACTGACCCATGTGCCCTGTGTGGCTCACGTCCTTAACCTGGTGGTGCAGCGGTTCTTGGGCAGGTACCCGGGCTTACAGGATGTCCTGAGGCAGGCCAGGAAAGTCTGTGTGCATTTCCGCAGATCTTATAATGCCAGTGCTCGCCTGGCTGAGCTGCAAAAGGAGTTGAACCTGCCCAAGAACCGCCTTATATGTGACATGCCCACCAGGTGGAACTCAACGTTGGCCATGCTGCAGCGGCTGCACACGCAGCAGAGGGCCATCAATGAGTACCTGTGCGACTACGGCACCAGGACAGGGTCAGGGGAGCTCGGGTTTTTTTCACCACGCCAGTGGGGCATGATCAGGGATGCATGCACTGTCCTGGCACCATTTGAGGAGGCCACGAGGATGGTGAGCAGTGACAGTGCATGCATCAGTGACACTGTACCTCTTGTCCACCTGTTGGAGCACACGCTGCGTGGAATAATGGACAGGGCACTTGAGGCAGAACAGAGGCAGAAAGAGGAGGACTTCCTTGCCTCTCAAGGCCCCCTTTACCCAGACAGTGTTCCTTCTGTCCCACCCATCGCACAGGAAGAGGAGGAGGAGGAGGAGGAGGAGGAGGAGGATTGTGTCAGCATGGAGGTGGAGGCTGGCACTCAGCATCATCAGCAGCAGTCTTTTAGGGATGATTTACAGTCCCAAGAAACCAGTGGACTTGTACGTGGCTGGGAGGAGGTGGCTGCGGATCATGTCGTCCTTAGTGACCCAGAGGACTCCGGACTGAATGCCTCAGCTAACCTACGCTGCATGGCCTCCCTGATCCTGCAAAGTCTGCGGAAGGATCCTCGTATTCTTCGGATCAAGGAGAGGGACCATTACTGGCTGGCCACTCTCCTTGATCCACGGTACAAGGGTAAGGTTGCGGACCTTATCTTACCGTCGCAGAGGGAGCAGAGGATGAGACAACTCCGGGAGGCCTTGCAGAAAGGTCTGTGCAACGCGTTCCCAGAGACTGGGAGGTTACAAACTCCTGGTCCTGGACAACGAGTTGCTGAGGCTTCGGGCAGTCAAAGAAGGAGCGGTGGGGAAGGTGGCCGTCTGACCGATGCGTTCAGACAATTCTTTAGTCCGCAGCCCAAAAGTATAATCGGTTCCAGCAACCATCGCCAGCGTCTGATATACACGGTGCAGGAATACCTAGGGGCAAGGTCAGACTTGGACACCTTCCCCGCCGAAAATCCTCTGGCTTACTGGGTCTTGAGGATGGATCACTGGCCAGAGCTTGCACAGTATGCAATTGAGCTACTGGCCTGTCCTGCATCCAGCGTTCTTTCAGAACGCACATTCAGTGCTGCTGGAGGATTTGTCACAGATCACAGGGTGCGCCTGTCCACCGACTCGGTTGATCGACTGACTTTCATCAAGATGAACCAGTCTTGGATCACCACCAGCTACCACACACCTGATGCTGATATAACAGACTAATTGATTTTAAAATGTCACATCCCTTCAAGACTGATGCTGATGCTGAGTGCCTGTGCTGTTATGTTGACTGGCTATCCTCCTCCTCCTCCTCAATGATCCGATTAATGATGATAGCTTGGAAGATCATTTTGGTTTATGGGTGCCGCCACCAGTGGCTAAGGCCCAATTTTTCAGCCCCTGTTTAACAGGGGCGTGTAATTACAATTTTTGATGCAATACTTTGCAACAGGGCTCATTGCTGTGCTCCAAGTACAGTATCTGTGAGGGGTTGCAGTGTTGTGCCACCAGTGGCTAAGGCCCAATTTTTCAGCCCCTGTTTAACAGGGGCGTGTAATTACAATTTTTGATGCAATACTTTGCAACAGGGCTCATTGCTGTGCTCCAAGTACAGTATCTGTGAGGGGTTGCAGTGTTGTGCCACCAGTGCCTAAGGCCCAATTTTTCAGCCCCTGTTAAACAGGGGCATGCAATTATAATTATTGATCTAATAATTCACAGCAGGGCCCATTGCTGCGCCCACCAAGAGTAACTGTCAGGCCTTACAGTGTTGTGTCAACACCACCACCACCACCACCACCACCACCACCAAAGGCCCAATTTTTCAGCCCCTGTTCAACAGGGGCATGCAATTATAATTATTGATCTAATAATTCACAGCAGGGCCCATTGCTGCGCCCACCAAGAGTAACTGTCAGGCCTTACAGTGTTGTGTCAACACCACCACCACCACCACCACCACCACCACCAAAGGCCCAAGTTTTCAGCCCCTGTTCAACAGGGGCATGCAATTATAATTATTGATCTAATAATTCACAGCAGGGCCCATTGCTGCGCCCACCAAGACTAACTGTCAGGCCTTACAGTGTTGTGTCAACACCACCACCACCACCACCAAAGGCCCAATTTTTCAGCCCCTGTTCAACAGGGGCATGCAATTATAATTATTGATCTAATAATTCACAGCAGGGCCCATTGCTGCACCCACCAAGAGTAACTGTCAGGCCTTACAGTGTTGTGGCACCAGCACCACCATCAAAGGCCCAATTTTTACTACCACTGTTCAACAATTATATGTTATTACAATTCCTGATATAATAGTTGACAGCAGGGCGTTCCAGCACCCACCAAGAGTAACTGTGAGTGCTTACAGTGTTTTGCCAACACCAACACCTACGGGGCCAATTTCTGCAGAGTATATACGGCAGGTCCCTACTTTCAAACATCCAACTTACAAACCACTCCTACTTGCAAACGGAAGAAGACAACAGCAAGTGAGAGGAAATCTTCCCCTAGGAAGGAAAATTCTCTCCTGTAAGAATTAATATGGGAGAAAGGTGTCTTCCCCCCAACTGATGCTTTATCACCAATCCTTGTTTCAATAAAAACACCACATTTCAAAAACAGTTGTCATTGGGACGCAAAGTGAGGTGAAATGTTCTGAACAGGGGCACAGACAGCAAAACAAATGTTACAGGGGTGATAACCCTTCCCTAAGTTTTCCAAAAAGCTTAAAAATAGATTTTTTGGCTGGCGCTACACTTAAACAATGTACGTGTTCAAAATTACAAACAGATTCTACTTAAGAACAAACCTACAGTCCCTGTCTTGTTTACACCGGTCTTGTTTACACCGCCTGTATACTGCTGTTCAGAGTATATAGGGCCTTTTTTATTTTGTGTTGCGGGGTTCCCCTTAATATCCAAACAAGACCCAAAGGGGCTGGTAATGGGCTGGGGTAGGGGGGGGGGTGATGGGGTAGCTATGCCATTTTTCTTAAAGATTTTCATCCATATTACCGGGACCAGACATTACATTAAAGCCGCAAGCAGTTTTAAATGGCTTTTTTTTCCTTTAGAAATGTCATTTTGTGCAGGGACAGTTCTAAACACGGGAAACACGTGGCACTTCGCAGGCATACTTTAGACACCCCCCAGGTACGATATTTAAAGGAATATTTGACTTTTTTTTTTTCACTTTATGCATCATTAAAATGACTGCTCCCGAAAAACGTCAGTTTTTAAAACTTCTTTTTGCATTAATACATGTCCCCTGGTGCAGAACCCGGGTTCCCAAACTCTGTTTAGGACAATAACATGGATAATAGTCGTTATAATTAGCACTTTAGAATTCGAACGTTCGCATCCATTGTATTTAATAGGGTTCTAATGTTCGTGCGAACTTTCGGTCCGTTCGCGGGTTCTGGTGCGAACCGAACCCGGGGGTGTTCGGCTCATCACTACTGAGGAGTTTATTGACTGTAGAAAAAAAACGTCTGAAGCCAAAAACAGCAGCTGTAAAAAATTTCAAAAATGTCCAGTGTGCATGAGGCCTAAAAGACATACTTCAGGAGTGAGTGGAACTAGAGCTGTAAAGTTGGTTAGACAGCAATTCTATGACCAGTTTCCAATAATCAGCTATAATTGGGCATGTCGCAAAACGGCTTTTTAGAAATGGCATCAGAAAAATGTTTCCTTGGTTGTGATAAATCAGATGAAGGTGAAGCACAGAGGGAGGGGCATAAATAGCTGGGAATAAAAATAGGAGCAGTGAATTAAATATAGAGCGGTGGTAAAGCGTGGGTTTAGAAATAATGTTCATGCTTACTAACCGTAAATGAGATGGAGAGCCTCATTCATCTTGTTCATCGAGAGTTTCAAGTTTTGCAGAGCTATAAGCAGTGTCTGCTTATCATCAGACTCCACAGATTTCACTGCCTGAATGACAGCCTGCAAATAAGACAGCAATCATTTATCAAACGAATCACACTGAATACACCTTATTAGTTTAATATGTGTTATAGATACCATTATCTAGACATGGTATTGTGGTGCAGTAAACATAAAAAGAACCAGTCACATCTACTCTTACACAAGAATTGTAATATTTAGTCTTATACAGTATTATAAATGGCATAGTTCCGTATGTGAAATTGATACAGTAGCAATTGTTAGATTTTGTGACCTCTGACCTAGCATAAAAAAATGAAAAACCTTGCAGAAAGGGGTGGCTGCATGTACCTTTTTTTTATCTTCCAGGCCTCAGGGATCTATCTCCAAACTACGGCCCTCTGGCTGTTGCAGAAGTTACTACACGTTACATGAGGCATTGTAAAACACTGATATCCACAGAAATGACTAGGCATGATGGGAATTGTAATTCCTGAACAACTAGAGGGCCATAGTTTGGAGACCCCTGCTCCAGGGAGCCTTTAGAGTGCCCAAACCCAAGATACTAAGGCTACCTATGATGGAAGTTGGAGATTACACTAGCCCTAATGAACTTCTTAATGAAATATGTTGTGCCTATACAATAGAGACACAAGGCATTATCAGAGCTATAATGTAAAATCTGGAAGGCAATATTTGCCTACTCAGTGGTCTGGTTTTAGTGGTGTTCTACAAAACATAGGTTAATGTAAAAAGGCTCCTTTTTTATTCAAGTGTCTGTTTTTAAATATTTCTGTCAGCATTAATAATTATCAAATATGCTTAAAAGGATTGTAAACAAAAATGTATTTATTTTTTTAAATAACAAACATGTTATACTTACCTCCACTGTGCAGCTCGTTTTGCACAGAATGCCCCCGATCCACGTCTTCTGGGGTCCCTCGGCAGCTGTCTCGGCTCCTCCCCGCAATCACTCACCACCTATATGCGAGCTCGCATGGTGGTGAGTGATTGCGGGCGCGCTCCAGTGATACAGCCAGGGGCTATTGCCGCTCAATGTATCACTCGGCCCTGCCCCCCGGCGCGCCGCGTCATTGGATGTGATTGACAGCAGTGAGAGCCAATGGCTGCACTGCTTTCAATCCATCCACTGTAGCCAATCAACGGCCAGGCTGAACAGCGAGGAGGATGACGGGGACGAGCGTGGGACTTTCGAGGGGTCAGGTAAGTAAAACGGGGGCTCGGGGGGGGGCGGTATTGTCGGATGTTTTTTCAACTTAATGCATAGGATGCATTAAGGTGAAAAAACATTTACCTTTACAACCCCTTTAAACTAAATCCTGGCCGGCTGAAAAAATACAAATGAAAGTAAAATGTCAGCCTATTATAATCCATTGCACAGTGGAGCTCAGGCTGGGTGAGAATGGGGCAATGCTTGAAGCCAGGGAAATGCACTGCATTGACATGTGCTGACCAGGAACATGCCAACTGTTGGATAAGGGGAATGGCAGAGAGATGTCATCATCAGACTCCTGCTTCATTGTCCAGCAATCATATCTATAAGTATTATTGATCTTCAGTCATCCAGCCAAATAAACCAAATAAACTGGAAGTGGGGGGGACTATTGACTAAATAGGACTGTTATATTCACAGGCCACACTCCGCTCCCAGGGTAATAGTGAGGAGAAAAGTTATCTAGAATGTATAAAGGCATGTCTACTTGTAGCAAATTAATATGCATGCCTAAAGCAGCTCATACATGAATCTTTTTTTTTTTTTTTTGTTTAACCAGTGGGTTGAGAAAAGAAAAAAAAAAACTGACTTGAGTATTCCATCCACACATTTGATGCAATTCTCCCAGCTGAGCTATTGTATTCTGACAGCGGGGAGACTTCTCTGCTGATTGGCCGAATTTTGATCCATGCATCGCTAGCTTAAAGTGGTTGTAAACCTTTGTGTTTTTTCACCTTAATGCAGCCTATGTATTAAGGTGAAAAAACACCTTGCAGTCACCGGCCCCCCGAGCCCTCGTTTTACTTACCTGAGCCCCGAATTTCCGTGGGCGCGATCCCGCGTTGCTTTCCTCAGGTCTTGTCGGCTCTTCATTGGATAGATTGATAGCAGCGCAGCCATTGGCTCCCACTGCTGTCAATCAAATCCAATGACGCGGCCGCCGGGGGGGGCAGAGCCAAGTCACACAATCGGCGGCTATGGACGCCGATTGCATGGCACGGGAGCGCGCCCGCAAGCTAACCCCCTCAGGAGAGAGATTCCCGGAGGGGGTTAGCTCTTGCGGGGAGGAGCCGTGAGAGCCACCGTAGGAGCCCAGAAGAGGACGATCGGGGCCACTCTGTGCAAAACATACTGCACAGTGGAGGTAAGTATGACATGTTTGTTATTTTTTTTTTTTTTAAAACTAAGCTTTAGTACCACTTTAAGAGCTCTATCCAGTTTTTCTTGTTGAATGCTCTGACACTCTTGCTGGATATAAATTGAATATTTCAGGTATTTATATATCACTGACAATTTACCCAGCACTTTACATACTGTCCTTTTGCACCAGTCTCTGACCTTATGGAGCTTACAATCTAAGGCCTCTAACATACAATACATTCACATGCTAGGGGCAATTCGGACACAATTTTTTATAACCTACTGTATATCTATTTTTGGTGCAAACACAGGGAGAAAATGAAAACTCCAAGCAGGTAGCATCCTGGTTGGGATTTAAACCGAGGAGCCCAGTGCTGCACGGCAGGAGTGCAAACCACTAAGCCATTGTGCATTGTGTAATAGTTAAGGCCTCCCCCCTTCAAGTAGGACATTGGCTTTCATCACCTGTTTGCCTCGTTTTATTTAGTGCATCGCAAGCTCTTTGTACACAGTAAAAAATAGCACAAAGGCGTTCAGATTAGTCAGCAATGCTTGATGTCATCAATAACTATAATGTTTCGAAAAAGCTGAATGTATCGGTGGTGGTGTAAGCAAACAGAAAACACATAACTGTATCCAGGCAGACTACACTTCATAGACGTCACTACTAGGCTTTCCAGGGATCTATTTACTTAGCTCATTTTATCACACTATGATAAGATCTCACAGTAGCAGTCTGAAGAATAGACTTTTCACTCATTTCTGTAATCTACCTACCCTGACTGCAGGGATGGCTGCCACTTCTACCAGCAAGGTGACCAAAACAAAGCCCTGCAGACTGTCACCTCCCGGAAGAGACACAATGGTGGACAGGTTCCTGTGAACAAGACATAAGAAACATAAGCTATGCAGAGCCATACCCCTGTGCAATGTTGGTCATACTTTATGATTATTACAACAGACACCAGCCTCACTACCAATAACTGAGCAGTTCAGCAGTTAAAGAAGTAAGTCTCTGTTGAGGAATTATAGAGGATGCCATTCCTGATCCCCTTCTCCTGAAAACACAAGGTCCCTAGCTGTCATGGTTCTCCAGTAGTTTCAGTATTCAGTAAAAAACTGCTGTAGCACTACCCCCACAAGAGCCGCTTGGTAATTTGGGTTCTCTGTTCTGCACCTCAACTCCAAGGATACCCTCAGCCCCTCTGACACACCTGGTTGAATGAAAGTTACCGCCAAGCACTTTTAAGAACATGAGTATAGATACCTTAAACTCAGCTGTGGATTAGCACCAAGGAATAGATACAAGACCGTTTGGTGGTAAATGAACTTAATGTATTGGCATGGGCTAGAATAAATGGTGGTTTGAGCATAAATGAACACAAAGAAGGTAGGTTCAGACACATTCTGCTACAGTATAATCACTCTGCCAAGATAATTTAGAATAGAGCTCTGTACCACTAGACTGGAATTAACTCATGAATCAGCAAATTCAGCAACAAACTGTGCATATAAGCATGAACTGCAATGTGAATAATACTAAAACTAGTCTAGAGTGCACTCTGGGAGAATGGCTACAATATGGTGCAATGTTCCCTGAGAAGTACCTCTTAGCAAAAGCAAAAGGTGAAGGTGTAGCAGCTGTAAAGGGACAGTCTTTAGTCCTAACTCTTCAGCTGGCTAGCATTGGGGCCTAGTTGTACCATTGGTGCATGTAACAAAAGTCCCAGTTACATAGTAGGCGAGGTTGAAAAAAGACACAAGTCCATCAAGTCCAACCTATGTGTGTGGTTTTATGTCAGTATTACATTGTAAAACCCTGTATGTTGTGGTCATTCAGGTGCTTAGCTAATAGTTTTTTTGAAATTATCCCGCTGAAACCACTGTCTGTGGAAGAGAATTCCACATCCGAACCGCTCTTACAGTAAAGAATCCTCTACGCAGTTTAAGGTTAAACCGCTTTTCTTCTCATTTTAGTGAATGGCCACGTGTCTTATTAAATTCCCTTTTACGGAAAAGTTTTATCCCTATTGTTGGGTCACCAGTACGATATTTGTACATTGAAATCATATCCCCTCTCAAGCATCTCCTCTCCAGAGAGAACAAGTTCAGTGCTCGTAACATTTCCTCATAACCAAGGTACTCCAGTCCCTTTATTAGTTTTGTTGCCCTTCTCTGGACTCTCTCCAGTTCCAGCATATCCTTCCCAAGGACTGGTGCCCAAAACTGGACAGCATACTCCAGGTGCGGCCAGACCGGAGTCTTGTAGAGTGGGAGAATTATCGTTTTATCTCTGGAGTTAATCCCTTTTTTTTTACTCTTCTCCGCTATATGCCTTATGTGTTCTAACTTAGCCGCCCTGATTGCACCGGAGAAAAAGAAACCCTGGACTGCCGCACTCTGTATAGACAGTTATTTATTCCAAAATTTCAAGTAAAAAATCCAAATTCAAAATAAATCCATAAATCCAAAACAACAAATGCAGATAGTGTGCATGCAGGGAAGGGTGGCTAACGCGTTTCACGTCACGAATTGACGCTTACTCATAGCTGATTGCACCCTTACATTTCTTGTTGTATTCTTTGTAAAGTTGGAACGCTGATGATGAACCCTCAGCCTTGTATTTTATGAAGGCCTTCTCCTTTGCTTTTATATGCATTTTTACGTTTGAGTTAAGCCACCCAGGACTCTTATTAGCTCTTTTAAATTTATTTCCCATTGGGATGCACTGGCTAATGCCCTTATTTAATATGCTCTTAAAGCATACCCATTTTTTCTCCGTGTTCTTTGTTCCTAAGATTTTACCCCAATTATTATCTTCTAGTAAGGATCGTAGTTTATGGAAGTTTGTATTCCACTTATGTTTCCTATTTGTGTGATTTATACTAAAACTAATTGACTTGTGATCACTGTTTCCCTAATTGCCCTGTATTTCCACAAACGTGATCAGGTCTGTATTGTTGGCAATCAGTAGGTCTAGTAATGCTTTGTTTCTAGTTGGTGCAGTTAAGACTGCATGCAGCAGAAAGACTACTAGATGGCTGTATGGTCAGTTCCTAAAGGGCTCAGTCTCTCTAGCAGCAGATAGTAAATCCCCACCACAGCAGCTCGCAAGTCTCAGTGATATTGCAGCTCACCATCCAATCACACACAGCTATTAGTCCATTCTCTGCTCTGCACCCAGGTGACTCTGGCTGTTGGGACCCCAAAACTTAGTGCTATGGATCCCACACAAGCCACGGATATGCAGCAGTGATGGAGCACACTGGACAGGGATGTGCACTCACTGGTCTCCCTCACAGCATAAGATAGCGGTGTCCTGTACAGCCTGACAAAATGTAGCTTGTTTCCCTCCTCCTGGAAATCTCTCTTTAGGAAATGTAGTTCAAAGCTCTTGATTACAGTAGAGCAGCCTTTCTCAACCTTTTTAACACAGAGAAACCCTTGAAATAACTTTCCGGTCTTAAGGAACCCCTGCTATAAAGTACTACAGTATCTCACAAAAGTGAGTACACCCCTAACATTTTTGTAATGAATTTAATTATATCTTTTCCTGTGACAACACTAAAGTAATGAGTGTACAGCTTGTATAACAGTGTAAATTTGCTGTACCCTCAAAATACCTCAACACACAGCCATTAATGGCAACAAAAGTGAGTACACTCCTAAGTGAAAATGTCCAAATTGGGCCCAATTAGCCATTTTCCCTCCCCAGTGTCATGTAAATCTTTAGTGTTATAAGTTCTCAGGTGTAAATGGGGAGCAGGAGTGTTAAATTTGGTGTTATCGCTCTCACTCTCTCATACTGGTCACTGGAAGTTCAACATGCCACCTCATGGCAAAGAACCCTCTGAGGATCTGAAAAAAAATAATTGTTGCTCTACATAAAGATGGCATAGGCTATAAGAAGGTTGTCAAGACCCTGAAACTGTGCTGCAGCCCGGTGGCCAAGACCATACAGCGGTTTAATAGGACAGGTTCCACTCAGAACAGGCCTCGCCATGGTCAACCAAAGAAGTTGAGTGCACGCGCTCAGCGTCATATCCAAAGGTTGCCTTTGGGAAATATATGTATGGGTGCTGCCAGCATTGCTTCAGAGGTTGAAGGGGTGGGGGGTCAGCCTGTCAATGCTCAGACCATACACTGCACACTGCATCAAATTGGTCTGCATGACTGAGGTCCCAGAAGGAAGGTTCTTCTAAAGATGATGCACAAGAAAGCCTGCAAACGGTTCGCTGAAGACAAAAAGACTAAGGACATGGATTACTGGAACCATGTCCTGTGGTCTGATGAGACCAAGATAAACTTATTTGGTTCAGATGGTGTCAAGCGTGTGTGGCAGCAACCAGGTGAGGAGTACAAAGACAAGTGTGTCTTGCCTACAGTCAAGCATGGTGGTGGGAGTGTTATGGTATGGGGCTGCATGAGTGCTGCCGGCACTGGGGAGTTACAGTTCATTGAGGGAACCATGAATGCCAACATACAAGATGACCACTGCCTTGCTAAAGAAGCTGAGGGTAAAGGTGATGAACTGGCCAAGCATGTCTACAGACCTAAACCCTATTGAGCATCTGTGGGGCATCCTCAAAAGGAAGGTGGAGGAGCGCAAGATCTCTAAAATCCACCGGCTCCAAGATAATGTCATGGAAGGGGTGGAAGAGGACTCCAGTGGAAACCTGTGAAGCTCTGGTGAACTTCATGCCCAAGAGGGTTAAGGCAGTGCTGGAAAATAATGGTGGCCACTGTCACAAAATATTGACACTTTGGGCCCAATTTGGACATTTTCACTTAGGGGTGTACTCACTTTTGTTGCAAGTGGTTTAGACATTAATGTTGCGTTATTTTGAGGGGACAGCAAATTTACACTGTTATACAAGGTGTACACTCACTACTTTACATTGTAGCAAAGTGTCATTTCGTCAGTGTTGTCACATGAAAAGATATAATAAAATATTTACAAAAATGTGAGGGGTGTACTTACTTTTGTGAGATACTGTATATCTAAATCTCATGACACATTAGTGTGATGGTCAGTAGGAAGAATTCTCCATACACTTGTGGTCATTAGGAAGAATTAACCCCTTACAAAACCCTGGTTAGGAATGCAGTGCTGCTTGACTCAATCAATTGAACTCTTCCTGCTCAGCAGCTCTCTCCTTTTGCTGTTACCAGTTCAGCACTGCAGGACAGCAGCTAAAGAGAGCAACTGCAGCCAGTGTTTCTCTCACTCTCCATTGCTAGAGAAGCACCTGGCTACACTACCTTACAACAAGTATGCACATTAGCAGATCTGACTGCACAGTGATGTCTCTGATCTGCATGCATCTTTCAGGTCCCTGTCTCAGAAACAAGTCGTTTTTTCATAGGAAGGTCAGCAATGGTAGTTCCATTTTCAGCACAGTTTTCCTTTATAAAGGGAACTTAGCATTTAACATGTTGCTTACAAGCAGTACAATGTACCAAATTGCAGTATGTGAACTTTCATCAAAATGAAGATATAAATAAATCACACATTCCTGAAGACTTTGTTATTTGCAGGCTTAAAGCCATCCTCCCCTACTTGAATCTGGTCATCTCTGTATACAAAACCTTCACCATCTGACTGCATTAGAGTGCCTGCACATGAGTAATAAGAGATGAATGATTGTGGGGCTAGGAAGCAGTTACCTACTTAGTAATAACCAATTGCCTCAAAGAATTGAAACTATTTAATCTAATACAGTGGTTCTCAACCTTTCTAGTGCCGTGACCCCTTGATAAAATTTCCCAAGTTGTGGGGACCTCTAACAGTAAAACTATGTTCGCAGGGTGGGAAAGTATTATTATTTTCGCAGGCAAGACAAGTAATCCTAACCCACGGACATTTAGCGCTTCCTGAGTCCCTTCCACTCGTACAGTATTAAAACCCCTATGGTACATTTTAGGATGTACCACTCTTTCTCTTTGTTCTCCTTTCTTTCCCTTTTATCTCTCTCTATCCTAATTTCTTGTTTTTTTCCCCCATCCCTCTCTCTAGCCATCTTTCTTGTTCTTCCCTTATTATTTATCTCCCTTTTTCTTTGTTCCTCCCCCTCTTTTCCTCTCCCTTCCATGTATGCTCTATTTTTATTCCTCCCTTACTCCTTGGTGGGGGGATGGAATCGGTGGCAGTGCTGGTGGGGAGTTTGGATGAGTGGCAGTGCTGGTGGGGGGGTGGGATCAGTAGCAGTGCTGGGGGAGTTCTGATCAGCCAACTTAGGCGCTCTTGATCAAGGTCATCTGCTGATCTGAGAACTGTAGTGAGGACTTTTAATGGCATCTCTAATCACAGGTAGTGTTACTCACTATGTCTCTGGCTTCACTGTGTCTCCAGCTCTGTGGTGTCTCGCAGCAGTGACACCTATGCCAAAATCAGGAGATATGGTCTCCTCCAGCCCCTCCTACTTCACATTCCTCACCAGTCAGCTGACCTCTAGTCTCTGCCCCCCAGCCATGCCGTGAACTGAATGAGAAGCTGCGAAGAGGCTGAGTGGGCGCCAGCGGGCTCCAGGGACAGCCCTGCTGAGTGGCTGCAAAAAGGCTGGGAGAGTGGTGCGGCCTTCAGGAACAGCCCAGGATTCGGTGACCCCTGGCAAATCGTCATTCGACCCCCGAGGGGGTCCCGACCCCAGGTTGAGAACCACTAATCTAATACAATGAGTTTTTCCAATATATTATAACATCTTTATTTGAATTGGGTTTCGTTCCCTTATCTATGGAGAAAGGAGAATTAAACTATCACCTTCTAAACAGGAATATTTTTTGCGGTGGGTCATGGTAGCACTGCAGTACACCTATGCTCAGATTTAGATGACCCAAATTGACACAAGCCATTACCTTCCAGGGTAGGGATTCATTACTGCTCTGTAAAAGGTCACATCACATTAGCAATGACCAATATGTTCCTCTGCTGCCTTCATGTTCTCAATAAAACGAGGAAGAGGCTATGAATAGTCAGTATCCATAATGCCAAGCTAACCACTCACTTGGGACAAAATAGGTATAGACGAAGAGATAGTTTCTTTTGAGCACGATTTACCCTTCTATTTGTCCTTGTCAATGTCACCCAGACAGAACGTTAGATCGAAATTCTACATCTTACCGTTTTCACAAGAGCTAAAGGTGTGTGTGTGGGGGGGGGGGGGGGGGGGGGGATAGGTTGGTGACAACATGACAACAGCATGAGATGAGAATTCCTTCTACTTCAGGGAAATTTGTTCTCAAATCTTGGTGTGCCCTCAAGAGGAAGTGCAGGTATACAGTATGTCACCAGGAGGACAGAGACAACAAACCTGATAGGGGATTTCAACCTTTCTGTACCCTATTTAAAAACCTATAAAATAATTCCAATTTTTTATTTTGGGTTTTGGTATTGTTTATGTTTTTGGTCTCTCCACTCCATTAGTTTTTAGATGATAGTTCGGCTACACCATAATGATGGAGAGAGGGGAGACTATTTGGTTTGAAGGATGCTATCAGCAAACAAGGAAGCCTCTCTGGCCATAATATAACCTTTCTTCATAGGTTTTGTTATTAAGTATGTGATAAGAGCCACGGAGCACGATGTACTGTATATACTCGAGTATAAGCCGAGTTTTTCAGCACATTTTTTTGTGCTGAAAATGCCCCCCTCGACTTATACTCGAGTCACCTTTTTGCGCCTGATCTCCCGGACTTTGGGATCCCGGTACCAGCAAACATGTAGCCCCCTTTCTCCTCTATAAGTGTGCAAAGTTTTTTGTCTGGGGGACCTACGGCCGGGGAGCACCGATTTTTCAAAGCTGAGAACCCCTTCCATAGACTCCCATGTTAAACGTCAGTCTAGTCAAGGACACAGTGAGGCATGGGCACAGTGAGGCATGGGCACAGTAAGGCATGGACACAGTGAGGCATGCACATGGACACAGTGAGGCACAGTGAGGCACAGTGAGGCATGCAGATGGACATAGGGTATACTTGTACTTATACTTGAGTCAATACGTTTTCCCATTTTTTTGTGGTAAAATTAGGTGCCTCGGCTTATATTTGGGTCGGCTTATACTCGAGTATATACGGTATATTGCATCCCTGTTTCAACAATCTTATGATGAATGTTTGAGCATGTACTGTATGCTATTTTGGAAAACAATAAAAACTATTGGAACAAAACAATTCCAATTTACATACAGTTTGCATAAACAGCTTATACCATAGTCTTGTGGGAGTGAATACGTATTGTGTAACATACTATTTGGGAAGGGGGTGGCACTAAAAAACCTAACTGATACATCCTAGTAGGTTCTACGAAACATGGATAGTACAAGGTGGGTAATCGCATGCAAACCTGAAGCTCATAAGTGTTGGTGTCCTTTTTTTTTTTAACTATCAAGAAGTTCAATAGGGAATTAAAGAATAATGATCCACAAAATAATACAACATTGCAGAGCCAGATGATAAATGATTGGATTTGGAGGACTCGCCACTCACCTAACTCTCTCAAGACACGGCCACTGGTGCACACTCATATGCCACCCACTATCCACAATACTTAGTGGCACCCCCTGTCTGCGGCCTGCAGGTTGTGGATCGGATACAACACTGTGCTAGACGGCCATCTTGCTGCACCATAGTGCCCATTATTCAGACTTTTCTCATTTAACAAGTTGCCCCTGGAAGCCTAGGTGCTTTGGCCGGCCAGGCTATGGCCCCTAAACCAGATAGCTATATATACTAACTTTTGCTATGTACTGAACCTACAGCCCTGGGGGGCAACTACACAGAGTCGGGGAGGATGACAGCTTGATCTCCCTGCTCTGCGCCGTCGGACCGCTCAGTCTCGGCGAATAAGGCACATCCTGAACCCCTGACACCACGCGCATGCTCCCTGAGTGACGGACATCGCCTAACATTACCTATGCACAATACTTCCCGAAACCGACAGCGCTACCGCTCCCAGCAGAAGGCCTCTCCCACCGTGGGGAAGGGGAAGGGGAGGAGCAAAATGGCGCCCGAGCCTCCGGAACCGGATGACACCACTCAGCATTCTGAGGACAGCTTGCTTCAGTTCCCCTCCAACCTGGCAAGCCCCACTGACGCTGGCTCTGATGCCATGCTCCAGAAGTTCCGCAGTATAGTGCGGGATGAAATAAACGTTGCCTCCCGTAAGCTCTCAGCAGAACTGGTGAAGGGTCTCAAGGAGATAGGCCACCGCACCAACCAACTGGAACAGCGGATGGATTTAACAACAACAGTCCTGGAGGGTCATGAGGACGAAGTTGAAAGGCTTAATTCTGAACTGTTGAGCCTACAGGACTCTGAGAATAGGGCTCGCAGGGATAACCTCCGCATCCGTGGGCTCCCAGAGGCCATAACCGACCTGCAGGGGACGGCCACGGCTTTCTTTCAGGAGCTGGCGCCTGACGTCCCTTTGGAGCGCTTGGAATTTGATCGCATACACAGGTCCCTAGCTCTCAGGCCCACCGAGGGTCCCCCCAGAGACGTTATAATTAAATTTCACTTTTACAAGACCAAAGAGCGGCTCCTGCAGGCTGCACGGGATCTCCCGGACCTCTCTTACCAGGGTAATCCCCTCCAACTATTTGCAGACCTCTCTCCGGTCACCATAGCCAAAAGGCGGAGTCTGAAGCCTTATTTGCAGATTCTACAAGCTCGGGGCATTCGTTATAGATGGGGGTTCCCCTTCAAGCTCTCCTTCTATCACCTTGGCCGCCAGTTTCATGCCTCCTCCCTGCCTGACTTACGGCGACATTTTCAGGATCTGCAGTTTGATCTCCCTCCCTCCCAACCGGAGCCTTCTTCGGCCCAGCCACGATCATCCAGGCCACCCCACGGTTCCTCACAAATGTCTCAGCAGGGGTCCCAGGCGCTTCGATCACTGCAAGCACAGCGATTCCAGGATGTCCCTAAAGGATGACAGCACCGATTCTCATTTGTCACTCTGAGGAGCTAACCTGCCAGCACCCTGTTATTCTGAACTGTCAGCAGTATCTCACCTTGAACTATAAGTTTAAATCTAAATTTCACCTTTAGACTTCCCATTCTGTGGGCCCAATTGCAGTACATGAACATTTCTGCCTTTCAACCAAAATGATATCTGGACTGTTTTTTTTTTTTTTTCCTGGGCCCGGTGGCCCCATTGTGTTCCCTCCTCCCCTGCTCCTGGAGGCCTTGTCATGTGGCTGACCCCTTGTCCGATGTTGCCCCAATTGAGTGATGGCGACATTGGGCCTCTGTGCTGTGGTTACGTTCGCATGTTCATTTGGCCCACCTGGATTCTTGTCCCCTGCCCCCCCCCCCCTTTTTTTTTTTTCTCAGGCGAAGGCTTTTGATCTGTCGCTCGAGAGGACTATCCTTGTACTGTGCTGCACACCCCCATTAAAGTTGTGGGTGTGCCCTGCCCATCACGGTCCACGGTTTGTGGCCTTCGCAGTTTTGGCCGTAGTATGTGTATGTTATTGTCCTTGTGTTTGCGGTGGGTCGGCTTCGTGTCCTGGACTCCCCGTACTTTGGTTGGGGGCTCCGGGACGCGAGGATGACCACGGCCCACAGTAATTCGTTTACAGTTTAAAGTTGATATGTTACATAATTTTGATTGAGACTGCTTTAATCCTTATTTAGGTGGTGTCTATTGAACATGTTTTTTCTGCTTACCTTATGCTGATGTCGATTTGATCTCATTGTTCAGACTACTTTAAAAATATGCCGAGCGGTGTCCGACGGACCACTGCTCCCCCTTGGCTTGGAACTTGGCCCGAACAAAAGTTTTGGCCAACTTCCGACCTTTTAGTGGGATTCCAGCCCCACTACCAATTGCAACCTAGATGACTGGAATGTTTTTACTCCGAGTTTTACTCGATCTGTTTGTTTTCCTTTATCTGATTCCTTTCACTGTCTCCCTACTTGACTCTCTGGTCTTTCACCTTTTTTTTCCCTCTACAAGGTCCGCGGGGTGTGTGCTTAGGGAAATGATCTTCTGCCGATTGCTAGTCCTACTATGACGCTTAATTGGCTGTCCCTGAATGTTCAGGGTATGAATTCTCCTCAGAAAAGGGTGAAGATTTTTAAGTATCTTAGGAAGCAGCGGATTGACATCGCCTGCTTACAGGAAACCCATTTTTCGGCGTCTTCCTGCCCTAAATACTTTGATGCTCAGTTTCCCCAGGTGTTTTTGGCCATGGCTCCAACCAAGCAAAAGGGGGTGCTCATAGCTTTCCGCAAGTCAGTTTCATTTAGTTGCACTAGACAGATCGCAGATCCTGATGGCAGATATCTATTGCTACAAGGCACTATCCAAGGAAAGAAGGTTACCATCATGACTTATTATGCTCCAAACTCCAACCCAGGACCCTTCTTGACTCACGTCTGCGCCCTGCTAGCATCCCATCACAAGGGTACTCTCTTTCTTTCGGGTGATTCAAACTTAGTTTTGAATCCCTCACTGGATAAATACCCCTCGGAGCGTATCGCTCCCTCGCCTGGCGCTAAAAAATTTGCTCGCTCTTTACAATTACATGATCTGGTCGATCTTTGGAGGGAATGCCATCCTCAGGGTAAGGACTTTACACATTATTCCCACCCTCATCACTCTCACTCCAGAATTGACCATATGTTCATGCTACGACGCCACCTTCCCATGGTGGTCAGGGCCTCTATCCTGGCTGTTCCATGGTCTGATCATGACCCTGTTTTGGTGGTCTGCCACTCCGTTTTGGACAGACCCCAATTCTCACCCTGGGCGATGAATGATTCGCTCTTATCACTTAAAGAGGTCCGGGAAGGTATTTTTAAGGCCTCAGAGGACTACTTCCGTGAAAATCAGGGGTCGGTTACGTCGCCGGTAACGCTTTGGGAGGCTTATAAGGCGGTACTCCATGGCCACATTATTCGGGTAGCGTCGACCCGTAAGCGGGAAATGGGTTTGAAACAAAAGGCCCTGGAGACCCGTCTGGAGGCATTATCTGCAGTTTTTAAACAATCCCCCACCTCTGGCAACCGTAAACTCTTGGAACAGGTCCGTTCGGAGTTGGATCTTTGTCTCACCGAGGGGGCTGAACGCGTCTTACGTTGGTCCCGCCAGAGGTGGTATACCAGGGCGAATAAACCTAATCGAATGTTAGCCAACAGACTCCGGACTTTCGCTCCTAAATTCACCCCCATCACTTTGCGCAACCGACACAATGTACTTACGGGTAATCCGTTGCGTATATTGGAGGAGTTTCGATTCCGCCTTACTAAATTGTACTCAGACCCAGAGCAGTTTAACGCCCAGGACACTGCTGATTTCCTCGGCCGTCTCCCTCTCCCGACCCTGACGGAGGCGCATGTTACTCTTATGGACCGGGATATACAAATTTCAGAGGTCCTCCAAGGTATAAAAGATCTTAAGGTGGGAAAGCGACCGGGGCCGGATGGCTTTACGGCGCTTTACTACAGGAAACTGGCAGTTATGGTAGCTCAGCATCTAACGGCAATGTATAACTCTGTTAAAAATGGATGCTCCTTTACCCCGGACCTCTTAACGGCAAACATAGTGATGATCCCTAAACCGGATCGCGATCATTCCTCCTGGGCTAATTTTAGGCCTATCTCCCTAATTAACATTGACATGAAAATTTTGACCAAAATTCTGGCTAATCGCCTAAACTCTTTTCTTCCTCGATTAATCGGGAAGGACCAGGTCGGCTTTATACCTCAGAGACAGGCCGGTGACGCTATTCGGCGTATATTGCAACTCCAACACATAGCTCATACTCGCTCGCTAGAATCCATGCTCTTGTCTCTGGACGTAAACAAGGCCTTTGACACTTTGTCATGGCCTTACCTCATGTCTGTTCTTCGACATTATGGCTTTGGGTCTTCATTTATGCACTGGATATCTGTCTTATATGATTCCCCCCGGGCAAAAATTAAGTATTATGGATTCGAATCTCCTCTCTTTAATATCAAGTGGGGCACCCGTCAGGGTTGCCCCCTATCACCTCTTCTTTTTGTATTGGCTCTGGAACCCCTGGCAGAGGCGATTCGCTCGCATCCGGATATACGAGGCATCGAATTAGCGGGTTGTCCCCATAAAATTTCCCTATTTGCCGATGATGTCCTTCTCACTTTGACCTCCCCCAGAATTTCTTTACCAAACTTGCAAACCCTTTTGGATACCTTTGCTTCCCTTTCGGGGCTCCGGGTTAATCCCTCAAAATCAAAAGCGTTGTCGGTTAACCTCTCTCCTGGCCTGATGAGGGATTTACAGTCGGCATTCTCCTTTCAGTGGGTCTCCTTGCTGCCCTATCTGGGAATCCACCTTACCCCCACGTACTCCGGATTGTACCAGGCCAACTTTCCACCATTGTTCAAGAGACTAACGGATATGCTTTTGTCTTGGTCTCATTTGCCTTTGTCTTGGTTCGGCAGAATAACGGCTGTTCGTATGTCCTATCTCCCGAAACTATTATATTTTTTCCGTGTCTTGCCTGTTCAGGTTTCTTCGCATATCCTCCGCATACATCAGCGAAGAATTATGCAATTTATATGGGGTTCGACCCGCCCTCGAATCGCCAAACAGGTCTTGTTTGCTAAGCGAGTCAATGGTGGTCTTTCGGTTCCTAATTTACGGGCCTATTACATAGCCGCTAACATAGCCCCACTTTCGTGCCTTCATGAAACCTATCAGCTCCCGCTCTGGGCTATGCTTGACCTGGTTGACATCGACCCTATTCCTATCTCCTCATTACCCTGGCTCCCACCTGTGCATCGTCCGGCGGTCATGGGGCCCTGCTTGGCCCACTCCTTGCGACTATGGGACTCGGTAAAGTACTCTGCAGGGCTGATCTCTCCTCATCTCCCACTCTTACGACTCTTACACTGCCCGCTGTTCCCTCCAGGTTGTGATAATCCCTCCCAATTTCTATGGTGGACCATGAACGGGTTCACAGATGTTCACTCACTGCTACGGCCTACCAGGATTTTGGCATTTGCCGCTTTACGTTCTTCTCACGGTATTCCCTTGCGTGAGCACTATCGCTATTTACAAATTCGCCACTTCCTTCAGAGCCTTATTAGGTTTCAATCTACCCCTTATACCTTGACCCCCTTTGAGAGCCTTTGTAGAGCCAGGCCCCATTCTCCGGGTCTAATATCACTGATATACTCGGCGGTGATATCAATAAAGAGACCCCCATTGAGGCCTTACCACCTTCAATGGGAGAAAGAGTTGGGGAGGCAGTTGGACCCTGAGGACTGGCAGACGATGACACTAACTCTGTCCAAATGCTCACGTAATGTGTCAATTTTGTAACATGCCTATAAAGTATTGTATAGGTGGTACTACACACCGGCAAGATTGGCTCGCTTTATCCCAAATTATTCTCCACTTTGTTATAGGGGGTGTTCCCAGGAAGGCACCATGGCACATATTTGGTGGTCATGCCCGCGGGCGTGCAGACTGTGGATTAGGGTATATACTCTCCTCCGCAACCTTTTTCAGATTAATATCAAAAGAGACCCTTATGTAGCTCTCCTTGGTAAGCCCATCGTGGAACTACTGCGTCCAGAACGGCAACTAGCCCAACATCTTTTTACTGCAACTAGATTGACAATTGCGAGAGCATGGAAAACCCCTACACTAAGCTTTGAGGCAGTCAAGAACCGCCTGAACGATATCATGGTCAACGAGAAACTAACAGCTATTCTTTCTGATACGCATGACAAGTTTCTCAGAGTCTGGCAACCTTGGATCACATATTACCACCCTTCTAGATTCGACGCTGCATTGCTGTCACTATAGGACCCCTCTTGCGCGCACCCCGTGGACCTCCTACTTCCCTCTTCTCTTTCTCCCTCTTCTCCTTCTCCTCTTCTTCTTGTCCTGCCTCCTTTTTTTCTTTTTTCTCTTTTCTCTTTCCCCCTCTTTCTCTCTCTTTCTCCAATTTTTTTCTTTTTTTCTTCTTAGGCTCTTACTTGAGGTTTAACCGTTCTATCTTTTCTAGAGGATGCCAACTTTCAGGTTTTATTGTTGTGTATTATACACCCATTCTACAGGTTTACAGCCATCCGGGCATGGCCCAGGTTCTGGACCATCTGGTCCTGAGGACTTTTTTTTTTTTTTTTTTTTTTTATCTTGAATATAACATAAGATCACGGCTCATGCTTCCTTCCTGTTGGTGAGGGCTTTCGAGTCCAGATCTATTTTGTATACTGAATGCTATAACACTCTATTGCAAACCTGTACTGTTGATTTAAATGACAATAAACTTTTTTTTTGTAAAAAAAAAAAAAATGATTGGATTTGTTGGGGAAAAAACAAAGGGCACTAGGCCACACTATTTTATTTTTCTGCAGAACAACTTTTTAGCTGAGACGGGCCATTTTTTTAACCAGGCCACAAGGCCTAGACATTGCACCTTGCATCGGCACTTTTTTTTTTCTCAATTATTTTATGTATGTACCTTTTTCAGTGGATTGTAGAATGTGGGTCTTTGGGCCCACCCTAAAGTTTAGGGGGAGGAAGTGTGGCCCTTAGGTTCCTTCCTTCCCTGCCTTGGGGGAGGGGGCTCTTTTTGCAAAAGCCCTTCACCTCATACTTGTTGGTCAGCTTCAGCTGTTAATGAAGAGCAGGGTCCACCAGGTCCCTAAGTGTGCCTTGACCTAAGTGAGTCTTGTGCTCTAGGGGGTCAGAGAATGGTCCTTCCTCTTTGGGGGGGACCATATGACACAATACAAGCGCAATGAATGAAAACAATAAAAATGCATACGATAAAAGGAAAAGGTAGCTGTGGCTTCAGGTGATCATCAGTCAAATCACAAATCCGCAGAATCCAATGCACTCCTTGCAGCCATAAACCTCAACAATGATAGATGCCAAGGAGAACAAATGACAGATTGTGCCATCAGAAATGTCCACAGAAGCAAAGTGTCAGCAGCACACCATTTAAAATGCACATAGGGACCTTTACTATGCAACATTTGTGGGTCTGTCAAGGACCCTTTCTCTTCCTCAAGCTGTAGTGAGTAACTGAGTACCCAATAAATGTGCATTTTAAAAAATCACAACAAAATCAGTGTTGTGCATAGGAAACAAACATGGACTAATGAGTAGTGTGAAACGACAAAAATCTGTAGAACGGCATGCAGTAATCTTTCATTGTGCTGGGAAATGTGTGTGTGTGTTGTTCAGATATAGATTTACTGGAAAAAAAGAGCTTATCTGAGAAAAAAAAAACAAGGTTAGTAGGTCACTGTTGGACTTTAACCACTTCCCGCCCAGTCAATAGTGAATTGACGTCCGGGAAGTGGTTGCATTATCCATACTGGACGTCATATGACGTCCTGCAGGATAATGCCTTGCGCGCGCGCGCGGGGGGCGCGCAGCGCGGTGATCGGGGACGGCATGTGTCCCTCGGACACAGCGCTTCCCCGATCACGGTAAACAGCCAATTTCATTGGCTGTTTACCATGTGATCGGCTGTGTCAAAGTCACAGCCGATCACCTGTCAAAACAGACTCGGCGGCGCGCTCCGTGTGCGCCGCCACAGGCTTGCAGAGCGGGGATCGGGGAAGGCGAGTGTCCCTTGGACACAGCGCATCCCCGATTAGAGTAAACAGCCAATGAATTGGCTGTTTACCACGTGACCGGCTGTGTCCAATCACAGCCGGTCACAAATGTAAACAAACTCCACAGGTGTTACTACCTGATCCCTGCTCTCTCCTCACACACCAATCTGTGAGGAGAGAGAAGAGATCAGTAAGTTAGCTCAGTGTAGTTTGTCTACATAAGTTTACAGTGCACAACACGCCCCCCCAATAAAGAGGACCTGTCACACAGCCCAGCACATCAATCAGCCCAGCCAATCAGCCCATCTGTCAATCAGCCCATCTGTCAATCAGCCCATCTGTCAATCAGCCCATCTGTCAATCAATCAGCCCATCTGTCAATCAATCAGCCGATCTGTCAATCAATCAGCCCACCTGTCAATCAATCACCCCATCTGTCAATCAATCAACCCATCTGTCAATCAATCAATCAGCCCATCTGTCAATCAATCAGCCCATCTGTCAATCATCTGTCACAGGCCCACCTCCATCGGTACCGCCATTGGTACCGCCACACAGGCTACCAGTACCGCCATCGGTACCAGTACCGCCACCAGGCCCAGCATCTATACTGCCACACAGGCCCGCTACCAGTATCACCACTAGTGCCGCCATCGGTATCACCACCCGTACCACCATCGGTAGTGCCACCACCACCTGTACCACCACCTGTACCGCCATCGGTACCATCACCACCCGTACCGTCATCGGTACCACCACCACCTGTACCGCCATCGGTACCACCACCACCTGTACCGCCATTGGTACCACCACCACCCATACCGCCATCGCTACCACCACCACCCGTACCGCCACCTGTACCGCCATCGGTACCGCCGCCACCACCACCACCCATACCGCCATCGGTACCACCACCACCTGTACCGCCATTGGTACCACCACCACCCATACCGCCATCGGTACCACCACACAGGCCCACCACTAATACCTCCATCGGTACTACCACACAGACCGCCACCACTACCACCAGCAGTACCATTACACAGGCCCACCAATAAGCACTGCCATAATGTCCCAAAGGGTTTACACACCTGAGGAGGCATATGCCATTCTTGCCATGTCGGATGATGAGAGCAGCGGGGAGCTTCCATTATCCGATTCTGGTTCGGAATACGAGCCAGTGGAGGATAGTGGCTCAGAGTCCGAGTCCCCGGAGGAAACCGTCCCTCCCAAAAGAATGCAATCAGCACCAAGATCAGCACCAAGATCAGCACCAAGATCAGGAGAACTGCCCACCACCAGCAGCGCCATACCCCAGGAAGAGGAGCCCAGTACAAGCAATGGAAATGCACGCCCAACCCGAAGAATCCAGCCCCAATCCTACCTTCCCGATGCCCTGGCAAACCCCTTATGGTTGCCTGCCAACTCAGGATCCGCTATCATCCCCCCTTTCACCGCACAGCCAGGTGTGCAGCCCGACACTACAAATTTTTCTAAATTTGATTATTTTTGTTTATTTTTCCCACAAGATTTGCTGCAGAATATAGTGGATCAAACGAATCTGTATGCATCCCAATTTATTGCTGCCAACCCCGATTCTTCCTACGCCCGCATGTTCCAGTGGCGGCGTCTAACATTGGAGGAATTTAAATTATTTTTGGGCCTTATGTTCAATATGGGGCTTACAAAAAAGAACGAAGTCCATTCATATTGGTCCAAACGCCCCATCCAACACATGCCCATATATTCCGCTGTCATGTCCAGGAAAAGATACGACATGATTATGCGCTTTCTCCACTTCAATGACAATTCACAGTGCCCTCCCCGAGATCATCCCAACTACGACAAATTGTACAAGATACGCCCCCTAATCAATGCCTTTTCCCAGCGATTTGAAGAAGTTTTCATCCCAGACCAAAAAATTTGTGTGGACGAGTCCCTCTTACATTTCACCGGCCGACTGCAGTTCAAGCAGTACATACCAAGCAAGAGAGCCAGGTATGGGTTAAAATTAAATAAATTATGTGATCGAGCCACTGGATACGTCTGCAAATTCAGGATCTACGAAGGCAAAGACTCCCAGCTCCAGCCCCGTGATTGCCCCACATATATTGGAACCCGTGGGAAAATTGTCTGGGAGTTGGCATACCCCCTGTTCGGAAAAGGTTACCATTTATATGTTGATAATTATTATACCAGCCTGCCCCTTTTTCGCCACCTTTACAGTAAACAAACCCGGCCTGTGGTACCTTAAAAAAAAACCGGAAGGGATTCCCACAAAATTTATTGACAAAAAAATTGCGACCTGGAGAATCGGCATCCATGAGGAACGAGGAGGTGTTGGCCATGAAGTGGAGGGACAAGAAAGATGTCCACATCCTCTCTACGATCCACAATGACACCATGGTGGAGATCCCAAGAAGACGCGGCTCCATTGTAAAGCCCGAATGTGTCCACGACTACAATTTGTACATGGGGGGGGGTGGATTTAAACGACCAGATGCTACAGCCCTACTTATCAACCAGAAAGTCCCGTTATTGGCACAAAAAAGTTGCGTTTCACCTGTTTCACATGGCCCTTTTTAATTCGTTTGTCTGCTACCAAAAAGCAACTCAAAATCACCGACTCCACTACCTCCAATATATCGAAGATATCATCGATGCCCTCATTTACCAACAAGATCCCGCCCCAGGAAGCATTCGCTCTGATAGTGTGAGTCGGCTTCACGAGCGACACTATACCCCCCCACAGAATCTGGAAGAAGACACCAAAAGAAATGCCGTGTATGCAGCAGAGGAGGAGTAAGAAGAGACACCAGCTATTATTGTCCCGATTGTCCCTCCCAACCTGGCCTGTGCATCGGAAATTGCTTCAAAAATTATCATACATCCATTAGTTCCCCTTATTATTAACAGACTGCCATTTCCCCATTTGCCTGCTACCATGTTACTAACTACCTTCCATGTTAATTAACTGACCCTGGCCTGTTTACCGACGATGTCTTTGCTTGCCGATTTAAACCACGTTTCTGACCTCCACGTGCACCAACCTCAGCCTGTTTACCGACGATGCCTCTGCCTGCCGATTTAAACCACGTTTCTGACTTCCACGTGTACCGACCTTGGCCTGTTAATCGACCATGTTTTTGCCTGCCACTTGGACTGATCTTTTGGCCATCTACTTTTAGTATACAGGGGTCTCACATATGTGAGGGGCTTCAGAATAGCGTTCTGAGTAGAGAAAACCAGTTTTTCGTTTTCTGTGCTCCAAGAACAGGGTCTGGTTGCCCGGAGGCTTCAAAGCGATTTGGGTGGGAGAAGCCTCTACCCCTGTCCCCCTGGCCCTAAGCTTGATGGTCCTTCCTGCTGCCTGGACCAATAATTCGGCTGTGCTGACCATATTACTGCCTGTAATGACCCATGACATTATGGACCATGTTTCTTCCTGCTGCTTGGACCAATAGTTTGGCTGTGTTGACCATATATCTGCCTGCTGCCTCTACTGACTTTGGACAGCATTTCTGCCGGGACATCTCTGCCTGCTACCTGGACCTGTGCTTTGGCTGTGCTCTGGCTGTGCTGACAGTATCTCTGCCTGTGCGAACTATGGACAGTATTCCTGCCTGCTGCCTGGATGATTGCTTTTGCTGTCGCTGACCTCATCCCTGCCTGCTGCCTGGACCGATGCTCTCCTCCGTGGACCACTGCACTTCTAAAACCACAGGTAATCTTTTGTTATTTGGTATGTACCTGCTATGTGTTAGATATATGAAGGGCCTTCAAAAATGTGATCGGTAGTCAGAAAATGATATGTGCAATTAATGCTGCTAGAATGCCTGGAGGTGCTACTTGGATGTTGGGCCTCTGTATGTGGCCAGGCTGTTTAAAAGTCTCAAACATGTGGTATCGCCATACTCAGGAGGAGTGGCAGAATGCATTTTGGGGTGTAATTTTTGCTATGTACATATTATGTGTTAGAAATATCTTATAAATTGACAACTTTGTGTAAAAAAAATGCATTTTAATTTTTTCTCCACATTTTCCAAAACCTTCTGGAAAAAAATGAACCGTTCAAAAGACTCATAATGCCTCATAGATTATACGCTGGGGTGTGTGCTTTCCAAAATGGGGTCATTTTGTGGAAAATTCTATTGTCCTGGTGCTCCAGGGCCTTCAAAATTGTAATAGGTGGTTGAGAAAGGATATGTGCGATTTATGCTTGTAGAACGCCTGAAAGTGCTACTTCAATGTTGGGCCTCTGTATATGGCCAGGCTGTGTAAAAGTCTCACACATGTGGTATTGCTATACTCAGGAGGAGTAGCAGAATGCATTTTGGGGTGTTATTTTTGCTATGTATATGCTATGCGTTAGAAATATCTTATAAATGGACAACTTTGCGTAAAAAAAATGCATTTTCATTTTTTCTCCACATTTTCCAAAACCTTCTGGAAAAAAATTAACCGTTCAAAAGACTCATAATGCTTCATAGATTATACGTTGGGGTGTGTGCTTTCCAAAATGGGGTCATTTTGTGGAAAATTCCATTGTCCTGGTGCTCCAGGGCCTTCAAAAGTGTAATAGGTGGTTGAGAAAGGATATGTGCGATTTATGCTTGTAGAACGCCTGAAAGTGCTACTTCAATGTTGGGCCTCTGTATGTGGCCAGGCTGTGTAAAAGTCTCACACATGTGGTATCGCTATACTCAGGAGGAGTAGCAGAATGCATTTTGGGGTGTCATTTTTGCTATGTATATGCTATGTGTTAGAAATATCTTATAAATGGACAACTTTGTGTAAAAAAATGCATTTTAATTTTTTTTCCACATTTTCCAAAACCTTCTGGAAAAAAATGAACCGTTCAAAAGACTCATAATGCTTCATAGATTATACGTTGGGGTGTGTGCTTTCCAAAATGGGGTCATTTTGTGGAAAATTCCATTGTCCTGGTGCTCCAGGGCCTTCAAAAGTGTAATAGGTGGTTGAGAAAGGATATGTGCGATTTATGCTTGTAGAACGCCTGAAAGTGCTACTTCAATGTTGGGCCTCTGTATGTGGCCAAGCTGTGTAAAAGTCTCACACATGTGGTATCACTATACTCAGGAGGAGTAGCAGAATGCATTTTGGGGTGTCATTTTTGCTATGTATATGCTATGTGTTAGAAATATCTTATAAATGGACAACTTTGTGTAAAAAAAATGCATTTTCATTTTTTTTCCACATTTTCCAAAACCTTCTGGAAAAAAATGAACCGTTCAAAAGACTCATAATGCTTCATAGATTATATGTTGGGGTGTGTGCTTTCCAAAATGGGGTCATTTTGTGGAAAATTCTATTGTCCTGGTGCTCCAGGGCCTTCAAAAGTGTAATAGGTGGTTGAGAAAGGATATGTGCGATTTATGCTTGTAGAACGCCTGAAAGTGCTACTTCAATGTTGGGCCTCTGTATGTGGCCAGGCTGTGTAAAAGTCTCACACATGTGGTATCGCTACACTCAGAAGAAGTAGCAGAATGTATTTTGGGGTGTAGTTGCAATTATGCATATGCTGTGTGAGAGAAAAAAACTGTTAATATGACCAGTTTGTGTAAAAAAAAAAAAAAAAAAAAATTAAATTTTCCCAAGAATTGTGGGAAAAAAATACAACTTCAAAAAACTCACCATGCCTCTTAGTAAATACCTTGGACTGTCTACTTTCCAAAAAGGGGTAGTTTTGGGGTATTTGTACTTTCCTCGCTTGTTAGTGTCTCAAGAAATGAGATATCCCTTCAGTACATCAGGCGTGATCAGATGTGATAAATTTTCAGTGATTGCCACCATAGTTTGTAGACTCTATAACTTTCACAAAGACCAAATAATATACACTAATTTGGGTTCATTTTACCAAAGATATGTAGCAGTATACATTTTGGCACAAATTTATGAAGAAAAATTACTTATTTGCAAAATTTTACAATAGAAACTAAAAAAAAGTGTTTTTTTAAAAAAAAAATTGCTGTTTTTTTGCTTATATCGCAAAAAATAAAAAACCCAGTGGCGATTAAATACCACCAAAAGAAAGCTCTATTTGTGAAAAGAAAATGATAAAAATTTTGTTTGGATACAGTGTAGCATGACTAAGTAATTGTCATTCAAAATGTGAGAGTACTGAAAGCTGAAAATTGGTCTGGGCGGGAAGGTGCATAAGTGCATGGTATTGAAGTGCTTAAACACACTATTAGAGAAAACAATACAGAACTATGAAAGCTGTTGATGCTTACCCCCTAACCCAAGCGGCTGCCTATTTTTTTCTATACATTCAGAATTAGGGGCATTGGCATCAGTTTGACAAGCTTCAGAGATCATTCAGAATTTATTGACAGATACACCTGATCTGCAGTTGACCTCCTTCTGAGCTGCATTTGATCTGCTTCAAGCATGTTTGGCATTCCCATAGATTTGTATGGGAATGCAAACCCTGAATGAAGTGAACAAAAGCCCCTCAACACAGGCCCTTACTGATCCAGAACAAGTATTCAGCCAGTGAGGTCATTACAGAGACTTATCTCCATAAATATTACAGGTTGGTTCCATAAGTATTAAAGTCCAACCCTAAGATATTACCAACCCCCCTTGATAATCCTTTTCTATTCTTCTGTTTACTTCCTGGGGTCTTTCTGCGGACAACTCCTTTTGGTGGTGGCAAAACTTCAAGCAGCCAAGTCCTTACTTATAGTATAGACTCCAAAGGCAGAAGAACTCACAAGGGAAGTAAGGGGACCAGAGCCCAAAAAGATAACATACAGGGGGAAAAGGTCTGGTCCCCAAGATCAGGAAATTTGTTTGGTTCATAAAGGAAACTGACAGATCCATTACACTTGAGGATGGCTTAGGAATAGGTGTTTTGGAATCAGGACTGAGGAGTAAAGGAATGGATGCGCAATACACAATATACATTTCAATTTTGCCTGGAGCTGGGCTTTAAAACAACTCTGTGGTTACACTCAATGCATAAAAAAATTTGTACCCTGCATAGACGACAATAAATTTTTCCTTGCCCACACCACTTTTCTCTGCAGTAGTATAGGGAAACCACTGGCTGAAGAATTTGCAGAATCCAATATTTCCGAAAGTGTTAATTTCCTGGTCATCCCATTGCACTTAGTGGTTTCATCTATTGACTCCTGTGTCACTACTGTGTCCTGTAGCAGTATACAGGGCCGGATTCCAGACAAGGCCACTGAGGCCAGGCCTCGGGGCGGCAATGGAGGCAGGGGCGGCGCGGGCTCAGTGGGCGGTTACAGCGGCTGCCTAATCTGCATCGGAGGTCCACGGCAATCTACCCGTCAATCACCGACAGCTGGCGCCTGACGGGTAGATCGAGATTTAGCCAGCATGCAGAGTAGCGCAGGAAGTGTGTGTAATAGGTTCTCTCTCATGTCACTCTGCTCCCCGGCGGCCCCTCCTCTCTTTTCGTCCATCCCCATTTGCTTGTGACATCATCTGGGATGGACAAGAAGAGAGGAGAGGTCGCCGGGGAGCAGAGTGACATGAGAGAGAACTTATTACACACGCTTCCTGCGCTACTCTGCATGCTGACTGGTAAACGATGTGCCCCATAATGTGCAATGTGCCTTGATGTGCCATGTCCCCTGATGTGCTATGTGCCCTGATGTGCCCTGTGCCCCGTGTCCTGATGTGCCTTGATGTGCTAAGTTCCCCATGCCCTGATGTGCCCGTGCCCTGATGTGCTATGTGCCCTGATGTGCTATGTGCCCCATGCCCTGATGTGCCCCATGCCCTGATGTGCCCCATGCCCTGATGTGCTATGTGCCCTGATGTGCCTTGTGCCCTTATGTGCCCTGATGTGCTATGTGCCCTGATGTGATCTGATGTGCCCCATGCCCTGATGTGCTATGTTCCCTGATGTTCCCTGTGCCCTGTGTCTTGATGTGTTATGTGCCCCGTGCCCTGATGTGCCCTGTGCCCCGATGTGCTGTGCCTCAATGTGGTGTGCCCTGATGTGCTTTGATGGGCCCTGATGTGCTGTGCCCTGTACCCTGATGTGATGTGCCCTGTACGTGTTGTGCCCTGATGTGCCCCGTGCCCTGATGTGCTGGGTTCTGTACCCTGATGTGCTGTACTCTGATGTGCTGTGCCCTGTACCCTGATGTGCTGTGTCCTAATGTGCTGTGCCCTGATGTGCTGAGCTCTGTACCGTGCCCTGATGTGCACTGTACCCTGATGTGTTGTGCCCTGGGCCGGTCTGGTTGAAGGCCCCCTATGTGATAGTGTGTGTGTGTGTGGGGGGGGGGGGCGGCATTGAAGGACTTGGCCTTGGGGTGGCAAAGGGAGTAAATCCAGGCCTGGCGATGTAGGGGCCAGCAGGAGGAACTACTAAGCGCAGCAGGTCACCAGGAATTTGACACCTTCTGAAGTATTGGGTTCTGAAAATTCTTCATCTGACAGTTTTGGGGCAACTTGTTCCTGTGAAACCTTTCTAAGGGGGTTCTCCTCAAATTGTAAAGATATCATCTTAAGTCCTGTTGAGTCTAGAAGGCAGAAAGTGAAGGGAATTCTTCCTAATGAAACACAGATACAAAAAAACACACAAACCACACATGAAACAGAGTTTTAACCCTCCCCTACTGTAACCAAAATGGCTTTACACTACAAAGTGAATATTAACAGTCAGCAGCTACAAATACTGTAGCTGCTGACTTTTAAAAAAACAGATACTTACCAGTCTATAGAGTCCAGCGCTGTCTTCCCTGTAGATTCTTCTGATGACTGTTTATTAGTACCACCATCTTGGATTTGGAGACGGCTTTGACTTCTGATAATTCAAAGCCGGTTACCAACTACAAATGTGTAAGATCGCATGGCAAAGAAGACTAGTTCTACAGCCTCCTGGGATGTATGATATTATCCTTGCCTAGGCAAAAATTAGGGAGGTGGGAGAAAGTACGTATCAAAAAGGGGGAAAAAAAGAAAAATAAAAAACAAAAAAAGTACCTGCTTATCCCAAAAAGGCTTCATATCAGTTAGAGGCTGGGGAGAGGAAAACTATATGAAGAACTTTCATTTTTAGTTGAAGTTCCGCTTTAACTTATTAGACTTCGCAAAAATTTGAAGTCACTGGTCACTATGAGTTGCTTTGCACATGATAGCGTGCTTTTGTTAGCCATAGATGTGATTTCAATCAGTGGATATCACGTGTTTTATACAATGATTTTAGAAAATGTAAAAAAAAAGCATGTTTATTTACTTAGCAATGAAAATTTACAGTAGACTATCTTTTTTTTCTCTCTCTTAAGATTGGTTTGCCAGGGACTATTTGAAGAGGGACTATTTGAAGAGATGGCAGCCTTTCCGTAGACTTGTGGTGATTTTCCAAACAATTTTTTATTGGCTTGTACAGGTGGCCCTTATATCTATGGGAACTTTTACTGAATAATTTCATGGTAGGAAACTGTAGAAAGTATTAACTTTTTTAGTGCCCACAGCATTTTATCTTATACACCGAGATGACTATGGCATTCAGTACCATATTCCCTGTTCCCCAATAAAGTAAACCTTTAAGTACTTCAAAGAGTTGTATAAAAGTAATTGAGTTTCACTTACTCTATTGTTAGAGGCCTTCACAAGAGTCCCCAAGAGCAAGGGAAGGAAGGAAACAAACAATTAGTATGGACAGACATTTTCCAGAGGTAATCCCAACATGATAAACTTTTTAATGTGTTTAAGAGCTTATTGTGTAAGATTTTAAAATAGAACATATGTGTTCTAATAATACAGAAAGATAAAGACTTCCTTATGTGCTTAAAATGAACCCTGTGACACCAAAGAGTCATAGAAGTGATCTTACCCCAGTGGGTCCTTCTTTTTCCAGTTGGCCAAGACAAGATCAGCATGGATCATGATTAACGGCAGACCAAGAGCTAGTGAGATCTGATGATAGGGCACTGCCAGGACTCGAGGTAGCACCTGATGGAATAGAAAAGCCTCATTATAAACAGGTCTAATAAAAGAAGAATTGAAATCCAATTGGTAGATAAATTAGAACTATTGAGCCCCTTCACACCAGTGTTCTGTCTGGATTAGTTAGTCAGTTTTTAAGATGGATCCAAACTGAATCACATTGTAGGTCTATGTGCGGGCAGGCGTAAATGAACATACATCCGTTTACATCTGAGTCTGTTTAGATCCGCAAAAAAAAACACAACAGTATCCTTTTATGGACAAACTAGTAAACTGAACACAGATTTTGCGAACTGAACTGAATTGAGCTGAATATGGACATACAAACTGATTTAAAGTAATGTGTAGCCCTGTACACACGATCGGATATCCTATGGATTTTCATCCAATGGATTCTTTTCATCAGACAAACCGATCGTGTATGGGACCCATCGGTCTTTTTTCCATCGTTTTTTAAAAATAGAACATGTTTTAAATTTTTCCGATGGATAAAAACCGATCGAAAACTCCGATCGTCTATGGGCAAGTCCATCGGATCAAAAACCCACGCATGCTCAGAATCAAGTCGACGCATGCTCAGAAGCATTAAACCTAATTTTTCTCGGCTCATCGGATTGTTTTACGTCACCGCGTTTGGAACGGTCGGTTTTTTGACTGATGGTGTGTGGTCAAGACTGATGGAAAACAGTTTCATCGGATATCCGATGGAGAAATCCATCGGACGAAAATCCATAGGATATCCGATCGTGTGTACAGGGCTTAACAGTATTCATCAGTTTTTGCTTATGTAGCTCCCTGTACTAGTTAGGTTAATTTAATTTTTGGCTCTGCAGCAATTACATTTTTAGGCCTGGTCAGGTTTCCCTAAGCTTGGTAGTTGGTTGCTCTTGTCTATTTCTGGAGGAATCTTCCAGAAATAGAGCGGGAATGTCAGCCATTGAAGTTATGAATGTTTATCTGATTTTAGGGGGAGGCACCCAGAAGCTGATGGGGGAGAAGAAAACTATTCTTATGGGGCTGCTGCCCTTGGAAGGCAGACTGTGTACTGAAGAGCTGTTAGGCCTCAGAAAGGCTTGGCTGAGAGCCTGAAGGAACTTGGACCGAAATACATTTTTTGGAGGGGAACTGGGCTGGAGGAGGACCATTTTGTCACCAAAGAGTGTCACATGGAAGTTGGGTGGACAACAGCTGTCCTTGGACATTGTGAGTAGGCCTAGGCTTGTACTTTGGAAGTTAATGCTAGAAGATGCTGTAAGGACTGAAACTGCTCATACAAAATCTCAGATTAGTCAGCTATACCCTCTACTTCCAGCAAAGGCTTCTGCTATAGGATTTGTGTTTGAGCAACTATCCTCCTGTACCTGTTTTGGAGTATCCTGCACCCTCATCTTACTCTCCTGTTATTTACTGCAAAAAATCTACAAAAAGACATCCCCTAGACCAGGGGTAGGCAACCTCTGCCCTCCAGCTGTGGTGAAACTACAAGTCCCATGATGCATTGCAAGACCCTGACAATCACAGGCATGACTCCTAGAGGCAGAGGCATGAAGATATTTGTAGTTTCACCACAGCTGGAGTGCCGAGGTTGCCTACCTCTGCCCTAGACTGAGCCTGTGTTTGTAAATGTGATTGGAACTGGTATCTTGGTTAAGAAGCCTCTGAACAGAGACAGGAGACCTGGGTCATTCTTCATGGCCCCTTCGGGGGTGAGCGCTATACTTTGCAAAAAATGTGACTGAACTGATGATGCTTGTTTAGCCCCAGTGCACAGGGCTCCAGTGTTTAGTGGTGAGCTGAGGGTACAGGTATACAATCTGGCCCCGCTGCCAACAGCCTGTCAAACTCGGAGAGGATGACAGCTGCTTCAGCACAAAGGGGCTCGACAGTGTACTCAGCAGCAGTACTTCCATTTAAGGCAGTATGCACCCAGGGATGAATGGACAGAATGCAAGAAATCTGCTTTACGGCAACTGGATAGAATGGCTTTTCTTATCAGTAAGTCACTAATATGTCTGGCTACCTTTGTTTTGTGCCTTCTCAAATAAATTATGATGCAAGCATGCATGGTAATGCGCATGATTTTTTTTTAAATCATTTTGGAATTTAGATCATCCTTAGCTTAGGTCTAAAATCTATCTTTTGTAGAAAACAGAGCTTTCATCTCCTGTGCTGATTCTGTCTGTCCAAATTGGCAAGAAGATCACAGCTGGTTCCAGTAGAGTGAGATTCATAAGAAGAAATGAAAAGTATGTTTGGACAGCCGCACTCCAGGAAAAAATACCCTAAATGTCCTTTATTGGTAAAAATGGAATACACTACAGTCCATTTTTACAATTTTTTACCATTTTTACCAATAAAGGACATTTAAGGTATTTTTTCCTGGAGTGTGGCTGTCCAAACATCCTTTTCGTTTTCTGCTAGATGCATTGCCAGCACCTGTGGTCTTCAGGAGGAGATCGATCAGCCAAGCACACCTATCTGGAGCGGTCACTTCCTTTTCCCCCGAGTGAGATTCATGCAAGGATGGGAAAGCCTCTCACCCCTCACTGTGCTTATGGTTCATCAGGTCATGATCAAAATTAACCTTAAAATAATGGTGATTGATATTAAAGGATCAGTGTATCAAAATATGTTTCAGTTTTGTATTACTCAGGCACTGCCTCCTGGAATATATTTGGAACCCCAGAGGACAGAAGATCACTGCCATGGTTCCAGCCACTGTGCCACGCACCTTGGAGTTCTGAGTATGTCTGCACATAACATGCCATAACATAACAGGTGGCTGTTTCTAACAAACACAAAAATATTAATTTTTGATGGGTAGTTCATTTAACACAATATATCATAAAAGGACCAAAAGAGATTTAAATTGGACATCCAAAAAAATACATTTATAATGCAGATAATGATTTATTTAGAAAACAAATACTGGAAACTGAATTATGAACAGTCCTAAAATGGTAATGACGCTCATAAATGCAAAACATCTAGCTACCTGTTGCAGCATTAGTTTTGAAACGAGGCTGTGAAATGGACCAGAGGTTTTTGTTATAATGACTGCAGCCTGGCCAAGCATCACTAAGCTATGGCTTGGCTTCCAAACAAATTGAGTAACTTTTTTTAAATGATTAAACAATTGAATAATTGTATTTAAATGCTTCTGATTACCTAAAACAAAATAAAAACATCAGCACAAGGGACATTACTTACCTTTGTGTCCTCCTTTTGAAGAAATCCTCCTCTTATGATGCCCTCCACCCCTGCTGCTGTAATCTTCCCCTGTGACTGGGGTTATTAGAACTAAGGGGTTGTGACAGACATTCATCAAGAGTGCACGACTATGCCTACTCTTTCCTCCCAACGCCTCCATTCATAGATGCCACTACTGCAGGTTTCATGATTGAAACTATGAAATAAAGGAAGATGGATGATTGATAGGTCCACCCCTTCATTCATACAAGCTGCAATAATGTATTCCTTGTGTCTAAGATGGCTTACAAACATTACAATCTGATTGTGCAGCAATTGCAAAATTGCCTTTAGATATGCCAACAACTATGTCACAGGATGAACTACCTTAACAGTTTGTCTAATTTAAATCCAATCAGATATTCCCTTGTACTACAAAATGGCCAATAAATAAAAGATTGTGTAGCTGGATTGCAGTGTGTGCCCATACCAAGCTCATTATAAACAATAGAAGTAGGTCATATTGTCACAAAAGTGCCATAAAGAGACATCTTCAGCAACATCTATTCGGGAATGTAGAAACAAAAGTGTTGTCTAAACGGTTATGTTCAGTGCAACTCATAGGGCACTTTTTGTTTCACACAATAATTACACAGGTATTTATCAAACGCATATTTTCAGGAAAAAAAACACTAAAATGATCACAAAAAAACAATGGTACTCAAATTTAAATTACTTTCATTTCATTATCAATTTAACAGTTTTTATATATATTTTTGTAACTTATTTGCCATCATAAAGGTAAGCCAACAAGTCTTTTGCTGGCTTTAAAACTTATTACCAAGTTCATGGCTTCAGTGGCAGCTAGGAGCTTACTTTAACCCCTTGAAAACAGAATGGTTGCATACTTTTTTCGGTTCAGACTCCAAAAGCATTTAAACCAGAGACAGCCAGTCAATTCGAATTTAAAGAAGGTCAGCAATGGCAGCCTCCGGTATTTTTATCATGACAGATTTAGTGAAAAAATAAAAAAAAATTGACCACCCCATGAGATCAGCCATACATCTTCTGGTGTCAATAGAAATGGAAGGAGTCACCCAATGTGGCCAAAATCTGGCAGGTACTCAGGTCTATGGGCACTTTATTCCTTAATATGAAGCCTCTATCAAGTTAAAGTAATTTCTCCATATAAATAAATTGCACTGTTTTAATCATGCCTTTTCATTTGCTAATCTCATTTTTAATTAGCGATAAACAACCTTCTACTGTTCGCCTGTGTTTGATGACATTAACTCTGTAGGCACGCACATCAAATTGAGGTAGCTAGATTTGAAAATAGTATGAATGTCTGCAAAGATAGAAAAAAAAGGGCAAACTACCTTAGAGAGTGGCTAAGTAATTGAAGTAAAAGAAAAAAAAGTTGGGGTAAAATGAGGGAGGGTTATAGCCCCTGTCAAACATCTTTTTGCCATCGGTGTCCCATTGGGTTGGCTTCCTCTTAACTTCTTGTGACACAGCCAAACAAAAAGTGAGAAGAAATCCCTCCAAAGCAAGTCGGTGGTCACCAGCATCACTAGAAATAGTATCCCCATTGGAAGATTTCCCCTTATAATAATGGTAAGTAAGACATATAGAGAGGGTGAATGTTTCTAACACAGAATTGTATTTTGTACAACTACTGTAAATCAGTGTTTAGTACAGATATATTCTTCTATGTCTTAGTAGGGTGACTATGCAACTAGACTAATGCCCCATACACACGATCATTTTTCATGCCGTTAAAAATGCCATTAAAAAAAATGGCCATTAAAAATGATCGTGTGTATGCTCCAGAGCATTTTTAACGACGTGAAAAACGGGCATTAAAAATTTCGAACATGCTCTCTTTTTTCACGTCGTTTTTCATGTCGTTTTTTTTAACGACGTGAAAAACGATAGTGTGTATGCTTTAACGACGTGAAAAAAAATGCGCATGCTCAGAATCAAGTATGAGACGGGAGCGCTCGTTCTGGTAAAACTAGCGTTCGTAATGGAGATAGCACATTCGTCATGCTGTAACGGACTGAAAAGCACTAGACTGAAAAGAGCGAATCGTCTCTCAACAAACTTTACTAACATGAAGGGTGGCGCCATTCGAACGGAACTTCCCCTTTATAGTGCCGTCGTACGTGGTGTACGTCACTGCGCTTTTCTTGAACATTTTTTAAAATGATGGTGTGTACGCAAGACAGGCTTGAGAGGAAACAAGAAAAAAAATGACAAGAAAAACGTCAGTTTTAAAAATGACATTAAAAATGATCGTGTGTATGGGGCATAAGGCTTTGTTTGAGACTTAGTTTGTGTAATATGGGGATCAAAGTACCAGGGAAGGACGCCAGATGTCTTGAGGAGCCAGAAAAGCTGGAATCTGAAGCTTGGACCTCAATGGAGTATGGAGTTTTTTCCCCAGAGTATTGACTGCTGAATGGATTTAAAGTCATGAGTCACATTTACAGAGTACCAAGTCAGCTTTAAGTACTTTTACCCCCCTTTTGGGGGGCTTCTAGTCCATTAGTGTCATGTGCTCTTATCCTTTCTCTTTCTGGAGTATTGAGTAAGTAAATAAACCCTTTTTTGCTTCTAAAAGTTACTCGCGCCCATCTGTACAGATTGCTTCATTCTTGTCAAGGCCTGATGTGAAATGCTAGCCCACCCTGTCCCTGGAGTCCTACTTGGCTTTGGGACATTGATGTTTTTATGTTCTCTGATAATCTTACCAAAGACAAGTTAAAGGTAACTAGCTTTTATTCAGATTGTCTTAAACATGTGCAAGGCTGTTGAAGATGTATTACTCTCTCAGTAAACATGCCTACTAGCATCAGGTCAATAAAACTGAACCGTTCAGCTTTATGTCAAGTGATGTCACTGCCACATATACGCTGTATAAATGTCAGCTTTCCAGTGAGACAGATACTTTACTTCCTGGCTTACCTCTTGTCTGCCGGGGCAATTTTTATTTTTTTATTTTTTCTGCGCACATGTTAAAATATGGATTTTTTTTTAAAGAAATTACTGTAAACTCCCCAACAATTAAATATTTTCTGAAGCAGAGACACTGGAGAATAAAATAGTGGAAATTGCACTTTTTGTTTCACACAATAATTACACAGGTATTTATCAAACGCATATTTTCAGGAAAAAAAACACTAAAATGATCACAAAAAAACAATGGTACTCAAATTTAAATTACTTTCATTTCATTATCAATTTAACAGTTTTTATATATATTTTTGTAACTTATTTGCCATCATTAAGGTAAGCCAACAAGTCTTTTGCTGGCTTTAAAACTTATTACCAAGTTCATGGCTTCAGTGGCAGCTAGGAGCTTACTTTAACCCCTTGAAAACAGAATGGTTGCATACTTTTTTCGGTTCAGACTCCAAAAGCATTTAAACCAGAGACAGCCAATCAATTAGAATTTAAAGAAGGTCAGCAATGGCAGCCTCCGGTATTTTTATCATGACAGATTTAGTGAAAAAATAAAAAAAAATTGACCACATACTATCAACAACCCCAAATCGACCAAAAATGGCATAATTAGGCCGATCAGTGTTCTCTGTATAGCGTCATATGTTTGCATCAAGGCGGTGGAGCTAGCCCCAGAATCTCTAACCACAAGAGAACTGTATTCTGTAGGCAAGGGACCGGCAGTCACAATCATGGGCACGTGACGGGTAGATTGCGTCTTTTCCTTGCCGACCCCTAGAACCTGGACAGAGGGGTGGCGGGGGCGGTATTTACTGGATCCAATCCTGTGTACTTTTCTTCTGTGGCAGCGGAAATCTGGCTTCTCATCCTCTCCCTCCTGCTGGCATTAAGCTACCACAGGAAGAAAATACAGGGGATCAGATCCAGTAAATGCCAGCCCTGCCACCCCTCCTGTCCAGGATCCCCTTCATTTTGTGCCTCCCTTGTAGCATTTCCGTCTTTCTCTTCTCTTCTCTCCCACCGCCTGCTGGAGGAGATCTTCAGAATGGAGAGCCAGTGGGGGGGGGGGGGGGGCAGTAAATACAGTAAATATGTCATTGTGTCCTCAATTTCCTTTCTCTGTCTCAAAAGTGAGGCATTAAAGGTCTGTTTAGACCCCTAATATTTTACCAAAGCCCACCAGCCCATTTAGGGCTGCTAAATAATAACGAAAACAACGATAAATAAAAAAATACTACTGACGCCATCCACTGCCCTACTGACACTGTCCTCTTTTTTAAGGTAGGCTAAGTTTATATTTTTACAGTGACATTTGCTTTATTACATTTTTAGAAGTTTTCTTTACTATTTAGTTAGGTCCTGCTAGTAAATTATATATATATAAAAAAAAAGGGGCCGAAACCCAGTGGTCTTTGATCTCTTTCATGTTGTTCAGGTAGATCTCCACCTCTCAAAGGTTGCCTATCCCTGCTGTAGACAGACTCTTACCTTAACTCCTCCAGTCTCTCCATTCTGCCAGACATAAGCCATGACCATATGACTAAGAACTGTCCTGGCCAGACGCTTCTGCCGGTGTCCTTTCAGTTGCTGTATGTCTAACGCTGGCATCTAAAAGGCAAGGAGGAGAAAACAATGTTATTATATTTAGATGGAACTGGTGAAACATTAGGGGAACATATTTAACTGTCCATTTCATATTATACTCACCACGTTTAAATAATCGAAGGAAGAAAATAATGTTGTCTACAGCAGTCAATAATTTTTTATTCTCAGTTTTCAAACTATTGCTTGAAAAATAAAACATTTTTTAGATCAATTTACTGTATATCTACCATTGTGTAATTAACACACGATGGAACTGGTAGAACATATTTACAGTCATGGCCGAAATTGTTGGCACCCCAGACATTTTTCCAGAAAATCAAGTATTTCTCACAGAAAAGTATTGCAGTAACACATGTTTTGCTATACACATGTTTATTCCCTTTGTGTGTATTGGAACAAAACAAAAAAAGGGAGGAAAAAAAGCAAATTGGACATAATGTCACACAAAACTCAAAAAATGGGCTAGTCAAAATTCTTGGCACCCTTTCAAAATTGTGGATAAATAAGATTGTTTCAAGCACGTGATGCTCCTTTAAACTCACCTGGGGCAAGTAACAGGTGTGGGCAATATAAAAATCACACCTGAAAGCAGATAAGAAGGAGAGAAGTTCACTTAGTCTTTGCATTGTGTGTCTGTGTGTGCCACACTAAGCATGGACAACAGAAAGAGAAAAAGAGAACTGTCTGAGGACTTGAGAACCAAAATTGTGAAAAAATATCAACAATCTCAAGGTTACAAGTCCATCTCCAGAGATCTAGATTTGCCTTTGTCCACAGTGCGCAACATTATCAAGAAGTTTGCAACCCATGGCACTGTAGCTAATCTCTCTGGGCGTGGACGGAAGAGAAAAAAATTGATGAAAGGTTGCAACGTAGGATAGTCCGGATGGTGGATAAGCAGCCCCAAACAAGTTCCAAAGAAATTCAAGCTGTCCTGCAGGCTCAGGGAGCATCAGTGTCAGCGCAAACTATCCGTCGACATTTAAATGAAATGAAACGCTATGGCAGGATACCCAGGAGGACCCCACTGCTGACACAGAGACATAAAAAAGCAAGACTACTGTTTACCAAAATGTACTTGAGCGAGCCAAAATCCTTCTGGAAAACGTCTTGTGGACAGATGAGGCCAAGATAGAGCTTTTTGGTAAAGCACATCATTCTACTGTTTACTGAAAATGGAATGAGGCCTACAAAGAAAAGAACACAGTACCTACAGTGAAATATGGTGGAGGTTCAATGATGTTTTGGGGTTGTTTTGCTGCCTCTGGCACTGGGTGCCTTGAATGTGTGCAAGGCATCATGAAATCTGAGGATTACCAAAGGATTTTGAGTCGCACTGTAGAGCCCAGTGTCAGAAAGCTGGGTTTGCATCCGAGATCTTGGGTCTTCCAGCAGGACAATGACCCCAAACATATGTCAAAAAGCACCCAGAAATGGATGGCAACAAAGCGCTGGAGAGTTCTAAAGTGGCCAGCAATGAGTCCAGATCTAAATCCAATTGAACACTTGTGGAGAGATCTTAAAATTGCTGTTGGGAAAAGGTGCCCTTCCATTAAGAGAGACCTGGAGCAGTTTGCAAAGGAAGAGTGGTCCAAAATTCCGGGTGAGAGGTGTAAGAAGCTTATTGATGGTTATAGGAAGCGACTGATTTCAGTTATTTTTTCCAAAGGGTGTGCAACCAAATATTAAGTTAAGGGTGCCAAGAATTTCGACCAGCCCATTTTTGGAGTTTTGTGTGACATTATGTCCAATTTGTTTTTTTCCCTCCCTTTTTTTGTTTTGTTCCAATACACACAAAGGGGATAAACATGTGTAGAGCAAAACATGTGTTACTGCAATACTTTTCTGTGAGAAATACTTGATTTTCTGGAAAAATTTCTGGGGTGCCAACAATTTTGGCCATGACTGTAACTGTCAATGTACACTATGCAAGTTTATGTCATATAAGGAAGAGGTACACCAGACAATCAGTTTCTGTTCTTAGTTTTTAAACCATTGTTTAAGTGAAGCTTGACAAGGTTCAGTACCTTTACAGAACTTAAACAGTGGGGAAACTTCCACCTCCAGCCCAGCCATTTAGATAGATGCTTTGAAAAAGTATATACTCTTCGTATATCCACAAGTGGTCAATGGTTACCTGGTTTGGAGGTGGCTGTGTTCATCTTTGAACTCACATATAAAAAAGGTTCCCTGTCCAGATGGATCCTATACTTTTTCTGTATAAGAGAGTAAAGCCCTGTACACACGATCAGATTTCCTATGGTTTTTAAACCAATGGATTTTTCCATCGGAAAACCGATGAAGCTGACTTCCATCAGTCTTGCATACACACCATCAGTCAAAAAACCAACCGTTCCAAACGCGGTGACGTAAAACACTCCGATGAGCCAAGAAAAATTAAGTTCAATGCTTCTGAGCATGCGTCGACTTGATTCTAAGCATGCGTGGGTTTTTTATCCGATGGAGTTCCCCACAGACAATAGTAATTTGCTATCGGTTTTTTAGCCATCGGATAAATTTAAAACATGTTCTATTTTTAAACACTGATGGAAAAAAGACAGATGGGACCCATACACGATCGGTTTGTCCGATGAAAAAAGTCCATCGGACTGTTTTCATCGGTAAAACCTATCGTGTGTACACGGCTTAGAGTGACATTTGGATCTCAGTGGCAGTGAGTACCTGAACTGTAAAACACTGAGGGGTGAAATCTAAAAGCTGGATATCAAAGAACCGGTATTTTACTAAAAATTTAATAAAATGTCAACTTGTAAGCACTCACTACTAAATTCTCATTAAGCACACTTAGGCCGGGTGCACACTGGTGCGACAAACGCTCCAACATTGAGAGCTCATGTCGCAGGACGTGTGAAAACCAATGTTTCCCTATGGGAGCCGTCTTAACTGGCCCGACACATGTCGTTCTGACTTTGAAAATGCTCCCTGCACTACTTTGGTCCGACTTTGATCCTACTTTAGCCCATTGAATATGATTGAAGTCGGATCAAAGTCGGAACGCCGTCTTGTATGATCCGACTTTGGCATGCGACTTGTGCTCTGCTGATCTTGAGGGGGAACTCCACGCCAAATTTTAAATAAAAAACCGGCATGGGTTCCCCCTCCAAGAGCATACCATGCCCTTGGGTCTGGTATGGATTTTGGGGGGACCCCCAAGTCGTTTTTTCGGCGTAGGGGGTTCCCTTTAAAATCCATACCAGACCCAAGGGCCTGGTATGTTCTTGGAGGGGGAACCCATGCCGGTTTTTTATTTAAAATTTGGCGTGGAGTTCCCCCTCGAGATTCATACCAAACACAGTGCCTGGTATTGGCGGGAATCCAAGTCGGATCCCCATTCATTGAAGTCGGACGTGTCTCTGACTTCAAGTCGCAGCGCAAAGTCAGATCCAAAGTAGGACAAGAGTACCAGTGTGAACCCAGGCTTAAAGATGGTTTTCAGCAGGTAAGCAGCTGGTTGGAAATGTTAACTTGATCTGTCATGGAGACACTTGAGGCTGGGTTCAAACTGGTGCGACACGACACTAGTACTACTTTGGATCCGACTTTGCCCTGCGACTTGAAGCCGACATGCGTCCGAATTTCAATGAACAGGGATCCGACTTGAGGGGTAACCCCGCACCCAATTTTAAATAAAAAACCGGCATGGGTTCCCCCTCCAAGAGCATACCAGGCCCTTGGGTCTGGTATGGATTTTAAGGGGAACCCCTATGCTGAAAAAACAGCGTGGGGGTCCCCCCAAAATCCATACCAAATCCTTATCCGAGCACGCAGCCCGGGCGGTCAGAAAAGTGGTTGGGGACGAGCGAGCACCCCCCCTCCTGATCCGTACCAAGCTGCATGCCCTCAACATAGGGGTGGGTGCTTTGGGGCAGGGGGGCGCCTTGCGGCCCTCACACCCCAAAGCACCTTGTCCCCATGTTGATGAGGACAAGGGCCTCTTCCCGACAACCCTGGCCGTTGGTTGTTGGGGTCTGCGGGCGGGAGGCTTATTGGAATCCGGGAGCCCCCTTTAATAAGGGGCCCCCAGATCCCGGCCCCCCACCCTATGTGAATCAGTATGGGGTACATTGTACCCCTACCCATTCACCTCGGGGAAAAAAGTGTCAATAAAAAAAAACACACTAGACAGGTTTTTAAAGTAATTTATTGGGCAGCTCCGGGGGTCTTCTTCCGACTTTGGGGGTCTTCTTCCGACTTCGGGGGACTTCTCTGCTCTCTTCTCCCGGTCTCTGGTTCTTCTCCCGCTCTCCGGTATCTTCTGCCGGGCTCCTCCGCTATCTTCTGCTCTTTTTCCGCTCTTTTGCTAGTGTTGGCCCGGTCTTCTCCATCGTCTTCTTCCCTCTTCTCTTCTTCCGATGTTGACACAACGCTCTCTCCCGCTGTAATGCCGTGTGCACGGTGCACAACCACTTATATAGGCATGGGGCGTGGTCACCAGAAGATGTCACCCGGTGACCCCGCCCCTTATGACGTCACCGCCTGGGGCATGATGGGGGAGCGGGAGAAGAGAGCCGAGAAGTTGGAAGAAGACCCCCGGAGCTGCCCAATAAATTACTTTAAAAACCTGTCTAGTGTGGGTTTTTTTTATTGACACTTTTTTCCTCTAGGTGAATGGGTAGGGGTACGATGTACCCCATACTCATTCACATAGGGTGGGGGGCTGGGATCTAGGGCCCCTTATTAAAGGGGGTTCCCGGATTCCGATAAGCCACCCGCCCGCAGACCCCGACAACCAACGGCCAAGGTTGTCGGGAAGAGGCCATTGTCCTTATCAACATGGGGACAAGGTGCTTTGGGGTGGGGGGCCGCAGGACGCCCCCCTGCACCAAAGCACCCACCCCCATGTTGAGGGCATGCGGCTTGGTACGGTTCAGAAGGGGGGGGCGTTCGCTCGTCCCCACCCCCTTTCCTGACCGGCAGGGTTGCATGCTCGAAAAAGGGTTTGGCATGGATTTTGGGGGGACCCTTACGCCGTTTCTTCGGCGTAGGGGGTTCCCCTTAAAATCCATACCAGACCGAAGGGCCTGGTATGCTCTTGGACGGGGAACCCATGCCGTTTTTTTATTTAAAATTTGGCGTGAAGTTACCCCTCAAGATCATCAGAGCACAAGTCGCATGCCAAAGTCGGATCATGCAAGACGGCGATCCGACTTTGATCCACCTTCAGTGATATTCAATGGGCTGAAGTAGGATCAAAGTCGGATCAAAGTAGTACAGGGAGCATTTTTCAAAGTCGGACCGACATGTGTCGGACCAGTTAAGACGGCTCCCATAGGGAAACATTGATTTTCACACGTCATGAGACATAAGCTCTTGATGTCGGAGCGTTTGTAGCCAGGGCCGGCGCTACCACTAGGCGAAGTAGGCAGCCGCCTAGGGGCGCACTACCACCTAGGGCGCAACCACAGCCTCTGTGAGCTAGGCTCTCCTCTCCTGATCGATGGCCCCATTCAGTGTGCCGCCACGGCGCCACCAGTCCCCCCATGTGTAGCGCAGAGCGCCCCGCTGCGCTGTCACATCTCCTCAGTCCTCAGACAGGTATAATCACACAGCGCCGCTCCGGGACTCCTTTGCTCCAGCCTGTCCCTCTGGTGCGGCGCTGTGTGTCTTGTGTGTGCAGCGGAAGGCGGGGTTTTGACGAAGAAGGGAGCATTGAGAGGAGTAGCTGACCTCCCGCCCAGCGAGGACTCCATGGAGCGGGTGGATGGCATTGGCGGCGCTGGCCTGGCCCTGGCGGGGACTCCGTGGAGCGGATGGATGGCGCTGGCCTGGCCCCTGAGCAGAGCCCTGATGATGGTTGACGAAGCACCAAAGAGCAGAGGTAAGGAGGAGGACGGATCGATCTACATGCTGTGTGAGGGGGAGTGCAGGAAGTAGGAGTCAGGGAGGTCACTGTATGTATCATGTAAGGGGGGGTCAGTGTATGTATCATGTAAGGGGGGGTCACTGTATGTTTCATGTAAGGGGGGTCAGTGTATGTATCATGTAAGGGGGGGTCACTGTATGTATCATGTAAGGGGGGGTCACTGTATGTTTCATGTAAGGGGGGGTCACTGTATGTATCATGTAAGGGGGGGTCACTGTATGTTTCATGTAAGGGGGGGTCACTGTATGTTTCATGTAAGGGGGGTCAGTGTATGTATCATGTAAGGGGGGTCACTGTATGTTTCATGTAAGGGGGGGTCAGTGTATGTATCTTGTAAGGGGGGGTCAGTGTATGTATCATGTAAGGGGGGTCACTGTATATTTCATGTAAGGGGGGGTCAGTGTATGTATCATGTAAGGGGGGTTAGTGTATGTTTCAGGTAAGGGGGGGTCAGTGTATGTATCATGTAAGGGGGGGTCAGTGTATGTTTCAGGTAAGGGGGGTCAGTGTATGTATCATGTAAGGGGGGGTCAGTGTATGTATCATGTAAGGGGGGGTCAGTGAATGTATCATGTAAGGGGGGGTCACTGTATATTTCATGTAAGGGGGGTCAATGTATGTTTCATGTAAGGGGGGTCAGTGTATGTATCATGTAAGGGGGGTTAGTGTATGTATCATGTAAGGGGGGTCAGTGTATGTTTCATGTAAGGGGGGTCAGTGTATGTATCATGTAAGGGGGGGTCACTGTTTGTATCATGTAAGGGGGGGTCACTGTATGTATCATGTAAGGGGGGGTCACTGTATGTTTCATGTAAGGGGGGTCAGTGTATGTATCATGTAAGGGGGGTCAGTGTATGTATCATGTAAGGGGGGGTCACTGTATATTTCATGTAAGGGGGGGTCAGTGTATGTATCATGTAAGGGGGGTCGCTGTATGTTTCATGTAAGGGGGGGCAGTGTATGTGTCATGTAAGGGGGGTCAGTGTATGTTTCATGTAAGGGGGGGTCACTGTATATTTCATGTAAGGGGGGTCAATGTATGTTTCATGTAAGGGGGGGTCACTGTATGTTTCATGTAAGGGGGGGTCAGTGTATGTATCATGTAAGGGGGGTCAGTGTATGTTTCATGTAAGGGGGGGTCAGTGTATGTTTCATGTAAGGGGGGGGGTCAGTGTATGTATCAGGTAAGGGGGGGTCAGTGTATGTGTCAGGTAAGGGGGGGTCAGTGTATGTGTCAGGTAAGGGGGGGTCACTGTATATTTCATGTAAGGGGGGTCAGTGTATGTTTCATGTAAGGGGGGTCACTGTATGTTTCATGTAAGGGGGGTAACTGTATGTTTAATGTAAGGGGGGTCAGTGTATGTATCATGTAAGGGGGGGTCAGTGTATGTTTCATGTAAGGGGGGGTCAGTGTATGTGTCAGGTAAGGGGGGTCAGTGTATGTATCAGGTAAGGGGGGTCAGTGTATGTGTCAGGTAAGGGGGGTCAGTGTATGTGTCATGTAATGGGGGTCAGTGTATGTGTCAGGTAAGGGGGGTCAGTGTATGTTTCATGTAAGGGGGGTCAGTGTATGTATCATGTAAGGGGGGGTCACTGTATATTTCATGTAAGGGGGGGTCAATGTATGTTTCATGTAAGGGGGGTCAGTGTATGTATCATGTAAGAGGGGGTCACTGTAAATTTCATGTAAGGGGGGTCAGTGTATGTTTCATGTAAGGGGGGGTCACTGTATGTATCATGTAAGGGGGGTCACTGTACATTTCATGTAAGGGGGGTCAGTGTATGTGTCAGGTAAGGGGGGGGGGGGTCAGTGTATGTATCATGTAAGGGGGGGTCAGTGTATGTTTCATGTAAGGGGGGGTCAGTGTATGTTTCATGTAAGGGGGGTCAGTGTATGTGTCATGTAAGGGGGGTCAGTGTATGTTTCATGTAAGGGGGGGTCAGTGTATGTTTCATGTAAGGGGGGTCAGTGTATGTGTCAGGTAAGGGGGGGTCACGGTATGTTTCATGTAAGGGGGGTCAGTGTATGTATCATGTAAGGGGGGGTCAGTGTATGTGTCAGGTAAGGGGGGGGTCACTGTATGTTTCATGTAAGGGGGGTCAGTGTATGTATCATGTAAGGGGGGGTCAGTGTATATTTCATGTAAGGGGGGGTCAGTGTATGTTTCATGTAAGGGGGGGGGTCAGTGTATGTGTCAGGTAAGGGGGGTCAGTGTATGTATCATGTAAGGGGGGTCAGTGTATATTTCATGTAAGGGGGGGTCAGTGTATGTTTCATGTAAGGGGGGGTCAGTGTATGTTTCATGTAAGGGGGGGTCAGTGTATGTATCATGTAAGGGGGGTCAGTGTATGTATCATGTAAGGGGGGGTCAGTGTATGTATCATGTAAGGGGGTCAGTGTATGTATCATGTAAGGGGGGTCTGTGTATGTATCATGTAAGGGGGGTCACTGTATGTTTCATGTAAGGGGGGGTCAGTGTATGTATCATGTAAGGGGGGGTCACTGTATGTTTCATGTAAGGGGGGTCAGTGTATGTATCATGTAAGGGGGGTCACTGTATGTATCATGTAAGGGGGGGTCACTGTATGTTTCATGTAAGGGGGGGTCACTGTATGTTTCATGTAAGGGGGGTCAGTGTATGTATCATGTAAGGGGGGTCACTGTATGTTTCATGTAAGGGGGGGGTCAGTGTATGTATCATGTAAGGGGGGGTCAGTGTATGTATCATGTAAGGGGGGGTCACTGTATATTTCATGTAAGGGGGGGTCAGTGTATGTATCATGTAAGGGGGTCAGTGTATGTTTCAGGTAAGGGGGGGTCAGTGTATGTATCATGTAAGGGGGGGTCAGTGTATGTATCATGTAAGGGGGGGTCACTGTGTGTATCATGTAAGGGGGGGTCAGTGAATGTATCATGTAAGGGGGGGTCACTGTATATTTCATGTAAGGGGGGGTCATTGTATGTTTCATGTAAGGGGGGTCAGTGTATGTATCATGTAAGGGGGGTTAGTGTATGTATCATGTAAGGGGGGGTCAGTGTATGTTTCATGTAAGGGGGGTCAGTGTATGTATCATGTAAGGGGGGGTCACTGTTTGTATCATGTAAGGGGGGGTCACTGTATGTATCATGTAAGGGGGGGGTCACTGTATGTTTCATGTAAGGGGGGGTCACTGTATGTATCATGTAAGGGGGGTCAGTGTATGTATCATGTAAGGGGGGTCAGTGTATGTATCATGTAAGGGGGGGTCACTGTATATTTCATGTAAGGGGGGTCAGTGTATGTATCATGTAAGGGGAGGTCGCTGTATGTTTCATGTAAGGGGGGGCAGTGTATGTATCATGTAAGGGGGGGTCAGTGTATGTTTCATGTAAGGGGGGGTCACTGTATATTTCATGTAAGGGGGGTCAATGTATGTTTCATGTAAGGGGGGGTCACTGTATGTTTCATGTAAGGGGGGGTCAGTGTATGTATCATGTAAGGGGGGTCAGTGTATGTTTCATGTAAGGGGGGGTCAGTGTATGTTTCATGTAAGGGGGGTCAGTGTATGTATCAGGTAAGGGGGGTCAGTGTATGTGTCAGGTAAGGGGGGGTCAGTGTATGTGTCAGGTAAGGGGGGGTCACTGTATATTTCATGTAAGGGGGTCAGTGTATGTTTCATGTAAGGGGGGTCACTGTATGTTTCATGTAAGGGGGGTAACTGTATGTTTCATGTAAGGGGGGTCAGTGTATGTTTCATGTAAGGGGGGGGTCAGTGTATGTTTCATGTAAGGGGGGTCAGTGTATGTTTCATGTAAGGGGGGTCAGTGTATGTGTCAGGTAGGGGGGGGGTCAGTGTATGTATCAGGTAAGGGGGGTCAGTGTATGTGTCAGGTAAGGGGGGGGTCGGTGTATGTATCAGGTAAGGGGGGTCAGTGTATGTGTCAGGTAAGGGGGGTCAGTGTATGTATCATGTAATGGGGGTCAGTGTATGTGTCAGGTAAGGGGGGTCACTGTATATTTCATGTAAGGGGGGTCAGTGTATGTTTCATGTAAGGGGGTCACTGTATGTTTCATGTAAGGGGGGTAACTGTATGTTTAATGTAAGGGGGGTCAGTGTATGTATCATGTAAGGGGGGGTCAGTGTATGTTTCATGTAAGGGGGGGGTCAGTGTATGTGTCAGGTAAGGGGGGGGGTCAGTGTATGTATCAGGTAAGGGGGGTCAGTGTATGTGTCAGGTAAGGGGGGTCAGTGTATGTGTCATGTAATGGGGGTCAGTGTATGTGTCAGGTAAGGGGGGTCAGTGTATGTTTTATGTAAGGGGGGTCAGTGTATGTATCATGTAAGGGGGGTCACTGTATATTTCATGTAAGGGGGGGTCAATGTATGTTTCATGTAAGGGGGGTCAGTGTATGTATCATGTAAGGGGGGGTCACTGTAAATTTCATTTAAGGGGGGGTCAGTGTATGTTTCATGTAAGGGGGGTCACTGTATGTATCATGTAAGGGGGGGTCACTGTACATTTCATGTAAGGGGGGTCAGTGTATGTGTCAGGTAAGGGGGGGGGTCAGTGTATGTATCATGTAAGGGGGGTCAGTGTATGTTTCATGTAAGGGGGGGGTCAGTGTATGTTTCATGTAAGGGGGGTCAGTGTATGTGTCATGTAAGGGGGGTCAGTGTATGTTTCATGTAAGAGGGGGTCAGTGTATGTTTCATGTAAGGGGGGGTCAGTGTATGTTTCATGTAAGGGGGGGTCAGTGTATGTTTCATGTATGGGGGTCAGTGTTTGTGTCAGGTAAGGGGGGGGTCACTGTATGTTTCATGTAAGGGGGGTCAGTGTATGTGTCAGGTAAGGGGGGGGTCACTGTATGTTTCATGTAAGGGGGGTCAGTGTATGTATCATGTAAGGGGGGTCAGTGTATATTTCATGTAAGGGGGGGGTCAGTGTATGTTTCATGTAAGGGGGGGTCAGTGTATGTTTCATGTAAGGGGGGGGTCAGTGTATGTGTCAGGTAAGGGGGGTCAGTGTATGTATCATGTAAGGGGGGTCAGTGTATATTTCATGTAAGGGGGGGGTCAGTGTATGTTTCATGTAAGGGGGGGTCAGTGTATGTTTCATGTAAGGGGGGGTCAGTGTATGTATCATGTAAGGGGGGGGTCAGTGTATGTATCATGTAAGGGGGGTCACTGTATGTTTCATGTAGGGGGGGTCAGTGTATGTATCATGTAAGGGGGGGGGTCAGTGTATGTATCATGTAAGGGGGGGTCACTGTATGTATCATGTAAGGGGGGGTCAGTGTATGTATCATGTAAGGGGGGGGGTCACTGTATATTTCATGTAAGGGGGGGTCACTGTATGTTTCATGTAAGGGGGGGCAGTGTATGTATCATGTAAGGGGGGTCAGTGTTTGTATCATGTAAGGGGGGGGTTAATGTATGTTTCATGTAAGGGGGGTCAGTGTATGTATCATGTAAGGGGGGGGGTCACTGTATGTTTCATGTAAGGGGGGTCAGTGTATGTATCATGTAAGGGGGGTCAGTGTATGTATCATGTAAGGGGGAGTCACTGTATATTTCATGTAAGCGGGGGTCACTGTATGTTTCATGTAAGGGGGGGTCACTGTATGTATCATGTAAGGGGGGTCAGTGTATGTTTCATGTAAGGGGGGGTCAGTGTATGTGTCAGGTAAGGGGGGTCAGTGTATGTATCAGGTAAGGGGGGTCAGTGTATGTATCAGGTAAGGGGGGTCAGTGTATGTGTCAGGTAAGGGGGGGTCAGTGTATGTGTCAGGTAAGGGGGGTTCACTGTATATTTCATGTAAGGGGGGGTCAGTGTATGTTTCATGTAAGGGGGGTCACTGTATGTTTCATGTAAGGGGGGTAACTGTATGTTTCATGTAAGGGGGGCACTGTATGTTTCATGTAAGGGGGGTAACTGTATGTTTCATGTAAGGGGGGTCAGTGTATGTATCATGTAAGGGGGGGTCAGTGTATGTTTCATGTAAGGGGGGGTCAGTGTATGTGTCAGGTAAGGGGGGGTTAGTGTATGTATCAGGTAAGGGGGGTCAGTGTATGTGTCAGGTAAGGGGGGTCAGTGTATGTTTCATTTAAGGGGGGTCAGTGTATGTGTCAGGTAAGGGGGGTCAGTGTATGTTTCATGTAAGGGGGGTCAGTGTATGTATCATGTAAGGGGGGGTCACTGTATATTTCATGTAAGGGGGGATCAATGTATGTTTCATGTAAGGGGGGTCAGTGTATGTATCATGTAAAGGGGGGGTGTCAGTGTATGTATCATGTAAGGGGGGGTCACTGTATGTATCATGTAAGGGGGGGTCAGTGTATGTATCATGTAAGGGGGGGTCACTGTATATTTCATGTAAGGGGGGTCAATGTATGTTTCATGTAAGGGGGGTCACTGTATGTTTCATGTAAGGGGGGTCAGAGTATGTATCATGTAAAGGGGGTCAGTGTATGTTTTATATAAGGGGGGGTCAGTGTATGTGTCAGGTAAGGGGGGGTCAGTGTATGTATCAGGTAAGGGGGGGTCAGTGTATGTATCATGTAAGGGGGGGTCAGTGTATGTATCATGTAAGGGGGGGTCAGTGTATGTATCATGTAAGGGGGGGTCAGTGTATGTATCATGTAAGGGGGGTCACTGTATGTATCATGTAAGGGGGGGTCAGTGTATGTATCATGTAAGGGGGGGTCACTGTATATTTCATGTAAGGGGGGTCAATGTATGTTTCATGTAAGGGGGGTCAGTGTATGTATCATGTAAGGGGGGTCATTGTATGTTTCATGTAAGGGGGGGTCAGTGTATGTTTCATGTAAGGGGGGGTCAGTGTATGTATCATGTAAGGGGGGGTCAGTGTATGTTTCAGGTAAGGGGGGGTCAGTGTATGTATCATGTAAGGGGGGGTCAGTGTATGTATCATGTAAGGGGGGGTCACTGTGTGTATCATGTAAGGGGGGGTCAGTGAATGTATCATGTAAGGGGGGGTCACTGTATATTTCATGTAAGGGGGGGTCAATGTATGTTTCATGTAAGGGGGGTCAGTGTATGTATCATGTAAGGGGGGTTAGTGTATGTATCATGTAAGGGGGGGTCAGTGTATGTTTCATGTAAGGGGGGTCAGTGTATGTATCATGTAAGGGGGGGTCACTGTTTGTATCATGTAAGGGGGGGTCACTGTATGTATCATGTAAGGGGGGGGTTCACTGTATGTTTCATGTAAGGGGGGGTCACTGTATGTATCATGTAAGGGGGGTCAGTGTATGTATCATGTAAGGGGGGTCAGTGTATGTATCATGTAAGGGGGGGTCACTGTATATTTCATGTAAGGGGGGGTCAGTGTATGTATCATGTAAGGGGAGGTCGCTGTATGTTTCATGTAAGGGGGGGCAGTGTATGTATCATGTAAGGGGGGGTCAGTGTATGTTTCATGTAAGGGGGGGTCACTGTATATTTCATGTAAGGGGGGTCAATGTATGTTTCATGTAAGGGGGGGTCACTGTATGTTTCATGTAAGGGGGGGTCAGTGTATGTATCATGTAAGGGGGGTCAGTGTATGTTTCATGTAAGGGGGGGTCAGTGTATGTTTCATGTAAGGGGGGTCAGTGTATGTATCAGGTAAGGGGGGTCAGTGTATGTGTCAGGTAAGGGGGGGTCAGTGTATGTGTCAGGTAAGGGGGGGTCACTGTATATTTCATGTAAGGGGGTCAGTGTATGTTTCATGTAAGGGGGGTCACTGTATGTTTCATGTAAGGGGGGTAACTGTATGTTTCATGTAAGGGGGGTCAGTGTATGTTTCATGTAAGGGGGGGGTCAGTGTATGTTTCATGTAAGGGGGGTCAGTGTATGTTTCATGTAAGGGGGGTCAGTGTATGTGTCAGGTAGGGGGGGGGGGTCAGTGTATGTATCAGGTAAGGGGGGTCAGTGTATGTGTCAGGTAAGGGGGGGGTCGGTGTATGTATCAGGTAAGGGGGGTCAGTGTATGTGTCAGGTAAGGGGGGTCAGTGTATGTATCATGTAATGGGGGTCAGTGTATGTGTCAGGTAAGGGGGGGTCACTGTATATTTCATGTAAGGGGGGTCAGTGTATGTTTCATGTAAGGGGGGTCACTGTATGTTTCATGTAAGGGGGGTAACTGTATGTTTAATGTAAGGGGGGTCAGTGTATGTATCATGTAAGGGGGGGTCAGTGTATGTTTCATGTAAGGGGGGGGGTCAGTGTATGTGTCAGGTAAGGGGGGGGGTCAGTGTATGTATCAGGTAAGGGGGGTCAGTGTATGTGTCAGGTAAGGGGGGTCAGTGTATGTGTCATGTAATGGGGGTCAGTGTATGTGTCAGGTAAGGGGGGTCAGTGTATGTTTTATGTAAGGGGGGTCAGTGTATGTATCATGTAAGGGGGGTCACTGTATATTTCATGTAAGGGGGGGTCAATGTATGTTTCATGTAAGGGGGGTCAGTGTATGTATCATGTAAGGGGGGGTCACTGTAAATTTCATTTAAGGGGGGTCAGTGTATGTTTCATGTAAGGGGGGGTCACTGTATGTATCATGTAAGGGGGGGTCACTGTACATTTCATGTAAGGGGGGTCAGTGTATGTGTCAGGTAAGGGGGGGGGTCAGTGTATGTATCATGTAAGGGGGGTCAGTGTATGTTTCATGTAAGGGGGGGGTCAGTGTATGTTTCATGTAAGGGGGGTCAGTGTATGTGTCATGTAAGGGGGGTCAGTGTATGTTTCATGTAAGGGGGGGTCAGTGTATGTTTCATGTAAGGGGGGGTCAGTGTATGTTTCATGTAAGGGGGGGTCAGTGTATGTTTCATGTATGGGGGTCAGTGTATGTGTCAGGTAAGGGGGGGGGTCACTGTATGTTTCATGTAAGGGGGGTCAGTGTATGTGTCAGGTAAGGGGGGGTCACTGTATGTTTCATGTAAGGGGGGTCAGTGTATGTATCATGTAAGGGGGGTCAGTGTATATTTCATGTAAGGGGGGGGTCAGTGTATGTTTCATGTAAGGGGGGGTCAGTGTATGTTTCATGTAAGGGGGGGGTCAGTGTATGTGTCAGGTAAGGGGGGTCAGTGTATGTATCATGTAAGGGGGGTCAGTGTATATTTCATGTAAGGGGGGGTCAGTGTATGTTTCATGTAAGGGGGGGTCAGTGTATGTTTCATGTAAGGGGGGGTCAGTGTATGTATCATGTAAGGGGGGGGTCAGTGTATGTATCATGTAAGGGGGGTCACTGTATGTTTCATGTAGGGGGGGTCAGTGTATGTATCATGTAAGGGGGGGGGGTCAGTGTATGTATCATGTAAGGGGGGGTCACTGTATGTATCATGTAAGGGGGGGTCAGTGTATGTATCATGTAAGGGGGGGGTCACTGTATATTTCATGTAAGGGGGGTCACTGTATGTTTCATGTAAGGGGGGGCAGTGTATGTATCATGTAAGGGGGGTCAGTGTTTGTATCATGTAAGGGGGGGGTTAATGTATGTTTCATGTAAGGGGGGTCAGTGTATGTATCATGTAAGGGGGGGGGTCACTGTATGTTTCATGTAAGGGGGGTCAGTGTATGTATCATGTAAGGGGGGTCAGTGTATGTATCATGTAAGGGGGAGTCACTGTATATTTCATGTAAGCGGGGGTCACTGTATGTTTCATGTAAGGGGGGGTCACTGTATGTATCATGTAAGGGGGGTCAGTGTATGTTTCATGTAAGGGGGGGTCAGTGTATGTGTCAGGTAAGGGGGGTCAGTGTATGTATCAGGTAAGGGGGGTCAGTGTATGTATCAGGTAAGGGGGGTCAGTGTATGTGTCAGGTAAGGGGGGGTCAGTGTATGTGTCAGGTAAGGGGGGTTCACTGTATATTTCATGTAAGGGGGGGTCAGTGTATGTTTCATGTAAGGGGGGTCACTGTATGTTTCATGTAAGGGGGGTAACTGTATGTTTCATGTAAGGGGGGCACTGTATGTTTCATGTAAGGGGGGTAACTGTATGTTTCATGTAAGGGGGGTCAGTGTATGTTTCATGTAAGGGGGGGGTCAGTGTATGTGTCAGGTAAGGGGGGGTTAGTGTATGTATCAGGTAAGGGGGGTCAGTGTATGTGTCAGGTAAGGGGGGTCAGTGTATGTTTCATTTAAGGGGGGTCAGTGTATGTGTCAGGTAAGGGGGGTCAGTGTATGTTTCATGTAAGGGGGGTCAGTGTATGTATCATGTAAGGGGGGGTCACTGTATATTTCATGTAAGGGGGATCAATGTATGTTTCATGTAAGGGGGGTCAGTGTATGTATCATGTAAAGGGGGGGGTGTCAGTGTATGTATCATGTAAGGGGGGGTCACTGTATGTATCATGTAAGGGGGGGTCAGTGTATGTATCATGTAAGGGGGGGTCACTGTATATTTCATGTAAGGGGGGTCAATGTATGTTTCATGTAAGGGGGGTCACTGTATGTTTCATGTAAGGGGGGTCAGTGTATGTATCATGTAAAGGGGGTCAGTGTATGTTTTATGTAAGGGGGGGTCAGTGTATGTGTCAGGTAAGGGGGGGTCAGTGTATGTATCAGGTAAGGGGGGGTCAGTGTATGTATCATGTAAGGGGGGGTCAGTGTATGTATCATGTAAGGGGGGGTCAGTGTATGTATCATGTAAGGGGGGGTCAGTGTATGTATCATGTAAGGGGGGTCACTGTATGTATCATGTAAGGGGGGGTCAGTGTATGTATCATGTAAGGGGGGGTCACTGTATATTTCATGTAAGGGGGGTCAATGTATGTTTCATGTAAGGGGGGTCAGTGTATGTATCATGTAAGGGGGGTCAGTGTATGTTTCATGTAAGGGGGGGTCAGTGTATGTTTCATGTAAGGGGGGGTCAGTGTATGTATCATGTAAGGGGGGGTCAGTGTATGTTTCATGTAAGGGGGGGTCAGTGTATGTATCATGTAAGGGGGGGTCAGTGTAAATTTCATGTAAGGGGGGGTCACCATAGGTGTGCGCACAGGGTGTGCCAGGTGTGCCCAGGCACACCCTTATCACCCTGTGCAGAACAGATTCCCCCTACTGACCTGGCTCCCCCTCCTTCCCCCCACAGCACTACCAGCTTCCCTCCTCTGCCACCGGTTGTTGCTGTGGATATTTTTGGATGAGTGGGGGAAGGGGCCAGTAAATATGCCATTTACCGGCCCCTTCCCTTTCTGAATGAACATTGTGAGTGATCGGTAGAGTGTGTTTGAGCTTTGGGGTGCACACCCTAATGCCAAAGGCTGCGCACACCTATGGGGGTCACTGTATGTTTCATGTAAGGGGGGGTCAGTGTATGTATCATGTAAGGGGGGGTCACTGTATGTATCATGTAAGGGGGGTCAGTGTATGTATCATGTAAGGGGGGGTCACTGTATATTTCATGTAAGGGGGGGTCACTGTATGTTTTATGTAGGGGGGGCAGTGTATGTATCATGTAAGGGGGGTCAGTGTATGTATCATGTAAGGGGGGGTTAATGTATGTTTCATGTAAGGGGGGTCAGTGTATGTATCATGTAAGGGGGGGGTCACTGTATGTTTCATGTAAGGGGGGTCAGTGTATGTATCATGTAAGGGGGGGTCACTGTATGTATCATGTAAGGGGGGTCAGTGTATGTTTCATGTAAGGGGGGGTCAGTGTATGTGTCAGGTAAGGGGGGGTCAGTGTATGTATAAGGTAAGGGGGGTCAGTGTATGTATAAGGTAAGGGGGGTCAGTGTATGTTTCAGGTAAGGGGGGTCAGTGTATGTATCATGTAAGGGGGGGTCACTGTATATTTCATGTAAGGGGGGGTCAATGTATGTTTCATGTAAGGGGGGTCAGTGTATGTATCATGTAAGGGGGGTCACTGTATATTTCATGTAAGGGGGGGTCAGTGTATGCTTCATGTAAGGGGGGTCAGTGTATGTTTCATGTAAGGGGGGGCCAGTGTATGTTTCATGTAAGGGGGGGTCAGTGTATGTTTCATGTAAGGGGGGGGCAGTGTATGTTTCATGTAAGGGGGGGTCAGTGTATGTTTCATGTAAGGGGGTGTCAGTGTATGTTTCATGTAAGGGGGGTCAGTGTATGTGTCAGGTAAGGGGGGGTCAGTGTATGTGTCAGGTAAGGGGGGGGTCACTGTATATTTCATGTAAGGGGGGTCAGTGTATGTTTCATGTAAGGGGGGTCACTGTATGTTTCGTGTAAGGGGGGTAACTGTATGTTTCATGTAAGGGGGGTCAGTGTATGTATCATGTAAGGGGGGGTCAGTGTATGTTTTATGTAAGGGGGGGTCAGTGTATGTGTCAGGTAAGGGGGGGTCAGTGTATGTATCAGGTAAGGGGGGTCAGTGTATGTATCATGTAAGGGGGGGTCACTGTATATTTCATGTAAGGGGGGGTCAATGTATGTTTCATGTAAGGGGGGTCAGTGTATGTATCATGTAAGGGGGGTCACTGTATATTTCATGTAAGGGGGGGTCAGTGTATGTTTCATGTAAGGGGGGGTCAGTGTATGTATCATGTAAGGGGGGGTCACTGTACATTTCATGTAAGGGGGGTCAGTGTATGTGTCAGGTAAGGGGGGGGTCAGTGTATGTATCATGTAAGGGGGGGTCAGTGTATGTTTCATGTAAGGGGGGTCAGTGTATGTTTCATGTAAGGGGGGTCAGTGTATGTGTCAGGTAAGGGGGGGTCAGTGTATGTATCATGTAAGGGGGGGTTAGTGTATGTTTCATGTAAGGGGGGGTCAGTGTATGTTTCATGTAAGGGGGGTCAGTGTATGTGTCATGTAAGGGGGGGTCAGTGTATGTTTCATGTAAGGGGGGGCAGTGTATGTTTCATGTAAGGGGGGGTCAGTGTATGTTTCATGTAAGGGGGGGTCAGTGTATGTTTCATGTAAGGGGGGTCAGTGTATGTGTCAGGTAAGGGGGGGTCACTGTATGTTTCATGTAAGGGGGGTCAGTGTATGTTTCATGTAAGGGGGGGTCAGTGTATGTTTCATGTAAGGGGGGGTCAGTGTATGTTTCATGTAAGGGGGGGTCAGTGTATGTTTTATCTAAGGGGGGTCAGTGTATGTTTCATGTAAGGGGGGGTCAGTGTATGTATCATGTAAGGGGGGTCAGTGAATGTGTCAGGTAAGGGGGGGTCAGTGTATGTGTCAGGTAGGGGGGGTCAGTGTATGTGTCAGGTAAGGGGGGTCAGTGTATGTGTCAGGTAAGGGGGGTCAATGTATGTTTCAGGTAAGGGGGGGTCAATGTATGTTTCAGGTAAGGGGAGGGGGGGTCAGTGTATTTTTCAGGTAAGGGGGGGTCAGTGTATGTGTCAGGTCAGTGTAATTGACAGGTGGGTTAGTGTAGGGGACAGGGGGTCAGTGTATGTGTCAGGGGGTCAGTGTAGGGGTCAGATAGGTCACATGTGTTGCAAGGGCAGGGTAAAGTGGAGTCAGGGGCGCGGCCGGGGGGGGCGGCAAAATTAGGTTTTGCCTAGGGTGTCAAAGATCCTTGCACCAGCCTTGTTTGTAGCACTAGTGTGAACCCGGCCTGAGAGAGGAAAAATTTCTTTGTTGGGATTCCAGAGACCTGTAAAGACTAGGCGAGAGGTCAAAACTTTCTCTGCTCTATTCAAAAGAGAAAAAGTTGTATTTGTTGAGGTTTTACATTGGCTAGGTGTACACCAGATTCACATTTTTTTAGATGATTATTATTATTATTATTATAATACAGGATTTATATAGCTTCAATAGTTTACACAGCGCTTTACAACTTAAGCACAAACTTGCAATGTACTTCAATGCAACTTTTTACTGTAAACCATTTGATTAGTGTTGTGTTATATACTGGGAACTGACATTCCCTGTGCTGAAATTGCAGTCTGAAAGCTCTCGTATCTTCAGTAAAACCTAGGAAGGTTTTAAAAATGTTAACTTGATGAGAACCAGTAGGATTCCCATGATACAATGCTGTGCTACCCTCTAGTGGTCAATGTTCTTAGTGCAAACAACTTAGTAAAGGCATAACAATTTCTGTAAGCGGAAGTTAACTTCCATCACTGACTTTTACCTATAGGTAAGCCTATAAGACAATTCAAGAAACCAGGCGCAAGCAGAGGTAACCAGGAAGTCTTATTGGAAACATAAGGATAATGATTACCAAACAGAGGTAGCAGCCCCCCATCTCAACAGACCAGAAGAGGGGAAACATATAAAAAACAAATGGGGAAGCGCTCATCCAAAGGGTAATAAAAAAAAAATGATGGAAGTCCCAAATATACTGAAAAGTCTTTATTGGCAAAGTAACAAGGATAGTGGACTGCCACAGAGTATGTTATGATTCCAGAACAGTAATCAATAAAAAGTTCAAATACCAATAAACATGTTGAGAAAAAAAGAAGGCTTGCTGTAACATTCACATAACTCACAATGACTGCAGAAACGTTCAGGGTCCAGGAGAGATGGAAGGAGACTGTCCTGCCTCCATAGATGGAACAAAAACACTAGAGGTGTAGTGGAGCCTAGGGGTGCTCTGTGTGGAGACTGGAAGAGAAGGTGGACAACAGCCCCTCGCCCCTGACACTTCTCTTCCAGTCTCTATGTTGGAAAGCATGAGATAATTTTTTTTTAATCTCAGGCTTTCCAGCAAAAAAATGTCAGTATTTACATCTGCCAGAGCCAGAAGTGATGTCATGATGTCGCATCTGGCCTCCCAGGATCATAGAGATAGCCGAGGACCATCTGGTCCACGACCAGTTATATGGTAAACTGGTGCCGATCAGATCTCCGGTTCCCTGATCGCATGGTAGGGCCCGGAGAGGCACCAGAGGGTGGTGGGGTGACCCTTTCTGCTGTTTGTAAAAACAATCCAGCAGCTAATCAGCCGTTAGGATGGCTTTTACAACACAGGGAATTGCCGGCTGAAAAAGGATGATGTTGACAAAGTACAATATATAACCGATTTTTTAGTTTAAAAAAAATCATAATAAAAGATGATGTTACGCCAAGTAGATTCCATTCTCATGGAATGGCGCCAAACTACCGTACCTAAAAATCTCCATAGGCAACGCTTTGAACATTTTTTCAGGCTACCACTTTAGAGGCACAGAGGAGGTCTAGTGGTATAATTATTGCTCTCGTTAAAACGATCGCAGCAATACCTCACAGGTATGGTTTAAACACTGTTTACATATGCGGGCCCGACTTAAGTATGTGTTCGCTTCTGCATGCGACCACAAGGGGACATGAGTGCTTTAAAAAAATAATATATATATTATTTATTTTAGTTTTAGTTTTTTTATTTGTACACTTTCCCTTTAATTTTTACTTTTTTTGATCACTTTTATTCCTTTTAAAAGGAATGTAAACATCACTTGTAATATAGAATAAGGCATTACAGGTCCTCTACATGGAGAGATGTGGGGTCTATAAGACCCCACATCTCTTCTCTATGCTGGAAAGCCTGAGATCCCAAAAAATTGATCTCAGGCTTTCCAGAAAAAAATGGCAGTGTTTACATCTGCCAGAGCCGGAAGTGACGTCATGATGTCACTTCTGGCCTCCCAGGATCATAGAGATTTCCAGGGATCATTTGGCCCACGACCAGTTCTATGGTAAACTGGCGCCGATCAGATCTCTGGCTCCCCGATCGCATCGGAGAGCCCGGAGAGGCACCAGAGGGCTGTGGGTGGGGGTGGGGTGTTGCTTCCTGCTGCCTGTAAAATCAATCCAGCAGCTAATCAGCTGTTAGGATGGCTTTTACAACACAGGGAATTGCCGGATGAAAAACAATATTTCTGGATGATGCCTGTAGCTGCAGGTATCATACAGATATGTTCACTCAAAGTCCAGGATGTCATATGACGTCCACCTAGGGGGAAGTAGTTAAAGTGGATGTAAACCCACATTTTTTTTTTAATTAAGGCTTGCACCTTGCATAGTATAGGATTTCATGTCATCTGTGCTCAGTCTTTCCATGAAGAGTTAATCCAGCTCTGAGCAGTCCTCTTATCTTTTCTTTAGTGAGATAAAAACGGACAGACAGAGAAATATGAGTCTGTTTCTCCCCCTTGCTGTGAGCGACAGGTGATTTACATATCTCATGCAGGAGCCTGAGAGAGGCATTCTGTGTACTTCACATCCCCTCCTCCTTTCTTCTCCAGCTCTCCCAGGATTGGCTGCTCCACACCTCCGCTTGATTGGGCATGCTGAAGTCGTGTAGTGACCTTTCTGGTTTTTGACTGGATGTTAGTGATCATAGCAGAAGTTCAGTGTAAGGAATACACAGGAGAAAATGCATGTTGACAAGGGGAGTGTAGAGGTGGGCGGGGAGTCTACTGACATTAGGACTCCACCCACAAGCTCCGGACAACAGACCTCACAGAATCTGCAGTTTTTCGAGTCTCATACCAGAGACAGTGGGGAGACATTTGACAGGTAAGGATACATTCAGGAGGCATGTATATCCTTAGAGATAACCACTTTAGTAGTGGTAGTAGTTTAGAAAGGATGAGAGTGGGTTTACATCCACTTTAACCACTTGCCGCCCGCCCTATTGCGGCGATCGTTGTTGCAGGGTGTCAGTCTGAAACCCCGCAACACCAATCTAGGTAAAGAGTCTCCGACGAAGACTCTTTACCACATGATCAGCCGTGTCCAATCACGGCTGATCACGATGTATACAGGAAAAGCCGGTCATCGGCTTTTCCTCACTCGCGTCTGTCAGACGCGAGTAGAGGAGAGCCGATCGGCTGCTCCTCTGACGGGGGGGTTTGTGCTGATCGATTATCAGCGCAGCCCCCCCGAGGATGCCCACACTGGACCACCAGGGATGCCACTGGACCACCAGGGATACCACCAGGGATGCCCACCACCAGGTATGCCTCCCTAGACCACCAGGGATGCCATTCAGTGCCCCTAATGGATGCCAATCAGTGCCCACAATGGATGCCAATCAGTGCCCACAATGGGCATCACTGATTGGCAGGCATTATTGTTTGGCACTGATTGGCATCCATTAGTAACACATTACAGTACAGTGCCCATCCATGCCACCTATCAGTGCCCATCCATGCCCATCCATGCCGCCTATCGGTGTCCATCCGTGCCGCCTATCTGTGCCCATACGTGCCGCCTATCTGTGCCCATACGTGCCGCCTATCTGTGCCCATTTGTGCCCATCCGTGCCGCCTATCTGTGCCCATCCGTGCCGCCTACTGGTGCCCATCCGTGCCGCCTATCGGTGCCCATCCGTGCTGCCTATCGGTGCCCATCGGTGCCGCCTCATCGGTGCCCATCAGTGCCGCCTTATCAGTGCCCATCAGTGCAGCCCCATCAGTGCCCATCAGTGAAGGAGAAAACGTACTTATTTACAAAGTTTTGTAACTGAAACAAAAAAAACGTGATCAAATACCACCAAAAGAAAGCTCTATTTGTGGGAACAAAATGATAAAAATTTTGTTTGGGTACAGTGTAGCACAACCGCGCAATTGTCATTCAAAGTGCAACAGCGCAGAAAGCTGAAAATTGGCCTGGGCAGGAAGCTGTATAAGTGCCCAGTATGGAAGTGGTTAAGCAAATATTATTTGAATGTCACTTATTGATACGTTGGAGCTTAGTTGTATTTTCTGGTGTTGTTTATTTATTCATTTTGTGCATTTTTACATGTGGCAAAGAGTTTAGTTATTTTGATTCTTATTTTTGGCAGCACGGTCTGTTTACAGACTGCAGTGCCATTAATTCTCTACCTGCCGACAGACCTCAGATACTGAGGAAGGTCTGCAGCTCAGAGCTAAGGGAGACTCCTCCTCATTTAGAGGGAAGAAACTTACCCTTACCCGTTACTGCCACAGTGAAGTCTTCAAAACACAGACCATGCAGTAGTGCAGATATGCACTAACCTATTGAGTAGTGTTGATATGCACTATCCTATTGAGTAGTGTTGATATGCACTAACCTATTGAGTAGTGTTGATATGCACTAACCTATTGAGTAGTGTTGATATGCACTATCCTATTGAGTAATTTGGAAATGTACTATCCTATTGAGTAATGTTGATATGCACTAACCTATTGAGTAATGTTGTGTACTAGGGGGAGGGAGAGCAGGGATGTGTCCTCCATAAGGGAGGAAGAGAGACTGGTATGGGGGGGGGGGGGGCAAAGTACACTTGGAGGGAAATTACCTGAGGAGGAGGAGGGAGGGAGAGAGATGCATGGGGTAGGAAATAAATATGTAATGCAATGCATGCTTGTTGGCTGGGGTCATCTGCACCCAAGGACATGGGGGTACCTCTTGCATGGAGCACGCTCATCAATGCCCGGGACCAGATGCAGACTGCAGTCATCTAACATTAGCGCAGTTCCCAGACTTAGAGATGAGCCTTCACTGTGTGCAGTAATAAAGGGCACAGTTCCTCTAAAAAGCGACTTGTCCCATATCACTATACACTGTAAATTGTACGTTGCATTAGTAGGGACGTGATGAGCCTGTGCCTTCTCCACCAGTCCAGCGTATCTCTGTTACCTCACCCCCAGTAACAGAATGGGGTCCCGGCGAGCACCTAGCGCTTACCTCATGCATGCTCTCACTTAACTCTTCCATTACCATAACTCATAACCAGGCCATAGATCTCCGCAACGCAGGTTGGGATCCGATTGCTATTGGATACCAGCCGCTAGGGAGGGAGCCAAAACATTGACCCCCTCGCTACCAGAGGACCTGTCACCTTACTAAGTATCACACCTAACGACTGGTTGCTTGTAGCTTGTTCTTGTACTTGGTTACAGATAGTAACTATTCTCTTATCTGTGTCTTACTGAGTTAAAGAGGTTGTAAAGGTTTGTTTTTTATTTTCTAAATAGGTTCCTTTAACCTCCCTGGCGGTATGATTCTTTCTGGAATTATGTACCAAAAGCGGTACAATTATTTTGCATGGAAATTTGGTGTTATGTATTATAGGCCTGCGATTCTTAGTAATTACTTACTTAAACCTGACCAAACAAGAGTCTAGTAGACATCCCGGGTATGATAAATATGAAACACAAAATTATAAATTATAATATAATAAATAACTATAAATAATTATAAAAAATAGTAATCTAATTATAATAAAAATTATTCAATAATGTAATCAAATCAAAAACACTGAAATTTGCTCAGTTGCAGAATTGTCGCTGTCATTAGATTTAGTGTTTGATGACGAATTTCCCCACAAATCGCTATCGCTCAATTCTGCGAGTGATTCTAATTTATTATCGCTGCTTTCTAGTTCTAGTCTAAAACCACTTTTGACATAAAGGGACACTTTTTGGTTGCTATGGACAATCTCCAGTTTCCAGGCAGAAAGAACGATTTTTATTATATAAAAGTGCATGCAGGACACTGGGCAGACCACTAGGGACCAAGGGGGTGTGTAATTATTACATACAGTACTGTAATCAGTAAGATTACAGTATACTGTATGTATACTATGTGTTTACCTTTTTGAATTTGCCGCCCAGTTCCGCTCCCATGCGCCGCTGCGGCTCGCAGGGAACGGAACTAGGAAGTCAGATGGGGTCGAAAGTGCCGACACTCGCCGGAGATCTCGCTGGCGATCACAGCAGAGGACATCATCGCTGGATCGCCAGGAGAAGGTAGGGAAACTCCGCTGCGGGCTCTGCAATGTCTACCCCGAGCGTGACTCGGGGTTACCGATCCTAGCATAAAAAAACAACCCCGAGTCACGCTCGGGATTACCGCTAGGGAGGTTAAGCTAGTGCATTGTTGGTTCACTTACCTTTTCCTTTGATTTACCTTCTAAATGTTTTTTTTCTTTGTCTGAATTTCTCACTTCCTGTTTCATCCGAGTGGTGTGGAGTCACCCAGAACAGCTTACTGAACAGCTTACTGAGGAGGAACAGGAAGTGAGAAATTCAGACAAAGAAAACAAAGAAAAAAAATATTTAGAAAGTAAATCAAAGGAAAAGGTAAGTGAACCAACAATGCACTAGCTTAAAGGAACCTATTTAGAAAATAAAAAACAAACCTTTACAACCCCTTTAACCCTTATACGTGTAGCCACCCCCTCACCCCGTCCTCTTCAGCTAGGGGTATGTCACGCGACAGAGTGAGGTGCGCTACGGCCCATGTCCTCCCCACAACGGCGGGTGAGGTGAAGGCCAATACCTGATGTTTCCTCGGGCCGGTGTGTCCGGAGCATGTACCGAGTCTGTCGTGCAGAAACCACCGAACCACCCTTTGCTCCCATTAACAGAGTCCATACACCGATCACAATCCAACTGTTGGTTTATTTCGTGTCTCCACATACAGGCAATGCGATGACATGATACGGTGAGATGAGCAGGTCGAGGCACTATACTGATCTGGGTCCCTACACCCCCTATGCTATGACCAAGGGTTGTAGGAGTCTTGACATGAATACCTCCGTTGCGTTGCGGCCTCTATCAGGGGAAGATGTCCTCCAAGAGAGTTACCGAAGGCCCATCCGTCACTGGGTTGACACTACACCGAGTCTTCGAACGGGTGACCTCCCCAGCCTCCTCTCCTCAGATGCGGGTCCCCTCGCAAGGGGCGCCCTGGAGCAACTTCACCCTCGCGGGACCCAGTCAGAGTCACCGGGTCCCAGGCCTCCTCAATAGTACCTCATCCCAGGCTGAAGGTGCCTGGGATGGAATCCCAGCTTCATTCCGGCCAGGCCTAGGGCGCCTAGGCCGGAACCTTGAACCGCCCGCACCCAGGCTGAAGGTGCCTGGGTGCGTGAAGAGATGATCCCCGAAGACGACGACGACCACGTGGTGAGGGCGTCTCCCCCTTTTATCTCCCCCCGACGATACCACGGCGGGTTCCCCGCCCCGGCCGTACCATCTCCAGGAAGGGACAAAGAAGGGTAGCACTCTGGTAGTGATTCTACCCTGAGCCAGTAGGTACACTGACACCCACTGGTCAAGGAGAATATTACACCACCCAATCCTCCACGAATAACAAAAAGGGGTCTGAACCCAAACACAATTACACACCTGGGCCACACTACCCCCAAGTGTATCCCACTAAATTGAGGACCCCGCTACACACTCCCCCCTGTGATTTGACGCTGGTCCCCAGCGTCAGGTGCACACCCGTGTCTCCCAAGGAGTGGCGACATGGAGTGGGCCCCAGAGGCTATCCCTCAAATTTTTTTGGATACTAAGTGTGCCAAGACCTGCTCAAAAAAAAGGGAAAGGGGAAATATAAAACGATAAACATTTGTATAAGACATCTATTCTGTACACATGTACAATCCCTCCCATCGCTGTCTAAGAACCACCCCACTCTCAGTAGTCTTGACCGATGAATCTCCTGCAGAAGGGAAACAACAAAAAGGAAACACATCCTAACACTCGGTGTTATCTTGGCATGAGTGGGTCCGTCAGCCGAGAGACCCGCTCACTCCAATAAGTAAGTAATGCATGTGTGGCATTTCGAACAACCGTTGCACAACACTGCCACCTGGTGACAGAGCTGCGGTAATGACACTTGCCAAAGTCTTCATTCTTCCTGCTTTCCTACTCTGACTCTACCCCAAAAGTCTCTGCCTTTGGCACATGAAGAAAAGGGAGGGGAAAAAAAACAACAGCTCCCAAGTCTCCAGTGAGTAAAAGAAAAGCCCAAATCAAAACAAAAGTAGGGCACAGTTCTAGGCGTCTGGGAATGTCTCTTCCAGAAAGTTTCAACAGAAACAAGATAGGAGCTCACTTCTCCTATAAGTAGAACCTTGGATCCGGCAGAAACAGAGGCTTCAGGTGCCCGTCAAACACTTCCACCGAATACTCGACATCCTCTCCTTCTTTCCTACAGATGAGCACCTTATCGGCATGAATATGGCGCCCAAGTCTCCAATCAGCTCTGCAGTCCTTGAACTTTTTAGACACAGGCGGCGAACATGACAGGTATCGCCTGGCATGGGGTACTTTAAGCTTTTCCCATACAAACTCGTCATACCACCTTGGTCGCAGGACCTCAACTTCATACAATAAGTCCCGAGGCAAGTAGGGATACTCCCACCCATATTCACGGGCGACTCTCTGGGAGAAAAGTCTCTGCAATCTGGCTAGAGGCGGCATCACATCTCGCTCACCTTCTCCCGGCTGTACTATGGCCTCCGGGTGCCGAGGTACCTTCACCATCTCGGGTTGCTTTGTCTTTGGTGCCCGCAACGAAGCACGCTGCGTCCCCTCCATCAAAGCGGGTGATGTAGTTGAATGAGGAAAGTTGGTCGGAGGGTTAGATTTCCTCGGGAACTCCGGGGCCTGCGCCCGGAGCGTACTGTCTTCTATGGACATGGGGGAATCCTGTGGTTTACTCAGCACAGGTAGCGGGCGTCTGTCCCAGCCATTCCGGTGAAACAGCTCGTCTATTTCTTCGTCATCACCACAGTCTGACAACGACTCTAGGTCGGAGGTGTCATACATCTCGGCGGGAAGGTAGTCTCTAGTAGACGGAAGGCTGCCCTCCCTTTCGGGCTCCACCGGCTGTGAACTCCCGACACCCCCAACCAACACCACAGTCCCAGCCCCTAGCTCACCTGGACCTACTGAAGAACTGGGATGTCCGGGACTCTCTTCTCTACCGGCGTCATCCAGGCCAGGCAAGCGGCGGGGTGAAGCTCAACCACGACCATAGGATGCCTGCACCAGGCCTATCTTCCTCTTCGGGGGTGGCAGCAGGGAGTCGGTGGTGACCGAAGCAGTGTCTTCGGATTTTTCTCTCTCAATCTCTGGTTGGGCAGTCACTTCGCCCTGGTCAGCGCGTACGGGGACCTCCGCAGAGGCCTGGATCTCTCCCTCCGGAGTGGCGGTTCCTGTGATGCAGTTGAGGCGTAGGGCCCGGGGCCTTTCCGTGTATGGTTCAACCTCAAAAAGGAACTCCTTGCATGCCTCACATCGCCCGAATGGCTTTAATTGGAGCACCAGTCCCGAGCATCCGGGACAGATCACACCGAGAGCCTCCGTGTCTCTGCATGAATACAGAGCCAACTGTCCTCGGGGCCTGAGCCTTATCCCCGTGTCTGTCAGGGGAGCAGCAAATGCAGTCATTTTCGTGGGGTAAGATACCGGCATCCACGGGGAGCTTGAGGCCATCCCGACCACTTGCTGTTCCATCACGCGCTGACCACGCGCCGGAGTCTCCACGTGTATCTCCACACGTGGCCAGACTCCTCCCACAACTTGTACGTTTTTGCGGGCTTCCGCCAGCCTCCGCCCACAAATTGTACAGTCATGGGGTGCCTCGTGGCGCAGTGCATTAACAGTCCCCACATGTAGTACTTCACACGGCTGGACCTCTCCCTTTTTACGCTCCTCTGCGTGGGCCTTTCCCGACTTAGGGTCATGTCCACAACTCCGAGCAGGGATGCACTTTGGCCAATCACATGGCCGACCTGTTCGGAACTCCTCCGGGCAGCAAAGTTCAAACACAGACGTTCTCAGTTCCATCGCCAAGACACACACAATCCCGGACGAGCCCCCACGTGTAGCCACCCCCTCCCCCCGTCCTCTTCAGCTAGGGGTATGTCACGCGACAGAGTGAGGTGCGCTACGGCCCATGTCCTCCCCACAACGGCGGGTGAGGTGAAGGCCAATACCTGATGTTTCCTCGGGCCGGTGTGTCCGGAGCATGTACCGAGTCTGTCGTGCAGAAACCACCGAACCACCCTTTGCTCCCATTAACAGAGTCCATACACCGATCACAATCCAACTGTTGGTTTATTTCGTGTCTCCACATACAGGCAATGCGATGACATGATACGGTGAGATGAGCAGGTCGAGGCACTATACTGATCTGGGTCCCTACACCCCCTATGCTATGACCAAGGGTTGTAGGAGTCTTGACATGAATACCTCCGTTGCGTTGCGGCCTCTATCAGGGGAAGATGTCCTCCAAGAGAGTTACCGAAGGCCCATCCGTCACCGGGTTGACACTACACCGGGTCTTCGAACGGGTGACCTCCCCAGCCTCCTCACCTCAGATGCGGGTCCCCTCGCAAGGGGCGCCCTGGAGCAACTTCACCCTCGCGGGACCCAGTCGGAGTCACCGGGTCCCAGGCCTCCTCAATAGTACCTCATCCCAGGCTGAAGGTGCCTGGGATGGAATCCCAGCTTCATTCCGGCCAGGCCTAGGGCGCCTAGGCCGGAACCTTGAACCACCCGCACCCAGGCTGAAGGTGCCTGGGTGCGTGAAGAGATGATCCCCGAAGACGACGACGACCACGTGGTGAGGGCGTCTCCCCCTTTTATCTCCCCCCGACGATACCACGGCGGGTTCCCCGCCCCGGCCGTACCATCTCCAGGAAGGGACAAAGAAGGGTAGCACTCTGGTAGTGATTCTACCCTGAGCCAGTAGGTACACTGACACCCACTGGTCAAGGAGAATATTACACCACCCAATCCTCCACGAATAACAAAAAGGGGTCTGAACCCTAACACAATTACACACCTGGGCCACACTACCCCCAAGTGTATCCCACTAAATTGAGGACCCCGCTACATACGTCATACCCCGTAGGGCTGTTACAGAACCTGGTTCTTTTGGATATGCCAGAACCATCATGCATCTCTTTGAATAACTTCAGATTAGGCTCATAACAGTTAATATAACTTTATTGGAGAGATGCAGTTTAATGAGATCAACCCCCTTTCCCTTAACCTAACTAAAATAATGTAGTGGCCCAGGCATACCCCTATGAGGTCAGAGTCTATAATGGCATTGTCAATGGCTGACTAACACATGTCAGCCTGCCTACATGCTGGCTTGTACTCCTGACCCCTGCACTCTGCTGGTTACATATGTACACCTGACCCTTCAACCCTTGGGTTGCAATACACACCCCTAACCTCTATACACTGTTTATCATTTATTCTTCACCCCTGCATTTTATGCATATAGACTCAATCTAACCCTCTCACTATATGCATTAAACACTCCTGACCCTTCTTTATTGTACATTAAATACTCTAGACTGAAATTATCATTGTCTCAATAGATGATGGTTGCCAAGTTAATAAATTGAGGTCCAGGATACAGAAGACCCTTATTCTGGACCTTCACAAAAGTGGAGGGATTGGAGTATGTATAAAGCCTCGTACACACGGTCGGACTTCCATCAGACTTTTCCGTGGTTTTTTGTCTGAACGGAGTTGGTCGGGCACACCCATAGCATACACACGCTCGAACTTTTCTGCAAACTTTCCCAAAACTTTTTGCAACATCACGTGGTTTTTCTGCTCGTTTCTGCTCTTTACCGCCACCCTTTGGTCAACCTCTGCTATTGTTGGTTGATTTTAACATTAGTTGTTTAGTCCATCAGACAAAAGTCCAATGGTTTCCTGTACACACGGTCGGACTTTGCTCCATCGGACTTTTGTTGGGCAAAAGTTTGTCCGTTTGCAGACCCAACTTTTGTCCGATGAAATCCAAAACCAAACGAAAAAAGTTTGTCCGATGGAGCGTACACACGGTCGGATTGTTGGTCCAACTTGCTCAAAATGAAGTTTGTTGGCCAAAAGTCCGACCGTGTGTACGGGGCTTTAAGAGCAATTTGGTCTGCCCGACCCATAATAATTAAGAACAAAGGAAAGAAACCTGGTGCCAAATTCTGGACCTTCGCTCCTCGATGCACAACGCCCTAAATGTGAGTACCACTTGGTACAGCCTTCATTCCCATCCAGCCTTAGCCTATCAATCACTTTGGCAGGCTTCCTGTAGTGGGGCTGGCTGCTGCACCTGTCCCTCCTAAATGCATTAAAACACAAAAAGGGACACGCTGCAGCTGGATGGCCCTGTGTGCAAGGGGCCTTAGTTTTTTTTTCTGAGGGAGCAATTTGTGAGATTTTTCAAGCAATGTTCTTCTAAAACAAGATAAAATGTCTACATTAGTACGAGCCTGGTATACCATGCCACCCTCACTGCAAAATTGAAAAAAACACCTTAATAATGAACTTATTTGGCTCCCATTTGGTCTGCTGAATATAGCATGGAATGCACTTTGTTATATTTGTTGCAAAAAAAAAAAAAATACTTATCCTGCCTGAAGTCTTGTCAGCTGATAACTTCCTGTGCTCTCTACATATGCTGCATTCTTATCACATTGTTCAAGTTATTTTAATGACTACTAAACCCCACCCCTCTATGATATGGAAATAGAGGAGAGGAAGAGGTGTCTGTAGTCTTGTCCTGTTTGTGTTGCCCTGATAGAGCAGAGTAAGGCCCCTTTCACACTGGGGCGGTTTGCAGGCGCTATTTTGCTAAAAATAGCGCCTGCAAACCGAGCCTAAACAGCGGCTCCTTTCTCTCCAATGTGAAAGCCCCGAGGGCTTTCACACTGGAGCGGTGCGCTAACAGGACTTAAAAAAAAGTCCTGCTAGCCGCATCTTTGGAGCGGTGAGAGGAGCGGTGTGTTTACCGCTCCTCCACCGCTCCTTCCCATTGAAATGAATGGGATACCACAGTAATACCGCCCGCAAACCGCGGCTGTAGCCGCGGTTTGCGGGTGGTATTAACCCTTTTTCGGCCGCTAGCAGGGGTTAAAACCGCACCGCTAGCGGCCGAATACCTCTGCAATCGCAACGGTATAGCGCTGCTAAAAATAGCGGCGCTATACCGCCACTGCCCCCACCGCCCCAGTGTGAAACCGGTCTAAGTGAGCAGCGTCCTCCTAGGACTGGAATTGAAAGAGTCAGCAGGTGAAAATAAAAATAAGCCAAGAAAAAAAAAGATAGGTGAAGGCACCCATATTAGGGACCCAGAGCTGTGTTATCTTTCTACTGTTCTAGGTTGCTAAGAGTCTGTTAGGAGTGGAGTAGGGTATGACCACATGAGTTATAAAGGGGGGCTCCACTCCTGGGTACATTGGGTGGTGCTTGTTAACAGCTGTTTAAGCCTCTATATATTGATGGTTATGTGTACTGAAAAAAAAAGGAAGCTAGACCCCTCAAGAATGTTCATGACCTTAGGGGAGGCATTTTCGATTTTGGGACAGATGCCCAGTTCACTTAGGTTAGCAAAGCCCTACACTTTTGTTGTGTTTTATAGCATGAAAATCACTTATGTATGTATTTGAGAATGTTACATGTACATTTTCATGTTAAAGAGTAACTCCACTTTTGTTGAGAAAAAAACATGATGATCTATGTACAATGGATATAAAAAATCTACACACCCCTGTTAAAATGTCAGGTTTCTGTGATGTATCATTTCAGAACTTTTCCCACCTTTAGGGCCAGTTCACACCACATGCAGTCCAGTGCGTTTTTTTTTCTGCATCAAAAACGCATGGAAAGTTGGTTTTATGTTTTTTAATGGCATAGTTCACACCAGTGCAGTCAGTTCCAGTGTGTTCCGGTTCCAGAAAAAAAAGTAGAACATGCTGAATTTTACCTGCACTGGACTGTACTGGAACGCTGTAAAACGCATCAAAAACGCACTGGAACGCACCAGTACCCACCTAAATGCACCAAACACACACTGGAACACAATTGTCATTATTTAAGGTTAATAAAAAAGTGGGGTGAAAAAAAGCACTGTACTGCATCAAAAACATACCAAAAATGCACTGAAACGCATCAAAAACGCGTCAAACACGCGCATGCAAAAAAGCACCTGGAACACATCCGGATTGCGTTTCTATGGTGTGAACTGGCCCTTAATGTGACCTATACACTGTACAACAAACTGAAATCTTTTAGGGGGGGGTAGGGGTAAAAAAAAAAAAAATTATATAATGTGGTTGCATAAGTGTGCACACCCTCTTATAACTGGGGATGTAGCTGTGTTCAGAATTAAGCTATCACATTCAAACTCATGTTAAATAGGAGTCAGTATATACCTGCCATCATTTAAAGTGCCTCTGAATAACCCCAGATAAAGTTCAGCTGTTCTAGTAGGTCTTTCCTGACATTTTCTTAGTCGCATCTTACAGCAAAAGCCATGGTCCGCAGAGAGCTTCCAAAGCATCAGAGGGATCTCATTGTTAAAAGGTATCAGTCAGGAGAAGGGTACAAAATAATTTCCAGGGCATTAGATATACCATGGAACACAGTGAAGAAAGTCATCATCAAGTGGAAAAAATATGGCACAACAGTGACATTAATAATGTAAAGTGATCTTGCGCTAAAGAAAAAATCACTAAAAACAACTAAAAACAACACTCTGGTGTAAGGTGTATACAAACGTGCAAAAAATTAGTAATAAAGAATGTATATAAAAGAATGTATATATATAGGTCAACATGGGAGTGATGGTGGGTTAATCAAAAGTCCTAGAAATTCCACTAGTTGTAAAATGGTCCTGTACTGTATATGGATAGTCCTATGGGGTAAATGGCTGTCTGTATAAATGAGCCAATTTCCTTGAAAGTCTTCCACGGTGAGGGCAAACTCCGCTCCTTCACCGCTGCAAAGATGCGGCTAGCAGGACTTTTTCTAACGTCCTGCTAGCGCAACACTCCAGTGGGAAAGCCCTTGGGCTTTCATACTGGAATGAATGGGGCAGCAGTTTTGCAGGCGCTATTTTTAACACTATCGCACCTGCAAAACGCTCCAGTGTGAAAGGGGTCTTAAAAATTCAATTTTATATTCAGCTATAATTTGAAAGGGCAGCATTTTCGCCCACTGTGTTAGAGTAGACAGCTTCCATAGCCCACACCTCACAATAGCGTCTTCATTGCTTTCCTTCTGCCCAAAACTAAAAACGAATGGTTCTTGACATTTCAATCACATGTCTGCAATAAGTCAAAATTGTAGTTTGAAGCATTGATTTATTGGATTTAAATTATAACTAAAGGCAAAACTTTTTTTTTTGTTTTGTATAGAGTAGAGGTGGATTAGAATGCTTATACGTTTTTATCTCTGTCTGTGTCCCCGTTAGGGAGATTCACCCTCTTTATTTGTCTTGTTTAACATTATCATTAAGGCTGCATTAACACCTGAGCGTTTTTGGCTCATAAAACGCTCGTAAAACGGTCATCTCAAAAGTTCCAAAACGCCCAACAAGCAAAATCATAGTTGCCAACAGTCACGAATTTCCCGGGACAATCACGATTTTTGGACCCTTGTCACGGATTGGGCTTGTCCTGATTCGGGACAAGCCCAATTGTTTTTGTCCCGGTAAATTCGGGAATGTTTAAGGCTAAAAACGGGGGAGGCTACAACAAAATGGCCGCCGCCGCCACGAGAATTCTTTCCTCTTACCTCTAGTGTGAGGACTCAGGAGAGGGGCAGCCAATCACGGCTTCTCTCTCTTTCAGCGGCCCCTCCCCGCTCTTCACACAGAGTGACTGTGATAGATTATTCTCATCCCGCCGCTGCCGCCGAGGCCTGTAAAGCCACTGGATCGCTGTAGTACGGCCCGCATGTGGAGGGGACTGTGATGGCAAGTGTGGTGGGGGCTCTGATGGGGACACAAGTGTGGTGGGGCCTCTGATGGCAAGTGTGGTGGGGGCTCTGATGGCAAGTGTGGTAAGGGCTCTGATGGCAAGTGTGATGGGGGCTCTGATGGGGACACAAGTGTGGTGGGGGCTCTGATAGGGACACAAGTGTGGTGGGGGCTCTGATGGCAAGTGTGATGGGGGCTCTGATGGGGACACAAGTGTGGTGGGGGCTCTGATAGGGACACAAGTGTGGTGGGGGCTCTGATGGCAAGTATGGTGGGGGCTCTGATGGCAAGTGTGGTGTGGGCTCTGATGGGGACACAAGTGTGGAGGGGGCTCTGATGGGGACACAAGTGTGGAGGGGGCTCTGCTAGGGGCACCTGGTGTAAGGAGGGACTCTGCTGCGGGCACCTGGTGTAAGGAGGGACTCTGCTGCGGGGCACCTGGTGTAAGGAGGGACTCTGCTGCGGGCACCTGGTGTAAGGAGGGACTCTGCTGTGGGCACCTGGTGTAAGGAGGGACTCTGCTGGGGACATCTGATGTAAGGAGGGTCTCTGCTGGGGACATCTGATGTAAGGAGGGTCTCTGCTGGGGACATCTAATGTAAGGAGGGACTCTGCTGGGGACACCTAAAGTAAGGAGGGACTCTGCTGGGGACACCTAAAGTAAGGAGGGACTCTGCTGGGGACACCTAAAGTAAGGAGGGACTCTGCTGGGGAGGCACCTGATGCAAGGAGGGACTCTGCTGGGGTGGCACCTGATGCAAGGACGGACTCTGCTGGGGAGGCACCTGATGCAAGGACGGACTCTGCTGGGGAGGCACCTGATGCAAGGACGGACTCTGCTGGGGAGGCACCTGATGCAAGGACGGACTCTGCTGGGGAGGCACCTGATGCAAGGACGGACTCTGCTGGGGAGGCACCTGATGCAAGGACGGACTCTGCTGGGGAAGCACATGATGCAAGGATGGACTCTGCTGGGGAAGCACCTGATGCAAGGACAGACTCTGCTGGGGAGGCACCTGATGCAAGGATGGACTCTGCTGGGGAGGCATCTGATGCAAGGATGGACTCTGCTGGGGAGGCCATCTGGTGGCAGGGGACGTGGCAGGTGACACGCTTCCACTGATTCGGCATTATGGTGAGTTGAATGATTTCATTTTATATTACAATGTAATAATAGAAATAATGCGCTTCAATCATCCTGACACCATAACAACCATGGTGTCGGGATGATTGAAGTGCCAACAACAGGTGTTTGGAGTATCTTTATCTGCCGATTTTGTTAAACTTTCTGGAATACACATATTTCTATTGTGGTGTAGGATCTGGCTTCTTTCTATCTTTCTTTCTTTCTTTCTTTCTTTCTTCATCTCGGACTCTAACCACACCCCTTCTGAGCCACGCCCATTTAAGCCATGCCCACTATCCCGCGTAAACTACGCCCATTTTCATGTAAAAAAATGCTGCAAAACTCTACAAAAACGCCAGAGAAACGACTGAAAAAACACCAGAAAAACGCTCTAAAAAACACCTGAAAACTATACACTTATGCCCCATACACACGATCGTTTTTCATGCCGTTAAAAATGCCATTTTTAAAAATGGGCATTAAAACCGATCGTGTGTATGCTCCAGAGCATTTTTAACGACGTGAAAAACGGCCATTAAAAATTTCGAACATGCTCTATTTTTTCACGTCGTTTTTCATGTTGTTTTTTTTTAACGACGTGAAAAAACGATAGTGTGTATGCTTTTACGAGGTGAAAAAAAACGCGCATGCTCAGAATCAAGTATAAGATGGGAGCGCTCGTTCTGGTAAAACTAGCGTTCGTAATGGAGATAGCACATTCGTCACGCTATAACGGACTGAAAAGCACGAGGCTGAAAAGCACGAGGCTGAAAAGCGCGAATCGTCGCTCAACAAACTTTACTAACATGAAGGGTGGCGCCATCCGAACGGAACTTCCCCTTTATAGTGCCGTCGTACGTGTTGTACGTCACTGCGCTTTGCTTGAACGTTTTTTAAAATAATCGTGTGTACGCAAGACAGGCTTGAGAGGAAACATGAAAAAAAATGACGAGAAAAACATCGGTTTAAAAAATGGCATGAAAAACGATCGTGTGTACGCCGCATTAGGTGTGAATGCAGCCTGAAAGTGAAAGTAAAGAAAATCGCAAATGTTGGGTTGTCCGTAGAAAAGTAATAGGAGGGGAAATCTTCCAATAGGGACACTAGTTCTGGTGACCTGGGGGTCCCCAAGGGATTCCCCTAATTTTCAGGGAATTCCTTTCACTTCCTGCTTGTCTATGTGACAAGAATTGAAAGGAAATCTCCACAATGGGACACATATGGTGAAAAAAAATTGACACTGGTTCTAATCCTCCCTTTCTCTATCCAAAATGAAAAAAAAATAAGTTTTGCCTATAGTTCTACTTTAGTGGTAACACTCACCTGATGGACTGCATCTCGTAGTTTTTTGGTCTCAATCAAGACAGTCAAATGTTCTGCAATATCCATCCAAGGTTTGTAGTAGTCAGGAAGTTTATCCTGTATCCGAAGGAATGGGAAATATTTTATTATTAAGAAAAACGTGAGCGAGCAAATTATTAGCATGTTCGTGGTATAGAAATGGTAAAATTTGGCCACTTCAGCTAACTGCAATTGGTAGAAGGGGAAATTAATGCTTTTTAAGGGTATCCTGAAAGTCACAGAAGCTTCTTTCAACTATGCTGGGCCTGTTTTTGTGCCAAAGCCTCATTATTTAACTTTTTTTCACAGAAAGAAAAAACAATTTTTTAACCGCTTGCCGACCGCCGCACGACTTTTTACGTCGATAGAATGGCACGGCTACGCAAATGGGCGTATATATATGTCCCTCGTGACCATGCCTGCAGACTCAATATCCGCTGGTGTCCCGCGATCGGGTCACAGAGCTGAAGAACGGGGAGATGTCAGTGTAAACACAACATCTCCCCGTTCTTCCTAGTGACATGTCACTGATCGTCTGTTCCCTCTCATCGGGAACAGCGATCAGTGATATGTCACTCATAGCCACGCCCCTAACAGTTAGAATGCCTCCCTAGGACACACTTAACCTCTTCAGCGCCCCCTACAGTTTAACCCCCTCACTGCCAGTGTCATTTTTACAGTAATCAGTGCATTTTTATAGCACTGATCGCTGTAAAAATGACAATGGTCCCAAAATGGTGTCAAAAGTGTCCGATGTGTCCGGCATAATGTCGCAGTCATGATAAAAATCGCAAATCGACGCCATTACTAGTAAAAAAAAAAATATTAATAAAAATGCCATAAAACTATCCCCTATTTTGTAGACGCTATAACTTTTGCGCAAACCAATCAATAAACGCTTATTGAGATTTTTTTTTACCAAAAATATGTAGAAGAATACATATCGGCCTAAACTGAGGAAAAAAAACTTTTTTTTATATATTCTTTGGGGATATTTATTATAGCAAAGAGTAAAAAAAAAAGCATTTTTTTCAAAATTGTCGCTCTATTTTTGTTTATAGCGCAAAAAATAAAAACCGCAGAGGGGATCAAATATCACCAAAAGAAAGCTCTATTTGTGGGAAAAAAAGGACGTCAATTTTGTTTGGGAGCACAACCGCGCAATTGTCAGTTAAATTGACGCAGTGCCGAATCGCAAAAAGTGGCCTGGTCTTTGGCCAGCCAAATGGTCCGGGGCTTAAGTGGTTAAAAGTAAAAGAAAAAATTAAAAGTAAAATAAAACATTAAGCCCTGGTTCACACTGGTGTGTTTTGACATGCAATTTGGCATGTCAAAGCGCATGTCAAAATGGCGGTATTTGCCGCAAATTGCCGGCAATGGTACCGTCCTAATTGGTACAACGCCGCATTTGCGGCGCTGCACCGATTTCAAAAAGTAGTTTCTGTACTACTTTTTGCGAATTTTGGCCCACGATTTACATTGACATCTGTGCAAAAACCTGCTCAGATGTCTCTGTAATCGCGACCTGAAATCGGGACTGACAGGCGGGAGTGAAATCGTGTGAGTTCAGCTGAACTCGCACGGCTTCACTCTCACAGCCCAGTGTGAACCTGGGCTTAAAGTAACAGTATTCAAATAGCAATCCCATACACATAAGGGGGAAAACACACATAAAGTGGGGCAAAAAAGTATTTAGTCAGCCACCAATTGTGCAAATTCTCCCAATTTAAAAAAAGATGAGAGAGGCCTGTAATTGTCATCAGAGGTATACCTCAACTATGAGAGACAAAATGTGAAAACAAATCCAGACAATCACATTGTCTGATTTGGAAAGATTTTTTTTTTTGCAAATTATGGTGGAAAATAAGTATTTGGTCACCTACAAACAAGCAAGAGTTCTGGCTCTCACAGACCCGTATCTTCTTCTTTAAGAGGCTCCTCTGTACTCCACTCATTACCTGTATTAATGGCACCTGTTTGAACTTGTTATCAGTATAAAAGACACCTGTTCACAACCTCAAACAGTCATACTCCAAACTCCACTATGGTGAAGACCAAAGAGCTGTCGAAGGACACCAGAAACAAAATTGTAGACCTGCACCAGGCTGGGAAGACTGAATCTGAAATAGGCAAGCAGCTTGTTGTGAAGAAATCAACTGTGGGAGCAATAATTAAAAAATGGAAGACATACAAGACTCATACTCATACTCATAATACTCATACTGATAATCTCCCCGAATCTGGGGCTTCACGCAAGATCTCACCCCGTGGGGTCAAAATGAAGAAAGAACGGTGAGCAAAAATCCCAGAACCACACAGGGGGACCTAGTGAATGGCCTGCAGAGAGCTGGGACCAACGTAACAAAGGCTACCATCAGTAATTGGGAGAATGTCATATGGTCAGATGAAACCAAAGTAGAGCTGTTTGGTAGAAACCCAACTCGTCGTGTTTGGAGGAGAGAGAATGCTGAGTTGCAACCAAAGAACACCATACCTACTGTGAAGCATGGGGGTGGCAACATCATACTTTGGGGCTGTTTCTCTGCAAAGGGAACAGGACGACTGATCCGTGTACATGAAAGAATGAATGGGGCCATGTATCGTGAGATTTTGAGTGCAAACCTTCTCCCATCAGCAAGGGCATTGAAGATGAAACGTGGCTGGGTCTTTCAGCATTACAATGATCCCAAACACACTGCCCGGGCAACGAAGGAGTGGCTTCGTAAGAAGTATTTCAACTTCCTGGAGTGGCCTAGCCAGTCTCCAGATCTCAACCCCATAGAAAACCTTTGGAGGGAGTTGAAAGTCCGTGTTGCCCAGTGACAGCCCCAAAACATCACTGCTCTAGAGGAGATCTGCATGGAGGAATGAGCCAACATACCAGCAACAGTGTGTGACAACCTTGTGAAGACTTACAGAAAACGTTTGACCTCTGTCATTGCCAACAAAGGATATATAACAAAGTATTGAGATGAACTTTTGATATTGACCAAATACTTATTTTCCACCATAATTTGCAAAAAAAGTATTTCCAAATCAGACAATGTGATTGTCTGGATTTGTTTCCACATTTTGTCTCTCATAGTTGAGGTATACCTATGATGACAATTACAGGCCTCTCTCATCTTTTTAAGTGGGAGAACTTGCACAATTGGTGGCAGACTAAATACTTTTTTGCCCCACTGTACTTACAAGCATTACTAAATAAAATAAGATGAAAGTACCCCAAATACACTGCCCCAAAAAAGCAGAACTTCTAAATTAAAGCTCAACTCCAAAATCAAAGACCAAGTTCACCCTTAGCACCATGTTTCACCCATATTTAGGGTGTAACATGTTGCTACAACCCAGGGATGTGCAGTCAGGGGAGGCAGGTGAGGCAGAGCCATAAACATAAAAAAAAAAGATCGACTTCGAGGGTCGTAACTCTGCAAACACTTAACTACAAGGAAAAAACATGGGTTTATGGGTATAAGATTTACCCACAATCCTATGTTTTTCTCACACAGTTAAGAGGGAGAATGAGAATCTGCTGCTACTGAAAAGGTTAAAGCTAAAACATATATTATTATGCTATATATGTTATAAGATAATAATTTATTATTTATCTATTTGCTGTAAAATTACTGGTTGGAAGTTTTAACTTCAAAGTTCAGGAAATCGTCCATTAAGCCACCTGCTTGAGTACAGTAAACCACTTAAGCCCCGTGCCTCTTTCTGAGATTTGGTGTTTACAAGTTAAAAACTTTTTTTTTTTGCTATAAAATTACTTAGAACCCCCAAACATTATATATTTTTTTCCTAACACCCTAGAAAATAAAAGGGTGGTCGTTGCAATTCTTATTGTAACACTGTATTTGCGCAGCGGTCTTACAAGTGCACTTTTTTTTAATAAAAAAAATGAGACAACAGTAAAGTTAGCCCAATTGTTTTTTTATATTGTGAAAGATAATGTTACGCCGAGTAAATTGATACCCAACATGTCACGCTTCAAAGTTGCGCCTGCTCGTGGAATGGCGACAAACTTTTACCCTTAAAAATGTCCATAGGCGACGTTTAAAAAATTCTGCAGGTTGCATGTTTTGAGTTACAGAGGAGGTCTAGGCTAGAATTATTGCACTCGCTCTAACGATTGTGGCGAAACCTCACATGTGTGGTTTGAACACTGTTTTCGTATGTGGGCGCTGCTCACGTATGCGTTCGTTTCTACGCGGTTTCGGAGATATCCCCTGTATCAGCATGTGTCGACGTCATCGGCACATTCGCACTGAAGCAATGTCTCGTTCGTGCGGTTAAATCAGTTAGTGTGCCGTTAGCGCGCGAATGCGCAAGAGTGATGTAATTGCGACTCCGGCCAATAACAGCGCTGGAGCTGTGTACTGGGACCACTGGGGCTTCGATCCAATGTAAGTATTTCATTATGCGCGTATTTATTAATGAGCTAGTATCATTATGCCTTTTGTCTTGCAGGTTTATTTATTTTATTTATTATTTGTGGGTTTACAACCACTTTAACCACTACCATCTTTTATCTGTAGAGACAGCATGCTGGGCATGTTCACATGCTGCGGTTGCAATTATACCCTCTGTTGCTTTCAGCAGGTATAGCACCCACTGACTGTGACCCATTCAAGTGAAAGGCGTAACTCTGCAAGCAGCCCACAACTGCGTGCAGCATGGAGTTCCGATACAACATCTCCTCAGCACTTCTCAAATGCTCTCTGCCTGTGCAGGAGTGACGTGTGACTTTTCACATTGGGGCGGTGCACTTGCGGAACGTTAGGAAAAGTCCTGCAAGCAGCATCTTTTGGGCGGTTTGGGAGCGGTGTATACATCGCTCCTTGACCGCCCCTGCTCATTGAAATGAATGGGCAGCGCTTCCAAAGTGCATAAAAAGCACATCGGAAGCGACGCAACACAGGCGTTTTTTAACCCCTTCTTCAGCCATCCGACTCAGCCAGAGAAACGAGGACTCGAGGAGGGGGACAGTCTTCCCTTTTCAAGCTTTTTGGAGCAACACAAAGCATGGGATGTGGTGGGTTCTGGTAAACACTAACTTCTGTGAAGACTGCAGCCACCAGCTGTGGAGTAAGCAGTCAGGAATTATCCGATGCTGTCTCTGAAGTTCACATGCTACATCTCTGACAGCGGGTGGCGGAGTGATATTCAGCTGTCAGGGATGCTGTAGTCGGAACTACAGAGACAGTATCGGAAAATGCGGCTGCTTGACTGCTTACTCCGCAGCCAGTGGCTGCAGTTCTCCCAGGAATTTGGCATCCAACTGAAAGATAGTCCCACTGGCACCACTACAAGTTAGTAGGGGTGCTGAGTTATCAGAAACACATTTTGACCCTGGGGTGTGCCTGGCATTAGGGTGTGCCCAGGCACATCCGGCACACCCTGTGCGCACGCCTATGGATGGAGCAAATTAATTGTCAACAAACCAGCGCATGCCAGGTTCAGCTCTCTCCTCTCCTCACACCAATCGTACAGAGTGTGAGAAGAGAAGGGAGCCAGTGCAGCAGCGTGAGTGGGCTGGATCTAAAGTGCCCACAGCACTGATATTTGCCCATTCATGCCTCATCCATGCTCATTAATGCCTCCTCTATGCCCATACATGCCTTAATTGTGCTCATTCAAACCTCATCCATTCCTCATCCGTGTTCATTCATACCTTATCCATGCCTCATCCATGCCACATCAGTGCTCATCCGTGCCTCATCCAAGCCACATCTGTGCTCATCCAAGCCACATCCGTACCTCATCCAAGCCACAGCGTGCCTCATCCAAGCCATATCCGTGCCTCATATTAGCCACATCCGTGCCTCATCCAAGCCACATCCGTGCCTCATCCAAGCAACATCCGTGCCTCATCCAAGCCACATCCGTGCCTCATCCAAGCCACATCTGTGGTCATCCATGCCTCATCCATGCCCATCCATGCCTCATCCGTGCCTTATCCATGCCCGTCCATTCCTAATCCGTGCCTCATCAGTGCTCATCCGTGCCACATCAGTGCTCATCCATGCCACATCAGTGCTCATCCATGCCACATGCATGCTACATCAGTGCCACATTCATGCCACATCAATGCTCATTCGTGCCACATCCATGCCACATCAGAGGTCATCCATGCCTTATCCATGTCACATCAGTGCTCATCCGTGTCACATCCATGCCACATTAGTGCTCATCAGTGCAACATCCATGCCATATCAGTGCTCATCTGTGCCACATCCATGCCACATCAGTGCTCATTCGTGCCTCATCCATGCCACATCAGTGCTCATCCACGCCACATCAATGCTCACCCATGCCTCATCTATGCCACATCAGTGCTCATCCGTGCCACATCTATGCTCATCCATGACTCATTGATGCCACATCAGTTATCTATGCCACAACCATGTCACATCAGTGCTTATCTGTGCCACATCCATGCCACATCAGTACTCATCTGTGCCACATCCATGTCACATCAGTACTCATCAATGCCACATCATCTATGCCACATCAGTGCTCATCTGTGCCACATCCATGCCACATCAGTGCTCATCCGTGCCACATCCATGCCACACCAGTGCTCATCCATGCCTCATCCATGCCACATCAGTGCTCATCCGTGCCTCATTCATGCCACATCAGTGCCCATCCGTGCCACATCCATGCCACATCAGTACTCATCCGTGCCACATCCATGCCCCATCAGTGCTCATCCGTGACTCATCGATGCCACATCAGTGCCCAACCATGCCACATCAGTGCTTATTCGTGCCACATCCATGCCACATCAGTACTCATCCATGCCACATCACTGCCATGTCAGTACTCATCTGTGCCACATCCATGCCACATCAGTGTTCATCCGTGCCACATGAGTGCTCATCTGTGCCACATCTGTGCCACAACAGTGCTCATCTGTGCCACATCAATGCCACATCAGTGCTCATCCATGCCACATCAGTGCTAATTGGGAAAAAATTACAATTTCAAAAATCTCACCATGCCTCTTACTAAATACCTTGGAATGTCTATTTTCCAAAAAGGGGTCATTTGGGGGTATTTGTACTGTCCTATCTTGTTAGTGTCTCATTCATGCCTCAACCATACCACATCAGTGCTCATCCGTGCCCCATCAATGCCACATCAGTGCTCATCCGTGCCTCATCCATGCCACATCAGTGCTCATCTGTGCTTCATCCATGCCACATCAGTGCTCATCCCTGCCCTACAGTGCCCAACAGTGCCACTAGAGTGCTCATCAGTGTCCTACAGTGCTTCACAAAAGTGTAATAGGTAGTTAGGAAATTAGATGTGCAATTTATGACCCTAGAATATTTGACGGTGCTCCATGCATGTTTGGCCCATGTATGTGCCCAGGCTGTATAAAAGTCTCACACATGTGGTATTGCCATACTCAGGAGGAGTAGCACAATGTATTTTGGGGTGTAATTTTTGCTATGTACATGCTATGTGTTAGAAATATCTTATAAATTGACAACTTTGTGTAAAAATAATGCGTTTTCATTTTCTTTCCACATTTTCTAAAAACCTGTGGAAAAAAATATCTGTTCAAAAGACTCATTATGCCTCTTGATTATGTGTTGGGGTGTTTGCTTTCCAAAATGGAGTAATTGTTTGGGCGTTTCCATAGTCCTGATGCCCCAGGGCCTTCAAAAGTGTAACACGTAGTCAAGAAACACCTGACATTGCTCCCTACATGTTGGGCCTCTGTATGTGGCCAGGCTGTGAAAAAGTCTCACATGTGGTTTTGCCATACTCGGGAGGAGTAGCAGAATTTGTTTTGGGGTGTAGTTGCAAGAGTGTATATGTGAGAGAAATAACCTGTTAATATGACCAATTTTGTGAACAAAAAAAGAAAAAGAAAATCTTAATTTTGCAAAGAATTATGGGGAAAAAATTACATCTTCAAAAAACTCACCATGTCTCTTTCTAAATACCTTGAAATGTCTACTGTCCAAAAATCGGTAATTTGGGGGGTATTTGTACTGTCCTGGCTTGTTAGTGTCTCATTCATTCCTTATCCATGCCACATCAGTGCTCATCCATGCCTCATCCATGCCACATTAGTGCTCATCCGTGCCTCATCCATGCCACAACAGTGCTCATCCGTGCCACATCCGTGCAAAATCAGTGCCATTACAGTGCCCTACAGTGCCTCACAAAAGTGTAATAGGTAGTTAGGAAATTAGATGTGTAATTTATGTCCCTAGAACACCTGACGGTGCTCCCTGCATGTTCGGCCTCTGTATGTGACCAGCCTGTGTAAAAGCCTTACACGTGGTATCACCATACTCTGGAGGAGTAGCACAATGTATTTTGGGGTGCTATTTTTTGCTATGTACATGCTAGGTGTTAGGAATATCTTAGCAATTGACTACTTTGTCTAAAAAAAGAAAAAAAAAAAAAAAGCGTTTTCATTGTCTTTCCACATTTTTCAAAAGCTTGTGGAAAAAAAATGACATGTTCAAAAGACTCATTGTGCCTCCTAGATTATGGATTATGTGTTGGGGTCTTTGCTTACCAAAATGGAGTAATTTTTTGGAGCGTTTCCTAGAACGCCTGATGGTGCTCCCTGCATGTTGGACCTCTGTTTGTGTTCGTCATACTCAGGAGGAGTAGCAGAATGTGTTTTGGGGTGTAGTTGCAAGTATGCATATGGGAGAGAAATAACCTGTTAATATAACAATTTTGTGAAAAAAAAATATTGCAAAGAATTGTGGGAAAAAATTACAACTTCAAAAAACTCACCATGCCTCATAGTAAATACAGTGGAACCTTGGATTACGAGCATAATCCGTTCCAGGAGAATGCTCGTAATCCAAAGTACTCGCATATCAAAGCGAGTTTCCCCATTGAAGTCAATGGAAACGAAAATAATTTGTTCCGCATTGACTTCAATGGCATGCGGCCAGAGGCGGAGGGGCGCCGGAGAGCCTCGGAAATGGACGGAAAGGCCCAAAGACAGTTCGGCTGACCTCGGCAAACCTCGGAAAGACTCTGTTCCCGAGCGTTTCCGGGGTTTGCCGAGGTCAGCCGAGCTGTCCGCTGGCTTTTCCGTGCATTTCCGAACGGCGTTGATCGGCTGCGATTGGCGCCTTTCAGCTCAGGCGCCCCCCCACCTCAGGCCAAACGCGGTACTGCACACCGCTTTGGCATGAATTCTGCTCGTTTTGCGAGACAACACTCGCAAACTGAATTAGGATATTTTAAAATACACTGCTCGAATTGCGAAACGCTTGTTAACCACTTTACTCGCAATCCAAGGTTCCACTGTACCTTGGAATGTCTACTTTCCAAAAAGGGGTCATTTGGGGGGTATTTGTACTTTACTGGTTTGTTAGTGTCTCAAGAAATTAGATCCGTCAGTACATTAGGTGTGATCAATTTTCAGAGATTGGCACCATAGCTTGTGGACTCTATAACTTTCACAAAGACCAAATGCTATACACCGATTTTGGTTATTTTTACCACAGACATACAGTATACATTTTGGCCAAAATTTATGAAGAAAAATTACTAATTTGCTAAATTTGTAAAAGAAAAATGCATTTTTTAACAAAATTTTCGGTCTTTTTTCATTTATAGCGCAAAAAAAATAAACACCCAGTGGTGATTAAATACCACCAAAAGAAAGCTCTATTTATGTGAAAAAAAGGACAAAAAGTGCCTAGTAAGTGGGCTAGTGGTTAAGCAAGGTAGATTTCAGCAGGAGATCTCAACGGACTCTGCCCCATGTGAAAAGGACCTTAGTTATATTTTAAGCTTAAAATAACTTTTTCTCACCAGAGGGTCCTGCAGGATGAATCCATGTTCCTCAGACACATAGCAATCTGCAAGATTTTGCTTTTCCATTCTTCTCCCTAGTCCTGGGAACATCTTCTCACCTTAACTGCAAAATACCTTATGACCACCCACACCCCCTGTCCCTTTATATGAGGCAGATGTGCTGATGACACTAAAGGGTCAGAGTCTTAAATCAGTGGTATGCCTAGAAAAACCGTTGTACTAAAATTGAGTTTTTAAACAAACTGGAATATACCTGTCATTTTACTTTACAGAACTGTTTACAGCACCTATAAAAAGTGTTTGTTTTTTTGTTTGTTAAATCACACTTACTTAGGTGAATGCCGCATCGATCCGATGCTGCATCTGCCCCTTGCCGTCTCTAAGGGTTAAAACTGAGCCATCAAACACCACTGATTACTTAGTTCTCCACGTCACTCAGAGCAGAGAGCTGGTAACTGTCAGTCACCGCTTTCTGCTCTGTCCCCCCACGCTCACTGGAGTGCTGGGCTGTGAAGGGGGCAGGAGCGGCCGGCTCAGGCTCTTAGTGGATTACTGAGAGTCTGAGCCAGGTGTCGGTCAAAGCTCCTGGGTGGATCCTGACCACATGTTAGTGATCTTTTCCCAGCCAGGACCAGGTCTGTAATGTAAGCCGACAGCGGGCCGCACTTGCGGCTTTAAGCAATAATTTTTTTTTTATTTCTTCACGTAACCGGTGTATGTTTGCCTACATCTTTTTGCCAAATAGATGTCCTCTTTCCCATCTTAGAAAGCTGGGAGGTATGATTTCATTTAATTTTATTTTTTAAACTGCTCAACAGAAATATAATCTTTAATGCCCATTCAGGGCTTGTTCACACCAGATGTAGTCAGTAGGGATGAGGCCACGGTTCGAGTCGAAAACAAGTTTGACTCGAACATTGGGTGTTCATCTGTTCTAAAAAGAAACGAACATATGGGGCGTTCGTGGGAAATTCGACCGCCGCAGAATGCCCCATAATGCACTGCGAGATCGCAGTGCATTGCTGTATGATGACTGCCACCTGACCTGCATGCTTTGGCCAATCACAGCGCGCTGTGCTGAGAGAGACATAATTGGCCAAAGGCAGGGTGCCTTTGGCCAATCATGGCTCAGGGGGACTAAGTCCTCGCCCCACCCTATATAAGGCTGCTTACATAGCGGCCTTGTGTAGTGTTGTTGGCGTAGCCAGAGAGATAGTTTGAGTTAGATTAAGCAGGCAGGTTATTTAGTTAGTGGCAGTGTATTTGATATATATATATATATATATATATATATATATATATATATATATATATACACATATATATACAGTCAGTCTAGTCTATGTGTGTATATGTGTGCGTGTGTGTGTATGTATATGTGTATATATATATATATATACAGGTCCTTCTCAAAAAATTAGCATATTGTGATAAAGTTCATTATTTTCTGTAATGTACTGATAAACATTAGACTTTCATATATTTTAGATTCATTACACACAACTGAAGTAGTTCAAGCCCTTTCTTGTTTTAATATTGATGATTTTGGCATACAGCTCATGACAACCCAAAATTCCTATCTCAAAAAATTAGCATATTTCATCCGACCAATAAAAGAAAAGTGTTTTTAATACAAAAAAAGTCAACCTTCAAATAATTATGTTCAGTTATGCACTCAATACTTGGTCGGGAATCCTTTTGCAGAAATGACTGCTTCAATGCGGCGTGGCATGGAGGCAACCAGCCTGTGGCACTGCTGAGGTGTTATGGAGGCCCAGGATGCTTCGATAGCGGCCTTAAGCTCATCCAGAGTGTTGGGTCTTGCGTCTCTCAACTTTCTCTTCCCAATATCCCACAGATTCTCTATGGGGTTCAGGTCAGGAGAGTTGGCAGGCCAATTGAGCACAGTAATACCATGGTCAGTAAACCATTTACCAGTGGTTTTGGCACTGTGAGCAGGTGCCAGGTCGTGCTGAAAAGCTTTTCAGCAGATGGAAGCATGAAGTGCTCCAAAATCTACTGATAGCTAGCTGCATTGACCCTGCCCTTGATAAAACACAGTGGACCAACACCAGCAGCTGACATGGCACCCCAGACCATCACTGACTGTGGGTACTTGACACTGGACTTCAGGCATTTTGGCATTTCCCTCTCCCCAGTCTTCCTCCAGACTCTGGCACCTTGATTTCCGAATGACATGCAAAATTTGCTTTCATCCGAAAAAAGTACTTTGGACCACTGAGCAACAGTCCAGTGCTGCTTCTCTGTAGCCCAGGTCAGGCGCTTCTGCCGCTGTTTCTGGTTCAAAAGTGGCTTGACCTGGGGAATGCGGCGCCTGTAGCCCATATCCTGCACACGCCTGTTCACGGTGGCTCTGGATGTTTCTACTCCAGACTCAGTCCACTGCTTCCGCAGGTCCTCCAAGGTCTGGAATCGGTCCTTCTCCACAATCTTCTTCAGGGTCCGGTCACCTCTTCTCGTTGTGCAGCGTTTTCTGCCACACTTTTTCCTTCCCACAGACTTCCCACTGAGGTGCCTTGATACAGCACTCTGGGAACAGCCTATTCGTTCAGAAATTTCTTTCTGTGTCTTACCCTCTTGCTTGAGGGTGTCAATGATGGCCTTCTGGACAGCAGTCAGGTCGGCAGTCTTACCCATGATTGCGGTTTTGAGTAATGAACCAGGCTGGGAGTTTTTAAAAGCCTCAGGAATCTTTTGCAGGTGTTTAGAGTTAATTAGTTGATTCAGATGATTAGGTTAATAGCTCGTTTAGAGAACCTTTTCATGATATGCTAATTTTTTGAGATAGGAATTTTGGGTTGTCATGAGCTGTATGCCAAAATCATCAATATTAAAACAAGAAAAGGCTTGAACTACTTCAGTTGTGTGTAATGAATCTAAAATATATGAAAGTCTAATGTTTATCAGTACATTACAGAAAATAATGAACTTTATCACAATATGCTAATTTTTTGAGAAGGACCTGTATATATACATGTAGCGGGCATTTGAATTTAGGGGAATCATCTGGGTGGTAGTGTAACCCAGATGCACTGATTGTTAGGGAATCTGGGACCATTTTATGGTTCTCGAAGGACTCTGGTGGTGTGAGGTTCCCTGCGGCCTGCAGGAGGCGATGTTGCCCTGGGCCGGAGTTGAACCCTCACCACAAGACTGCATCCCTTTTTGTCCTTTCCTGGCGCTTGTACGGCAGGGCGGGGAACCTGCTGTGACGCAGAGGGAGAGGAGATAAAAGGGGCACCCGCCCTGAACACGGGGTTCAGAGTCGGAGGACGCGGCTGCGCCCAGGCACCTTCAGCCTGGGTGCTGGCGTTCCGGGCCCAGGTGCCCTTGACCTGGCCGGAGCGGGTGATGGAGTCCATCCCAGGCACCTTTAGCCCTGGGGTGAGGTACTACTGAGGAGGCCTGGGACCCAGTACCTTCCACTGGGTTCCGCGAGGGTGGAGGAGTCCGAGGGGCCCTAAGGTGTTGGGCGCCCGAATCTGAGATGAGGAGGCCTGGGAGTGTAATCCTTCCGAACAGCCCGGTGCAGCATTGCCGGTGACGGCGGGGCCTCCGGTAACTCTCTCAGAAGGATGTCTTCCCTCTGACAGGGGCTGCAGCCACAAGAAGGTAACTCCTGTTTCATATTCATTAGAGTTGCTGGTAGAGACTCAGAAAAGGAAAGAAGTACATTCACAGCCACTGTGTGTTATAACCATTGGTGATATCTCAATGGTTTAGCTTGATTAAGGATTGTGCCTTGACCTACTCCCCACCAATACTGAACTGTTCTTTGGTCACAACCTGTCTGTGCTGAGTGACGATTTATTTGCTGCTAAGGAATAAATAAGAGTTGGACCTTTTCAGTGGTGTGGAACTCCGGTTACTGGGAGCAAAGGGGGGGTCATATCAAGGAAAGACTTGACCCTGGGTAATACACACGACCCGATGGTAACAATACATTCGGGCCTTCACCTCTATCCAGAAGAGGACATGGGCCGTGGTGGTTCTGGATGTTTCTACTCCAGACTCAGTCCACTGCTTCCGCAGGTCCTCCAAGGTCTGGAATCGGTCCTTCTCCACAATCTTCTTCAGGGTCCGGTCACCTCTTCTCGTTGTGCAGCGTTTTCTGCCACACTTTTTCCTTCCCACAGACTTCCCACTGAGGTGCCTTGATACAGCACTCTGGGAACAGCCTATTCGTTCAGAAATTTCTTTCTGTGTCTTACCCTCTTGCTTGAGGGTGTCAATGATGGCCTTCTGGACAGCAGTCAGGTCGGCAGTCTTACCCATGATTGCGGTTTTGAGTAATGAACCAGGCTGGGAGTTTTTAAAAGCCTCAGGAATCTTTTGCAGGTGTTTAGAGTTAATTAGTTGATTCAGATGATTAGGTTAATAGCTCGTTTAGAGAACCTTTTCATGATATGCTAATTTTTTGAGATAGGAATTTTGGGTTGTCATGAGCTGTATGCCAAAATCATCAATATTAAAACAAGAAAAGGCTTGAACTACTTCAGTTGTGTGTAATGAATCTAAAATATATGAAAGTCTAATGTTTATCAGTACATTACAGAAAATAATGAACTTTATCACAATATGCTAATTTTTTGAGAAGGACCTGTATATATACATGTAGCGGGCATTTGAATTTAGGGGAATCATCTGGGTGGTAGTGTAACCCAGATGCACTGATTGTTAGGGAATCTGGGACCATTTTATGGTTCTCGAAGGACTCTGGTGGTGTGAGGTTCCCTGCGGCCTGCAGGAGGCGATGTTGCCCTGGGCCGGAGTTGAACCCTCACCACAAGACTGCATCCCTTTTTGTCCTTTCCTGGCGCTTGTACGGCAGGGCGGGGAACCTGCTGTGACGCAGAGGGAGAGGAGATAAAAGGGGCACCCGCCCTGAACACGGGGTTCAGAGTCGGAGGACGCGGCTGCGCCCAGGCACCTTCAGCCTGGGTGCTGGCGTTCCGGGCCCAGGTGCCCTTGACCTGGCCGGAGCGGGTGATGGAGTCCATCCCAGGCACCTTTAGCCCTGGGGTGAGGTACTACTGAGGAGGCCTGGGACCCAGTACCTTCCACTGGGTTCCGCGAGGGTGGAGGAGTCCGAGGGGCCCTAAGGTGTTGGGCGCCCGAATCTGAGATGAGGAGGCCTGGGAGTGTAATCCTTCCGAACAGCCCGGTGCAGCATTGCCGGTGACGGCGGGGCCTCCGGTAACTCTCTCAGAAGGATGTCTTCCCTCTGACAGGGGCTGCAGCCACAAGAAGGTAACTCCTGTTTCATATTCATTAGAGTTGCTGGTAGAGACTCAGAAAAGGAAAGAAGTACATTCACAGCCACTGTGTGTTATAACCATTGGTGATATCTCAATGGTTTAGCTTGATTAAGGATTGTGCCTTGACCTACTCCCCACCAATACTGAACTGTTCTTTGGTCACAACCTGTCTGTGCTGAGTGACGATTTATTTGCTGCTAAGGAATAAATAAGAGTTGGACCTTTTCAGTGGTGTGGAACTCCGGTTACTGGGAGCAAAGGGGGGGTCATATCAAGGAAAGACTTGACCCTGGGTAATACACACGACCCGATGGTAACAATACATTCGGGCCTTCACCTCTATCCAGAAGAGGACATGGGCCGTGGTGGTTCTCATCCCTCCTCCCAGGTTCCCCTAGACAAGACAGCAAGCTGAGAAGAAGAAAGGGTGAGAGGGGTGGGCCCCGCTACACGTGGGGGCTCGCCCGGGATGTGTGTTGTACAGTCTGAATTTGAACTTTGCTGCCCGGAGGAGTTCAGAGTAGGTCGACCATATTGGCCAACGCGCCACGAGGCACACCATAGCTGCGTAGTTCGTGGGCGGGGAGAAGAGAAAACCCGCGAACAAATGCAGAGTATGGGAGGAGTCTGGCCATGTGGAGATTCCGGCGTAAGTTGGGCAGTGCGCAATGGAGCAGCAGACAGTCAGGATGACCTCAAATACTCTGTGGATTTCTGTTCCTTCTACAGCGGAGATGACTTCCTTTGCTGCTCCGATTATGGACACAGGAATAAGGCTAAGGCCCCTAGGACGTTTGGCTCTGTACACATGCAGAGACATAGAGGCCCTCGGTGTGATCTGTCCCGGCTGCTCGGGACTGGTGGTCCACTTGAAGCCGTTCGGGCGATGTGAGGCTTGCAAGAAATTCCTTTTTGAGGTGGAGCCATCCACAGAAAGGCCTCGCGCCTACCACCTCAACTACCTCACAGGTACTGCCACTCCGGAGGGAGAGATCGATGCCTATGCGGGCATTCCTGTGCGCACTGACCAGGGCGAAGTGACAGCCCCAGCGGAGATTAAGAGAGAAATCCGAGGATGCTGCCTCGGTCACCACAAGCTCCCTGCTCCCACCACCAAAGAGGAAAGTTGGCCTGGTGATGGCATCCTATGGTCGTGGAAGAGCTTCGCCCCACTGCTTGCCTGGCCTGGATGGATCCGGAGGGAAGAGCCCTGTACATCCCTGTTCTACAAAAGGTCCAGGTGAGCCAGGGGTTGGGACTGTGTGTGTGGTTGGAGGTGTCGGCAGCCGTGGGAGCCGTTCAGAGGAGTGATTCCGTGTCCACTGGGAATTACTTGCCAGCGGAGTTCTATGACACCTCCGACCTGGAGTCATTATCTGATGCCGGTGATGACGAGGAGATAGATGAGATCTTCCACAAGAAGGGATGGGACAAGATGCTGCTACCCTCGTCCCGTGCAACAAGGGACCCACCCATGTCCATTGGGAATAGTACTACCCGGGTGGAGGCCTCGGAGCCTAGGGAGGAATCTGGTCCCCTGCCTACCCTTCCACTTCCTGAATCAACAGATGTGTTACCTGCTCCTGTTGTGGGAGTGCAATGCGCATCACTGCGGGCTCCTAAGTCCAAATCTACCGAGGTAGTGAAAGTACCTTGTCACCCTGAATCCATCGTTCTGCCTGGAGAGGGAGACCGTGCCACAATGCCACCTTTGTCAAGGCTGCAGCGTCTCTTTTGCCAGAAGGTTGCCTGTGAATATGGGTGGGAATACCTGTATTTACCCCAAGAATTGCTCTATGAGGTGGAAGTTTTTCGGCAGCGGTGGTGCAATGATTTCGTCTGGACAAAGCTTAAGGTACCTCACGCACGCCGATACCTCTCGTGTTCCCCTACAGTTACCAGAAAATTCAAGGACTGTAAGGCGGACTGGATGTTGGGAAGGCACATCCATGCTGACTGGGTGATTATCTGTCGGAAGGATGGAGAGAACATTGAGTATAATGCGGAGGCCTTTGACAAGCATTTGAAGCCTTTGTTCCTGCCGCACCCAAAGTTATACTTATAGGAGGAAAAGACTCCTTTACATTTCCTTTATTGCTGAAATACAGGGACTGTGATCTAACTTTTTTTTTTAAGATGTTTTATTCTTTGGAGAGTTGAGAGCTGTTATTGTCATTGTTCTCCCTCCTTCTCCTCCCATCAAGGAAAATAAATCAGTGACTTTGGGGCATAGCTAGTATAGGGTCACAGCACAGAGTAGTAAAAGTTCATCTGGATCTGACAAGTGCCTTTACCGCGGCATTGCCACCAGGTGGCGGAGTTGCGCAACGATTGTTTGTTTTACACTCTGCACTATACTTATTGGAGCGAATGGGTTTCTTTACGGATAGACCCATTCCTTCCAAGAAAACACATACATTATGTTAGGATGTGTGTTTCTTTGTTTTTCTTTTTTTTCTTCCCCTCTGCAGGAGATTCATCAATCAAGGCTGCTGAGAATGGGGTGGTTCTTAGATAGCACAAAGGGAATGTTAATGTGTAAAATATTTAAGTAAAAAAAAAAAAAGGGTCCATTGTTTGTATTCTTGTTTTTCCTTTCCCATTCTAGGTCCTGGCACAAACCATGGCTAAGTTTGTAGGGCTTGGTTCTACGTGTAGTTTGGTCTCTGGATTGAATTCATGTTACCACTCTTTGGGAGACATGAGTTTGCACCAGACACTGGGGACCAGTGTCAAATCACCAGGGGGAGAGTGTAGCGGGTATATGAATTTAGGGGAAGCATCTGTGTGGTAGTGTAACCCGGATGCACTGATTGTTAGGGAATCTGGGACCATGGGAGGACTCTGGTGGTGTGAGGTTCCCTGCGGCCTGCAGGAGGCGATGTTGCCCTGGGCCGGAGTTGAACCCTCACCACAAGACTGCATCCCTTTTTGTCCTTTCCTGGCGCTTGTACGGCAGGGCGGGGAACCTGCTGTGACGCAGAGGGAGAGGAGATAAAAGGGGCGGATGCCCTGAACACGGGTTCAGAGTCGGAGGACACGGCCGCGCCCAGGCACCTTCAGCCTGGGTGCTGGCGTTCCAGAGTTCCGGGCCCAGGTGCCCTTGACCTGGCCAGAGTATATATATATATACTGTGTATTTAACATAGACTTTATATTCAGTGTTTACTCTATATTCAGTCAGTTCAGGCAGCATATTATATATATATATTTATATTTATATATACAGTATATATATATATATATACACTCTGCATCCAGTGTAGCCTATATCTACAGTGCATTCGGTGGTATGTTGTTTCTAATACACTTCAGGCGGTGTATTAAAATATATACTCTGCATTCAGTGTAGCCTATATATACAGTGCACTGCATTCAGTGGTGTATAGTTTCTAATACACTTCAGGCAGTGTACACAGTATATAATATAGTGTAGTGTTGCAAAACAAAAAATACATCATGTTCGAAAGGCCACCAAGGAGAGGTAGACGCTCCCAGGCCACTAAAAGAGGGCAAGCAGCCTCTGTGTCCACATTAAACAGTGGTGGTCGTGGACATGGTGCATCCTCTGCAGGGGCACGCTTGTCCTTTTTTTATGCTGCTGGTCGTATTATCAAACCACAACTTGCAGAAGAGTTGGTGGAGTGGATAAGGAAGCCATCCTCATCCTCTGTCACCCAGGCTCAGAGTAGTTTGCCTTCCAACGCAGCTGCCAAAGCGGCCTATCCCTCCAGCTCCTTGTCCACAGTCACTTCTTTCATAGCCCCACCATCATACACGGAGGAGTCCCCAGAATTATTTAACCACAGTGTCGGTTATATGCTGCTGGAGGATGCGCAGCGATTTGAAGGCTACAATGTTGGTTCACAGGTTGAGGAAGGGAGTAACGTGAGCCTAGAGAGAGGGGGTGCCACAGAAGGACAAGAAGCTGGCAATCATGTTCCCTCAGCTGCAGCATACTGTCAAGTTTGCTCCAGTGATGAGGAGGGAGGGGATGATGAGGTCACTGGCTGCACTTGGGTGCCTGAGAGAAGAGAGGAGACACAACTCCAACGAGGCAGGATGTCCTCTAGGGGGCAGCTTAAGGGCAGCCACCCTATTGCATCACACCGCAGAGCTCCGCAGGTGCTGCTGACTCCCTGCTTACTTTTAAAAGTTCCTTGGAGTTGGCCTTTTTCGACACATGTGCAGCAGATCGCACCATTGCTGTTTGCAACCTATGTCACAAGCGGGTCAATCATGGCCAGAAAAGCAGCCGCTTGGGCACCACATGCTTGACCAGACATATGACGACCTACCATGCAATCCGTTGGCAACAGCACTTGAAAGACCCACATCATAGAAAAAGGCGGACATCTCCTTGCTCCTCATCTGGGATCTTCAACCCTACTATACCTCCAGTCCTCTCAAAAATCTGCACAGAGAGAAATGAAGGTATAGCAATAGGTGTCCCAAGTACTTGCAGCCAATCTACCAACAGTACACCACCAATTGATTTTAGCAGGAAAATTTCCCTACCACAGTTACTGAACTGTAAAAATAAATTCGGTCCCAGCCATCCACTTGCTCAGCATCTAAATGCTAGCTTGGCCAAATTTCTATCACTGCAACGACTGCCTTTTTAGCTGGTAGACTCTGCCCCCTTTTGTGAATTTGTGGAATATGCTGTACCTCCGTGGCAGGTTCCCTACAGGCCATTTCTTTTCACGGAGGCCACTCCGGCTCTCTACCGACATGTGGAAGGCAATGCTTTGGCCTCGTTGGACAGGACGGTCAGCAGTAAGGTTCATATTAGTGCTGATTCATGGTCCAGCAGGCATGGTCAGGAACGTTACCTTTCCTTCACGGCGCACTGGGTAACTCTGCTGGCAGCTGGGAAGGATGCAGGACAGGGTTCAGTGTTGTTGGAGCTTGTTCCGCCACCACGCCTCCAAAATGCTAGTGGTGATTAGGGATGAGCTCGGTGTTCGAGTCGAACATAGGTTCGACTCGAACATCGGCTGTTCGCAGCGTTCGGCGAACAACGAACGATTTGGGCCGTTCGTGCCAAATTCGAGTGACGCGAACGGCCCACAATACACTGCGCCATCGCAGTGTAATCCCGGCGCTGTGATTGGCCAAGCATGCACTGTGACCCTGCATGCTTGGCCAATCACAGCGCCGGCAGCGAGGAGAGCAATGATTGGCCACAGGCAGGATGCCTGTGGCCAATTATAGCTGAGGGGGTTTAGTACACGCCCTACACTATAAAAGGCCGCCAGCGCGGCGGCCTTGTGTAGTGTGTTCCGGAGCAGGGAAAGTGAAGGATAGGCAGGGACAGTGTCAAATCTTGTCAAATCTATTCTTTGCTAAACCTTGTGTGTAGGGACAGAGAAGGATAGGCAGGGAGAGTGTCAGTGTCATATTCTTTGCTAAACCTTGTGTGTAGGGAGAGAGAAGGATAGGCAGGGAGAGTGTCAGTGTCACATACTTTGCTAAACCTTGTGTACAGGGAGAGAGAAGGATAGGCAGGGGACAGTGTCAGTGTCATATTCTTTGCTAAACCTTGTGTGCAGGGAGAGAGAAGGATAGGCAGGGAGAGTGTCAGTGTCATATACTTTGATAAACCTTGTGTACAGGGAGAGAGAAGGATAGGCAGGGGACAGTGTCAGTGTCATATTCTTTGCTAAACCTTGTGTGCAGGGAGAGAGAAGGATAGGCAGGGAGAGTGTCAGTGTCATATACTTTGATAAACCTTGTGTGCAGGGAGAGAGAAGGATAGGCAGGGGACAGTGTCATTGTTGCTAAGCCTCCTGCACATTATACACCTGAAGTTAGCCCGTATTGCTGCTTTTTCCTGGTGTGTTACACCAACAGGATTTTGCGGCACTTACAGCGGGCGGAGTGTACCTCCTGACCATATTACACCTTAACTTAGCCTGTATTGCTGCTTTTTCCTGGTGTGTTACACAAACAGGATTTTGCGGCACTTACAGCGGGCGGAGTGTGCCTCCTGACCATATTACACCTTAACTTAGCCTGTATTGCTGCTTTTTCCTGGTGTGTTACACAAACAGGATTTTGCGGCACTTACAGCGGGCGGAGTGTGCCTCCTGACCATATTACACCTTAACTTAGCCTATATTGCTGCTTTTTCCTGGTGTGTTACACAAACAGGATTTTGCTGCACTTACAGCGGGCGGAGTGTGCCTCCTGACCATATTACACCTTAACTTAGCCTGTATTGCTGCTTTTTCCTGGTGTGTTACACAAACAGGATTTTGCGGCACTTACAGCGGGCGGAGTGTGCCTCCTGACCATATTACACCTTAACTTAGCCTGTATTGCTGCTTTTTCCTGGTGTGTTACACAAACAGGATTTTGCGGCACTTACAGTGGGCGGAGTGGACCTCCTGACCATATTACACCTTAACTTAGCCTGTATTGCTGCTTTTTCCTGGTGTGTTACACAAACAGTATTTTGCGGCACTTACAGCGGGCGGAGTGTGCCTCCTGACCATATTACACCTTAACTTAGCCTGTATTGCTGCTTTTTCCTGGTGTGTTACACAAACAGGATTTTGCGGCACTTACAGCGGGCGGAGTGTGCCTCCTGACCATATTACACCTTAACTTAGCCTGTATTGCTGCTTTTTCCTGGTGTGTTACACAAACAGGATTTTGCGGCACTTACAGCGGGCGGAGTGTGCCTCCTGACCATATTACACCTTAACTTAGCCTGTATTGCTGCTTTTTCCTGGTGTGTTACACAAACAGGATTTTGCGGCACTTACAGCGGGCGGAGTGTGCCTCCTGACCATATTACACCTTAACTTAGCCTGTATTGCTGCTTTTTCCTGGTGTGTTACACAAACAGGATTTTGCGGCACTTACAGCGGGCGGAGTGTGCCTCCTGACCATATTACTCCTTAACTTAGCCTGTATTGCTGCTTTTCCCATTTCCCTGCAGGCCATTAGAATGTCTGGAAGGCAAACAAGGAGAGGCAGACAGTCGGGAGCCCAAAAAAGAGGGCAAGCAGGCTCTGTGTCTAGAGACAACAGTGCTGGTCGTGGACGCGGTGCATCGCCATTAGCACGTGGCCATGGGACGCGCTTGTCCTTCTTTTCGGCAGCTGGACGTGTTGAGCCGCATCATGCCGAAGACTTGGTAGAGTGGATGACCAAGCCCTCCTCATCCTCCTCATCCTCTCTCACCCAGGCTCAGGGTACTGGCAAAGCAGCTGCCAAAGCGTCCTCTTCCCTGGTATCAATGTCATCATCAGTCACTCCTTCCCTAGACCAACCATGTCCTCCTGAGGAGTCCCCCGAACTGTTTGAGCACAGTGTTGGGTACATGCTCCAGGAGGATGCCCAGCGTTTCAAAGGGTCTGATGATGATACCCAGCTAGAGGAAGGCAGTAGCGTGAGAGCAGAGAGAGGGGATGCTCAAGAAGGACACCAATCTGGCAGTCATGTTCCAGCAGCTGCAGCATACTGCCAGATTGGCTCCAGTGATGAGGAGGGAGGGGATGATGAGGTCACTGACTCCACGTGGGTGCCTAATAGGAGAGAGGAGAAGAAGGAGGAGGAGGATGAGGAGGAGGCACATCTCCAACGAGGCAGGATGCCGTCGGGGGGCCAGCGTAAGGGCAGCACACCGACGGAATCACACCGCAGAGCTCCGCCTGTGCAAGGCGCTGCCTCTGCCCGTTATTCAAAAAGTTCTTTGGTGTGGGCCTTTTTTGAGTCGAGTGCATCAGATCGCACAGCTGCTGTTTGCAACATGTGTCTCAAGCGTATATCGCGTGGCCAAAACATCACCCGCTTGGGCACCACATGCTTGACCAGACATATGTTGACCTGCCATGCAGCTCGTTGGCAAGCCTACCTTAAAGACCCACACCAAAGAACAAAGCTGACCTCTTCTTGCACTGCATCAGCTGGGATCTCCAACCCCACTATACCTTCAGTCCTCTCTGAAACCTGCTCTGAGAGGAATGAAGGTGTAGAATTACCGTATTTTTCGCTCCATAAGACGCACCTGACCATAAGACGCACCTAGATTTTAGAGGAGGAAAATATAAAAAAAAAAAAACTTGAACCAAATGGTGTACTAAAATATTTAATAAAGTATAACAGAATAATATTTCTACACTAACAACTAATGTAAGGGGGCACCCTACACTGATCCCCAATTTAACTGGGACATTTACATGACCTCAATACAACAGGAGTATTTGCATATTTAGACATTTACACTGACCAGTAATGTAAATGGTGTATTTACAGTAACCCCCTCCCCCATCTCTCTACTAATCTCTGCATTCTTATCTCCCTCTCAGTACAACTCTGCCCCTCTAACTCATCTGCTAACCTCTGTCCCCCAAACCCCTCATCTTCTAACATCTGCACTCCAATCCTTCCTTCCCATTCAACTCTGCAGCCTCTGCACCTCAAACGCCCCTCTTTGATCCCCTCTACATGCCCCCTATGGGTGGGCGGCATGCAGAGGTGCGGGCGCAGGGCCGGCCCTACCATGGGACCCAATGGGACCATGGTACCAGGCGGCATTTAGGAGGGGGCGGCAGTCCGGCCGGCAACATATTTTTAACAGACTTACTTCCATCGGGCAGAGAGCAGAGCGGAGGCTGAGCGGATGCTGGTCGGCGGTGCGCTGTGCCTGTGCGGTGCCGCTGTCTCCTGCACTGGTTGCTAAAATTGCCTGCCGAGTCCCGACCGTCGCCTAGCAACCACGGACGTCAGGAGGCCGCGGCCGCCCCAGCATTCACAGCGCTCAGCCTCCGCCCACACACCTCATCCATCTTCCATCTCCTGCGTGAGGGTTGGATTTCAGTGTTGTTCTGAGGAAATCTTCCTGTGTGGCTGTGCCCTGGACAGTGACAGTGTGAGCTGAGCCTGGGCAGCCTCTCTGCCTATCTGGAAAAACGGGTGAGTTAGGTGGGATTTTTAATGTGGGTGGCTGATGATGATCTTTGTCTTATACCCATGTTTTCCCTGTAATTTAAAGCAAAACTTTATTCTTTTAACCACTTTGCGCCCACGCTATAGACAAAAGATGTCTACAGCGCGGGCCGTGCGGCGCTCAATTCCCGGGAGGGCGTCCATGGATGTCCTCCTGTTTACTTCCGCGATGCGCGCCGCATCGGGCGCGCATCGGGGAAAAGCTGTGCCCACCGTGTCACGCGGGTGCCGATGCGCTTGCCTGGCGGCCGCGATGTCTGTGTCCCTTGTACATAGGGACAACCATCGTCACCTCCCCCAGTCAGTCCCCTCCCCCCACAGTAAGAATCACCTAGCAGGGAACATATTTAACCCCTTCCTGCCAGTCACATTTATACAGCAATCAGTGCATATTTATAGCACGGATCGCTGTATAAGTGTGAATGGTCCCAAAAATGTGTCAAAAGTGTCCGCCATAATGTTGCAATCATAATAAAAATCGCAGATCGCCGTCATTACTAGGAAAAAAAAATAATTAAAAAAAATGTCATTCTATCCCCTATTTTGTAGGCGCTATAACTTTTTAAATGACATTTAATTATCATGATATAAAATAATGAATGTGGGGGCGTTTTGGTGGGCGTGTTTTGTTTTTTTTTTGGTCCCAGGCAGCACCATGTCTTGGGCCGGTGCTGTGCGGGCGTAATTAGCATATGAATCGCGGCGGCCGACCTCATTAACATAACAATGCCCGCGCGATTTACATATCAATGCCGATCCTGTGGGGGTTAAATACAGAACAATACCCTTTTGTTTCTCTCCCAGTAGCAGCTGAAAGCATTAGAGAAACAGGATCTAGCTGGGGCAGAGTGATGCATAGGGCATCGTTCTGCCTCGAAACGATCCCCCTATCAGCGGCTCTCCTGATTAGTATTCGCTCCATAAGACGCACACACATTTCCCCCCGTTTTTTGGGGGATAAAAAGTGCGTCTTATGGAGCGAAAAATACGGTAGGTGTGTTACAGCCAAGTACTTGCGGGCACTCTGCTAGCAGTACACCAACGTCCGATTCTAGCAGGCAAATTTCCCTGCCCCAGCTGCTGGACCGTCAAAAGAAGTTCACTCCCAGCCATCCACATGCCCAGCGGTTGAATGCTAGCTTGGCTAAATTGCTAGCGCTTCAACTGCTGCCTTTTCAGTTGGTAGACTCGTCCCCCTTCCGTGAGTTTGTGCAATGTGCGGTTCCTCAGTGGCAGGTTCCCAAACGCCACTTTTTCTCACGGAAGGCGATTCCGGCTCTCTACCGGCATGTGGAAGGCAATGTCTTGGCCTCGCTGGACAGGGTGGTCAGCGGTAAGGTGCATATTACCGCTGACCCATGGTCCAGCAGGCATGGACAGGGACGTTACCTTTCTTTCACGGCCCATTGGGTCACTCTTTTGGCAGCTGGGAAGGATGCAGGACAAGGTGCAGTAGTGTTGGAGGTTGTTCCACCGCCACGCCTCCAAAATGCTACTACTGGTTGTGACACACCTCTGTCGTCCACCCCCTCCTCTTCTTCTTCCTCCGTGGCCTCTTCCTGTGCTATGTCCTCGGAACCAGCGGTGCTCCGTAGGCGTTCAAGGGGCTACGCAAGTACGCAGGCAAAAAGATGCCATGCCGTGCTTGCGCTGGTGTGTTTGGGGGACAGGAGCCATACTGGGGCAGAGGTTCTGTCTGCTCTGCAGGGGCAGGCTGAGAGGTGGTTGACGCCACGCCAGCTTAAGCCAGGAATGGTAGTTTGCGACAATGGCACCAACCTCCTCTCCGCTCTCCGACAGGGACAACTGACCCATGTGCCCTGTGTGGCTCACGTCCTTAACCTGGTGGTGCAGCGGTTCTTGGGCAGGTACCCGGGCTTACAGGATGTCCTGAGGCAGGCCAGGAAAGTCTGTGTGCATTTCCGCAGATCTTATAATGCCAGTGCTCGCCTGGCTGAGCTGCAAAAGGAGTTGAACCTGCCCAAGAACCGCCTTATATGTGACATGCCCACCAGGTGGAACTCAACGTTGGCCATGCTGCAGCGGCTGCACACGCAGCAGAGGGCCATCAATGAGTACCTGTGCGACTACGGCACCAGGACAGGGTCAGGGGAGCTCTGGTTTTTTTCACCACGCCAGTGGGGCATGATCAGGGATGCATGCACTGTCCTGGCACCATTTGAGGAGGCCACGAGGATGGTGAGCAGTGACAGTGCATGCATCAGTGACACTGTACCTCTTGTCCACCTGTTGGAACATACGCTGCGTGGAATAATGGACAGGGCACTTGAGGCAGAACAGAGGCAGGAAGAGGAGGACTTCCTTGCCTCTCAAGGCCCCCTTTACCCAGACAGTGTTCCTTCTGTCCCACCCATCGCACAGGAAGAAGAGGAGGAGGAGGAGGAGGAGGAGGATTGTGTCAGCATGGAGGTGGAGCCTGGCACTCAGCATCATCAGCAGCAGTCTTTTAGGGATGATTTACAGTCCCAAGAAACCAGTGGACTTGTACGTGGCTGGGAGGAGGTGGCTGCGGATCATGTCGTCCTTAGTGACCCAGAGGACTCTGGACTGAATGCCTCAGCTAACCTACGCTGCATGGCCTCCCTGATCCTGCAAAGTCTGCGGAAGGATCCTCGTATTCTTCGGATCAAGGAGAGGGACCATTACTGGCTGGCCACTCTCCTTGATCCACGGTACAAGGGTAAGGTTGCGGACCTTATCTTACCGTCGCAGAGGGAGCAGAGGATGAGACAACTCCGGGAGGCCTTGCAGAAAGGTCTGTGCAACGCGTTCCCAGAGACTGGGAGGTTACAAACTCCTGGTCTTGGACAACGAGTTGCTGAGGCTTCAGTCAGTCAAAGAAGGAGCGGTGGGGAAGGTGGCCGTCTGACCGAAGCGTTCAGACAATTCTTTAGTCCGCAGCCCCAAGGTATGATCGGTTCCAGCAACCATCGCCAGCATCTGATATACATGGTGCAGGAATACCTAGGGGCAAGGTCAGACTTGGACACCTTCCCCACTGAAAATCCTCTGGCTTACTGGGTCTTGAGGATGGATCACTGGCCAGAGCTTGCACAGTATGCAATTGAGCTACTGGCCTGTCCTGCATCCAGCGTTCTTTCAGAACGCACATTCAGTGCTGCTGGAGGATTTGTCACGGATCACAGGGTGCGCCTGTCCACCGACTCTGTTGATCGACTGACCTTCATAAAGATAAACCAGTCTTGGATCACCACCAGCTACCAAACACCTGAAGCTGATATAACAGACTAATTTATTTTCAAATGTCACATCCCTTCAAGACTGATGCTGAGAGTTTGTCCTGTTATGTTGACTGACTATCCTCCTCCTCCTCAATGATCCGATTGACGATGATAGCTTGGAAGAACATTTTTGTTTCTGGGTGCCGCCACCAATGGCTAAGGCCCAATTTTTCAGCCCCTGTTTAACAGGGGTGTGTTATTACAATTTTTTATGCAATGCTTTGCAGCAGGGCTCATTCCTGCACTCCAACTAGAGTATCTGGGAGTGGTTGCAGTGTCGTGGCACCAGCACCAGTGGCTAAGGCCCAATTTTTCAGCCCCTGTTTAACAGGGGCGTGTAATTACAATTTTTGATGCAATACTTTGCAACAGGGCTCATTGCTGTGCTCCAAGTACAGTATCTGTGAGGGGTTGCAGTGTTGTGGCACCAGTGCCTAAGGCTCAATTTTTCTGCCCCTGTTTAACAGGGGCATGTAATTACAATTCTTGATCTAATAATTCACAGCAGGGCCCATTCCTGCGCCCACCAAGACTAACTGTGAGGCCTTACAGTGTTGTGTCAACACCACCACCACCACCACCACCAAAGGCCCAATTTTTCAGCCCCTGTTCAACAGGGGCATGCAATTACAATTCTTGATCTAATAATTCACAGCAGGGCCCATTCCTGCGCCCACCAAGACTAACTGCGAGGCCTTACAGTGTTGTGTCAACACCACCACCACCACCAAAGGCCCAATTTTTCAGCCCCTGTTCAACAGGGGCATGCAATTACAATTCTTGATCTAATAATTCACAGCAGGGCCCATTCATGCGCCCACCAAGAGTAACTGTGAGGGCTCACAGTGTTGTGGCAACACCAACATGTAAGGGGCAAATTTCAGCTGGGTATATACGGCAGGCCCCTACTTTCAAACATCCAACTTACAAACGACTCCTCCTTGCAAACGGAAGGATACAACAGGAAGTGAGAGGAAATCTACCCCTAGGCAAATTCTCTCCTGTAAGAGTTAATATGGGAAAAAAAGTGTCTCCTCTCCACTGATTCTTTATCACCAATTCTTGTTTCAATAAAAACCCCAAATTTTCAAAAAACAATTGTCATTAGGACGGAAAGTGAGGTGAACTGTTCTGAACAGGTGCACACTGCACAGACAGCAAAACAAATGTTACAGGGGTGATAACCCTTCCCTATGTTTTCCAAAAAGCTTAAAAATATCTTTTTTGGCTGGAGCTACACTTAAACAATGTACCTGTTCAAAATTACAAACAGATTCTACATAAGAACAAACCTACAGTCCCTGTCTTGTATGCACCGCCTGTATACGGCTGTTCAGAGTATATAGGGCCTTTTTTATTTTGTGTGCGGGGTTCCCCTTAATATCCATACAAGACCCAAAGGGGCTGGTAATGGGCTGGAGTAGGGGGGGGGTGTGTGATGGGATAGCTATGCCATTTTTCTTAAAGATTTTCATCCATATTACCGGTACCAGACATTACATTAAAGCCGCAAGCAGTTTTAAATGGCTTTTTTTCCTTTAGAAATGTAATTTTGTGCAGGGACAGTTCTAAACACGGGAAACACGTGGCACTTCACAGGCATACTTTAGACACCCCCCAGGTACGATATTTAAAGGAATATTTGACTTTTTTTTTTCACTTTATGCATCATTAAAATGACTGCTCCAGAAAAACGGCCGTTTTTAAAACTTCTTTTTGCATTGATACATGTCCCCTGGTGCAGAACCCGGGTTCCCAAACCCTTTTTAGGACAATAACATGCATAATAGTCGTTATAATTAGCACTTTAGATTTCGAACGTTTGCATCCATTGTATTTAATAGGGTTCTAAAGTTCGTGCGAACTTTCGGTCCGTTCGCGGGTTCTGGTGCGAACCGAACCCGGGGGTGTTCGGCTCATCACTAGTGGTGATTCTGCCACAGCTCTCTCCTCCACCCCCTCCTCTTCTCCTTCCTCTATGGCCTCTTCTGCAGATTTGTCCTCTGAACCAGCAGTGCTCCGTAAGCTTTCAAGGGGCTACGCAAGCAGTCAGGCTAAAAGGTGCCATGCGGTGCTTGAGTTGGTCTGCCTAGGGGACAGGAGCCACACTGGGGCAGAGATTCTGTCAGCTCTGCAGGGGCAGGCTCAGAGGTGGTTGACACCACGCCAGCTTCAGTCAGGAAAGATTGTATGCGACAATGGCACCAACCTTCTCTCCGCCCTCTGACAGGGACACGTGACCCATGTTCCTTGTTTGGCACATGTCCTGAATTTGGTGGTGCAGCAGTTCTTTACCATGTGCCCAGGCTTACAAGATCTCCTGAGGCAAGCCAGAAAAGTCTGCGGGTCATACAATGCCAGTGCTCGGCTGGCTAACATTCAAAGGGAATGCAACCTGCCCATCAACCACCTCATTTGTGACATGCCCACCAGGTGGAACTCAACGTTGGCAATGCTGCAGCAGCTGCACACACAGCAGATGGCCATCAATGAGTACCTGTGTGAGTATGGCACCAAGACAGGGTCAGGGGAGCTTGGCTTCTTTTCGCCACTCCAGTGGCTACTGATCAAGGATGCATGCACTGTCCTGTCACCATTTGAGGAGGCCACAAGGAAGGTGAGCAGTGACAATGCATGCATCAGTGACACTGTCCCTCTAGTCTTCCTGCTGGAGCACACGCTTTGTGGAATCATGAACAGGGCACTTGAGGCAGAACAGCAGGAGGAAGAGGAGGACTTCCTTTCCTCTCAGGGCCCCCTTTATCCAGATAGCATTCCTGCGGGCCTGCCAAACATACATGAAGAAGAGGAGGAGGATTGTGTCAGCATGGATGTAGAGGATAACACTCAGCAGCAGTTTTCAAGGGATGGTTTTTAGTCCCCGGAAACCCAATGAGTTTTCGTGGCTGGGAGGAGGTAGTTACGGATAATGTGATCCTTAGTGACCCAGAGGACTCAGAAACAAATGCCTCTGTAAACTTACGCTGCATGGCCTCCCTGATTCTGCATAGCCTGCGAAAGGACTCTAGGTTTCGTGGTATCAAGGAGAGGGATCATTACAGGCTGGCAACCCTTCTTGATCTATGTTACAAGGGTAAAGTTGCAGAGCTCATCCTGCCTTTGCAGAGGATGCAGAGGATGAAACATCTTCAGGAGGCCTTAAAGAAAGGTTTATATAACGCATTTCCAGACCCTGGGAGGTTATTATTTCCTGGTGCTGGACAATGTGTTGCTGAGGCTTCGTTCAGTCAGAGGAAGAGCGGTGGAGAAGGTGGCCGGCTGACCGATGCCTTTAAACAATTTTTCAGTCCTCAGGGCCAAGGTCTGATCAGTTCAAGCAACCATCACCAGCGTCTGCATTATATGGTGCAGGAATATCTAGGGGCAAGAGCAGACTTGGAGACCTTTCCAACAGAGCATCCACTGGGTTACTGGGTCTTGAGGATGGACCACTGGCCAGAACTTGCTCAATATGCAATCGAGCTACTGGCCTGTCCTGCATCCAGTGTGCTTTCTGAACACACATTCAGTGCTGCTGGAGGGTTTGTAACGGATCAAAGAGTGCATCTGTCCACAAACTCCGTTGATAGGCTCACATTCATAAAAATGAATGAGTCTTGGATCAGCAGCTAATAAGCACCTGATGCTGATGTAACTGATTGAATTTGCTATGGATCTTGGATCCCTTGAAGACTGTCTATGCTGACTATCCTATTCCTCCTCATTCTTGATGATGCTAGCTTCCAACAATATTTTTGGTTTAGGGCACCACCACCTAAGGCCCAATTTTTCTGCCCCTGTTTAAAAGGGGCATGTAATTAAATGTTTGTATATAATATTTCACACCAGGGCCCGTTCCTGTGCCCAACAAGAGTATCTGTGAGGGGTTACAGTGTTGTGGCACCACCACCCAAGGCCTAATTTTTTGGCCCCTGTTTAACAGGGGCATGTAATTACAATTTTTGATATAATATTTCACAGCAGGGCTCGTTCCTGCACCCAACAAGAGTAACTGTGAGGGCTTACAGTGTTCTGGCGCCACCAAAACCAAAGGCCCAATTTTTCTGCCCCTGTCTAATAGGGCCATGTAATTACAATTTTTGATATAATATTTAACAGTAGGGCCCGTTCCTGCGCCCAACGAGAGTATCTGTGAGGGGTAACAGTGTTCTGGTGCCACCAAAACCAAAATCCACATTTTTCTGCCCCTGTTTAACAGGGGCATGTAATTAAAAATTTTAAAATTATAGTTAAGCAGGGTCGGTTCCTGCACCCAACAAGAGTAACCAAGAGAAGTCAGGTATTTACAATCATCCGACAGACTAAGACAAATATAATACGTTTGCAAGAAACGCATATGACAAAAGAGAGTTTAAATCATTAGAAGAAACCATGGGACAACCATATTTATCACTCCTCACACATCCTACTCAAGGAGAGTATCAATGCTGATACATCGTTCGGTACCATGTGAGTGTATTAGCTATAATAGCGACTCTGAGGGTAGATATGTATTTATATATGCAGTATTATATTCTTTGTCCTTTGTACTCATGGGAATTTATAACCCACCACATGCTGGTATACATGTGGTAAAGGATGCAGTGCTGTTTATGGCTCAATACCCTGATGGGAAAAAGTTCATAATTGCGCAACCACATAAAAAATAAATCCAATATAAACAGTGTTGACTTTCAAGTCCATACAGTGTTTCAAATAAAACAGGTGATTTTAAACATTCAGGTTGTGGCTTGGGGCTTATTTCCATTGGTAAATGATAAGAAGGTGGATCTCAAGTTATAGAGATCAAACTGGCTCAACAATGGTTAAATCGACCTATGGGCATTCCTCCTGGGACTCCCCCAGAGCCGATATCCCTCCCAATGCAGCGGACTGCTGTTTTTATGCTATATTCCTCATTAAAAGCATCCCCAGGTCCTCTTGTGTGTCTTCCGTTTGGGATATATTTACCAGGTAAAAAGAAGAAGAGGCTTCATGGTGCAGTAACTAAGTTTAGCCTCCGTTCCCAGTCGATGCCTTGTACGGGGAAACGCGTCGGGTGGAGAACCAGTCTCTGACGTCACCACACACCAGCTGGCTGGCTTGAGCCGCGGCTGTTTGAATAGGTCAATTGAACCATTGCTGAGCCAGTTTGATCTCTATAACTTAAGATCCACCTTATCCGGTAAGCAGCCCTTCTTATCATTTAACAACGGAAAGAAGCCCAAAGCCACAACCTGAATGCTTAAGATCCCCTGTTTTATTTGAAACACTGTATGGACTTGAAAGTCAACACTGTTTATATTGGATTTGTTTTTTTATGTGGTTGCGCAATTATGCACTTTTTACCATGACTTATGAGCTGTATATTCAGGCTATTTTAGTTGCAGCACCCAACATTCAATCACATGTATCTCATTTGTAATTCATTTTCACTTATTTGTTTAATTTATTAATTTTTTCTTTCACTAATTTCACATATTAATATTATATTTAATACATTTTTTACGTGAAGAGCTGGGGGCAGCACAGATTTCCCACTGTACACTATTCAATACCCTGATGCCTATGTAATCTGTATAGGGAATTTCAACATGTTATTGGATCCAGCTCTAGACAGGTATGGAGTTGGCTTGTGCAATTCGTTTCGTAACGAATCGAAATTCGTCCGAATTTAGGAACTTTCGGACATTCGGAAGCATTCGAATTTCCGAACAAAGCAATTACGAATAAAACCGAATCTGAAAAAAAATTTAATCGCAAATAGCGAATGCCCGAATGTCTTCGGCATAATTCGTTATGAAAAAAGTTACGAATGTACGAATTCATTTGAAGCAAAATAACACTCTGCTCTGCTCTCTGCTTCTCCCTCACCGTGCTGAACTCCCTCTGAAAATGGTGTATAGGGGCGGAGGCTATAGCCGCATGTAAAAAACGAAAGTAAAATACGAGATTTCGAATCGTTACAAATAACCGCTATGTATTTAGAAAAGTACAAATCCATTTGAAGCACATTAGGCATAATAGGCAGCGTCGTTGTGAGAGAGACACGGAAAATTACGAATCAACGAACCCAAAAAAAGTTATGAAAGTAGGAGTTGTGTCCAGAATCAACGAAAAACAATGTACTCTATCAAAAGTACGAATTAGTCCGAACACGAAAAATCCCATCTAGCACAATTACGAACGATTACGAATCAACAGGACCGAAAAGAAACAAACCGAAACTAAACGAATTTTTCCGTTGTGCACAAGAAACAAACCGAAACTAAACAAATTTTTCCGTTGTGCACAAGTCTAGTATAGAGGTGTATCCCATAATCGGGTAAATATGGGCTAAAGGCAGATGCAAAGTAAAGCTTACAACACTACAGCGGCCAAAATAGGAGGCAGGACTGGGTTTGCCAGATATGTACCTGTACTATCTTGCGGAGTAATTAAGACATCTGCGTACTTGGTTGATACAGGAACAAAGCCTGGGATAGGAGAAGTACGGTATCTCTTAAGGATTGTCCAGGCTGAGAATCTATTTAGGGCTTGAGGCATGACATATACAATTACCGAGGGTAAAGATTCCCATGCTCTCTTTGGCGCAATCGGCATGGCGGGAGGTTAAAAAGCTAACAGGATTTAGGGACATCCCATCCAAGCTACCCATGTGGAATAATCCCTTATTTGAGCAATTAAATACACTGCAAGATAATATATTTTGGACACAAACAGGAATAGCAGTACTGAATCAGGTTTATGAAAGTGGGAATATATGCTCATTTTATTCTTTAAACACACAATATAACCTTAGTGCAAAAATGTTAATGAAAAATTTGTAGCGCTGTGTTCATAAATCATATAAACATATCTAAAACATGTAAAATATAAAGACTAAATCACCATGTGAAAAAGTGACAAAAATATTAAACATGAAAAAAAAAATTAAGAGATTATAAAAATATATGTGTACAATCTCTAAACAAGTGTTCATAAGTGTTCGTCCAATATCCACACCTAAAGTGTGGAAAAAATCCAAAAATCAAGTCCATAAATTGTGTTGTTTTTCCAAGTGTGTAAACTTTAAGCAAACATGCAATCTTCTCAAAATAACTTGAAATAATTCTTCCACCACACCACTTGTGCTTCAGTGATTCCGAACCCTTAAGGATTTGCACTCACCACAAGAATATGCCTTGCATTCTCATGCTCGGCATTAAAGCTTAGTAAACCCTCCAAGGTCTCCAAGCAATTCAAACAGTGTTCAGTGACCCAATGCTCTCCACATGTAAAAATAAATGAGTGCTTGTGTAGCGGGTGGTTACATTTAGGGGAGGCATCTGAGTGATAAATGGCTCAGATGCAGTAATTTTTAGAGTTCATGGACCAATTCATGCCAGTGGAGGACATCAGGGTGTTCAGTTCCCTGTGGCCTATAGGTGGCGCGGTCGCCAGGGGCCAGGGTTGAACCACTACTGTAAGTCTGTACCCTTTTTGTCCTTTCGCAGCAGTAGTACAGCGGGGCGGGGAACCTGATGTGCATGCTGGGAGAGGGTATAAAAGGGTCGGACATCTTTCGCTCGGGGTCCACGCCCAGGCACCTTCAGCGCCCTCGGCCCAGAGGTGGAGCTGTGATTCCACCCCAGACACCTTAGGTCTGGGGTGAGGTACTCTCTCTGGAGGCCTGGGGCCCAGTACCTTCGATTGGGTCCCGCATAGGATGGAGGATTCCTAGGGTGTCCTCCGGTATTGGACACCCGAATCTTGGGCGAGGGGGACCAGGGAAGTGACCTCCCCGGAGATCCAGCGCAGCATTGGCTGGTGACGGCGGAGGCCTCTGGTGATCGTCCGGGATGGATGACTCCCCTGACAAGGGCCATATTTCAAGAAGGTAGTTCACGTTCTCATGGTCGATGGCAGCGATCCAACTAAAACCTAGGTCGGTGGCAGAGACTTCAAGTTCTAATTCACCTGGTCGGTGGCAGCGACCACCCTCACGGTCGGTGGCAGCGACCGTGCACCAAGCCTGTTTGCGCATACCGGAACAGGAGAGTAACAAGTTTGTGTTTGTACCTGGACCTTCCTCACCACCCTGTCTGTTCTATGTCCAACCAGTCTGCTCTCAAAGGACTATTTATTGCCCAAACAGAATAAATAAGTGTTGGACTTTCAATGGTGTGGAACTTGGCTTTCTGAGAGTGTAAGGATCATTCTCAAGGGGAGCTTTGGCTTTGGACAGGGGCACAGACCCGAAGGTAATTGGTTATAGCTCACGCCTCTACACACTAGAGGACACGAACTGGTGGTGTGTCACACTCTCCTCCCTGGTCCCCTAGATAGGAGCCATAGACATTGACCGAGAAGGAGGGAGTGAGAGGTGAGGTCGCTACACATGGGGGCTCTGGGTCCGGGATTTGTGTTCGTGTAACGGAGCCGAGGCCTCCGAAAGTTTGAACTTTACTGCCCAGAGGAGTTCCGAGGAGGTCGGCCATTTTTGGCACACCCTCCCTGCACAGTTCGTGGGCGTGTCAGAAGAAGAAAAGCCCGCAAACTGGTGTGGAAAAGGGGAGGAGTCCGGCCATGTGTGGAGATGCACGTGGGGACTTGGCGCCAGTTATTCAGTGCGCGATGGAGCAGCAAGCGGTCAGTGTGTTCACTAATCCTCCTGGGTTCCAGTTCCTACCAATACCAGAATGACCCCAATTGCTGCTTCGGTTACAGATACGGGAATCAGGCTCAAGCCCCGGGGGCAATTCGCCCTGTATGTATGCAAGGACGTTGAGGCCCTCTGTGTGATTTGTCCCGGCTGTTCGGGACTGGTGGTTCAGCTGAAGCCATTCGGGCGCTGCGAGGCCTGTGGAGAATTCATTTTCGAGGTGGAGCAACCCATAGAAAGGCCTCGGGCCTTCCACCTCAACTGCCTAACGGGCGCCACCACTCGTGAGGGAGAAGTCAAAGCTTGGACAGCCATTCCCACGCGCACTGTAGAGACTTCCGCGGAAGTCGCGATCAAAGGGTTGGAGGATGAAAAATCCGAGGATGCTGCTTCGGTCACCACAGCTTCCCTACTCCCACCGCCAAAGAGGAAGGTCGGTCTCATCAGAGCTTCCAGCAGCCGTGATGGAGGAACATCCCTGCGCTTGCCCGGCCCGGATGGATCACGTTGGAAAAGTCCCGGACATCCCAGTGCAAGTAAAGGCCGAGGTAAGCCGGGGAACGGGACTTGGTGTTTTGTTGGAGGTGTCAGGGATCCCCAGTCACGGGAGCCCGAGGGAGGGGATAATTCCACGTCTACAAGGAATTACCTGCCCGCGGAGGAGTGTGACACCTCCGACCTTGAGTCAGTCTCTGATGCCGGAGATGATGGCATCATAGATGAGCTGTTTGAGCAGAAGGGCTGGGACAAGATACCCCTGGCCTCGTCCCGTATGCAAAGGGACTCACCCATGTCTACTGGGGACAGCGCACCCCGGGTGGAGGCCCCAGCGCCTTTTGCTCCCTGAATCACCTGCGCCCGAAATTAGGGTGAAACAAGTGTCACTGCGGGTACCTATGCCCAGTATTGAGGTGGTCAAGGCACCTCGGCACCCATAGTCTATTGTCATGCCTGGTGAGGGAGACCGTGCCACGATGCCACCCTTGTCCAGACTGCAGAGACTGTTTTGCCAAAAGGTTGCCAGCGAGTACGGGTGGGAGTACCCGTACTTACCAAGAGAGCTATTGTATGAAGTGGAGGCACACAGGCAGCGGTGGTATGATGATTTTATCTGGACACATCTCAAGGTGCCCCACGCTCACAGGTACCTCTCCTGCTCGCCTATAGCCTCAAAAAGGTTTAAGGATTGCAAGGCTGAATGAATGTTGGGTCGGCACATCCATGCTGACAGGGTAATTATTTGTCGAAAGGATGGAGAGGATGTGGAGTACCACATGGAGACTTTTGACAGGTACTTGAAGCCCCTTATCCTGCCGCACCCAAGATTTTATTTATAGGAGAATGGACTCCTGTGTTCTTTTTTTTTTCCCTCTTCTCTGTTGTTGCTGGACATTCCGGAGTGCCTTTGCCGGAACTCAGAGACTCTTTCACTTGCAAGGGGTGGCTACTCCTTGGGAGACTGGGAGCAGTTGTTTTTTTTTGTTTTGTTCTCCCTGTTCTTCACTGCAAAGAAAATTGAGGACTTTGGGGTTTAGTTAGGTTAGGGCAAAGAAACAGATGAAGAGATTGCTGATCAGGAAAAGTGTTACAGATCGCGACATGGCCACTAGGTGGAGTGTTGTGTAACGGTTTTTACACACACACCACACCTGACTTTTTGGAAGGGAGGGGTTTCCTCTAGGGGGAGCCTTTTCACTCCAAAGTACACATGTGCACTGTTGCCAACCTACCAGATTGAAATTTACTGGCACGACACCCAAAATTTACTGGCACAGCCACGTTTTTACTGACATTTCACAAAACTTACTCAATTACATTTTTAGGTGCAAATTTCAGTATTTAGGCTACAAACAAGTACGCTAGGCAAATAGCAATGTGATTTAAGGTAGATATTAGGATAAAAAAAACATATTTTTGTTATTTTCGATATAATAAAGGCAATATATGTAGTCACATCACCCCCTGCATCCATCCCCCTCTGCCACCAACACCCCCTGCCTTCACCCCCCTCTGCGGTGCCACATCCTCCCCCTGCCTCCATGCCCCTCTGCGGTGTCACCATCAACCCCTGTCTCCATCCCCCACCATCTGCAGTGCCACCATCCCCCTCTGTGGTGCCACCAACACCCCCAGCCTCCAATCACCCTCTGCCTCCAATCTCCCCAATCTCCCCCTGCCTCCAATCACCCCCTGCCTCCAATCTCCCCCAGGACCCCTGCCTCCAATCACCCCCTGCCTCCATCGTCCCCTGCCTCCACCCCCCTCTGCGGTGCCACCAACAACCCCTGTCTCTATCCCCCACCCTCTGCGGTGCCACCAACACCACTGCCTCCAATCTCCCCCTGCCTCCAATCTCCCCCAGGCCCCCTGCCTCCATCGTCCCCTGCCTCCATCCCCCTCTGCGGTGCCACCATCACCCCCTGCCTCCAATCTCCCCCTGCCTCCATTAACCCCCTGCCTCCATCGTCCCCCTCTGTGGTGCCATGATCACCCCTGCCTCCATCGGATCCCCCTCTGCCACCATCACCTGATGTCACTGTCGGCTGGGCTGTCTGTCACACTGTCTGTCCCCGACTCCCCTGTGAAGTTTGTATTGCCTGGATGCAGCAGGCTCCTCCATTTCACCACCGCCGCGTGCTGCTCAGCCTCCGCTCCGAGTCCTGACTCCAGCTCCAGTGCTGTGCTCCTCCGACCTCCTGGTTAGTTACAGATTTAAAATTCTGGCACGCGCGCGCCTGGCGGGATGTCCTAATACATCACTCGCCGGCACCGCGCGGCACAGTCTCTGTGAAATCCGCTCCCAGCCGGGCTGAATACAGCATATGCTTGGTTTGGCAAGCTCCGGAACTGCGCATGCGCAGTTCCAATCCAAACCGATCTCGCCTATTTTTACTGGCACATTCCCGCAACTACAGACATTTACGAACAGGGGTGAAACGTGACAATTTTTACGGACAATCCGTAAAAATACGGAGGGTTGGCAACACTGCACATGTGTCAGATATTGTGTTTTTTTTCCCCTCTGCAGGAGAACGTCATTCAAAGTCTGCTGAGAATGGGGCAGATCTTAGACAGTGATGTGGGAGGGGGAAAGTATAATTTTGGAAAGTTATGGTGTTATATCCTGGACTGTTTGCACTTGTGTGTTTGTTTGTTGTTGTTCCTTTCCTTCCCTCCTTCCCTTTCCCCTTGGTTCAGGCACAGGCGAAACAATTTTTAAATTGCCATTTTTTTTGTCTTTTTGAATAGGTTTGGTTTCTGGATTTGATTTATGCAAACTCACGTTTAAGGGCATAAATTGAGTCCAGACACTGGGGCCCAGTGTCAAATAACCGGGGGGGGGGGGGGAGTGTAGCGGGTGGTTACATTTAGGGGAGGCACCTGAGTGATAATTATTAGAGTTCATGGACCAATTTATGCCAGTGGAGGACATCAGGGTGTTTAGTTCCCTGCGGCCTATAGGTGGCGCTGTCGCCAGGGGCCGGGGTTGAACTACCACTCTAAGTCTGTACCCTTTTTGTCCTTTCGCAGCAGTAGTACAGCAGGGCGGGGAACCTGCTGTGCACGCTGGGAGAGGGTGTAAAGGAGGCAGACATCTTCCGCTCATTGTCCACTTCCAGGCACCTTCAGCCTGGGGGTGAGTGATGGTGGTCTCCAGGTCCCCTAGGCCCGGGGACGGAGTTGCGGTTCCACCCCAGACACCTTCGGTCTGGGGTGAGGTACTCTCTGGAGGCCTGGGGCCCAGTACCTTCGACTGGGTCCTGCATGGGATGGAGGATTCCTAGGGTGTCCTCCGGTATTGGACACCTGAATCTTGGGCGAGGGGAACCAGGGAAGTGACCTCCCCGGAGATCCAGCGCAGCATTGGCTGGTGATGGCGGAGGCCTCTGGTGACCGTCCGGGATGGATGAATCCCCTGACAAGGGCCATATTTCAAGAAGGTAGTTCACGTTCTCATGGTCGGTGGCAGCGATCCAACTAAAACCTAGGTCGGTAGCAGAGACCTCAAGTTCTAATTCACCTGGTCGGTGGCAGCGACCACCCTCACGGTCGGTGGCAGTGACCGTGCGCCAAGCCTGTTTGCGCATACCGGAACAGGAGAGTAACAAGTTTGTGTTTGTGCCTGGACCTTCCTCACCACCCTGTCTGTTCTATGTCCAACCAGTCTGCTCTCAAAGGACTATTTATTGCTCAAACAGAATAAATAAGTGTTGGACTTTCAATGGTGTGGAACTTGGCTTTCTGAGAGTGTAAGGATCATCCTCAAGGGGAGCTTTGGCTTTGGACAGGGGCACAGACCCGAAGGTAATTGGTTATAGCTCACGCCTCTACACACTAGAGGACACGAGCTGGTTGTGCGTCACACTCTCCTCCCTGGTCCCCTAGATAGGAGCCATAGACATTGACAGAGAAGGAGGGAGTGAGAGGTGAGGTCACTACACTTGCAATAGTGAAGTACTGTAAAACCATTTATTAACCACTTAACGACCGCCCACTGTAAATATACGTCGGCAGAATGGCACCGACAGGCAGAATCACGTATATCTACGTGACTGTCTTTGTATTTGGGGGGTCCGATAACCCCCCTTCTTTACAGTGAGCAGTGGTTAACTGATCGGGAGCGATCAGGCATGAGGGGACGGCCGTTCGATTCCGGCCACCCCCTCTCGATCGCTCCCGGCGAATGAGAGAGCTTCCCCTGCCTGTGTAATGTTTACACAGGCAGAGGAAGTGATGTCATCTCTCCTGTGGTGCTCACATATACCGAGCGCCGTACAGGAGAAGATGCCAGGTTAGTGCACAAAACACTACACTGACACCAGGACACATAGGTACATAAATCGCCCCCCCAGGCCCCCCCCCCCAGACACCCCCCAGATCACCCCCCAGCCACAGTGTCACTGATTGCAGTGACCATTTATTTACTGATCACTGCAATCAGTGACATTTGTGACTGTAAAAGTGTCACCAAAGTTTAGTTTTAGGTCCAGTGTAGCCCCCTAACACCCCCTAATAAAGGTTTAACCCCTTGATCGCCCCCCAGATAACCCTTTCACCCCCTATCACCACTGTCGCTAAGCGATCATTTTTCTGATCGCCGTCTTAGCGTCGGTGATGCCGATCGGTAGCCAGTAATTTTTTTTAGGTTCGCCGCAGGTTTTTATAGCGTCGAGTACCCCCATATATTACCTAATAAAGGTTTAACCCCCTTGATCGCCCCCCCCAGGTAACCCTTTCACCCCCTAGCACCGCTGTCACTAAGCGATCGTTTTTCTGATCGCTGTTTTATTGTCGGTGATGCCGATCGGTAGCCAGTTTTTTTTTGCTTCGCCGCAGGTTTTTATAGCGTCGGGTACCCCCCATATATTACCTAATAAAGGTTTAACCCCCTTGATAGCCCCCCAGGTAACCCTTTCACCCCCTATCACCACTGTCGCTAAGCGATCATTTTTCTGATCGTTGTCTTATTGTCGGTGATGCAGATCGGTAGCCAGTAATTTTTTTTAGGTTCGCCGCAGGTTTTTATAGCGTCAGGTACCCCCATAAATTATCTAATAAAGGTTTAACCCCCTTGATCGCCCTCCAGGTAACCCTTTCACCCCCTATCACCACTGTCGCTAAGCGATCATTTTTCTGATCGCTGTCTTATTGTCGGTGATGCAGATCGGTAGCCAGTTATTTTCTTTAGGTTCGCCGCAGGTTTTTATAGCGTCAGGTACCCCAATATATTACCTAATAAAGGTTTAACCCCTTGATCGCCCCCCAGGTAACCCTTTCACCCCCTATCACCACTGTCGCTAAGCGATCGTTTTTCTGATCGCTGTCTTATTGTCGGTGATGCAGATCGGTAGCCAGTAATTTTTTTTAGGTTCGCCACAGGTTTTTATAGCGTCAGGTACCCCCATAAATGATCTAATAAAGGTTTAACCCCCTTGATCGCCCCCCAGGTAACCCTTTCACCCCCTATCACCACTGTCGCTAAGCGATCATTTTTCTGATCGCTGTCTTATTGTCGTGATGCAGATCGGTAGCCAGTAATTTTTTTTTAGGTTCTCCGCAGGGTTTTATAGCGTCAGGTACCCCCATAAATTATCTAATAAAGGTTTAACCCCCTTGATCGCCCCCCAGGTAACCCTTTCACCCCCTATCACCACTGTCGCTAAGCGATCATTTTTCTGATCGCTGTCTTAGCGTCGGTGATGCAGATCGGTAGCCAGTAATTTTTTTTAGGTTCGCCGCAGGTTTTTATAGCGTCAGGTACCCCCATATATTATCTAATAAAGGTTTTAACCCCCTAATTGCCCCTAGTTAACCCTTTCACCAGTGATCACCATATAAGTGTTACCGGTGACGCTGGTTAGTTAGTTTGCTTTTTATAGTGTCAGGGCACCCGCCGTATATATAACCCAATAAAGGTTTAACCCCCTGATCGCCCGGCGGGTGATATCAATTAGGTTTTAGCGTCAGAGAGGGTCTGCGTCACACCCCAGGCAGCGTCAGGTTAGTGCCAGTAACGCTAACACCCACGCGTGAAGCATACACCCCCCTTAGTGGTATAGTATCTGATCAGATCAATATCTGATCTGATCAGATCTATACTAGCGTCCCCAGCAGTTTAGGGTTCCCAAAAACGCAGTGTTAGCGGGATCAGCCCAGATACCTGCTAGCACCTGCGTTTTGCCCCTTCGTCCAGCCCAGGCCCCCCAAGTGCAGTATCGATCGATCACTGTCACTTACAAAACACAACACACATAACTGCAGCGTTCGCAGAGACAGGCCTGATCCCTGCGACTCCAGTGCTGTAGGAGGTGATTTCACCACCACAGTTAAAAAAAAAAAGCATATATGCCGAAGCATTGGGGCAGCAGGGGCGGAGGAGCGATTTTGCTCCTAATGCCGCGTACATACGGTCGAAATTCCGACGGAGGCTTGCCCGTGGAAAAGTCCGACCATGTGTGTGCGGCATAACTTTTTTGCGGGAGGATGCCCCCATGCTTCGGCATATATAAATGGTGCATGTATGCCCATCATTAGAAGTGGGTGGATGAAGGGCGGTATTCTAATGGTGGGCATACCCACCGATCAATCTCTTTTTTCGTTCAGTCAACTGGCTGCATGAAAAAAAAAGATTACAATACATGTCCAACAAGGACCAGCAACGTACTGGTATGTTGCTGGACTTTGAATGTTTATACCAGAATGATGCCTGCGGGTTTAGGTATCATCTTGGTATCATTCTTTTCAGCCAGCGGCCGGCTTTCATGTAAAAGCAATACTAGTGGCTAATTAGCCTCTGGACTGCTTTTACAAGCAGTGGGAGGGAATGTCCCCCCCTGGATATAAAAAGCGCCATTGGGAAATTGGGAAAGCATTTTATCACACCGATCTTGGTGTGGTCAGATGCTTTGAGGGCAGAGGAAAGATCTAGGGTCTGGAAGACCCCAGTTTTTTCAAAAAAGAGTACCTGTCACTACCTATTGCTATCATAGGGGATATTTACATTCCCTGAGATAACAATAAAAATGATAAAAAAAAAAAATATGGAAGGGACAATTTAAAAATAAAATAAAAAAGCAAAATTAATAACAATAAAAAAAAAAAAAAAAAAAAAAGCACCCCTGTCCTGCCCTGCTCTTGCCCAATGGCAAACGCAAGCGTCGGTCTGGCGTCATATGTAAACAGCAATTGCACCATGCATGTGAGGTATCACCGCGAAGGTCAGATCGAGGGCAGTAATTTTAGCAGTACACCTCCTCTGTAAATCTAATGGGGTAACCTGTAAAGGCTTTTAAAGGCTTTTAAAAATGTATGTAGTTTGTCGCCAATGCGCGTTTGTGCAAAATTTTAAAGCATGTCGTGTTTGGTATCTATGTACTCGGCCTAAGATCATCTTTTTTATTTCATCAAACATTTGGGCAATATAGTGTGTTTTAGTGCATTAAAATTTAAAAAAGTGTATTTTTTCCCCAAAAAATGCGTTTGAAAAATCGCTGCGCAAATACTGTGTAGAAAAAAAAATGCAACACCCACCATTTTAATCTGTAGGGCCTTTGCTTTAAAAATATATATAATGTTTGGGGGTTCAACATAATTTTCTTGCAAAAAAAAAAAATGTTTTCATGTAAACAAAAAGTGTCAAAAAGGGCTTTGTCTTCAAGTGGTTAGAAGAGTGGATGTAAGCTTCCTAATGTTGTGTATAAAATGCCAGAACAGTTCAAAACCCCCCCAAATGACCCCATTTTGGAAAGTAGACACCCCAAGCTATATACTGAGAGGCATGTCGAGTCCATGGAATATTTTATATGTTGACACAAGTTGCGGAAATAAGACAATTTTTTTTTTTTTTTGCACAAAGTTGTCACTAAATGATATATTTCTCAAACATGCCATGGGTATATGTGGAATTACACCCCAAAATACATTCTGCTGCTTCTCCTGAGTACGGGGATACCACATGTGTGGGACTTTTTGGGAGCCTAGCCGCGTACGGGACCCCAAAAACCAAGCACCGCCTTCAGGCTTTCTAAGGGTGTAAATTTTTGATTTCACTTCTCACTGCCTATCACAGTTTCGGAGGCCATGGAATGCCCAGATGGCACAAAACCCCCCCAAATGACCCCATTTTGGAAAGTAGACACCCCAAGCTATTTGCTGAGAGGTATTGTGAGTATTTTGCAGATCTCGCTTTTTGTCACAAAGTTTTGAAAATTGAAAAAAAAAATATATATATATATATATTTTCTTTCTTCATTTTCAAAAACAAATGAGAGCTGTAAAATACTCACCATGCCTCTCAGCAAATAGCTTGGGGTGTCTACTTTCCAAAATGGGGTCATTTGGGGGGGTTCTGTGCTATTTTGGCATTTTATGGCCTTCGAAACTGTGATAGGTAGTGAGGAGTAGGGATGGGCCCGGTGCTCGATTCGAACCCATGTTCGAATCGAGCACCGGGCGTTCGCTCGCTCGTCGAGCCCAGAACTATTTGGGCCATTCGCATCACATTCGTGTGATGCGAGCGGCCCCGCAATGCATTGCGGCCGGCGCGGCCGGCGCAGTGCATTGCTGGCTGATGATTGGCCAAGCATGCACTGTGACCCCGCATGCTTGGCCAATCACAGCGCCCGAAACTCAGAGAGCAATAATTGGCTACAGGCAGGACGCCTGTAGCCAATTACAGCTCAGGGGCTTTAGTACATGCCCCACCATTTAAAAGGCCGCCACGCCATCGGCCCCGGTCACATGAGTTCCGGCTTTAGGAGAGATCAGTCTGCTGATTCTGTCTTTGCTTGATACTGAAAGATTTGCTCTTCTTTGCTAAACCATTGGCTATTTCTTTGCTAAACCATTGCTACCTAAGTCATTGATCGTTCATTGCTGCTGATTGCACAGTTAGCGTGTTATTAGCTGCTGCTGGGGATTAGTCTGGTGCGTGCTTACTGTTAGTACAGTATTGCAGTAGTACCAACCGCAGTGCTGTTAGCACAGCATTGCACCCCAACAGCACCCATAGGACTTCTAGTGTGTTAGTGGCATCACACAGAGCTCCTATATTTTCTTCTCAGCAGCACCCATAGGACTTCTAGTGTGTTAGTGGCAGCAAACAGAGCTCCTATATTTTCTTCTCAGCAGCACCCATAGGACTTCTAGTGTGTTAGTGGCATCACACAGAGCTCCTATATTTTCTTCTCAGAAGCACCCATAGGACTTCTAGTGTGTTAGTGGCAGCAAACAGAGCTCCTATATTTTCTTCTCAGCAGCACCCATAGGACTTCTAGTGTGTTAGTGGCATCACACAGAGCTCCTATATTTTCATCTCAGAAGCACCCATAGGACTTCTAGTGTGTTAGTGGCAGCAAACAGAGCTCCTATATTTTCTTCTCAGCAGCACCCATAGGACTTCTAGTGTGTTAGTGGCATCACACAGAGCTCCTATATTTTCTTCTCAGCAGCACCCATAGGACTTCTAGTGTGTTAGTGGCAGCAAACAGAGCTCCTATATTTTCTTCTCAGCAGCACCCATAGGACTTCTAATGTGTTAGTGGCATCACACAGAGTTCCTATATTTTCATCTCAGAAGCACCCATAGGACTTCTAGTGTGTTAGTGGCATCACACAGAGCTCCTATATTTTCTTCTCAGCAGCACCCATAGGACTTCTAGTGTGTTAGTGGCATCACACAGAGCTCCTATATTTTCATCTCAGAAGCACCCATAGGACTTCTAGTGTGTTAGTGGCATCACACAGAGCTCCTATATTTTCTTCTCAGCAGCACCCATAGGACTTCTAGTGTGTTAGTGGCAGCAAACAGAGCTCCTATATTTTCTTCTTAGCAGCACCCATAGGACTTCTAATGTGTTAGTGGCATCACACAGAGCTCCTATATTTTCTTCTCAGCAGCACCCATAGGACTTCTAGTGTGTTAGTGGCAGCAAACAGAGCTCCTATATTTTCATCTCAGAAGCACCCATAGGACTTCTAGTGTGTTAGTGGCATCACACAGAGCTCCTATATTTTCTTCTCAGCAGCACCCATAGGACTTCTAGTGTGTTAGTGGCATCACACAGAGCTCCTATATTTTCTTCTCAGCAGCACCCATAGGACTTCTAGTGTGTTAGTGGCAGCAAACAGAGCTCCTATATTTTCTTCTCAGCAGCACCCATAGGACTTCTAGTGTGTTAGTGGCATCACACAGAGCTCCTATATTTTCATCTCAGAAGCACCCATAGGACTTCTAGTGTGTTAGTGGCATCACACAGAGCTCCTATATTTTCTTCTCAGCAGCACCCATAGGACTTCTAGTGTGTTAGTGGCAGCAAACAGAGCTCCTATATTTTCTTCTCAGCAGCACCCATAGGACTTCTAGTGTGTTAGTGGCATCACACAGAGCTCCTATATTTTCATCTCAGAAGCACCCATAGGACTTCTAGTGTGTTAGTGGCATCACACAGAGCTCCTATATTTTCTTCTCAGCAGCACCCATAGGACTTCTAGTGTGTTAGTGGCATCACACAGAGCTCCTATATTTTCTTCTCAGCAGCACCCATAGGACTTCTAGTGTGTTAGTGGCAGCAAACAGAGCTCCTATATTTTCATCTCAGAAGCACCCATAGGACTTCTAGTGTGTTAGTGGCATCACACAGAGCTCCTATATTTTCATCTCAGAAGCACCCATAGGACTTCTAGTGTGTTAGTGGCAGCAAACAGAGCTCCTATATTTTCATCTCAGAAGCACCCATAGGACTTCTAGTGTGTTAGTGGCATCACACAGAGCTCCTATATTTTCTTCTCAGCAGCACCCATAGGACTTCTAGTGTGTTAGTGGCAGCAAACAGAGCTCCTATATTTTCTTCTCAGCAGCACCCATAGGACTTCTAGTGTGTTAGTGGCATCACACAGAGTTCCTATATTTTCATCTCAGAAGCACCCATAGGACTTCTAGTGTGTTAGTGGCATCACACAGAGCTCCTATATTTTCTTCTCAGCAGCACCCATAGGACTTCTAGTGTGTTAGTGGCATCACACAGAGCTCCTATATTTTCATCTCAGAAGCACCCATAGGACTTCTAGTGTGTTAGTGGCATCACACAGAGCTCCTATATTTTCTTCTCAGCAGCACCCATAGGACTTCTAGTGTGTTAGTGGCAGCAAACAGAGCTCCTATATTTTCTTCTCAGCAGCACCCATAGGACTTCTAGTGTGTTAGTGGCATCACACAGAGCTCCTATATTTTCTTCTCAGCAGCACCCATAGGACTTCTAGTGTGTTAGTGGCATCACACAGAGCTCCTATATTTTCTTCTCAGCAGCACCCAAAGGACTTCTAGTGTGTTAGTGGCATCACACAGAGCTCCTATATTTTCTTCTCAGCAGCACCCATAGGACTTCTAGTGTGTTAGTGGCAGCAAACAGAGCTCCTATATTTTCATCTCAGAAGCACCCATAGGACTTCTAGTGTGTTAGTGGCATCACACAGAGCTCCTATATTTTCATCTCAGAAGCACCCATAGGACTTCTAGTGTGTTAGTGGCATCACACATAGCTCCTATATTTTCTTCTCAGCAGCACCCATAGGACTTCTAGTGTGTTAGTGGCATCACACAGAGCTCCTATATTTTCATCTCAGAAGCACCCATAGGACTTCTAGTGTGTTAGTGGCATCACACAGAGCTCCTATATTTTCTTCTCAGCAGCACCCATAGGACTTCTAGTGTGTTAGTGGCAGCAAACAGAGCTCCTATATTTTCTTCTCAGCAGCACCCATAGGACTTCTAGTGTGTTAGTGGCATCACACAGAGCTCCTATATTTTCTTCTCAGAAGCACCCATAGGACTTCTAGTGTGTTAGTGGCATCACACAGAGTTCCTATATTTTCATCTCAGAAGCACCCATAGGACTTCTAGTGTGTTAGTGGCATCACACAGAGCTCCTATATTTTCTTCTCAGCAGCACCCATAGGACTTCTAGTGTGTTAGTGGCATCACACAGAGCTCCTATATTTTCATCTCAGAAGCACCCATAGGACTTCTAGTGTGTTAGTGGCATCACACAGAGCTCCTATATTTTCTTCTCAGCAGCACCCATAGGACTTCTAGTGTGTTAGTGGCAGCAAACAGAGCTCCTATATTTTCTTCTCAGCAGCACCCATAGGACTTCTAGTGTGTTAGTGGCATCACACAGAGCTCCTATATTTTCTTCTCAGCAGCACCCATAGGACTTCTAGTGTGTTAGTGGCAGCAAACAGAGCTCCTATATTTTCTTCTCAGCAGCACCCATAGGACTTCTAGTGTGTTAGTGGCATCACACAGAGCTCCTATATTTTCATCTCAGAAGCACCCATAGGACTTCTAGTGTGTTAGTGGCATCACACAGAGCTCCTATATTTTCATCTCAGAAGCACCCATAGGACTTCTAGTGTGTTAGTGGCATCACACAGAGCTCCTATATTTTCATCTCAGAAGCACCCATAGGACTTCTAGTGTGTTAGTGGCATCACACATAGCTCCTATATTTTCTTCTCAGCAGCACCCATAGGACTTCTAGTGTGTTAGTGGCATCACACAGAGCTCCTATATTTTCATCTCAGAAGCACCCATAGGACTTCTAGTGTGTTAGTGGCATCACACAGAGCTCCTATATTTTCTTCTCAGCAGCACCCATAGGACTTCTAGTGTGTTAGTGGCAGCAAACAGAGCTCCTATATTTTCTTGTCAGCAGCACACATAGTACCTATAGTGTGTTAGTGTCAGCACCCATAGGACCTACAGTGTGTTGTGAGCACACATAGGAGTTCTATTTTTTATACTATATACACTACCGACTACAATGGCTGGAAGACCGCCAAGGAGAGGCAGAGCGTGCCGAGGCAAGAACACAGGGCAGGCAGGCTCTGTTTCTAGAGACAACAGTGCTGGCCGTGGACGTGGTCGTGCATCGTCATCAGCACGTGGCCATGGGACACGCTTGTCTTTGTTTTCGGCAGCTGGACATGTGGAGCCGCATCATGCCGAAGGCTTGGTAGAATGGATGACCAAGCCCTCCTCATCCTCCTCATCCTCTCTCACCCAGGCTCAGGGTACTGGCAGAGCAGCTGCCAACGCGTACTCAATGGCATCATCAGCCACCCCTTCCCTAGACCCACCATGTCCTCCTGAGGAGTCCCCCGAACTGTTTGAGCACAGTGTTGGGTACATGCTCCAGGAGGATGCCCAACGATTCGAAGGCTCGGATGATGATACCCAGCTTGAGGAAGTCAGTAGTGTGCGCGCAGAGAGAGGGGATGCTGAAGGACAGCAATCTGGCAGTAGTGTTCCACCAGCTGCAGCTTACTGCCAGGTTTGCTCTAGTGGTCAAGAGGGAGGGGATGATGAGGTCACTGACTCCACGTGGGTGCCTGAAGGGAGAGAGGAGGAGGAGGAGGAGGATGCAGCGTCACATGTCCAACGAGGCAGGATGCCCCCTGGAGGCCAGCTAGAGGCCAGCACAGCAACTGTACCACACCGCAGAGCTCCGCCTGTGCAGGGCGCTGCCTCTGCACGTTATCACAAAAGTTCTTTGGTGTGGGCCTTTTTTGAGACGAGTGCATCAGATCGCACCACTGCTATTTGCAATATTTGTCTCAAGCGTATCTCGCGTGGCCAAAACATCAGCCGCTTGGGCACCACAAGCATGAGCAGACATATGTCGACCTGCCATGCAGCTCGTTGGCAAGCACACATAAAAGACCCACACCAAAGAACAAAGCGGACCTCTCCTTGCTCCTCATCAGCTGGGATCTCCATCCCCACTATATCTTCAGTCCTCTCTGAAAGCTGCTCTGAGAGGACTGAAGGTGTAGAATTAGGTGTGTCACAACCAAGTACTTGCAGTACACCGACGTCCGATTGTAGCAGGCAAATTTCCCTGCCCCAGCTGCTGGACCGTCGAAAGAAGTATACTCCCAGCCATCCACATGCCCAGCAGTTGAATGCTAGCTTGGCTAAATTGCTAGCACTTCAACTGCTGCCTTTTCAGTTGATAGACTCGGCCCCCTTCCGTGAGTTTGTTCAATGTGCGGTTCCTCAGTGGCAGGTTCCCAAACGCCACTTTTTCTCATGGAAGGCGATTCCGTCTCTCTACTGGCATGTGGAAGGCAATGTCCATGCCTCGCTGGACAGGGCGGTCAGCGGTAAGGTGCATATTACCGCTGACTCATGGTCCAGCAGGCATGGACAGGGACGTTATCTTTCTTTCACGGCCCATTGGGTCACTCTATTGGCAGCTGGGAGGGATGCAGGACAAGGTGCAGTAGTGTTGGAGGTTGTTCCGCCACCACGCCTCCAAAATGCTACTACTGGTTGTGACACACCTCTCTCCTCCACCCCCTCCTTTTCTTCTTCCTCCATGTCCTCTTCAAGTGCTCTGTCCTCGGAACCAGCGGTGCTCCGTAGGCGTACAAGGGGCTACGCGAGTACGCAGGCAAAAAGATGCCATGCCGTGCTTGCGCTGGTGTGTTTGGGGGACAGGAGCCACACTGGGCCAGAGGTTCTGGCAGCTCTGCAGGGGCAGGCCGAGAGGTGGTTGACGCCACGCCAGCTTAAGCCAGGAATGGTCGTTTCTGATAATGGCACCAACCTCCTCTCCGCCCTGCGACAGGGGCAGCTCACCCATGTGCCCTGTATGGCTCACGTCCTCAACCTGGTGGTGCAGCGGTTCTTGGGCAGGTTCCCAGGCTTACAGGATGTCCTGAGGCAGGCCAGGAAAGTCTGTGTGCATTTCCGCCGATCTTATAATGCCAGTGCTCGGCTGACTGAGCTGCAAAAGGAGCTGAACCTGCCCAAGAACCGCCTAATATGTGACATGCCCACCAGGTGGAACTCAACGTTGGCCATGCTGCAGCGACTGCACACGCAGCAGAGGGCCATCAATGAGTACCTTTGCGACTACGGCACCAGGACAGGGTCAGGGGAGCTTGGCTTTTTTTCCCCACGCCAGTGGAGCATGATCAGGGATGCATGCACTGTCCTCTCACCATTTGAGGAGGCCACGAGGATGGTGAGCAGTGACAGTGCATGCATCAGTGACACTGTACCTCTTGTCCACCTGTTGGAGCATACGCTGCGTGGGATAATGGACAGGGCACTTGAGGCAGAACAGAGGCAGGAAGAGGAGGACTTCCTTGTCTCTCAAGGCCCCCTTTATCCAGACAATGTTCCTTCTGTCCCACCCATCACACAGGAAGAGGAGGAGGAGGAGGAGGAGGATTGTGTGAGCATGGAGGTGGAGCCTGGCACTCAGCATCAGCAGCAGCAGTCTTTTAGGGATGATGTACAGTCCCAACAAACCAGTGGACTTGTACGTGGCTGGGAGGAGGTGGCTGGCGATCATGTCATCCTCAGTGACCCAGAAGACTCCGGACCGAATGCCTCAGCTAACCTACGCTGCATGGCCTCCCTGATCCTGCAAAGCCTGCGGAAGGATCCTCGTGTTCTTCGGATCAAGGAGAGTGACCATTACTGGCTGGCCACTCTCCTTGATCCACGGTACAAGGGTAAGGTTGCGGACCTTATCTTGCCGTCGCAGAGGGAGCAGAGGATGAGACATCTCAGGGAGGCCTTGCAGAAAGGTCTGTGCAACGCGTTCCCAGAAACTGGGAGGTTACAAACTCCTGGTCCTGGACGACGAGTTGCTGAGGCTTCGGTCAGTAGCAGAAGGAGCGGTGGGGAAGGTGGACGTCTGACCGATGCGTTCAGACAATTTTTTAGTCCGCAGCCCCAAGGTATGATCGGTTCCAGCAACCATCGCCAGCGTCTGATATACATGGTGCAGGAATACCTAGGGGCAAGGTCAGACTTGGACACCTTTCCCACCGAAAATCCTCTGGCTTACTGGGTCCTGAGGATGGATCACTGGCCAGAGCTTGCACAGTATGCAATTGAGCTACTGGCCTGTCCTGCATCCAGCGTTCTTTCCGAACGCACATTCAGTGCTGCTGGAGGATTTGTCACCGATCATAGGGTGCGCCTGTCCACCGACTCGGTTGATCGACTGACCTTCATAAAAATGAATCAGTCTTGGATCACCACCAGCTACCAGACACCTGAAGCGGATATAACGGAATAATTTATAATGTCACATCCCTTCAAGACTGCCTATGCTGATGCTGAGTGACTGTCCTGTTATGTTCACTGACTATCCTCTTCCTCCTCCTCAATGATCCATGCCACCACACCAGTGCCTAAGGCACAATTTTTCAGCCCCTGTATAACAGGGGCGTGTAATTACAATTTTTTAAAAAGATGCTTCGCAACAGGTGTGACTGCTGTGCTCAGAGTACAGTATCTGTGAGGGGTTGCAGTGTTGTGGCACCAGCACCAGTGCCTAAGGCACAATTTTTCAGCCCCTGTTGGGGCGTGTAATTACAATTTTTAGGCAATGCTTTGCAACAGGTCTCATTGCTGTGCTCAGAGTACAGTATCTGTGAGGGGTTGCAGTGTTGTGGCACCAGCACCAGTGCCTAAGGCACAATTTTTCAGCCCCTGTATAACAGGGGCGTGTAATTACAATTTTTTAAAAAGATGCTTCGCAACAGGTGTGACTGCTGTGCTCCAAGTACAGTATCTGTGAGGGGTTGCAGTGTTGTGGCACCAGCACCAATGCCTAAGGCACAATTTTTCAGCCCCTGTTTAACAGGGGCGTGTAATTACAAATCTTGATCTAATAGTTCACAGCAGGGCCCATTCCTGCGCCCACCAAGAGTAACTATGAGGGCCTACAGTCTTGTGGCAACACCGTCCACCACCACCACCACCACCAAAGGCCCAATTTTTCTGCCCTGTTCAACAGGTGCATGCAATTACAAATCTTGATCTAATAACTCACAGCAGGGCCCATTCCTGCACCCACCAAGAGTAACTGTGAGGGCTTACAGTCTTGTGGCAACACCGTCCACCACCACCACCACCACCACCAAAGGCCCAATTTTTCTGCCCGGTTCAACAGGTGCATGCAAGTACAAATCTTGATCTATTAACTCACAGCAGGGCCCATTCCTGTGCCCACCAGTCTTGTGGCTACACCAACATCTAATAGGGCAAATTTCTGCAGAGTATATACGGCAGGCCCCTACTTTCAAACATCCAACTTACAAACGACTCCTACTTGCAAACGGCAAGAGAAAACAGGAAGTGAGAGGAAATCTACCCCTAGGAAGGAAAATTCTATCCTGTTAGATTTAATTTGGGAAAAAGGTATCTCCTCTCTACTGATGCTTTATCACCAATCCTTGTTTCAATTAAAACCCCACTTTTCCAAAAACATTTGTCATTGGGACGGAAAGTGAGGTGACATGTTCTGAACAGATGTGCAAAGACAGCAAATGTTACAGGGGTGATAACCCCTCCCTATGTTCTCCAAAAAGCTTAAAAATTGATTTTTTTGGGATGTAGCTACACTTCATAATGTACCTGTTCAGATTCTACTTAAGAACAAACCTACAGTCCATGTCTTGTTTGCACCACCTATATACTGCTGTTCAGAGTATATAGGGTTGTAGGTATAGGGTTTTATTTTGGGTGCGGGGTCCCCCTTAGTATCCATACAAGACCCAAAGGGGCTGGGGTGGGGGGGGGGGGGTGATGGGGTAGCCATGCCATTTTTCTCAAGGATTTTCAGCCATATGGCGGCCAGGACAAGACATGACATTAAAGCCGCAAGTGGTTTTAAATGGCTTCTTTTTTTCCTTTACAAATGTCATTTTGTGCAAGGACAGTTCTAAACACGGGAAACACATGCCACTTCACAGGCATACTTTAGACACCCCCCAGGTACCATATTTAAAGGAAAATTTCACTTTTTTTTTTTCACTTTATGCATCATTAAAATGACTGCTCCCGAAAAAACTTTAGTTTTTAAAATTTCTTTTTGCATTGATATATGTCCCCTGGGGCAGGACCCGGGTCCCCAAACCTGTTTTATGACATTAACATGCATATTGGCCGTTGTAATTAGCAATTTTGATTTCGAACGTTCGCGTCCATTATAACGAATAGGGTTCGAAAATTCGCGCAAACTTTCGGTCCGTTCGAAGGTTCTGGTGCGAACCGAACCCGGGGGTGTTCGGCTCATCCCTAGTGAGGAGTGAAATCAAAAATTTGTGCCTAGAAATCCTGAAGGCGGTGCTTGGTTTTCGGGGTCCCGTACGCGGCTAGGCTCCTAAAAAGTCCCACACATGTAGTATCCCCGTACTCAGGAGAAGCAGCAAAATGTATTTTGGGTTGCAATTCCACATATAACCATGGCATGTGTGAGCAATATATCATTTAGTGACAACTTTTTTGTAATTTTTTTTTTTTGTCATTATTCAATCACTTGGGACAAAAAAAAAAATATTCAATGGGCTCAACAGGCCTCTCAGCAATTTTCTTGGGGTGTCTACTTTCTAAAATGGGGTCATTTTGGGGGGGGTTTGTGTTATTTTGGCATTTTATGGCCTTCAAAACTGTGATAGGTAGTGAGGAGTGAAATCAAAAATTTGCGCCCTTAGAAATCCTGAAGGCAGTGCTTGGTTTCCGGGGGCCCATACGTGGCTAGGCTCCCAAAAAGTCCCACACATGTGGTATCCCCGTACTCAGGAGAAGCAGCAAAATGTATTTTGGGGTGCAATTCCACATATAACCATGGCATGTGTGAGCAATATATCATTTAGTGACAACTTTTTGTAATTTTTTTTTTTTTTTTTTTTAGTCATTATTCAATCACTTAAGACAAAAAAAAAAAAAATATTCAATGGGCTCAACATGCCTCTCAGCAATTTCCTTGGGATGTCTACTTTCCAAAATGGGGTCATTTGGGGGGGTTTTGTACTGCCCTGCCATTTTAGCACCTCAAGAATTGAGATAGGCAGTCATAAACTAAAAGCTGTGTAAATTCCAGAAAATGTACCCTAGTTTGTAGACGCTATAACTTTTGCGCAAACCAATAAATATACGCTTATTGAAATTTTTTTTACTAAAGACATGTGGCTGAATACATTTTGGCCTAAATGTATGACTAAAATTAAGTTTATTCAATTCTTCTTATAACAAAAAGTAGAAAATATCATTTTTTTTCAAAATTTTCGGTCTATTTCTGTTTATATCGCAAAAAATAAAAATCGCAGAGGCAATCAAATACCATTAAAAGAAAGCTCTATTTGTGGGAAGAAAAGGACGCAAATTTTGTTTGGGTACAACATTGCATGTCCGCACAATTTACAGTTAAAGCAGCGCAGTGCAAAATTCTGAAATCACCTCTGGTCCTCTAGCTACCAAATGGTCCGGGGCTTAAGTGGTTAAAGCAGCACACATAAAAATCTTCAAATATTGCACTCACATCCTTCCAAGTAAAACAAGGCACTTCAAGCAAAAAACTTATTTCAGGAGCATGATGCTCGCAGCGGTAACGCAATGTATAGCGGTCACGGCGGACCCAGAGTTAAACCCTTTGATTTTACCCTCGCTTGCTTGTCTTTCTGTTCCCGCAACGGCTTCACACGCGGTGATCGGTAAGTTCAGACGCTAAACACCACAGTTGATTGCCGTGTAGCTCTGCCCAGACATGTTTCATCAAACTAATTTCTTCAATCGGATTGGCTACACGGCATAGCTGTATTCCCTTTATACCCCGCCCGCCACCTAGTGTGGACGTATTGATACTGCGCCTGCACGCGCCCCGTATTGCAGTCAGGGAGACACGGAGCGTGCGCAGGCGCAGTATCAATACATCCACACTAGGTGGCGGGCGGGCTATAAAGGGAATACAGCTATGCCGTGTAGCCAATCCCATTGAAGGAATCAGTTTGATGAAACATGTCTGGGCAGAGCTACACGGCAATCAACTGTGGTGTTTAGCGTCCAGTGCAGGACATAAATACATCAGTTACTATGACCAGTGCAGGACATTTACCCCCCACCCCCCTCCCCCCGCCATGCTGCATATTAAAAAAGCCACAGACAGTCACAGTTAATAATCTTCAGACTGCAGTCAGATGGCTGCATTCCGTATGGCATCAGCTTAATTTAGCTTAGTGCTTTCTTACTTGTGATAGATACTACACACCGACTGTGCTGCTGTCTGAACTTTTTTGGCTCCTCCTCGGCGGCGCTGGCTCCTCTTGGTTGCAGCAGGCAACTCTCTACACTCCTCCCATGATAATCCCCTCCCACCTCCGGACGCGAGTGACGTCACGCCGCAAGGACGGGGCTGTAAACTTAGGGGGAGGGAAGTCGTGGCAGCGATGATGTCTATTGGCTGGTGCCGGCCGGGTGCAGGAGCATGATCGTAAATGTGACATCCATACAGACAGAGTGACTCAGAGAGACGAGTGAGTGATAGTGATGAGCCGAACACCCCCGGGTTCGGTTCGCACCAGAACCCGCGAACGGACCGAAAGTTCGCACGAACTTTAGAACCCTATTAAATACAATGGATGCGAACGTTTGAAATCTAAAGTGCTAATTATAACGACTATTATGCATGTTATTGTCCTAAAAAGGGTTTGGGAACCCGGGTTCTGCACCAGGGGACATGTATCAATGCAAAAAGAAGTTTTAAAAACGGCCGTTTTTCTGGAGCAGTCATTTTAATGATGCATAAAGTGAAAAAAAAAGTCAAATATTCCTTTAAATATCGTACCTGGGGGTGTCTAAAGTATGCCTGTGAAGTGCCACGTGTTTCCCGTGTTTAGAACTGTCCCTGCACAAAATTACATTTCTAAAGGAAAAAAAGCCATTTAAAACTGCTTGCGGCTTTAATGTAATGTCTGGTCCCGGTAATATGGATGAAAATCTTTAAGAAAAATGACATAGCTACCCCATCACACCCCCCCCCCCCCCTTACCCCAGCCCATTACCAGCCCCTTTGGGTCTTGTATGGATATTAAGGGGAACCCCGCACACAAAATAAAAAAGGCCCTATATACTCTGAACAGCCGTATACAGGCGGTGCATACAAGACAGGGACTGTAGGTTTGTTCTTATGTAGAATCTGTTTGTAATTTTGAACAGGTACATTGTTTAAGTGTAGCTCCAGCCAAAAAATATATTTTTAAGCTTTTTGGAAAACATAGGGAAGGGTTATCACCCCTGTAACATTTGTTTTGCTGTCTGTGCAGTGTGCACCTGTTCAGAACAGTTCACCTCACTTTCCGTCCTAATGACAAATGTTTTTTGAAAATTTGGGGTTTTTATTGAAACAAGAATTGGTGATAAAGAATCAGTGGAGAGGAGACACTTTTTTTCCCATATTAACTCTTACAGGAGAGAATTTGCCTTCCTAGGGGTAGATTTCCTCTCACTTCCTGTTGTATCCTTCCGTTTGCAAGGAGGAGTCGTTTGTAAGTTGGATGTTTGAAAGTAGGGGCCTGCCGTATATACTCAGCTGAAATTTGCCCCTTACATGTTGGTGTTGCCACAACACTGTGAGCCCTCACAGTTACTCTTGGTGGGCGCATGAATGGGCCCTGCTGTGAATTATTAGATCAAGAATTGTAATTGCATGCCCCTGTTGAACAGGGGCTGAAAAATTGGGCCTTTGGTGGTGGTGGTGGTGTTGACACAACACTGTAAGGCCTCACAGTTAGTCTTGGTGGGCGCAGGAATGGGCCCTGCTGTGAATTATTAGATCAAGAATTGTAATTACATGCCCCTGTTAAACAGGGGCTGAAAAATTGGGCCTTAGCCACTGGTGGCGGCACCCAGAAACAAAAATGTTCTTCCAAGCTATCATCGTCAATCGGATCATTGAGGAGGAGGAGGATAGTCAGTCAACATAACAGGACAAACTCTCAGCATCAGCATCAGTCTTGAAGGGATGTGACATTTGAAAATAAATTAGTCTGTTATATCAGCTTCAGGTGTTTGGTAGCTGGTGGTGATCCAAGACTGGTTCATCTTTATGAAGGTCAGTCGATCAACAGAGTCGGTGGACAGGCGCACCCTGTGATCCGTGACAAATCCTCCAGCAGCACTGAATGTGCGTTCTGAAAGAACGCTGGATGCAGGACAGGCCAGGAGCTCAATTGCATACTGTGCAAGCTCTGGCCAGTGATCCATCCTCAAGACCCAGTAAGCCAGAGGATTTTCGGTGGGGAAGGTGTCCAAGTTTGACCTTGCCCCTAGGTATTCCTGCACCATGTATATCAGACGCTGGCGATGGTTGCTGGAACCGATCATACCTTGGGGCTGCGGACTAAAGAATTGTCTGAACGCTTCGGTCAGACGCCCACCTTCCCCACCGCTCCTTCTTTGACTGACCGAAGCCTCAGCAAATCGTTGTCCAAGACCAGGAGTTTGTAATCTCCCAGTCTCTGGGAACGCGTTGCACAGACCTTTCTGCAAGGCCTCCCGGAGTTGTCTCATCCTCTGCTCCCTCTGCGACGGTAAGATAAGGTCCGCAACCTTACCCTTGTACCCTGGATCAAGGAGAGTGGCCAGCCAGTAATGGTCCCTCTCCTTGATCCGAAGAATACGAGGATCCTTCCGCAGACTTTGCAGGATCAGGGAGGCCATGCAGCGTAGGTTAGCTGAGGCATTCAGTCCGGAGTCCTCTGGGTCACTAAGGACGACATGATCTGCAGCCACCTCCTCCCAGCCACGTACAAGTCCACTGGTTTCTTGGGACTGTAAATCATCCCTAAAAGACTGCTGCTGATGATGCTGAGTGCCAGGCTCCACCTCCATGCTGACACAATCCTCCTCCTCCTCCTCTTCTTCCTGTGCGATGGGTGGGACAAAAGGAACACTGTCTGGGTAAAGGGGGCCTTGAGAGGCAAGGAAGTCCTCCTCTTCCTGCCTCTGTTCTGCCTCAAGTGCCCTGTCCATTATTCCATGCAGCGTATGTTCCAACAGGTGGACAAGAGGTACAGTGTCACTGATGCATGCACTGTCACTGCTCACCATCCTCGTGGCCTCCTCAAATGGTGCCAGGACAGTGCATGCATCCCTGATCATGCCCCACTGACGTGGTGAAAAAAACCAGAGCTCCCCTGACCCTGTCCTGGTGCCGTAGTCGCACAGGTACTCATTGATGGCCCTCTGCTGCGTGTGTAGCCGCTGCAGCATGGCCAACGTTGAGTTCCACCTGGTGGGCATGTCACATATAAGGCGCTTCTTGGGCAGGTTTAACTCCTTTTGCAGCTCAGCCAGGCGAGCACTGGCATTATAAGATCTGCGGAAATGCACACAGACTTTCCTGGCCTGCCTCAGGACATCCTGTAAAACCGGGTACCTGCCCAAGAACCGCTGCACCACCAGGTTAAGGACGTGAGCCACACAGGGCACATGGGCCAGTTGTCCCTGTCGGAGAGCGGAGAGGAGGTTGGTGCCATTGTCGCAAACTACCATTCCTGGCTTAAGCTGGCGTGGCATCAACCACCTCTCGGCCTGCCCCTGCAGAGCAGACAGAACCTCTGCCCCAGTGTGGCTCCTGTCCCCCAAACACACCAGCGCAAGCACGGCATGGCATCTTTTTGCCTGCGTACTTGAGTAGCCCCTTGAACGCCTACGGAGCACCGCTGGTTCCGAGGACAAAGCACAGGAAGAGGCCACGGAGGAAGAAGAGGAGGGGGTGGAGGACAGAGGTGTGTCACAACCAGTAGTAGCATTTTGGAGGCGTGGCGGTGGAACAACCTCCAACACTACTGCACCTTTTCCTGCATCCTTCCCAGCTGCCAAAAGAGTGACCCAATGGGCCGTGAAAGAAAGGTAACGTCCCTGTCCATGCCTGCTGGACCATGAGTCAGCGGTAATATGCACCTTACCGCTGACCGCCCTGTCCAGCGAGGCCAAGACATTGCCTTCGAAATGCCGGTAGAGAGCCGGAATCGCCTTCCGTGAGAAAAAGTGGCGTTTGGGAACCTGCCACTGAGGAACGGCACATTGCACAAACTCACGGAAGGGGGCCGAGTCTACCAACTGAAAAGGCAGCAGTTGAAGCGCTAGCAATTTAGCCAAGCTAGCATTCAACCGCTGTGCATGTGGATGGCTGGGAGTGAACTTCTTTTGACGGTCCAGCAGCTGGGGCAGGGAAATTTGCCTGCTAGAATCGGATGTCGGTGTACTGCTAGCAGAGTGGCCGCAAGTACTTGGCTGTGACACACCTAATTCTACACCTTCATTCCTCTCAGTGCAGGTTTCAGAGAGGACTGAAGGTATAGTGGGGTTGGAGATCCCAGCTGATGCGGTGCAAGGAGAGGTCCGCTTTGTTCTTTGGTGTGGGTCTTTAAGGTAGGCTTGCCAACGAGCTGCATGGCAGGTCAACATATGTCTGGTCAAGCATGTGGTGCCCAAGCGGCTGATGTTTTGGCCACGCGATATACGCTTGAGACATATGTTGCAAACAGCAGCTGTGTGATCTGATGCACTCGCCTCAAAAAAGGCCCACACCAAAGAACTTTTTGAATAACGGGCAGAGGCAGCGCCCTGCACAGGCGGAGCTCTGCGGTGTGATTCCGTCGGTGTGCTGCCCTTACGCTGGCCACCCAAGGGCATCCTGCCTCGTTGGAGATGTGCCTCCTCCTCCTCTCTCCTATTAGGCACCCACGTGGAGTCAGTGACCTCATCATCCCCTCCCTCCTCATCACTGGAGCCAATCTGGCAGTATGCTGCAGCTGCTGGAACATGACTGCCAGATTGGTGTCCTTCTTGAGCATCCCCTCTCTCTGCTCTCACGCTACTGCCTTCCTCTATCTGGGTATCATCATCAGACCCTTCGAAACGCTGGGCATCCTCCTGGAGCATGTACCCAACACTGTGCTCAAACAGTTCGGGGGACTCCTCAGGAGGAGGACATGGTGGGTCTAGGGAAGGAGTGACTGATGATGACATTGATACCAGGGAAGAGGACGCTTTGGCAGCTGCTTTGCCAGTGCCCTGAGCCTGGGTGAGAGAGGATGAGGAGGATGAGGAGGGCTTGGTCATCCACTCTACCAAGTCTTCGGCATGATGTGGCTCAACATGTCCAGCTGCCGAAAAGAAGGACAAGCGTGTCCCATGGCCATGTGCTGATGACAATGCACCGCATCCACGACCAGCACTGTTGCCCCCAGACACAGAGCCTGCTTGCCCTCTTTTATTGGCTCCTGACTGTCTGCCTCTCCTTGTTTGCCTTCCAGACATTCTAATGGCCTGCAGGGAGATGGGAAAACCAGCAATAAGGGCTAGCTTAAGGTGTATACTGTGCAGGAGGCTTAGCAACAATGACACTGACACTGTCCCCTGCCTATCCTTCTCTCTCCCTGCACACAAGGTTTAGCAAAGAATAGGACACTGACACTGTCGACTGCCTATCCTTGTCTGTCCCTACACACAAGGTTTAGCAATATGGTTCAGCACACTAGGTTTAGCAAAGATTATGACACTGACACTCTCGACTGCCTATCCTTGTCTGTCCCTACACACAAGGTTTAGCAATATGGTTCAGCACACTAGGTTTAGCAAAGATTATGACACTGACACTCTCGACTGCCTATCCTTGTCTGTCCCTACACACAAGGTTTAGCAATATGGTTCAGCACACTAGGTTTAGCAAAGATTATGACACTGACACTCTCGACTGCCTATCCTTGTCTGTCCCTACACACAAGGTTTAGCAATATGGTTCAGCACACTAGGTTTAGCAAAGATTATGACACTGACACTCTCGACTGCCTATCCTTGTCTGTCCCTACACACAAGGTTTAGCAATATGGTTCAGCACACTAGGTTTAGCAAAGATTATGACACTGACACTCTCGACTGCCTATCCTTGTCTGTCCCTACACACAAGGTTTAGCAATATGGTTCAGCGCACTAGGTTTAGCAAAGATTATGACACTGACACTCTCGACTGCCTATCCTTGTCTGTCCCTACACACAAGGTTTAGCAATATGGTTCAGCACACTAGGTTTAGCAAAGATTATGACACTGACACTCTCGACTGCCTATCCTTGTCTGTCCCTACACACAAGGTTTAGCAATATGGTTCAGCACACTAGGTTTAGCAAAGATTATGACACTGACACTCTCGACTGCCTATCCTTGTCTGTCCCTACACACAAGGTTTAGCAATATGGTTCAGCACACTAGGTTTAGCAAAGATTATGACACTGACACTCTCGACTGCCTATCCTTGTCTGTCCCTACACACAAGGTTTAGCAATATGGTTCAGCGCACTAGGTTTAGCAAAGATTATGACACTGACACTCTCGACTGCCTATCCTTGTCTGTCCCTACACACAAGGTTTAGCAATATGGTTCAGCACACAAGGTTTACCAAAGAATATGACACTGACACTCTCCCTGCCTATCCTTCTCTGTCCCTACAAACAAGGTTTAGCAAAGAATATGACACTGACACTCTCCCTACCTATCCTTGTCTGTCCCTACACACAAGGTTTAGCAATATGGTTCAGCACACAAGGTTTAGCAAAGAATATGACACTGACACTCTCCCTGCCTATCCTTGTCTGTCCCTACACACAAGGTTTAGCAATATGGTTCAGCACACTAGGTTTAGCAAAGATTATGACACTGACACTCTCGACTGCCTATCCTTGTCTGTCCCTACACACAAGGTTTAGCAATATGGTTCAGCACACTAGGTTTAGCAAAGATTATGACACTGACACTCTCGACTGCCTATCCTTGTCTGTCCCTACACACAAGGTTTAGCAATATGGTTCAGCACACTAGGTTTAGCAAAGATTATGACACTGACACTCTCGACTGCCTATCCTTGTCTGTCCCTACACACAAGGTTTAGCAATATGGTTCAGCACACTAGGTTTAGCAAAGATTATGACACTGACACTCTCGACTGCCTATCCTTGTCTGTCCCTACACACAAGGTTTAGCAATATGGTTCAGCGCACTAGGTTTAGCAAAGATTATGACACTGACACTCTCGACTGCCTATCCTTGTCTGTCCCTACACACAAGGTTTAGCAATATGGTTCAGCACACAAGGTTTAGCAAAGAATATGACACTGACACTCTCCCTGCCTATCCTTGTCTGTCCCTACAAACAAGGTTTAGCAAAGAATATGACACTGACACTCTCCCTACCTATCCTTGTCTGTCCCTACACACAAGGTTTAGCAATATGGTTCAGCACACAAGGTTTAGCAAAGAATATGACACTGACACTCTCCCTGCCTATCCTTGTCTGTCCCTACACACAAGGTTTAGCAATATGGTTCAGCACACAAGGTTTAGCAAAGAATATGAAACTGACACTCTCCCTGCCTATCCTTCTCTGTCCCTACAAACAAGGTTTAGCAAAGAATATGACACTGACACTCTCCCTACCTATCCTTCTCTGTCCCTACACACAAGGTTTAGCAAAGAAAAAATATGACACTGTCCCTGCCTATCCTTCTCTTTCCCTGCGCCGGAACACACTACACGAGGCCGCCGCGCTGGCGGCCTTTTATAGTGTGGGGCGTGTACTAAACCCCCTCAGCAATAATTGGCCACAGGCATCCTGCCTGTGGCCAATCATTGCTCTCCTCGCTGCCGGCGCTGTGATTGGCCAAGCATGCAGGGTCACGGTACATGCTTGGCCAATCACAGCGCCGGGATTACACTGCGATGGCGCAGTGTATTGTGGGCCGTTCGCGTCACTCGAATTTGGCGCGAACGGCCCAAATCGTTCGTTGTTCGCCGAACGCGCGAACAGCCGATGTTCGAGTCGAACCTATGTTCGACTCGAACACCGAGCTCATCCCTAGTGAGTGACACTGACAGTGACAACCGGTCCACTGAGCCATCGGCCCACCGGGATCCATCCCTATGCGGGAGGCGGCCACAGCTGAATGAGGCTTGGCTGGGGTTTCTGGGCAACTGCCCATGCGAAAAGAAGGCCCTGGGTCACACCTGATGTATTGACAGATCTCATTTCTTGAGGCCGGGTTCACACTGGTACGACACGACAGTCGTACTACTTTGGATCCGACTTTGCCCTGCGACTTGAAGTCCGACATGCATCTGACTTAAATGAACAGGGATCCGACTTCGATCCCCGACAATACCAGGCACTGTGTCTGGTATGAATGTTTAGGGGGAACTCCACGCCAAATATAAAAAAAAAAACGGCATGGGTTCCCCCTCTAAGAGCATACCAGACCCTTCGGTCTGGTATGGATTTTAAGGGGAACCCCCTACACTGAAAAAAACGGTGTGGGGGTCCCCCCAAAGTCCATACCAGACCCTTATCCGAGCACGCAGCCCGGCTGGTCAGGAAAAGGGGGTGGGGACGAGTGAGCACCTCCCCAAACCATACCAGGCCGCATGCTCTCAACATGGGGGGGTGGGTGTTTTGGGGCAGGGGGGCCCACCCCAAAGCACCTTGTCCCCATATTGATGAGGATAAGGTCATCTTCCCGACAACCCTGGCCGTTAGTTGTCGGGGTCTGCGGGCGGGGGGTTTATCGGAATCTGGGAGCCCCCTTTAATAAGGGGGCCCCTAGATCCTAGCCCCCCACCCTATGTGAATGAGTATGAGGTACATTGTACCCCTACCCATTCACCTGCACAAAAAGTGTCAAAAATAAAACACACTACACACGTTTTTAAAGTCATTTATTGGGCAGCTCCAGGGGTCTTCTTCTGCCCTCACCGGCTCTTCTCCGCTCTCTCTTTGGTTGTCCGGTGTCTTCTGCCGGGTCTCCTCTGCTATCTTCTGCTCTTTTGCTAGCTCTTGCCCGGTCTTCTCCGTTGTCTTCTTCCCTCTGCTGTTCTTCCGTTGTTGACACGACGCTCTCTCCTGCACTAATGCCCGGTGCGCGGTGTGCCACGACCTATGCTGGCATGGGGCAGGGGCACCGTGTGACATCTCTCAGAGGCCCCGCCCCTTATGATGTTACCGCTCGGGGCATGATGGGTGGTGACGTCATAAGGGACGGGCCTCCGGTGACCCCGCCCCATGCCAATATAAGTAGTGGCACACCGCGCATCGGTCATTAGAGCGGGAGAGAGCAATGTGTCAATGTCGGAAGAAGACTGGGAAAGAGCTAGCAAAAGAGCGGGTGTAACGACACCCCAAGTATGAGAGGGGGTTAAAGCCGTTTATGATATGCCATTCCCGAACACCAAGGCAGCTACTGACACTTCACAGTCAGGCGAACGAGACCCATAATGATAATTCCCCCCTAATAACGAGACAAACGCTCTGTCTTGAGGTTTCCAGCAGGTCTGACAATATTTATTGAGAAAACAGGCTCTTATATACACCAAAAGTATACTGCATTAACCTAATGAACAATGACCCAACTCCACCCACAACATCACACAATGGTTACATAACGAGCCCCCAATACACATTATTCTGAGTGTCAAAACATCCCTTAGCAGATGTAGCACACAGATCCCTGGCCTTACCTCCTCAAGGCAGGACACACCGTACCACAATGCCCAGGTTCCTTCTTGAATAAGAGGGTGAGCGGTGTTCAGAAATTGTTGGGTCCCGCAGCGAGTTACCTTCCCTCGGTTGGATCTTACCCCTAGAGTGTAGGGAAGAGTCTGTTGTAGGTGCACCAATAAGGCCAATGTCCAGACAAGGTTAAACCTTAATGAAGGAAGGTTTATTTTCTTTATGCTGACAACTGGATAGGAAAGTTGGAGTTGAAGAATAATGAAACAGGGAGACAAGTTCAGGCACTTGGTATCACCACTCAATCCCGAGTGGGCTCTGCTCACCCGGATAGTCCCCTCTCACGGGCCTAGCAGTCGGAGTGATGCACGAACTTTACTTCTCTTAATTTTCCCTTGGAGATACGATCGGGAGATTCTCTGCCACAGAATCTCTAAACCCCGAACCTCTCAGCTTGTAATTAACCACTTAAGCCCCGGACCATTTCGGGCCATTAGGACCAAGCCTGTTTTTGGGATTCGGCACTGCGCTGCTTTAACTGTAAATTGTGCGGACATGCAATGTTGTACCCAAATGAAATTTGCGTCCTTTTCTTCCCACAAATAGAGCTTTCTTTTAATGGTATTTGATTGCCTCTGCGATTTTTATTTTTTGCGATATAAATGGAAAAAGAACGAAAATTTTGAAAAAAAAAGATATTTTCTACTTTTTGTTATAAGAAAAATCGAATAAACTCAATTTTAGTCATACATTTAGGCCAAAATGTATTCAGCCACATGTCTTTAGTAAAAAAAATGTCAATAAGCGTATATTTATTGGTTTGCGCAAAAGTTATAGCGTTTACAAACTAGGGTACATTTTCTGAAATTTACACAGCTTTAAATTTATGACTGCCTATCTCATTTCTTGAGGTGCTAAAATGGCAGGGCAGTACAAAACCCCCCCAAATGACCCCATTTTGGAAAGTAGACACCCCAGGGAAATTGCTGAGAGGCATGTTGAGCCCATTGAATATTTTTTTTTTTTGTCCCAAGTGATTGAATAATGACAAAAAAAATAAAAAATTACAAAAAGTTGTCACTAAATGATATATTGCTCACACATGCCATGGTTATATGTGGAATTGCACCCCAAAATACATTCTGCTGCTTCTCCTGAGTACGGGGATACCACATGTGTGGGACTTTTTAGGAGCCTAGCCACGTACGGGACCCCGGAAACCAAGCACCGCCTTCAGGATTTCTGCCTATCTAAAACACCAGCGACACGAATACAGCGATCGGAAAAACAATCGCTTAGTGACGCTGAAGTTAGGGGGTGAAAGGGTTACCTGGGGGGTGATCAAGGGGTTAAACCTTTATTAGGGGGGGTTAGGGGGCTACCCTGGACCTAAAGGGGCCTAATCCTAACTGCCCTGCAACTTTTTACAATCACAGATGACACTAAATGCAGTGATCAGTAAAATAAATGATCACTGCAATCAGTGACACTGTGATTGGGGGCTTTGGGGTGACCTGGGGGGTGATCTGGGGGTGACTGGGGGGTGATTTGTGTGCCTATGTGTACCTACGTGTCAGTGGACTGTTAGTGCACTAACCTGCTTCCTCTCTGCTCGGCGCCGGGAACGGAAAGACCGCGGCGAGGGAGATGACATCACTTCCTCCAGCCTTGTTTACATCACATGGCGGAGGAAGCATTTTCATTGGCCGGGAGCGATCGCGAGGGGGGGGGGGCGGAATCGAGCGCCCCCCCCCCCCCCCTCATGCCTGATCGCTCCCGAACACTTAACGGCCGCTCACTGCAGTGAAGGGGGGTCCGGATGGACCCCCCAACTGCACAAAGGCGATCACGTAGATCTACGTGATTCTGCCTGTCCGTGCCATTCTGCCGACGTAAATCGGCGGTGGGCGGTCGTTAAGTGGTTAAAGATCAGGTGCAAGTTGCTGCACATTACAAGGCCTCAGATGATTAGTGAAATCCCTCCAGAAGTTTACCGGGCCTCTCTTTCACCGTAAGACTCTCACCGGTCCCTCAGAAAGGTCCTCCCCGATCTCTTCTTCTTAGAGCGGGTCCTCTCTCCCGGCACCCTGGGATTCCTCCTCTTAGAGCTAAGCCCCAGCTAAAGGTGCTGGGCCCAATGGCGAAGTTGCAGCCCCAGGCTAAAGGTGCCTGGGACCAATGCATACGCGCACCCCTGGCCTGGAGCCCCGGAACTCTGGAACAACCAACCCCCCTCCAGGCGGCGGCTGCCCCTTATGTATCCTCTCCCGGCTTGCACAGCAGGTTGACCACGCCCACTGTACTACTGCCGAGAGAGGACACCCTAAGGCACAGAACTGTTACCAGTGGTTCAACCCTGACCTGTCATGGCAGTGCCACCTACAGGCTACAGGGAACTGCACACCAGTACAACACCTGAGGAACAAAATAACCGTACCTATCAATAAAAGTGGTCTGAGCCTGGCTACTAGCTCAGACCAACCCCTAAATTTAGGCACACAGCACCCCTCAAAGTAGAGGGGCGCTACACAGACAACAGGTGAGTTCATTAACTAATCCCTTTATAGATTAACCACTTGCTTACTCGGCACTTAAACCCCCTTCGTACCCAGACCAATTTTCAGCTCTCAGCGCTGACGCACTTTGAATGACAATTGCGTGGTCATACAACGCTGTACCCAAATGATATTTTTATAATTTTTTTCCCATAAATAGAGCTTGCTTTTGGTGGTATTTGATCACCGCTGCGATTTGAATTTTTTGCGCTATAAACAAAAAAAGACAAAAACTTTGAAAAAAACACAATATGTTTTTACTTTTTGCTATAATAATATCCCAATTTTTATTTTATTTTTAAATATTTTTTTTCTCAGTTTAGGCTGATAAAACTGATAAAACATTGATTTTCACACATCGTGTGACATGAGCTCCCGATGTCGGAGCGTTTGTCGTACCAGTGTGAACCCAGTGGGCCCCCCCTGCCCCAAAGCACCCACCCCCCATGTTGAAGGCATGCGGCCTAGTACGGTTCAGGGGGGGGGCGCTCGCCCGTTTTTTTTTACGTAGGGGTTCCCCTTAAATTCCATACCAGACTAAAGGGCCTGGGATGCTTTTAGAGGGGAAACCCATGTCATTTTCTTTTAATGGAGTTCCCCTTCAAGATCATCCGAGCACAAGTCGCTTGCCAAAGTCGGATCAGGCAAGACGGCGATCCGACTTTGATCCGACTTCAGTGATAATCAATGGGCTAAAGTAGGATCAAAGTCGGACCAAAGTAGTACAGGGAGCATTTTCAAAGTCGGACCGACTTGTGTCAGACCAGTTAAGACGGCTCCCATAGGGAAACATTGATTTTCACACATCGTGTGACATGAGCTCCCGATGTCGGAGCGTTTGTCGTACCAGTGTGAACCCAGCCTGAGACACTAACAAGCCAGGAAAGTACAAATACCCCCCGAATGACCCCTTTTTGGAAAGTAGACATTCCAAGGTATTTAGTAAGAGGCATGGTGAGTTTTTTGAAGTTGTAATTTTTTCCCACAATTCTTTGCAAAATGAAGATTTTTTTCTTTCTTCTTTTTTTTTTCAAAAAATTGTTATATTAACAGGTTATTTCTCTCACATATGCATACTTGCAACTACACCCCAAAACACATTCTGCTACTCCTCCTGAGTATGGCGATACCACATGTGTAAGACTTTTTCACAGCCTGAAATAAAATTAAAACGCATTTTTTTTTTACACAAAGATATTTCTAACACATAGCAAAAATTACACCCCAAAATACATTCTGCTACTCCTCCTGAGTTTGGTGATACCACGTGTGAGACTTTTACACAGTCAGGGCACATACAGAGGCCCAACATGCAGGGAGCACCGTCAGGTGTTCTAGGGACATAAATTACACATGTAATTTGCTAACTACCTATTACACTTTTGTGAGGCACTGTAGTGGCACTGATGAGCACTGTAGTGGCACTGATGGACACTGATGTGGCACAGATGAGCACTGATGTGGCATGGATGAGGCACGGATGAGCACTGATGTGACATGGATGTGGCATGGATGAGCACTGATAAGGCATGGATGAGTACTGTTGTGGCACGGATGAGGCATGGATGAGCACCGATGTGACATGGATGAGCACTGATGTGACATGGATGAGCACTGATGTGGCATGGATGAGCATTGATGTGGCACAGATGTGGCATTGATGTGGCACGGATGAGCACTCATGTGGCATGAATGTGGAATGGATGAGTACTGATGTGGCGTGGATGTGGCATGGATGAGCACTGATGTGGCATGAATGTGGCACGAATGAGCCCTGATGTGGCATGGATGAGTACTGATGTGGCACGGATGAGTACTGATGTGACACAGATAAGTACTGATGTGGCATGGATGTGGCACGAATGAGCACTGATGTGGTATGGATGAGCACTGATGTGGCATGGATGTGACATGGATGACCACTGATGTGGCATTGATGAGGCACAGATGAGCACTAGGGATGACCCCACGGTTCGAGTCAAACGTAAGCCTACATCTTTTTGTTAAATAGATGTCCCTCTTTCCCATCTTAGAAAGTTGGGAGGTATAATTTCATTTCATTTTATTTTTTTTTTTACACTGATCAACAGAAATATAATCTTTAATGCCCATTCAGGGCTTGTTCACACCAGATGTAGTCAGTAGGGATGAGCCCACGGTTCGAGTTGAACGCAAGTCGGGTGTTCGTTGGTTCTCAAACGAACCGAACATATGAGGCATTCGCAGGAAATTCGAGCGCCATGGATTGCCCCATAATGCACTGCGAGATCGCAGTACATTGCTGTATGATGATTGGCCAAAGCATGCACCTGACCTGCATGCTTTGGCCAATCACAGCGCGCTCTGCTGAGAGAGCCATAATTGGCCAAAAGCAGGGTGCCTTTAGTCAATCATGACTCAGGGGGACTAAGTCCATGCCCCACATAATATAAGGCTGCTTACATAGTGGCCGTGTATAGTGTGTGGGAGGAGATAGATTGAGCTAGATTAGGCAGGCAGGTTAGTTAGTGGCAGTGTATTTATATATTGTGACAGCAGGCAGGTAAAATCACCAGGTTGCATCCATGATGGAAGGTATATATGTCCAAGATTCAGGCTTTATGACGATTTATACCACTAGGGGGAGTGCTGGGAGTCTTGCAGGGGAAGAGTTAATGAGCCCAGTTGAAGTAAGTGGGCTCATTAGGGCCTCTACAAGAACTCCCAGCATGCTAAGGGAGATGCTCCAACCTGGAACCAGATCTGTGTGGATAGTCTGGGGAGTGTGATTTCTGTGCGGTGAGCCAAAGCCTGTGTGGTTATTGCTAAGAACTTCTAAAAGCAGGGAGCTAGGGACTGGGACAGCACAAGGCTGTACCCAGTTGTTAGTTAGGGACACCAACGAGTGTAGTGAGCGGTCAAGTTGACCAGGATTTCTTTTCCTGTTTCTTTTATTTTTGCTGTATTTTTTGTCTGTATATAGTTCAAATAAAACCACACCCTTTTGTTTTCTCCTAACACTGTCTGCTGTGCCTGTTTTTTGTGTGGTGAACCCATCCAGGGGGTCACACACACCCGCTGCTGAGTTAACCCCCCTCACAGTTGGTAGAGAATGCGGACAGTTTTTTTTAAAGGCCAGCATGGAGGAGATACTGAAACAGCTGGCTCTAGCAAATGCCAATCAGCAGCAGACAAATGCAGGTTTGCAAAAGAGCCGTGCAGCTCATCAACAGAGCCTTGCAGCCCAGCAGCAGACAAATGCAACTTTGCAACAGAGCCTCGCAGCCCAGCAGCAAGCTCATCAACAGAGTCTGGAAGCTCAGCAACAGGCACAGCAGCAATCTGAGGCCCGCTTCATAGACCTGTTACAGAAGCAAGAGCAGAGACTACAACAACAAATGGAAACGTTAATGCAGCAACATCCGCAGACCAGTGAGGCAAGTCATTCCACTAATACCGCGTCCTTTGGGGCGAGTCGTTTTTTGACAAAAATGACTGGAGAGGATGATCCAGAGGTGTTTTTGACCACATTTGAAAGGACTGCTGAAAGAGAAAAGTGGCCTAAGGAGCAGTGGGCTGGACTGGTGGCTCCTCTGTTAACTGGTGAATCGCAGAAAGCTTACTATGACCTAGAGCCTGACCAAGCAAAAGACTATGTGATGCTAAAAACTAAAATATTGGCACGGCTGGGTGTCACCCTGGCTGTCCGGGCTCAGCGTGTGCATAACTGGACTTTCCGGCTTGGAAAACCCCCCAGGTCTCAAATGTATGATCTCATTCACCTGAGCAGGAAGTGGCTACAGCCAGAGACTTTGTCTGCACCAAAGATTGTGGAACGTGTTGTGATGGATCGTTTCTTGAGAGCTCTTCCTACTGCCATCCAAAAATGGGTAAGCCATGGAGACCCAGAAACGGCCGATAATCTTGTGGATCGTGTAGAGAAGTACTTGGCTACAGAGAATGTGACTGCCTCTTCCAGAGACTCACGGACTTTCCACCCTAAGACCAGACCATCCCCAGTGGCGGGTAAGATGATTCCAAGGGGTGAGGGTGGAGAGAGTGAGAGGATGGGAGTTCTACCTAAGGTCTGGCGAGAACATCCTGGGAAGTCAGGGGCTCAAGAGGCTCCTACAACGAGAAACCAGATGGATACATACCTTGAGAGCTACTATGTATCCCGGGTTAAATGAGTCCATCAGTTTCAAACCCTTTTTGTAGGATAAAAATAGTTATGCTGTATATGTAGACTCTATCTAAAACAAATAAAATTTTGTTTTGTTATTTTATTTTTGTTTATTAAAATTTGTCTTTATGTACAGGTGACTGAATGTACCATTTCTATATTCCATGGGGGCTCTCTTTAATTATTGATAATCTACATTATATGTAATTGAATTCAATGGAGTTTACCACATTTTTTTAGGGTGGCGTTTCCCCTTTCTTTTTGGGGGGGATTTGGTGATCATATGGGCGCCCAGGGCGTTTCTCTTTGTTCTCCTTTGGGAGACAATCTGAGCGCCATCTGACCAAGCCCCCTGGATATCCTGGCCCTCTTTTTCTAACATCGTAATGTGCCATTTCTGCCGTGACTTTAAAGGGAAGTCTGCCCTTTTCTATACTTTAGGCATGTTTTTTTCCCCTTCCGGATCCGTCTCATGGTGCGTCCAGCTCGTCAGGATGTTTTCTCCTGATGAGCGGGGTGGCGCTTCCGGCGGACGTCTCCGGTTTTCAGTGGTGGAATTGTCACTTCCGGGTCGGATCTGACGATGGGCGGATGTCGGAACTGACGTGCCCGCTCCGCCCATTGATTTGGCGCCATTGTGCGTCCAATGGGAAAGGGGAGGGGGGTATATAGTCCGGATCGCAGCCTTGCAAATCAGTAGCATGACCAACATTCTGGGGAGAAGACGTTCTTAGATATCAGTCAAAGGTAAATTACTTAGGCACTAGATCTCTTTACGGGCAACATTGGTTTTTATCCTGTTGTCTGGTTTACTTGGTCTTTAATCTAAAATGGTTTTTATATTTTATATATTTTTTCAGTAAACTGATTGATCGGTTTTGTACAACAAGTTTTTCGGCAGAGATGCCCTAATGTAGACATACTTTATCCAATTGGATTAACCAGGTATATATCAGCTAGCAAGTATATGGCTAAAAAATGTTGATTACCAACTAGAGGGGATTATTATATATTGTGAGGGGGTTAGCTCGGTAGCGGGTGTGTGTGACCCCCTGGATGGGCTCCCCACACAAAAACAGGCCCAGCAGACGGAGGTTGTGGTTTTCAAGATCAAAAGGTGCGGTTTATTTCTCTATTTACAGTGACAAAAACACAGCAAAGCAAAAAGAAACATAAACAAAATAAATCCTGGTCAGCTTGACCTCTGACTAAACATGCAGGTTTCCCTAACAACTGGGATCAGCCTGGTGCTGTCCTAGTCCCTAAGTCCCTGGTTTAGTAAATGTCCAAACAAATAGCCACACAGGCTTTGTCTCACCGCACAGGGGTTCACTCTCCCTAGACAGTCCACACAGGTCTGGTTCCAGGCATGAGCAAACACCTAATGAAGCTGGGAGTTTTTATAGAGGCCTTAAACGAGCTGACAAGCTTCAGCTGGTCTCATCAACTCCCTGCCTGCACGACGCCCAGCACTCTCCCTAGAGGTATGAATCATCCATGAGCCCACTAGCCTCAGCTGGGCTTCATCAACTCTCTCCCTAGTTGTATAAGTCGGCATAAAGCCTGAATCTGGGAGAAATATACCTACCCCCCTGGATGCAACCAGGTGACTTTACCCTCCTGCTGTCACATACCCCCCCCCCTCTTGTTTTAACCTTGGGGTTGGAACACCAGCAATCAGGCATTCATGTACTCGAGACAAAGCATCCACATTCCCCATTTGAACGCCAGGGCGATGCTTTACTGTGAAGTTGAATTCCTGTAGGGCCAGGAACCACCTATTTACTCTTCTATTTGTCTCCTTGTTTTGAGCCATCCACTTTAACGGAGCGTGATCCGTAACCATGTCAAAGTGCCTACCTAGCAGATAGTACCGAAGGGAATCTAGAGCCCACTTCACCGCTAAACACTCCTTTTCAACCGTGGCGTAATTTACCTCATGGGACTTCAACTTCCTGCTGAGGTAAATGACTGGGTGCTCTTCCCCGTTCCAGACCTGGGACAATACTGCTCCTAACCCCACATCTGACGCATCACTTTGTACGACAAAGTCTTTAGAGAAGTCGGGTGAGTACAACACTGGCTGGCTACATAAGGCTTGTTTCAAGAATTGGAATGCTGCCTCAGCCTCGGGGGTCCATTTAATCATGACCGACCCTTTCCCTTTCGTCAGGTTGGTTAGGGGCACAGCCTTAGAAGCAAAGTGGGGAATGAAGCGCCGATAATAACCCGCGATTCCCAGAAAGGCTCGTACCTGCTTCTTGCTGTTGGGACGTGGCCAACTCTGGATGGCCTCGACTTTGTTGAGTTGGGGTTTTATTACTCCCCTGCCAATGGTGTACCCAAGATATTTGGCCTCCTCCTGCCCAATGGTACACTTCTTGGGGTTAGCCGTAAACCCCGCTTCCCGGATAGAGTCTAGGACTGCTTGCACTTTTGGCAGATGTGAGGCCCAATCTGTGCTATGGACAATTACGTCATCCAGGTAAGCCGCAGCATACTTCCGATGGGGCCTCAGTATCTGGTCCATTTTCCGCTGGAATGTGGCCGGCGCATTCTGTAACCCGAACGGCATTCTCTTATATTGGAACGCCCCGTCTGGGGTTACAAATGCGGTTTTCTCTTTGGCCGACTTGGCCAGGGGAATTTGCCAATACCCTTTTGTGAGGTCAAGAGTCGTCATGTATCGGGCTGTTCCCAGCCGGTCGATCAACTCATCTATACGTGGCATGGGGTAGGTGTCAAATTTTGTAACTTTGTTCAACTGACGAAAATCGTTACAAAATCGCCAGCTCCCATCCGGTTTAGGCACCAACACAATGGGACTAGACCAATCACTTTGGGACTCCTCTATCACCCCTAAGTTCAGCATTTTCTGTACTTCCTCCCGTATTGCCTCCCGTCGGGCCCCTGGGGTCCGATAGGGTTTTAACTTCACCCTTTCACCGGGCGGGGTAATAATATCATGCTCTACCCCAGATGTTTGTCCCGGCAGCTCAGAGAACACCTCCTTGTTGCGAAGCACAAACTCCTTAACCTCCTGTTGTTGGGGTTGTGACAAGGTGGCTGCTATTCCAACCTCCGGAATCACGCAACCAGTTTGAGCTGGTGACCAAGTTTCTGCGACTAGGGACTCTCTATCCCTCCAGGCTTTCAACAGATTAACGTGATAGATCTGTTCGGGCTTTCGCCTTCCTGGTTGTCTGACCTTGTAATTCACTTCGCTCACTTTTTCCATTATCTCGTAGGGGCCTTGCCATTTGGCAAGGAATTTACTTTCAACCGTAGGGACAAGTACCAATATCCTATCCCCCGGGGAAAAGGTACGGGTCTTGGCTCCACGGTTGTACACTCTCTGCTGTGCCAACTGCGCTTGGGCCAAATGTTCCTTCACGATGGGCATTACCTGTGCAATTCGATCTTGCATCAGGGCGACATGCTCAATCACACTCCTGTGGGGAGAACTCTCACTTTCCCAAGTTTCCTTGGCAATATCCAACAGCCCTCTTGGGTGTCTCCCATACAGTAACTCAAAGGGGGAGAATCCCGTAGAGGATTGGGGCACCTCCCTAATAGCAAACATCAAATAAGGAAGTAGACAGTCCCAATCCTTTCCATCTCTATCCACCACTTTCTTCAACATTTGTTTTAGGGTTTTGTTGAATCTTTCAACCAGCCCATCGGTTTGGGGGTGATACACAGACGTACGCAATTGCGTCACTTTGAACAATTTACACAGCTCTTTCATAACCCGGGACATAAAGGGTGTACCTTGGTCCGTAAGCAGTTCTTTACAAATATGGTCAAAAATACCTCTGGATCATCCTCTCCAGTCATTTTTGTCAATAAACGACTCACCCCAAAGGACGCGGTATTAGTGGGACGGCTTTCCTCACTGGTCTGCGGACGTTGCTGCATTACTGCTTCCATCTGTTGTTGTAGTCTCTGCTCTTGCTTCTGCAACAGGTCTATGAAGCGGGCCTCAGCTTGCTGCTGGGCTTGTTGCTGGGCTGCGAAGCTCTGTTGTTGAGCTGCAAGGCTCTTTTGCAAACCTGCATTTGTCTGCTGTTGATTGGCATTTGCTAGAGCCAGCTGTTTCAGTATCTCCTCCATGCTGGCTTAAAAAAAAACTGCCCGCATTCTCCACCAACTGTGAGGGGGTTAGCTCGGTAGCGGGTGTGTGTGACCCCCTGGATGGGCTCCCCACACAAAAACAGGCCCAGCAGACGGAGGTTGTGGTTTTCAAGATCAAAAGGTGCGGTTTATTTCTCTATTTACAGTGACAAAAACACAGCAAAGCAAAAAGAAACATAAACAAAATAAATCCTGGTCAGCTTGACCTCTGACTAAACATGCAGGTTTCCCTAACTAACAACTGGGATCAGCCTGGTGCTGTCCTAGTCCCTAAGTCCCTGGTTTAGTAAATGTCCAAACAAATAGCCACACAGGCTTTGTCTCACCGCACAGGGGTTCACTCTCCCTAGACAGTCCACACAGGTCTGGTTCCAGGCATGAGCAAACACCTAATGAAGCTGGGAGTTTTTATAGAGGCCTTAAACGAGCTGACAAGCTTCAGCTGGTCTCATCAACTCCCTGCCTGCACGACGCCCAGCACTCTCCCTAGAGGTATGAATCATCCATGAGCCCACTAGCCTCAGCTGGGCTTCATCAACTCTCTCCCTAGTTGTATAAGTCGGCATAAAGCCTGAATCTGGGAGAAATATACCTACCCCCCTGGATGCAACCAGGTGACTTTACCTTCCTGCTGTCACAATATTTATAGTAATTTCCATTAGTTCTTTTTCCTTTAGAGTGGACACTGATTGGGGTACTTTGGAGATATTGCCCCCCCTTTTTTGCCTATTCTAATATTTTTACTATCAATAGCCATAAACAGGTAAATACTGATGGGGTATGTGCCGTATAATTATTTGACTTCATTCGATTTTTCTTTGTAATTTCCCCCAGATGGCCCTCTGTTCCTGTGCTAGTAATATCCGGGTGGTTATCTGTGCCAGTATTTCTCCCCCTCTATGATACACCATATGATCCCCTCCTTACGGGCGCCCCCGTGTGAGATAGCTCATTGGCTATCTGGTCATTCTTCATTTTAGATTGTACCATCAAAATTTACAGGTAATGTACTTACAACTGATATCAATAAGGTCACATACCTTGAATAAATAGATCCAATTTTGAGATGAACTTTTGAGCAACCATTGGGCTGGTTATGGTTTTCAGTTATCCCTTTTCTTTTTTAACCACTTCAATACAGGGCTTTTATACACCCTTCCTTACCAGACCAATTTGTAGCTTTCAGCGCTCTCACACTTTGAATGACAATTACTCAGTCATGCTACACTGTACCCAAACCAAATTTTTATCATTTTTTTCTCACAAACAGAGCTTTCTTTTGGTGGTATTTAATCACCGCTAGGTTTTTTATTTTTTGCAATATAAGCGAAAAAAGTTAGATTTTTTTTTTAAAAAAAACTTTTTTTTGTTTTTATTGTAAAATTTTGCAAATAAGTAATTTTTCTTCATAAAATTGGGCCAAAATGTATACTGCTACATATCTTTAGTAAAAATAACCAAAAAAGTGTATATTATTTGGTCTCTGTGAAAGGTATAGAGTCTACAAGCTATGGTGCAAATCATTGAAAAATTATCACATCTGATCACACCTGATGTACTGAAGGCCTATTTCATTTCTTGAGACCCTAACAAGCCAGGAAAGTACAAATACCCCCCAAATTACCCCTTTTTGGAAAGCAGACATTCCAATGTATTTAGTAAGAGTCATTGTGAGTTTTTTAAAGTTGTACTTTTTTCCCACAATTCTTGGGAATTTTTTTTAATTTTTTTAAATTTTTATTTTTTTGCACAAAATTGTCATAATAACAAGTTATTTCTCTCACACAGCACGTGCATACTTGCAATGACACCCCAAAATACATTCTGCTACTCCTCCTGAGTATGGCGATACCAAATGTGTGAGACTTTTACACAGCCTGTCCAAATACAGAGGCCCAACATTGAAATAGCACCTTCAGGCATTCTAGGAGCATAAATTGCACATCTCATTTCTCAACCACCTATTACAGTTTTGAAGACCCTGGAGCACCAGGACAATGGAAATGCCCATAAAATGACCCCATTTTGGAAAGCTAACACCCCAACGTATAATCTATGAGGCATAATGAGTCTTTTGAACGGTTCATTTTTTTCCAGAAGTTTTTGGAATATGTGGGAAAAAAATGAAAACGCATTTTTTTTATACAAAGTTGTCCATTTATAAGATATTACCAACACATAGCATGTACATAGCAAAAATTACACCCCAAAATACATTCTGCTACTCCTCCTGAGTATGGCGATACCAAATGTGTGAGACTTTTACACAGCCTGGCCAAATACAGAGGCCCAACATTGAAATAGCCCCTTTAGGCATTCTAGGAGCATAAATTACACATCTCATTTCTCAACCACCTATTACAGTTTTGAAGGCCCTGGAGCACCAGGACAATAGAAACGCCCATAAAATGACCCCATTTTGGAAAGCTAACACCCCAACGTATAATCTATGAGGCATAATGAGTCTTTTGAACGGTTCATTTTTTTCCAGAAGTTTTTGGAATATGTGGGAAAAAAATGAAAACGCATTTTTTTTATACAAAGTTGTCCATTTATAAGATATTACCAACACATAGCATGTACATAGCAAGAATGACACCCCAAAATACATTCTGCTACTCCTCCTGAGTATGGCGATACCAAATGTGTGAGACTTTTACACAGCCTGGCCAAATACAGAGGCCCAACATTGAAATAGCACCTTCAGGCATTCTAGGAGCATAAATTACACATCTCATTTCTCAACCACCTATTACAGTTTTGAAGACCCTGGAGCACCAGGACAATGGAAACTCCCATAAAATGACCCCATTTTGGAAAGCTAACACCCCAACGTATAATCTATGAGGCATAATGAGTCTTTTGAACGGTTCATTTTTTTCCAGAAGTTTTTGGAATATGTGGGAAAAAAATGAAAACGCATTTTTTTTATACAAAGTTGTCCATTTATAAGATATTACCAACACATAGCATGTACATAGCAAAAATTACACCCCAAAATACATTCTGCTACTCCTCCTGAGTATGGCGATACCAAATGTGTGAGACTTTTACACAGCCTGGCCAAATACAGAGGCCCAACATTGAAATAGCCCCTTTAGGCATTCTAGGAGCATAAATTACACATCTCATTTCTCAACCACCTATTACAGTTTTGAAGGCCCTGGAGCACCAGGACAATGGAAACGCCCATAAAATGACCCCATTTTGGAAAGCTAACACCCCAACGTATAATCTATGAGGCATAATGAGTCTTTTGAACGGTTCATTTTTTTCCAGAAGTTTTTGGAATATGTGGGAAAAAAATGAAACCGCATTTTTTTTATACAAAGTTGTCCATTTATAAGATATTACCAACACATAGCATGTACATAGCAAGAATGACACCCCAAAATACATTCTGCTACTCCTCCTGAGTATGGCGATACCAAATGTGTGAGACTTTTACACAGCCTGGCCAAATACAGAGGCCTAACATCTAAGTAGCACCGTCATGTGTTCTAGGAGCATAAATTACACACATAAATTCCTGACAACCTATCACATTGTTGAAGGCCCTTCATATTTCTAAAACATAGCATGTACTGTACATACCAATTATAAACCAAAGTACATTCTTCTGAGAAAAAGGGTAAAGAAAAGATTACCTGCGGTTTTAGTAGTGCAGTGGTCCAAAGAGGAGAGCATCGGTCCAGGCAGCAGGCAGGAACGTGGACAGCGACAGCAAAACAGGCAGCAGGCAGGAATAGTCAGTACAGGTAGAGATGATGTCAGCACAGCCAAAGCATTGGTCCAGATAGCAGGCAGAGATGTGGTCAGCAGTAGCAAAAGGAACAAAGGATCGTCCATGCAGCAGGCAGGAATACTGTCCATAGTTAGTACATGCAGCAGGCAGAGGTATGGTCAGCACAGCCAGAGTATTTGTCCAGGGAGCAGGCAGGACCATCAAGCTTAGGGCAACGGTCAGGAAAGAATGGGGACAGGGGTAGAGGCTTCTCCCACCCAAATCGCTTTGAAGCCTCCGGACAACCAGACCCTGTTCTGGGAACACAGAAAACCAAAAACTGGTTTTCTGAACTCAGAACACTATTCTGGAGCCCCTCACATATGTGAGACCCCTGTGTAGCAGGGTGAAAGATCAGTCCAAGGGGGCAGGCAAAAACATGGTCAACAGGCCGAGGTCAGTGCAGGTAAAAGGCAGAAATAAACGGTAGGCAGAGGCATAATCCATACAGTCCAGGGTCAGTTCACGTGAAAGGCAGAAACATGGCGGATAAACAATGCAGACGGTAGGCAGAGACATAGTCGAGAAACAGGCCAGGGTCAGTTCACATGGAAGACAATGATATGGTTGGTTGAGGCAGGGAAATATTCAGGACATATTGAAAACGGGGAAATGGCAGTATTAGAAATATGGGCTAATAGTTTTCGAGAGTGTGATATCGCTTGAAGCATTTTCCGATGCAAAGGCCAGGTTGGGAGGGACAGTCGGGACAATGGAAGCTGGTGTCTTTCCTAATTCCTCTTCTGGTGCACACCCGACATTTTTTTTGCCGTCGTCTTCCGGATCGTGATGGTGGAATATGGTCTGAAAAATGGCGCTCATGTAGTCTGCTGACACAATCTGAGTGAATGCTTTCTGGGGGGGATGTTTGTTGGTAGATCAGGGCAGTGACAATGTCTTCAATAAATCTCATGAAGGTGGTGGGTCTATGTGTGGATTTTTGGTAGACTATGAAAGAATTTAGCAGGGCCAAATGAAAAAAGTAAATTGCGATTTTTTTATACCAGAAGAGGGATTTTCGGGTTGAAAGATAGGGCTGCAACATTTGATCATTTAAATCCACACCCCCCCATGAATTTATTGTACTCATTGATGCAGGAAGGCTTGCGAACGGTACTGCGTCTTCTGTGAAGTTCCACCGAGGTGTCATCGTGGATGGTGGACATGATGTACACATCTTTCCTATCCCTCCACTTCACAGCCAACACTTCCTCGTTCCTCAAGCTTGCCGATTCCCCCTTTTGAATGGTTGTGGTGACAAGACGCTGTGGGAAGCCCTTTCTGTTTATTCTTGTTGTACCACACGCCAGAGTTTTTTTTAGGTAGAGGTGGCGGAGAAGGGGCAGGCTGGTATAATAGTTGTCCATATAAATATGATACCCCTTTTGGAGGAGTGGAAATACCAACTCCCAAACAATTTTTCCACTTATTCCCATGTACGATGGACACTCAGGGGGCTCGAGCTGGGAATCTTTGCCTTCGTACATGCGGAATGAGTGCACATAACCAGTGGCGCTTTCACAGAGCTTGTTGAGCTTCAAGCCGTACCTCGCCCGCTTACTGGGGATATATTGCTTGATTCCCAGCCGGCCTGTGAAATGCACCAGGGATTCGTCCACAGAAATGTTTTGGTCAGGGACATAAAGTTCCGCAAACTTCTTGGAAAAAAAATTAATTAGGGGGCGAATTTTATATAATTTGTCAAAGTTTGGGTGATCTCGGGGGGGGCACTGTGAGTTGTCACTGAAATGCAGGAACCGCATTATAAGTTCGTATCGGGACCTGGACATGGCCGATGTAAAAATTTGCATATGGTGGATGGGTTTCTTCGACCAATACCTATTCATTTCATTTTTTTTGTAAGCCCCGTGTTAAACGTTAGGCCTAAAAACAATCTAAGCTCCACCACTGTTAGGGGTCTCCATTCAAAAGGGCGGGCATAGCTGGAGCTGGGGTTGTTTTCAATGAATTGTTGAGCAAAAAGATTAGTTTGCTCCACAATGCCTTGAACCAATTCATCAGGGAAAAATAAATTAAAAAAATCAAGTTTGGAAAAACCCTCAGTGTTGACCTGCACACCTGGCTGTGCTGTAAAAGGGGGGATCGTGGCTGACCCTGAGGTAGAAGGCAGCCACAATGGGTTTGCCAAGCCATCTGGAAGCTGGGTTCGGGTCCTACTTCTTTGGCGTGTACTTGCACTGGGCCTTTCCTCCTGGGGTCTAGCAGCGCTTGCACTGGGCCTTTCCTCCTGGGGTCTAGCAGCGCTTGCACTGGACCTCGCCTCCTGGGGTCTACCGCCGTTGGCACTGCTGGTCGCTGCCTGGTGTTCAGACCGTCTTCTTTTTGGACGGACTGTGTCCTCCTCTAATTCGGATCCGGATGTGCTGCCTTTGGGGGGTTCATATTCCGAACCAGAATCGGAATCAGAACTGAGCGGTGAGAGCTCCCCGTTGCTCTCATCGGTCAGACTGAGTATTTGATATGCTTCTTCTGGGGTGTACACCTTTCTGGACATAGTGGGTACGCTGGTGAGATGGCAGGTACTCTGGTGGCAGGTTCTCTGGTGAGGTGGCGGGTACTCTAATGGACAGGTACTCCTGATGGATTGGTGGTGGGTACTCTGGTGAGGTGGCGGGTACTCTGGTGAGGTGGTGGGTACTCCTGATGGACAGGTACTCCTGATGGACTGGTGGCGGGTACTCCTGGTGAGGTGGCGGGTACTCCTGGTGAGGTGGCGGGTACACCTGATGGACAGGTACTCCTGATGGACAGGTACTTCTGATGGACTGGTGGCGGGTACTCTGAGGTGGCGGGTACTCAGGTGAGGTGGCGGGTACTGCTGATGGACAGGTACTCCTGATGGACTGGTGGCGGGTACTCAGGTGAGGTGGCGGGTACTCCTGATGGACAGGTACTCCTGATGGACTGGTGGCGGGTACACTGAGGTGGCGGGTACTGCTGATGGACAGGTACTCCTGATGGACAGGTACTCCTGATGGACTGGTGGCGGGTACTCTGAGGTGGCGGGTACTCAGGTGAGGTGGCGGGTACTCAGGTGAGGTGGCGGGTACTCCTGATGGACAGGTACTCCTGATGGACTGGTGGCGGGTACTCTGAGGTGGCGGGTACTCAGGTGAGGTGGCGGGTACTGCTGATGGACAGGTACTCCTGATGGACAGGTACTCCTGATGGACTGGTGGCGGGTACTCTGAGGTGGCGGGTACTCAGGTGAGGTGGCGGGTACTCCTGATGGACAGGTACTCCTGATGGACTGGTGGCGGGTACTCTGAGGTGGCGGGTACTCAGGTGAGGTGGCGGGTACTGCTGATGGACAGGTACTCCTGATGGACAGGTACTCCTGATGGACTGGTGGCGGGTACTCTGAGGTGGCGGGTACTCAGGTGAGGTGGCGGGTACTGCTGATAGACAGTTACTCCTGATGGACTGGTGGCGGGTACTCAGGTGAGGTGGCGGGTACTCCTGATGGACAGGTACTCCTGATGGACAGGTACTCCTGATGGACTGGTGGCGGGTACTCTGAGGTGGCGGGTACTCAGGTGAGGTGGCGGGTACTCCTGATGGACAGGTACTCCTGATGGACTGGTGGCGGGTACTCTGAGGTGGCGGGTACTCAGGTGAGGTGGCGGGTACTGCTGATGGACAGGTACTCCTGATGGACAGGTACTCCTGATGGACTGGTGGCGGGTACTCTGAGGTGGCGGGTACTCAGGTGAGGTGGCGGGTACTCCTGATGGACAGGTACTCCTGATGGACAGGTACTCCTGATGGACTGGTGGCGGGTACTCTGAGGTGGCGGGTACTCAGGTGAGGTGGCGGGTACTCCTGATGGACAGGTACTCCTGATGGACAGGTGGGTGGCTGGTGATCTGGTGGCAGGTACTAGATGACAGGTACTCTTTATTTAGGGGGGGCAATCTGGGCACAGTAGTACATATGTATATGTGTATAACATATGTGTAACTCACTGTTAGCTGATCTCCTCCTCACAGGTGTGTGAAGAGGAGAACCAGGCAACAGTGAGTTACACACAATTGTGTGTTTTGTTTACATTTAGTGACCTGCTGTGATTGGACACAGCCGGTCACGTGGTAAAGAGCCAATTTCATTGGCTCTTTACCCTGATCGAGGCTGGGCTGTATCCAAGGGAAAAACCTCAGCCCCGATCGGCGCGCGGGCGCCGTGCACGCCGCTGCGCAGCTCTGCATCATCAATTCCGGTAAGTTTATACCGGAATCTCCGCCGCCCGCCGCCACATTACTTGAATCGGTGTGTCCAGAGGGACACACCGGATCCCAGATCGCCGCGCTGCGCGCCCCCGGGGGCGCGCGCGGGCGCCGTGCACGCCGCTGCTGCAGCTCTGCATATGGGAGCCGGTAAGCCGCTCCGCTGCCCGCCGCACAGAAAGCTCCGCTGCCCGCCGCTGCTGCTCCACCGCCACTCATTTACCCCCATCAGGGAACTGCTGTGTCCTAAGGAACACAACGGTACCTGGGAGAGCCGGCGAAGCACTGGATGGCGGCGGGAGGGGGGGGGTGCCCCCTCCCGCCGCCTATAAGAACGATCAAGCGGCGGAACCGCCGCTATGATCGTTCTTATGGTGCAGAGAATCGCTGGCAGAACAAAAGGATATCTGAATGATGCCTCTAGCTGCAGGCATCATTCAGATATTCCCCTACAAAGCAGAGGACGTCATATGACGTCCACCCAGGATGGGAGATCCCATCTGTGGACGTCATATTACTATGGCTGGGTAGGGAAGTGGTTAAATAATATTCTGTTTTGTACTTTTGAGTTTGATATTTGAGTAAATATTATTATGTATTTATTTTCTTTTCTTTGTTTCCAGTATTTGCATGACAAACTCCTGAGGAAGCCTACAAAATGGCGAAACATGTAGAGAATTTTGTCTGTATGCACTTTGGAAACTCTATTATGTTTATTTTGATGGTTCATGTATATTTGTACATATGATTTTTCATATATTTTTTGTAATAAAATTATATTTTTTATATTGAATATTGTGTAGTCGTTGCACCTTAAAAGTCCCAATACCTTCATATTTCTATATAGCTTCTTAATGAAGGGATGTGGTGCCTATGAGATACAGGTGACAGGTATTATTTTCAATTTCTCCCAGCAAAAAGGATTGTTTGCTACCGCTGCCGACAAAAGTGAAATATTGCAGCAAATTGCCCGGTTGTGGATGAACACATGCAATGTGACTTTCTAAGGGACAGACGTCAGTCGCTGTTTGCGACAGTCGCATGCACTGCCATTCGGGGAACTGAGAAACATTTATGCAAAATGTGTATTAATGGTAGAAATGTTGTTGTGTTGCTGGATTCAGGTAGCCTGGTGACACTGATAAAGGCTGAATTAGTTACTACAGAGGTCTCTGGGAATAACAAGGTAGCTGTTATTTGTGTGCATGGGGACCCCTGAGAATATCCGGTGACTACAGTGTGTTTTGAGACCCCCAAAGGTACCCTCTCTCATCAGGTGGGGGTTAGACACCATTGTGGGAAGGGATTTTCCAAAGTTCTGGGAACTATGGGATTATCCTGAGCCCTCCACTGGTGCCCCTATATACCAGGAATGTGATAGCCAGAATTCCTCTGAGAGTGGTGAGGACTCTCCAGAATTCCCCTTGTCGGTATTGGCCGGGGAGACTCGAGAAAATGGGGAGGAGCCAACATCCTCAGACGAAAACATGCCGTCTGTGGAGTTTTCTGATCTCGAGGGTCACAAGGAAAAATTTGCCACAGAACAGTTAAAAGACCCCACCCTAATAAAGGCACGGGAAAACGTAGTGGAAATAGATGGCAAGTTAGTGAACCCAGATGAGACCTACACTTACCCATACTTCATCGTGGAAAAGGACCTACTGTATCGGGTGGCTAAAAGGGCAGAAGAAACCATTGAGCAGCTTGTGGTGCCCAAACCTTACAGGAAGTTGGTGTTAGATTTGGCCCATGGGCACATTCTTGGAGGTCATCTGAGGACAGAGAAAACCAGAGAGAGAGTATTGCAGAGATTCTATTGGCCTGGGGTCATGAAGGAAACAGAAAATTAGAGGTCGGCACCGATGCCACACTTCCGTAACCCGCTGGTACCTCATCCCATCACTGAGGTTCCCTTTGAGAGGATCGCAATGGATTTGGTAGGTCCGATAATGAAGTCCGCTAGGGGGCATCAGTACATTTTGGTTATATTGGACTATGCCACCCGTTATCCGGAAGCGATTCCTCTCCGAAATACCTCGGCCAAAACCATAGCCAAAGAGCTATCTCTTGTTTTTAGCCATGTGGGTATTTGTAAGGAAGTGCTTACGGACCAATGTACACCCTTTATGTCCCGGGTTATGAAAGAGCTGTGCAAGTTGTTCAAAGTGACACAATTGCGTACATCTGTGTATCACCCCCAAACAGATGGGTTGGTTGAAAGATTCAACAAAACTCTAAAACAAATGTTAAAGAAGGTGGTGGATAAAGACGGAAAGGATTGGGACTGTCTAATTCCCTATTAAATTTTTGCCATTAGGGAGGTACCCCAATCCTCTACGGGTTTCTCACCCTTTGAGTTACTCTATGGGAGACACCCAAGAGGGCTGTTGGATATCGCCAAGGAAACTTGGGAAAGTGAGCGTTCTCCCCACAGGAGTGTGATTGAGCATGTCGCCCTGATGCAAGATAGAATTGCACAGGTAATGCCAATCGTAAAGGAACATTTGGCCCAAGCGCAGTTGGCACAGCAGAGAGTGTACAACCGTGGGGCCAAGACCCGTACCTTTTCCCCGGGGGATAAGGTATTGGTACTTGTCCCTACAGTTGAAAGCAAATTCCTTGCTAAATGGCAAGGCCCCTACGAGATAATGGAAAAGGTGAGCGAAGTGAATTACAAGGTCAGACAACCAGGAAGGCGAAAGCTCGAACAGATCTATCACATTAATCTGTTGAAAGCCTGGAGGGATAGGGAATCCCTAGTCGCAGAAACTTTGTCACCAGCTCAGTCTGATTGCGTGATTCCTGAGGTTGGAATAGCAGTCACCTTGTCAAACCCCCAACAACAGGAGGTTAAGGAGTTTGTGCTTAGCAACAAGGAGGTTTTCTCTGAGCTACCGGGACAAACGTCTGGGGTAGAGCATGATATTATTACCCCGCCCGGTGAAAGGGTAGGCAATACGTGAGGAAGTACAGAAAATGCTTAAGTTAGGGGTGATAGAGGAATCCCAAAGTGATTGGTCAAGTCCCATAGTGTTAGTGCCTAAACCGGATGGGAGCTGGCGATTTTGTAACGATTTCCGACAACTGAACAAAGTTACAAAATTTGACACCTACCCCATGCCACGTATAGATTAGTTGGTCGACCGGTTGGGAACAGCCCGATACATGACAACTCTTGATCTCACCAAAGGGTATTGGCAAATTCCCCTGGCCAAGTCGGCCAAGGAGAAAACCGCATTTGTAACCCCAGACGGGGCGTTCCAATATAAAAAAATGCCGTTTGGTTTACAGAATGCGCCGGCAACATTCCAGCGGAAAATGGACCAGATACTGAGGCCCCATCAGAAGTATGCTGCGGCTTACCTAGATGATGTAATTATCTATAGCACAGATTGGGCCTTACATCTGCCAAAAGTACAAGCAGTCCTAGACTCTATCCGGAAAGCTGGGTTTACGGCCAACCCCAAGAAGTGTACCATTGGACAGGAGGAGGCCAAATATCTTGGGTACACCATTGGGAGAGGAGTAATAAAACCCCAAGTCAATAAAGTCGAGGCCATACAGAATTGGCCACGTCCCAACAAGAAGCAGGTACGAGCCTTTCTGGGAATCGCTGGTTATTATCGGCGATTCATTCCCCACTTTGCCTCTCAGGCTGTGCCCCTAACCAACCTGACAAAAGGGAAAGAGTCTGTCATGGTTAAATGGACCCCAGAGGCTGAGGCAGCATTTCAATTCTAAAAAAAAGCCTTATGTAGCCAGCCAGTGTTGTACTCACCAGACTTCTCTAGGGACTTTGTCATACAAAGTGATGCATCAGACGTTGGGTTAGGAGCAGTATTGTCCCAGGTCTGGAATGGGGAAGAGCACCCAGTCATTTTACCTCAGCAGGAAATTGAAGCCCCATGAGGTAAATTAAGCCACGATTGAGAAGGAGTGTTTTAGCCATGAAGTGGGCTCTAGATTCCCTTCGGTACTATCTGCTAGGGAGGCATTTTGACCTAATTACTGATCACGCTCCTCTAAAGTGGATGGCTCAAAACAAAGAGACAAATAGGAGATTAAATAGATGGTTCCTGGCCCTACAAGAATTCAACTTTATGGTAAAGCATCACCCTGGCGTTCAAATGGGGAATGTGGATGCTTTGTCTCGAGTACATGCATGCCTGATTGCTTGTGTTCCAACCCCAAGGTTAAAACAAGAGGGGGGTGTATGTGACAGCAGGCAGGTAAAATCACCAGGTTGCATCCAGGATGGAAGGTATATATGTCCTAGATTCAGGCTTTATGCCGATTTATACCACTAGGGGGAGTGCTGGGAGTCTTGCAGGGGAAGAGTTAATGAGCCCAGTTGAAGTAAGTGGGCTCATTAGGGCCTCTACAAGAACTCCCAGCATGCTAAGGGAGATGCTCCAACCTGGAACCAGATCTGGGTGGATAGTCTGGGGAGTGTGATCTCTGTGCGGTGAGCCAAAGCCTGTGTGGTTATTGCTAAGAACTTCTAAAAGCAGGGAGCTAGGGACTGGGACAGCACAAGGCTGTACCCAGTTGTTAGTTAGGGACACCAACGTGTGTTGTGAGCGGTCAAGTTGACCAGGATTTCTTTTCCTGTTTCTTTTGTTTTTGCTGTATTTTTTGTCTGTATATAGTTCAAATAAAACCACACTTTTGTTTTCTCCTAACACTGTCTGCTGTGCCTGTTTTTTGTGTGGTGAACCCATCCAGAGGGTCACACACACCCGCTGCTGAGTTAACCCCCTCACAATATATATATATATATATATATATATATATATATCACAGGTGAAATTAAAAAAATTTGAATATCGTGCAAAAGTTCATTTATTTCACTAATGCAACTTAAAAAGTAAAACTAATATATGAGATAGACTCATTACATGCAAAGCAAGATAGTTCAAGCTGTGATTTGTCATAATTGTGATGATTATGGCTTACAGCTCATGAAAACCCCAAATCCACAATCTCAGAAAATTTGAATATTGTGAAAAGGTGCAATATTCTAGGCTCAAAGTGTTCCGCTCTAATCAGCTAATTAAGCCATAACACCTGCAAAGGGTTCCTGAGCCTTTAAATAGTCTCTCATTCTGGTTCAGTAGGAATCACAATCATGGGAAAGACTGCTGACCTGACAGTTGTGCAGAAAACCATCATTGACACCCTCCATAAGGAGGGAAAGCCTCAAAAGGTAATTGCAAAAGAAGGTGGATGTTCCCAAAGTGCTGTATCAAAGCACATTAATAAAAAGTTATGTGGAAGGGAAAACTGTGGAAGAAAAAGTTGCACAAGCAGCAGGGATGACCGCATCCTGGAGAGGATTGTCAGGAAAAGGCCATTCAAAAGTGTTGGGGACTTTCACAAGGAGTAGACTGAGTCCGTGCATCAAGAGCCACCACACACAGATGGATCCTGGACATGGGCTTCAAATGTCGTATTCCTCGTCAAGCCACTCCTGAACAACAAACAACGTCGGAAGCGTCTTACCTGGGCTAAAGAAAAACAAACCTGGTCTGTTGCTCAGTGGTCCAAAGTCCTCTTTTCTGATGAGAGCAAATTTTGCATCTCATTTGGAAACCAAGGACCCAGAGTATGGAGGAAGAATGGAGAGGCACACACTGCAAGATGCTTGAAGTCCAGTGTGAAGTTTCCACAGTCTGCGTTGATTTGGGGAGCCATGTCATCTGCTGGAGTTGGTCCACTGTGCTTCATGAAGTCCAAGGTCAATGCAGCCGTCCACCAGGAGTTTTTGGAGCACTTCATGCTTCCTTCCGCAGACGAGCTTTATGGGAATGCTGTAAAAAGAGAAAAGAAAATGCGCCTACTAAGTGCAGTATGTAAAATACAATTTATTAGAAAAATAAAATTCAGCCAAATGGCTACTCACAAGATAGTAATAAGATAATGGCATAAAAGGATGTCTGTGGATGTCTGCAGGGGGTATGACACTCAGGTCCTCTGAAGTCTCACGGCAGTGTAGAGCCTCTCCAGTGTTGGAATTGTGGACGATGTTATCGCATGAGCAGTGGATGAGCAGTGAAGGAGCGTGGCAGGGCACGTGCAGGTCCGGAAAACAAGAAATCAACACACCGCGGCGTGCGGTTCACGCTGGAGCGCAGCGGGCTCGAGGCGACAGGACGTGACGTCAAGGCCGACTCTGGAAGATGACGCGTTTCAATGCTTCCGCATTTTCATCGGATCTGATAGGCAGAGGGGGCTGTCTGTCTTATATGCGTTCCAGAGAGCGGAACACTTAGTGAAAATATCCTATAATGCCTGCGCTATTAGCTGATAATATCCAAAAGGTGTATTACAATATGCATGGGGGGACTTGTGCTAAAGATTTAAAAATCATATGGATAAAGGAACGGCTATGAATTAATACTATGAATATGATAAATACAATAAAACAAATATAATAAAACAAATACAGCAATTATAATAAACCATTTGGAAGACATATCCCTATAATTAAAATCCCATAATTTATATGTCACAATATATGTGTTGCTTATGTAATACTAATTAGTGCGGTGATAATGATGCATATTTTAACCGAAATTAAAAATCTATATATCTTTATATCTTTATATTAATATTAGACTCGGTGTATAAAGTAATAATAGGTAATGAACTAATTGAATAAAAAATAATAATAATAAAAATAATAATACTACTACTACTACAATTAGATTACCAGGATAAATGCAATAACAATAATACATATATGGCCCAAATCTATATGTTACTGGGAATAGAGAATAAATAACTAACTGGTAAGTGAATTGATTAAATTATAAAAAATTGATATAAAAACGCATATGTGTTGACACACACATGTATACATATACATGTATGCATATGGTACTCACATTTAGGTAATATCATCAGAGGAGATATGAATATGTCAATATGGGGAGCAAAAATGAAATTATAATATAAAATAAATTATATAAATAATATAAAAAATTTATATGAAAAAATTCTGTCAGTGGGAAGGAAAGGAAGGCGAAAGGGATTAGACATATGTAAACACACATACATATGTATATGTATGTGTGCGCATATGTCTCCCATTCTTACATGACCGTATTGACCTCAATCTCCTCGTTGAGTCCAAAGGGCGTAAGAGTATTTAAGATGTATATCCAATTCGTTTCTTGTTTACATAAACGTTGGAATCTTTCTGCAGGTGTATATTTGTCGGGTATGGATTCTAAGATCCATATGCGAAGAGCAGAAATATCCTTTGGATGGTGGATATTGAAGTGTCTAGATACGCTGTATTGTGGACTACCATCTTTAACTGCTCGGCGATGTTCGCCGAATCTAGCTCGTAATGATCGTATAGTTCTGCCCACGTACAATAACCCACATGGGCAGGATATACAGTATATAACATACATGGTGGAGCAATTGTAGAACGAAGTAAGAGTGTATATTTTGTTGTTAGCTGAATAGCTTTTTTTGCCATGATCAACATGGGAACAACTGAGACACAAAGCCTTGTTACATCTTAACATGCCAACTAAAGGTATTAAAGTTAACTGTTTTAGTATAGTAGATTTGGCATTAGGTTTCATTTTGCTAGGTGCAATTTTACCTTTTATGTTGGGAGCCCTACGATACGCAAATTTAGGTAGTGGAGGGAGTGATTTTGTCAGATGGGGATCTTGTTTCAAAATAGACCAATGTTTGTGAAAGATACCTTCCATTTTTTTATGACTATGGTGGTATTGTGTGATGAACCTCATAGGCAGTGTTGGAGTCTGTTTTTGTTTTTGCTTCTCTATCAAGCTGTCCGTGTGGTAAACTGAACATGCATTATCTACGAGATGTGCTGGGTAACCTTTATCGATGAATTTAGTTTTCAATGGTATACTCTGTGTTGCATAGTCATCCAGTCAAGTGCAATTTCATCTAAGACGATGAAATTGACTTTTTGGGATGTTTTGAATCCATTTGGGATGATGACAGCTGGTATAATGTAAGAATGAATTTCCTGCTGTAGGTTTCGTGTAACTTTTAATTGTTATGTCTTTATTGATGTGGAATAACTCCAGATCTAAAAAGCATATAGATGAGGAATTGGATTCTGAAGTAAAGGAGAGTCCATAAGAGTTGGCATTACAATAGGAGACAAAGTCTTGAATTAGGTTGGTTGGGCCATCCCAGATGATTATAATATCATCTATATATCTTCTGTAGAAGATAAGATGCATAGCGAATAGGTTATTGGCCCAGATGTATTTCTCTTCCCAGGACCCCATAGTTAGGTTGGCGTAACTGGGAGCAAAGTTGGCGCCCATTGCAGTGCCCTGTTTTTGCCGGTAGTATGTTCCCTCGAATAAGAAATAATTGTGTTCCAAACAGAAACGGGTGGCTTGAAATATAAATTTTATTTGTTGTATATTGAGATGGGGGTCTTCTTTAAGAAAATGGGCAACAGCTTGTAATCCTATATCGTGAGGGATGGATGTGTATAAGGAACAGACGTCTAGGGAAATCCATTGATAGGTGGGTTCCCAGATATATGGACGTAGTTGTTCTATTAAATCTGTACCCTCTTTAATATAAGAGGGTAAGGCTTGAGCCAGAGGTTGGAGAAAATAATCTACATATAACGAGAAACTGGAGGTGATGCTGTCCATGGAGGCAACAATGGGGCATCCCGGTGGGTTGGTTGGATTTTTATGTATTTTTGGCAAGTGGTAAAAATAAGGCACCTGGAAAAAAGATTTACGGAAAAATGCCTTTTCTTGTTTAGATAGTATTCCCTCTATATGGGCCTTCTCAACTATAGAGTTGGAAACCTCAATGAATGAGGGTAATGGGTCCTTTTTCAATATCTCATAAGTAGTGTTATCTGAGAGAAGGCGGTGAGCTTCTTTTATGTAGTCAAGTTTGTCTTGTATGATTATGCCACCTCCTTTATCAGCAGGTTTTATTGTTATGTTGTTATTTTGACTTAATGATTTCAGGGCAATGATTTCTTGTGGACTCAAATTGTTCTTAAAATAATTGGGTTTAGTGGATTCTGTTTTACAGAGATTGTTTAGTTCTGTAAGTACTACCTAATAGAATGTTTGTAAGTATGGCCCCTTAGATTGTGTAGGGTTAAATATGGATTTTGGTCTAAAGGTGGTGTATGTAACAGGTGGTGGTAGCTCTGAGTATTGGGACCAAGCGATGATATTGTCTTCTTCATGTACATTCCATAATTCGCCTAGGTCTAATAGAGCTTGTTGTTCCATAGATGTATCTAAGGTAGAGAGGTTATCAGTATGGGAATCTATATCTAAATCTGCAGTTGGTATTTTTTTCTCTTTTATATTATAATGTCGTCTCAGAGTTAAGTTTCTGACAAACTTGTTTAGGTCTTTAAACATAATGAAAGAATTTGGGGCCACAGTAGGGGCAAAATTAAGGCCTCGTGCCAATAGTGATAGTTCTTGTTCGCTCAGTGATTGGGTAGACAGATTAAAGATTTTTACACTTTTCGCAATTTCTCGGGTCTTGTAGGGTTTGGATTTGTGTCTTCCCCCTCTCCTGCCTCTTCTGAATGTTTTCTTTTTGATTTTTGTGGGCTGGATCGGGGGGTCTGCACTAAAAGAGTGTCCATGTTATCTATGGGTGTAGCACCAAAGGTAATAGGTGAGATAACATGGGTATCATTCTCAGGTTGCTGAGTGATATTTTTGGTGATATTGCTCTTACTTGTAGACGGGGTGGGGGTGGGGGTGGCTATTACCATTGTCTCTACTAGACAATGTGGGATGATAATCTTGTTGGTCTGAGTAGAAGTATCTGGGACTAAGGAACTGGCCACGATTGGCACAGTCATGTCAGTAGGATTTCTATTGCCTGAAATAACTGGATGAGAGTCCAATGGTGGTGTGTCTATTGTATTGGGGAGTTTAGGATGTTCAATAATAGGGACAATAGTTTGTGTAGGAAGAAGTGTCTTGGGAAATATTTTAGACATCTTGTTCTTAAAATTAGAAGTAAAATTAGGTGACATTAAGGGTGGTAAGGGGAGGGAAGGTATCTGCCTTTTCCAATGAAATACTTTTTTATGGTTATAGTCGTCTAGGTCTCTTTTGAATTTATTGAGTTTGGTATTTATCAGACGATCTTCACTTTTTTTGGTATTCCGTTTAAGAGTTTTGGACCATTCTATAGGTAAATGACAGTATGTTTTACATAAATCATTAATATTATTCCTAATTTTGTCATGAAAAAAGTGAAATCTCTTATCTCTGTGTATTGCGAGTACCTGAATCCATTTTTGGGTGCAGAACTTCGCAATGCCCTCCCATTCTAAGCGGAGGTCAGCATCCAAAAATGAGCATCCCTTGAGTATGCGTAAACCGTGTGGGGATATTTTGGTGTCAAAATATTGTTGGAGGAAAAAACCATCCCACCATTGCTGATTGGCTGAATTGATTAGGTCCTCCAAACGTCTCATTCTAGTGCATGTATCTTTGTATTTGGCATCTGGCAAATGCCGTGAATGTACAGTAGATGAGAAAAAATCATTAGGAAACAAAGTATATAGATTATCTAATGTGCTATATTTAGCGTCTTCCAAAAGATGTAAAAAATCCATATTAGGCATGGAGTGGATAGCAAGGATTTAATCAATATAATGTGGTATTTATAGAAAGGACCGTTGTACAGTGTGTATTTTGGATTCCTTATTTTAAAATAAAGGCTTTTATTTTTGAGTGCTGCAGTCCAGAAGACTTTTTCGTTCCTGTTTGCTGTCAATAGCATTGCTTGCACCTTTGTCTGCTGGGAGGAGGTGATTTGAAGGATTCCCACACCTGAGCGGCTCCCTTTCTCTTGCTTCTCACAAATCTAGGGGAGAGCAGGAAACAGCAGCGGTGATGATCGGCGGCGGTGAGCGGCCTCCGGATACCAACAAGGAGGAGGAGGAGAGGAGGAGGGAGGGGAGCACTCTGGCGCTTGAGCGCCCCCACCTCTGTGGCGCCTGGGTGAACTGCACCCCTCGCACCCCGTCTAGGATCGGCCCTGTGCCCTTTAACTCTACCTGCCTCCTCTACTCATCTTTGCACCCAGCTTCTATACCTCTGTACATTCCCCTCCTTGCTTACCTGTGCACCCCAAACTGTAATTCCTTCTCTCCCTACCTCTGCACACCCCAAACTACCCTCCCACACACTAAATTGCTTACCTTTGCAAAACAGGCTGATGTTAGGCTTAATGACCACAGTTGTAGGCAGGACTTTCAAGCATGCCCCTTTACCTCCCCAGTGGGCAGCATTCAGCAGAAGTGATGGTGAATATGACCTCAGGGGGGCATGATATACATATGTGTAGCGACCTCACCTCTCACTCCCTCCTTCTCTTCTCGGTCAATGGCTCTCGTCTAGGGGACCAGGGAGGAGAGTGTGGCGCACCACCAGCTTGTATCCTCTTGTGTGCAGATGTGTGAGCTATAACCTTTTACCTTCGGGCCTGTGTCCCTGTCCATAGCCAAAACTTCCCTTGAGGATGATTCCCACCCTCCACGCAGGTGGAGGTAGGACCCTTTAACTCCCAGAAAGTCAAGTTCCACACCACTGAAAGTCCAACACTTATTTATTCTTCAGAGCAATAAATAGTCCTATGAGAGCGACTGGTTAGACATAGAACAGTTCAGAACACAGTGGGGAGGAGGTCCAGGCACAAATTTGAACTTGGGTTTTCTCCTGTTCCGTTATAGCGCGAACAGGCTTGGCGCACAGTCGCTGCCACCGACCGTGAGGGGGTCTCTGCCACAGACCAGATGAATAAGGCCTCTGCCACAGACCTGGTTGTTGGGTCTCTGCCACCGACCTGATTCACGATGGGTCCCTGCCACAGACCATGAGAACGTGGACTACCTTCTATGAGCAATTGCCCCTGTCAGAGAGAGGACATCCATCCGGACAGTTACCAGAGGCCCCGCCGTCACCAGCAAATGCTGCACTGGGTCTTTGGAAGGGTCACCTCCCTGGCCTCCTCGTCCCAGATTCGGGTGTCCACACCGGAGGACACCCTAGGAGCCCTCGATCCCTTGCGGGACCCAGTCGAAGGTACTGGGCCCCAGGCCTCCAGAGAGTACCTCACCCCAGACCAAAGGTGTCTGGGGTGGAACCGCAACTCCGTCCCCGGGCCTAGGGCACCCGGAGACCGCCATCACGCACCCCCAGGCTGAAGGTGCCTGGGAATGGACCCCGAGCGGAAGATGCCTGCCCCCTTTATACTCTCTCCCAGCATGCACAGCAGGTTCCCCGCCCAGCTGTACTACTGCCGCGAGAGGACACAAAGGGCGCAGCCCTCCAATGGTGATTCAACCCTATAGCAACAGTGCCACCTATAGGCCGCAGGGAACTAGACACCACTGAAATCCTCCACTGGCATAAATTGGTCCAGGAATCCTAGCAATTGTTGCATCTGAGCCTGATATGCCTCCACTAATAATGACCACCCGCTACATATGAATGCCACCTATATTTACATATCAATGCTGCCAGTCTGCCACTATTTACATATGAATGCCGCCGGTCCGCCACTATTAACATATGAATGCTGCCGGTCCGCCGCTATTTACATATGAATGACGGTATTTACATGTAAACACAGGGTCTGTAGGTGAGTCATCTGTACACAACAATAGGGCTGGGCAGCATTAGTAACAGAACTTCACACTGAGATATCAGGACACAGCACAGGACTAAAACCTGAAGGGACGAGGGAATTTAAACTGGGATAGTTTGCAAGTATGAGGCAGCTGCTTGGGGATCATAACTAAAGTTGATAGAAGTGAATGGGCATCGCCAATTGTGCCTGTCAAGAAAAAGAATGGAGACATTAGAATTTGTGGAGATTTCAGGGTTGCCCTGAACAACCAACTTCTTGTGGATCAATACCCATTGCCTCGACTTGAAGATCTATTTAGCTCATTGGCTGGGGGGCAAAAGTTTACAAAAATAGACTTAAAGCAAGCTTACCTGTAACTGCAAGTACACCCAGATTCACGCCATCTGTTGACCATTAACACTCATAAAGGATTATTCCAATATAACCGCATGGTTTTTGGCATAGCCCCAGCTCCAGCCATCTGGCAGCGAATCATGGATGAGGTCCTGGCAGGCATACCTTTCACTCAATGTCTACTAGATGACATGCTCATCACTGGTCCCACTGATGAAGAACACAGAAAGAATGTTGAAACTGTGCTAGAAAGACTCCAAAAGGTATGGTTTATGTGTCAATCTTTCAAAATGCGAATTTCTAAAGTCTCGACTGGAATTTTGTGCCCACACTGTGGACCGACATGGGTTACACACTACTGAAGAAAAGGTTAAAGCCCTTACCCATGCTACTGCTCCCCAGAATGTAACACAGCTCAGGTCCTACCTTGGCCTCCTAAATTACTACCACCGTTCTTGCCGAACCTAGCACACCAGCTTTAGCCATTACATCGCTTACTGGATGCAAGAGCTAAATGGATATGGACAGCCAAATGTGAAGAAGCTTTTCGGCTTTCTAAAGAACTCATTCTGTCTTCTCGAGTTATGGTCCACTATGATTTAAAGAAACACGTCACCTTGGCTTGTGACGCCTCGCCTTATGGACTTGGTGCTGTGCTTTCCCATGTCATGCCAGATGGCACAGAGCGCCCCATTTCTTTTGCCTCCAGGTCTTTAACCTCAGCAGAGCAAAACTACTCCCAGATTGACAAGGAAGCTTTGGCCATTGTATGGGCCACAACAAAAATTTCATACGTACATCTATGGTCGGGAGTTCACACTTATCACTGACCACAAACCTCTGTTGTCAATACTGAACCCTCAGAAAGGAATTTCTACAACAACCGCATCTCGCTTACAAAGGTACGCTTTATTCTTGGGAGCTTATACTTATTCTATCAGATACCGCTCCCATGATGCCCATGGCAATGCAGATGCGTTTTCCAGATTGCCAATTGGAGACCACTCACCAAGAGACGTACGCATAGTGGAAATACACAGGCCAAAATCCTGCATGTCCACCTCCTTAATTGCCAGACATACAGTCACAGATCCTTTCCTGTCTCAAATATTCTCATATGTTCAGGCTGGATGGCCAGAGAAAGTCCCAGGTGAATTTCGTCTATACTTTGCCAGAAAATGTGAGCTTGTGACTAATGCTGGTTGCCTACAGTGGGGCAACAGAGTGATCATACCTCAGTATTTGCAACCAACCATGCTAAGGATACTGCATGAGGGCCATCCTGGCGTGGTGCGCATGAAGCAGCGAGCCCGGAGCTATGTTTGGTGGCCACAAATGGACACAGCAATTGAAGATTATGTGGCTCAATGTCCTGGGTGCTGTCAGGCTCAGCGACCCCAAAAGAAAAGGAACCCTGCTACCTTGGCCATGGCCGACAGAACCGTGGTCAAGACTCCATCTTGATTTTGCTGGCCCAATCCAGGGTAAAATGTATTTGATCGTGGTAGATGCACATTCAAAATGGCCGGAGGTTTTTCAAATGCCTTCTGTTACCTCAGCTGCTACCATTCTAGTCTTAAGGAAGCTCTTTGCTCAATATGGCTTGCCAACAGCCATAGTCTCGGACAATGGGACTCAATTTACATTGTATGAGTTTCAATCCTTCCTCAGTGGCTTGGGCATCCAACACTACAAAACAGCTCCTTATCATCCAGCCTCGAATGGGCTGGCAGAACGGTTTGTGCAGACATTTAAGAAGCACTTACTGTCCACTCTGGACCAGGTCGGAATGTCAGAGGAGAAGCTTCTGGAGTTCTTGACCATGTACCGAAACACAAAACACGCTACTACTGGACTGTCACCAGCCTTTCTTATGTTTGGCAGGCATCTCTGCACCAAACTTGATTTAGTTTGTCCACAGGAACAGTCACCGACACCTCCTCCGCCAGGCCGTCCTGGATTCCGTGCTGGTGATCTTATATGGTTTCGGAATTACAGAGTTTTGCCTCATTGGCTTCCTGGCATTATTGATGGACCTTTTGGACAACGAATGTACCTTGTTCGCCTGGAGAATGACGTTTGTGTTCGAAGACACCTTTCGCAATTGAGAAAGCGCATTTGCCTGCCAGTAGAAACAAACCCGACCTCTCTTTCTACCCAACCACCAGAGTCTACTCAGGGCTCTACTGGTGACATATTGCATGGTGTCTGGCATGATCCCACAAGTTTACAACCAACCCCTGAAGCGGTTGGTGACCATATTCCTGAGGAGCCCGGATATGTGCCTGGAGTTGCAGAGACTGATTTGTCTGTTGGACACCCACTGACACCTCCATAACCTTTGACAGCCTCTACTCCTCCTGGTGCTGTGCCACTTCGTAAGTCTGCCCGCCAAAGACATCAAACTCCTCGTTGGCAAAGCACTGAAATCTTACGGGACACTTTGGAGGTCAGGAAACAGAGACAAAGGGCTCATAACGTGATGCGGGAGCCACAGAACTGAGTTGGCGATACTACTTGCTGAACTGATCCTGCTTGCCTTGTTATTTTATGTGTTGAGTATTTTGTTCTCTTGGTATGTTTATTTTATTTTATTTTTATTTATTTTGTTCTATTGTTTTTTATGGGAAAAAGAGGAGATGTGATGTTTGTGCTGGAGCACTGTGTGACCCTTCACCTTTTTCTCCTGATGCATGCTGAGGAAGGGGCTGTACCAGGAAGTAGTGAGAGTGGTGTGTGGAACTGGGAAGCAGCAGCATGATACACAGAAGGGATTACATCTGGTAATGACAGAATCCTGTTGTATTAGGACTCTATGTAACAAAGTCATCATGTTCTGAGTGAGTAATAAACCCTTCCATGGTTAAGAAGTTCATCTGGCCTGTGTGTAACTTGCTGAGCAGATACTGGCAGCATTGCTAGCAACACTCTGAGAGACCCCGTGTCTAAGGGACATAACAAGGATCTACAGTGGGATACTGTGAGTTAAACTGGAAGATCTACATTAGGATACTGTGAGAGAAGTTGGTGCTATATAGAGACACCAGTTGCTACAAGATACAGGATTGCTGCATTCAGCATAAAGGCCCTTTATCTGTATTAGAGAAAGAAAGAGATCACCGCTCCAGGTGAGTACAAGTGGACAATCAGTGTCTTCCCAGGAACCACGGGTGCTGGCAATGCAATTGATGCGAAGAAGAAACAGGATATATGGACAGCCGCACTCCGAGAACCATCAAGGTTGCCTTTATTTATTTATTTACACATAAGGCACTGCAAGTCACAGCAAAATAAACAGGCACAGCAGACGCGTTTCGCACTAAAGTCTAGTGCTTAGTCATTGCTAACCTTAGCAATGACTAAGCACTAGACCTTAGTGCGAAACGCGTCTGCTGTGCCTGTTTATTTTGCTGTGACTTGCAGTGCCTTATGTGTGTTTTACCTAAATAAAGGCAACCTTGATGGTTCTCGGAGTGCGGCTATATCCTGTTTCTCCTTTATCTGTATTGCTGTCTGCCTAGTTCTACTTTTGTCTGCAAAGTTTGCCTTATTGCTATTGCATTTGCCTAAGAGTGTCCTGTGCCCGAACCCTTTCTCCTACCATTCATGTTAAGAGAAATAAAATCTTTGTTAATTTTTACAAAAACGTGACTGGCGTCCAATCTTTTCATCTTGCTCCACACCCACTATGCCTAGTAACCTGCACCCTGAGGAGGAATATCAGTTCTCCCTGGAGCTGGGGGTCAGCTTCAGGCCCTTAGAAGTCGGGGATACTGGTATATATATATATATATATATATAGCCACACGCATTCTAATTAAATAAACACTTATCAATGTAAACAAACACTTACATTTTTTTACTTATTAAAATTGTAGCGCCCTTCCCAAATGGTTGGGACGCTATGTGTAAATTTAGGGGTAGTCTGAGCCAGTAGTTGGGCTCAAACCTGCATAATTGTGTTGAAACTTGCTTCTGCTCTGGGTGTGATGCTGCCTGGCAGTTATATTTCCTGTTCGCCTGTAGGTGGTCACTGCCACCACCGGCCCAGGCTGGAATACAGGGGTATCACACCACATTGGGTGTCCTCCCTCGGCAGCCGTGCAGTGGGCGTGGTTAACCCACTGTGCATGCTGGGAGAGGGTACATAAGGGGCAGGCGCCATTAGCAGGGTTCGTTCCTGTGTGCGCGCCTCGTGGCCCGCATGGCACAGGGTGCGTGTGTTCTAGCCCCGGGCACCTTCAGCCCGAGGCTGCATCGCTGCCTGGTAGGCCCAGCTCTGCTGGCTGGGGCCTATGCCTTTGGAAGGGATCCCAAGCTGCCCACCTGCGGGAAGCCCACTCTTAGGGAAGGAGGCCAGGGGAGGATCTGCCCCAGAAGAGACTGGCGATGGTACTGCTGTCTCGGGAGGAGGCCTGGAGACTCACCTAAGGAGGGATCAATTACTACAAGCCCTGCAATATGCCAATCTGGCATAAAGGTTCTCTCTATTGCTTGGCTGGGAGGTTTGGGACTTTGATAATCCTGTGGCAAAGGATTCCTGATCGCATCCCTAAATTCTCAGATAAAGTTGATCCGTGCATCCTTTCGGCTGCTAGGACTGAAGGAAACGGGACTATCCAGGTGAGCAATACCCACTCAGACTTGAGTGGCGACGTTGTTCCTTTAGTGTTGCGTGCCTGAACCTTCCCCTATACTTCTCTCGTTTCCTACTTTCTCTACAAGTTCCCACAGCAAGAAAAGGAAAATAAAGCCTTCCTGTTTAGGTTTTACATTTATGTGGACATTGACTTTTTTCCTAGAGACTTTCTATACCCTGACAACGGAAGCCATGGAGGTAGTTTGCATGACCCAAAACAAAACCAGCCGGTCCCTTAAATGGGGGTAAGTGCTACACGTGGGGGCTCGAGTCCGGGATTTGCAGCTACCTCTCGCAATTGGATTGCTTTCTATGGTTTGGAAAAAGTCGGCCATTGAGGAAGTTGGACTGTGTTACTGTACTTTGAACGAGAAGAAGGGGTTAAGGGGCACAGAACTGTTCTCTTTTTCTAACTGCGTAGTTCATGGGCGGATCCAGAGGAAGAAAAGCCAGCGAGCTACGTGCAGGAAGAGAAAAGGGTGCATTTGGCGCCAAGGAGCAGAGAGAGATTGGATCGAGCAAGAGGAGCAACATGTCTTTACTTCCATGGGCCTCAGCCGTTTCGGGACCCCGGGTGTTTCCCGCGACTACTACCATGGACGTTGCTCAGCTTGCAGCCCCGCTGACTGATATGGGGATCCGGCTCAAGTCCCGGGGCTGCTTCGCGTTGTACACGTGTCTGGATGCGGAGGCCCTGGGCATGCTCTGCCCTAAATGCGATGGACTGGCTGTGCAGCTGCGCCTGTTCGGATGATGCTTGTTCTGCAGGGAGTTCCTTTTCGAGGTGGACCAGCCCACCGAAGCACCTCGGAGGAAGTTGCCTATACCCCAACAGCCGAGCCCACGCGCATCGCATCGGCTACTACGGATGTAACCGGAGAAGATGCCCCTGCCGCTGTAGGGCCACGGCCGCAGTCGAAGCCTGCCCCAGCGCCTGCCGGAGCTGGACTTCAAGAGCGGGAAGATGCCCGAGAAGTCCACGTCAGGAGGCTGGGGGAAAAGTGACTGTCAATGTGAAGAATTACCTGCCTGCTGAGGAGGTGGATTCTTCGGACATTGAATCTTCATCCGATGTTGGGGATGATGTGGAGATTGATGAGATATTCTTCAGAAAGGGATGGGAAAATGTGAAAAGTATTATCCCGACCCACAGCCTTTGAGAGTGATTGCCCATGAGCTCTGGGGACACCACACCCCGGGTGGAAGTCCCTGCTTTAACAGAGAAGGCTGTACCTGTGTTGAGTGAAAGACTTTTGCCGGAGCCTGCTACGGCTTTGGTCCGGAAGTCCCCGGATTCATATGTGATGCCAGGAACGGGAACCCCTGCATCTCTGCCTAAACTTGCTCGACTGCAGCGGATCCTTATGAAAAGGGTGGCCACCATAGGTGTGCGCACAGGGTGTGCCAGGTGTGCCTGGGCACACCCTAATCACCCTGTGCTGTGCAGATTCCCCCTGCTGCTTGGCTGCAGAGAAAGAGACTGAGGAATTTCTGCCCTCAGTCCCTTTCTCTGTCTCAAACGTGGGACATCAGAGGTCTGTTTAGACCCCTGATATTTCACCAAAGCCCCCCCAATGGGGCTCCTAAAAAATTGTAAAAAAATAAAATAAAAAAACATATATTAAAAAAATTAAATGGTAAAAGAGCAAAAATAAAAAAATAATTAAAATAGACTACTGACACCAATCTCTGCCCTACTGGCACTGTGCATTACTATCTATTATATATACTGTATATATATATATATATATATATATATATATATATATATATATATAATGTATGCACGTGTTTGAGCTTTGGGGTGCACACCCTAATGCAATAGGCTGCGCACACTTATGGTGGCCACTGAGTACGGTTTGGAGTTCCCTTATGTACCCAGGGAACTAATGTTTGAAATTGAATCTTGCTGTGAACAGTGGTACAGGGACGCAATCTGGGACTATCTTCAAGTGCCCAAGCCGTATAGGGACTTGGATCACTCAGCTTACATGACTGACCGGTTCAGGAGTTGCCGCCGGGACTGGAACTATGGCCGGCATATCCACGCTGACCGAGTTGTAATTTGCTGCCCGGGAGAAAGGATGTTGTGTATTTTATAACGACCCTGGACAAGCAGTGGAAGTCGGTAACCCTCCCGGATCCAAGCTTTTACCTGTGACAATTTTGAATAGGAGCTTGACTTTGTTATTTTATTTCCTGTCCCTTCACGGGTGAACCGTACCTTGGATCGAGGTGACTTTGTCCTCTACTGAAAAGAGGTCCATTGCTCTAAAAAGAGGAAGACACAGAGAGCGTGTTTGTTTGTTTTTTCTTCTCTCTGAAAATAATTTTTTTTTTCCCTCTGAGTGAACTCTGGGGATTAGTCAGTCAGGATACTGTGGTGAGAGAACGCCGTGGTCACAATGGCGTCCCTAGGGGGGGACCAGAGGGGGCCCTGGCCCCCCCAACATTATGTTGTGCCCCACCATGTGCCCCCCCCCAAAAAAAAAAAATTTTTTTTTTTGCTCGGGCTTCTGCTGGGGTAACATAGTCTCTCCTGAGAGGGAGAGCGTCCCCAGTCAGCTCCTGTGGGGGATTCCTCCCCCTCCCTCTGCTCGCTCCTTTCCCTGCATCCTCATTGGCATGGAGAAGAGCGAGTTGCAGGAAGGACTCCACAAGCACTGTGGGAGGGGGGGAGGGGGGCCCAAGCCTTCATCTCAGTTACTGAAAAAACAGACTGATTTCTCCCGTCCTTAGGACAGGAGAACCAGCCTATAAATTCCGAGAGTGGTGACTGCAAGCTGAGCCGAGTGTCAGTCTATGACACTCTTTCACAGCCCAGCGAGTCCAGCCACCCCCCCTCACTCACGAGCAGGGAGGAATACAGCTCCTCCTCCTCCTTCCAGTCCCGCCCACACTGTCCCAGCGTGCTGTATCTGAAGAGAGGGGATGTGTGGGCGGGAAATATGAAAATCAGCAGCATTCCAGGCTGTGTGTGAATGATGCCTGAGATTCTAGCGTAGACCATGGGTAAGTGTGTGCACTGCAGACTGCAGTACACTGTAATCACTGAACTGCATTATCTCCATCCCTTCTCTCCCCCATCTGTCTCCCTCCCCCTCTCCTGTTCTTTCAAGACATTCACAATTTACTTTCGCTTTCAGTTAGGCAGGGAATATACGCATCCACAAATTGCAGGAAAGAAACTTGCATGATTCCCCCATCAACACAGACAGTGCTGACAGGGGAATATCCCTCCTGCCCAGCAATTGTATTCCCCCGACAAACAGTGATTATCACTAGTGACTATAGCAACCACTAGTGATAATCATAAGAGAATCTGCTCTTAATGGTTCAAATCTCAGCCAGTTCCTGCTGAACCAGCTGAGATTTAAACTGTCTATGTCTGGTCTTAGCTCTTAGGCAGCCCATACATTGATCACTTTTTTTTCATTCAACTATTAGGTTGAATGAAAAAAAAAGGAAATTATCCAATTCCCCCATCTACACATTATAGGTGGATGGGGGAATGTTCCCAGTGTGGACCAGTGCTGGAACAACCAGAGTTGCTGTCCTGTCCCGGCTATTCACAGCGCAGGACTCTGTCTCCATGGCAGCGGCGGCAGCACATTGGAACCCAGTGCTGGTTACTTTATGGGGCTGATGTACAGGAGGGCCAGCTCAATTTGTTGTTAGAGATGGGCTGGGCATGTTCAAAATTCCACATGCCAGAGCCTGCCAGAAAGCCCACACTGCACAGCGCTAATCACAGGCAATGAGACATTTCCCGCTCCGCAGCTCCACAGATCAGGAAATGTCTCACTGTCTGTGATTAGCACTGTGGAGTGTCGGCTTCCTTGTGGGAGATCGGGCATGTGGGATTTTAAACACACCCGAGCCCATCTCTATTGGTTGTAGACAGTTGAGCTCCCTGCAGGTTGCTTAGCAGCAGTGGCGCCTTCTCTGACATGCTGATCGGGATGCAATCCAGGTGATGCTCCTAGTCAAATCCTAGTGTTAAATATCAGTGATTTTATTGATCAAAGCCCACACTTTACAGGCATAGAGCCCACATGGCCGCTGAACATACAGTTTATATATATATATATATATATATATATATATATGTGGTTGTACTCTTGATGCTAATAAATACTGTGTTTATTAGATCTGACTGGGAGCATCACTAGGATCACATCCCGATCAGCATGTCAACAGAGAAGGTTATACAGCATTTCTGCTGCTAGGTGACCAGCTGGGGGCTCGGCTCTCTATAACCAATAGTGCCAGCCTTCCCCTGCATGCACCCATAATGTCACCAGCACAAAGTCCTAATAGACTGCCGCCGGTGCCAAGGAGACAGATGCCAGACCAGCGCTGTCAATAACAGGGACAGGACAGCTGGGGAACCCCACAGTGGCAGAACACCAGGGCCCGGTGGCAAGACAACCTTTGCAACCCTGATAGTTCTCCCACTGCTTTGGACCCTTATATTTTCTTGGTGTGCTGGTGACATATATCTCTTGTTTTCTGCCACCCTGGTGGGGCCCCAGTATAGTAGGAAGGGAGCTCACTACAGAACATGTGAAAGGGCCCGTTGTGGGACCGTAGTAAAGGGCCCGAGGATATATATATATTTGCATTTTATAGTTGGCCCCCCTACTTTTGTCCCTGTCCCCCCATGTGCCCCCCCTAAATATGAAAGCTGGAGACGCCACTGCGTGGTCAACAGTGGGATGTTTCTTTGTGTTTGTGTTGCAACTCATGCGTAACCAGTAGGAGGACGTTATGACTCTGCAGACACTAGGTGGCAGTGGTCTGCAGACATAGAGAGACTTTTTGCCCATTACAGCACTTGGGATTAGGAACATTTTTATGCTAGGCTTAGCATCTAAAACTTTTTAAGAAGGGAACTGCGTTTTTGCCCGGTCTCACCGATCTGGCTTTCTTATCGCAAAGCTCAAGGGGACTTCTGAGGGCCTCGCAACTATTGCGACCGTCCTGTTGGATGTCTCCAGAGACATTGCTCTCTGGACGGGCCCCTCTTAAACTAGATCACTGGAGGACCTTGAAGTTATCGCACTTTTTTAGATCATTGCCTAGCCCGGCGCTCTTTATGCGTAGGCTCCACTCTTTCGAGGAGCTCTGTCTGGGAGAGGGCCCGATCCGGAGATCCTTATCAACCTCATACAAATCTTTGTTGAATCTCCATGCCACAGAAGACCCCCCGTTCCTAGCCAAATGGGAGAGAGACCTACAAGTTACCTTTACCGAACCTCAAAAGGAGAGAATACTTTTTTCTGCTCAGAAATCCTCCCTATGCAGTAGGTACCAGGAAACCACGTCCAAAATTTTGGCACGTTGGTACAGAACCCCATCAGTTTTGGCAAAAATATTCCCTCTGCAGACAGACCGTTGCTGGTGTTGTGGCCTCCATTCGGGTACCCTTCTACATATTTTCTGGGAGTGTCCTACACTTGCTACTTTCTGGCAACCAGTGCTTAAGCTTATACATAAGCTCACAGACATCTCACTGCAAGATAACCCAGCTGCGGTCCTGCTTAACCTCACCCCATTGTCAAGGAAACGATACCACAAATCCCTTCTCAAACACCTCCTTAATGCTGCACGGGCTTGTATTCCGCCTTTGTGGAAACAACAGTCTGCACCAACGGTAGCTCAGTGGTTCGCGAGAGTGAAAGACATAGGGCAGATGGAAGATCTGACAGCGGCATTGCAGGATAAGTCTGAGGAACACAAGTCCAAATGGATACATTGGGACCTCTTCCGCTTCTCGGATGAATTCCTCCAATATACATGATTAAGACCCTTTATCAGAGGTTTCTGCTGCCTGACTGGCGCTGCTAGTGCCTTCTCCTGGGAGGCAACCCCTCCCCCCCCTTTTTTTTCCTTTTCCTACCTCTTCTTCACTTTTTTTTTTCTTTCCTGTTTCTTTTCATCGCTGCCTGGTAGGTCCAGCTCTGCTGGCTGGGGCCTATGCCTTTGTAAGGGATCCCAAGCTGCCCACCTGCAGGAAGCTCACTCTTATGCCCCATACACACTATCGTTTTTCATGCCGTTAAAAATGCCATTTTTAAAAATGGGCATTAAAACCGATCGTGTGTATGCTCCAGAGCATTTTTAACGACGTGAAAAACGGCCATTAAAAATTTCGAACATGCTCTATTTTTTCACGTCGTTTTTCATGTCGTTTTTTTTAACAACGTGAAAAACGATGGTGTGTATGCTTTGACGAGGTGAAAAAAAACGCGCATGCTCAGAATCAAGTATGAGACGGGAGCGCACGTTCTAGTAAAACTAGCATTTGTAATGGAGATAGCACATTCGTCACGCTGTAACGAACTGAAAAGCAGGAGGCTGAAAAGCGCGAATCGACGCTCAACAAACTTTACTAACATGAAGGGTGGCACCATCCGAACGGAACTTCCCCTTTATAGTGCCGTCGTACGTGTTGTACGTCACTGCGCTTTGCTTGAAGGTTTTTTAAAATGATCGTCTGTACGCAAGACAGGCTTGAGAGGAAACATGAAAAAAAACTACGAGAAAAACGTTGGTTTAAAAAATGGCATGAAAAACGATCATGTGTACGCCGCATTAGGGAAGGAGGCCAGGGGAGGATCTGCCCCTACAAGCCCTGCAATATGCCAATCTGGCATAAAGGTTCTCTATATTGCTTGGCTGGGAGGTTCGGGACTTTGATAATCCTGTGGCAGAGGATTCCTGATCGCATCCCTAAATTCTCAGATAAATTTGATCCGTGCATCATCCCGGCTGCTAGGACCAAGGAAACTGAACTATCAGGGTGAGCAATGCCCACTCAGGCTTGAGTGGCAACGTTGTGCCTTTAGTGTTGCGTGCCTGAACCATGCTGTTGTGTTACACTATGTGATTATTCTTGCTCTGTGTCTTTAAGATCTGTCCCCTTCTTTCTAGCTGAACTCTCTCTCTCACCGTAGTTCTTTATATATCTCCTCCACTTCCTGATTCTGGTCATTACTCCTGTATATCTTCCATGCTAAACATCTTACATGTGGCTTACAACTGCAACGTTTTTCTACCTATGAATATCCATCATTAAACGGAACATTCGAAAGGATTCATCGTCTGTCGTCCTAACTGTGAGTTTATTCATTGAGTTAAACTGCCTGTATCGATGCAAGGGATGAATATCAAACCAGCTTGAGTAAGGCCTACTTCAACCTGGAGATGAACTTTATCGCTTTGTAGTTGAGACAGAACAGTAGAAAAACTGAGTTTCACAGCCTAATTACAAGATTTCTGCATGTCAGTACTGAAACAGACAAGATTTACTGCCCTCATAGCAAGACAGAAGGGACAGAGCAGCACATGGCAGCCTTATAGCCTGAGACAGTCTGCACGGTGTCATATTTCAGCACACAGATCCTGCCTGCTTTCACAGTCAGTCTGCTATCATGAGTGACCAAGCTTCTGCATGTGAACTCACATCTACCTCCCCACAAGTTGCTGAAGAAACTGAGTTACCCAAACGCTCAGTTAAACCCACTTGGAAAGTAATGGAGAATTATGAAGCTTCAAGGACTGAATTGTCAAATAGCTTGGAATTAGTCTGGGAGAAAATCCTTGCTGAAGCCAATACAGTGTCTGTTGAACGTGAACTACTGACACTAGAGGGCGCCATTAAACAACTTTCTGCCTCATATGAGCTTTATCAGCTTACCAGCATCAAATTCACTAATGTCTTACAAAACATGAATACAGAAAGTGCGATGACACAATTAAAGCGTGTCAACATTCTTAAAATCGAAAGAGACAGTTTTATCCAGCAAACCAGATTAAAGGCAGAAGCAAAAATAAAGCTGTTACAGGACACTGCATCTCACAGATCTGTTTCCACCAGACGTTCTAAAAACTCGTCAAGATCCCATAGTTCAAGATACTCAACACTCAGTGAGCGACTTATTAATGCCCGCGCTGAAGTGGAAGCCAGCAAAGTGCAGGTGGCATATGCAGAAAAAAGAGCAGAGTTGGACGCTCAAAGGTCAGAGTTGGAAGCGCAGTCAGCACGTCAAAGAGCAACAATGGAAACCTTAAATGAACAGTGTAAACATGACGCAGCTATGGCAAAGCTAAGGGTCCTACAGCAAGCTATCAGTGCAGACGAAGGTGCAAGTGAGAAAGACAGCATTAACCTAAACATAGCAGATATGGAAGACCCCCTCAAACGCACTAAAGACTATGTCCTAAGCCACTGCAGTGCACACTCCATTGTCTCCAATGCTCCCGACTACATAGAGACTCCTTCACAGCTTCAAGTTAAAGAGGTTCCAGCAACTTCCTGCACTCAAAATCACTCCACTGCATTTCCTACCTGCCTACCTTGCCTGCCTTCGTACGTCACAGAGCATCAGCGCAAGCTTCAAGCAAGTCATCAATCTCCAGTCATCGGTACAGCCTTGAATCAACGTACCATTGGAACAACTGACTTCAAGCAAGCAACTCACCTGGATGCATCTGCTGCACCATATTTCCCTGTGTCCTTTAACAACAATGTCAAAGATAACGCAATCAGCACCATACAGCCAACAGCATCTCACATAAAGGCAGAGACAACTGAAACAGAAGAGTTTGTGAGGTACATGCTTCGCAGGGAGCTCACAAAGACTGGTCTTACAAGTTTTGATGACCAACCTGAGAACTACAGAAGTTGGAAATGTGCCTTCAGAACTACAATCAGCAATATTGGCATTACAGCTGATCAAGAATTGAATCTGCTGATCAAATGGCTTGGTCCTCTATCTGCTGCACGTGTTAAGCCATTAAGATCGGTTTTCATGGACAATCCTACTACAGGCCTTCACAGCTGCATGGGAGCGACTAGAGCAAAGTTATGGCAGTCCAGAAGCTATAGAAAATGTTTTGTTCATGCGTCTGGAAACTTTCCCAAAGATATCCGGTAAGGACAACAAGGAGTTCCAGAGACTGAGTGACCTTCTCCTTGAGCTTCAGCTAGCCAAGACAGACCCAAAACTACCTGGACTCAGTTACCTTGACACTCCAAGAGGGGTAACCCCAATTGTCTCCAAGCTCCCGTATGGTTTGCAAGAGAAATGGACTGCACTAGGGTCATCATACAAAAGAGAGAACAAGGTTTCCTTCCCTCCATTCTCTTTCTTCTGTGAATTCATCAGGGAAATTGCAGAGACCAAGAACGATCCAAGTTTTTCCTACGGTGAGTACAGTCTCTTCTCACCCTTTCCTAAGAGTACCAGTCTTCAGGGCAACTATAGAAACCATAGTGGCCCAGTGTCTGTGAAAAAGACTGACATCCTTCCCACCCCTACCACAGTTCTGGCCACGAACAAACAGAGTAGGAAGATTGAAAACCCTAACAGAGAGTGACCCATACACAAGAAGCCACACCCCCTCAATAAATGTATCGGCTTTAGGAAAAAGCCTCTGGAAGAGCGCAAGGAGCTTTTAAAGACATTTAGGGTATGTTTCAGGTGCTGTGCTTCTACAGAACATTTTGCAAGGGACTGTAATGTGTCCATCAAGTGCATAGAGTGTGGTCTTGAACAACATGTGCAAGCCCTCCATCCTCTTGAGCCCAGCTCTGCACAACCTGCCAACACTCCTCCCAGGTTAACGCATGGCGGGGAGAATACAGACCAAGTGCCTAATTCTACCATCATTTCTTCATCCTGCACTGAAGTTTGTGGAGAAGACCGCTGTGGTAAGTCCTGTGCTAAGATATGCTTGGTGAACATATACCACAAGGATCAACCAGAAAAGTCTCTAAAGGCATATGCTATCTTAGACGATCAGAGCAATCGATCACTTGCAAAATCGGAATTGTTCAATCTATTTGAAATAAAAGGCGAAGCTCATCCTTACACCTTGGGTACCTGTAGTGGAACTATAGAGGTTTCTGGAAGAAGGGCTCATGGACTCATGGTATCTTCTCTCAAAGGTAACTTGCAATTACCCTTACCTACACTTGTTGAGTGCAATCAGATACCTGCTAACAGGGAAGAAATCCCTACTCCAGCTGCTGCTTTCCATCACCCTCACCTCAAGGTAATAGCAAATGAGATACCGCCGCTTGACAAAGATGCTCAGATCCTTCTTCTGTTAGGAAGAGACATTCTAAGAGTTCACAAGGTACACAGACAAGTCAGTGGACCCCCAGATGCCCCATTTGCCCAGCGCACAGATCTAGGGTGGGTCATCATAGGCAATGTCTGCATAGGCAAAATGAAAAGACCTACCAACATTTCGTCATTCAAGACAAATGTTCTGCCAAATGGCCGAAACACTTACTTTGAGCCATGCCCACATCACTACTGGGTGAAAGAGAAGATAGCCAGCCACGAATGGCAACATGGTATCTCAGGTGACACAAGCCCTTTCTCCTGCAATGATGGCGACTTCGGCTCTACAGTGTTTAATGCAACCAGTGAAAATGACATACTTATAGCTCCTTCAATGGAAGACAAAGAATTCATCAAGGTAATGGACAATGAGTTCTTTCAAGATGACTCCAATAACTGGGTAGCACCCCTACCCTTTCGTCTCCCAAGAGAGAGATTGCCCAACAACTTACAGCAGGCCATCAGTAGATTCTCCTCCTTAAAGTGAAACTTAAGCAGGAAACCAGAGATGCAAAAGCACTTTGTGGACTTTATGCAAAATGTATTTGACAGAGATCATGCAGAGCCTGCTCCCCCACTAAAGGAGGGAGAAGAATGCTGGTACCTTCCATCCTTTGGCGTGTATCACCCACGCAAACCAGACCAAATCAGAGTTGTCTTTGATTCCAGTGCTCAGCACGAAGGTGTTTCTCTTAACAACATGCTCCTTACGGGACCCAACTTGAACAACAGTCTAACAGGAGACTTGATTCGTTTCAGACAAGAGCCTGTAGCAGTAATGGCCGACATTCAACAGATGTTTCACTGCTTCATCGTCAGAGAAGACAACAGAAACTACCTCAGGTTTCTATGGCACAAGGACAATGACCTCAACAAGGAAGTTATAGATTATCGCATGAAGGTACATGTCTTCGGTAACAGTCCTTCCCCAGCAGTGGCAACTTATGGGCTAAGGAGAACAGCTCAGACTGGAGAAGTTGAATATGGAACTGATGCCCGTCAATTTGTTGAAAGAAACTTCTACGTTGATGACGCACTTAAGTCCTTTCCAACTGCTAAAGAAGCAATTGATCTTCTCACCAGAACAAAGGAGATGCTGTCTGTAGCAAACCTTAGACTGCACAAGATTATATCCAACAGCCAGGAACTTATGAATGCCTTTCACTCTGAGGACTATGCCACTAGTCTAAAAAACCTTGACTTAGGTACAGATGTGCCTCCTGTACAGCGAAGTCTGGGTTTGTTGTGGAACATCAAGCAAGACAAATTCACCTTCCAAGTGTCAACTTGTGACAAACCCTTCACTAAGAGAGGAGTCCTGTCCGTGGTGAATAGCATCTATAACCCACTGGGTTTCCTTGCTCCAGTTACCATTCAAGGTAAGATTTTACTAAGACAGTTGTCTACTGAGAACATAGACTGGGATACTCCCTTGCCTAGTGAGAATCAACACAAGTGGGAAAGGTGGAGATATTCTTTGAAGTCACTAGAAAAACTTCAGATTCCCCGTTGCTATGTTGCTATGTTCCAGGATCCACTTCAACTGCTAACCGGAGAGAGATTCATATTTTCTGTGATGCATCAGTTGAAGCTATTGCTGCAGTAGCCTATTTGAAGACCTCTGAACTGAATGGAGAATCACACTGTAGTTTTGTCCTAGGCAAGGCAAAACTCACACCCAAGCCTGCACATACCATACCAAGACTTGAACTTTGTGCAGCCGTGCTAGCAGTAGAAATTGCCGAGGTCATACGAAGTGAAATGGACACTAGAATTGATTCTTTCACCTTCTATACAGACAGTAAGGTAGTACTTGGTTACATAAACAACCAAACAAAACAATTTTATGTGTACGTCAGCAACAGGGTTGAACGTATCAAGAGATTCTCTCTACCAAGTCAATGGCATCACGTTCCCACTGAACTCAACCCAGCTGACTGTGGGACCAGAGCCGTGTCACCTGCCGCTCTTCAGGACAGCTTATGGCTGTCACCTCCAAGGTTTCTGCGTGAGGACTCTTATTTACTCCCTATTGACACCACCTATGGGCTAGTAAACCCTGAAGATGATAAGAAAATAAGAACTGTGAACACCTCACTCCACACTTCTGTAAGTACAAAACAGAAGCTGCGGTCACACCATTACAGGCATCAATGGAAGCAGGTGCAGCATCTAGCCAATGTGTTCTGGCATCGCTGGAAGAAAAAGTATCTTCATCACCTTCAAGGTCGTAACAAATGGCAAGCATCTAAGCCGAATCTTAAGGTTGGAGACCTCATCCTTCTAAAAGACAAGGAAGTTTGTCGGAATGAGTGGCCTATGGGTCTTATTACTAAAGTTATGCCCAGCGACGATAACAAAGTCCGGAAGGTAGAAGTCAAGGTAACCAAGGGAGGATCGACACGAACCTTTAGTCGACCAATTACAGAGTTGGTACTCCTTTTGCCAGGTGAGTGACTTGTGCAAGGACTAGCCATGCTGTTGGCACGGCGGGGAGTACATTGCTGCCATCTACAGGTTCTACTCAGATCTTTGGAATTATTTGAAGACATCATACTGTGACTTTATGTTCTTCATCCTGTTGAACTTACTTTTATTATTTGCTTGTTGCATGTTTTTCATTACAGGTTCCAGGACATTCGTCAGTATTGGACTTTTTGAAAATATATATATTAGTTTAAGGTTATGAAATCTAAAGATTTCAGACGGGGAGTGTTGTGTTACACTATGTGATTATTCTTGCTCTGTGTCTTTAAGATCTGTCCCCTTCTTTCTAGCTGAACTCTCTCTCTCACCGTAGTTCTTTATATATCTCCTCCACTTCCTGATTCTGGTTGTCAGGGTCACCTGTGGCCAGGTGACAGATGCACACCGTAGGGGGACAGGAGTGCACCGCGAGGTAGTGAACCCTATGGCTGGCTTCTGTGGATAGGAAACTGGGTGGTTGTGGAAAGCGGGACCAGAGGAGCACAACCGGGATCCAAACGGAAGCTAGAGCCAAGATTCCCCAGGGCGCGGAGTCTAAGACCCAGCTGGTCTTCTCCAGGGCCTCTAGTGGTGAGGATGTTAGCTGCAGGCTGGGACCAGGTCGCGGCCCCTGGAGTTTCCTAGCTCACGCCCCGTATGATAAGGGGAAAAGAGGGGAAGCAGCAGCACAAGATAAGAGAGAACCGAATACAAGCTGAAGGTCAGGGGCCACAAGCAGACAAGGATAACGAAAGAACGAGCCGAAGGTCAAGGGTCACGAGCAGACAGGGATAGTCGGGGACAAGCCAATAACGTAACAGAGAGACAGACGTAGCACACGGCAGGCAGGAACCCAAACACACAATGCCTAACAAACACGTTGATCAGCCAAGCAGTGCACAGGTTAATATAGTGTTCTGTGATAGGGCCTGGGGTGGAGTCTGGCTGGGAGGAGATTATAAAGGAAGCCAGGTGAAAGGGCTCAGGCCTCTAAGATGAACACATGGGAAGGAAGGTAAGTTGACAGACAAACACTACTGCATATCCATGACACTGGTCATTACTCCTGTATATCTTCCATGCTAAACATCTTACATGTGGCTTACAACTGCAACATTTTTCTACCTATGAATATCCATCATTAAACGGAACATTCGAAAGGATTCATCGTCTGTCATCCTAACTGTGAGTTTATTCATTGAGTTAAACTGCCTGTATCGATGCAAGGGATGAATATCAAACCAGCTTGAGTAAGGCCTACTTCAACCTGGAGATGAACTTTATCGCTTTGTAGTTGAGACAGAACACATGCCCTATACTTCTCTCGTTTCCTACTTTCTCTACAAGTTCTTACAGCAAGAAAAGGAAAATAAAGCCTTCCTGTTTAGGTTTTACATTTGTGTGGACATTGACTTTTTTCCTAGAGACTTTCTATACCCTGATAACGGAAGCCATGGAGGTAGTTTGCATGACCCAAAACAAAACCAGCCGGTCCCTTAAATGGGGGTAAGTGGTACAAAACATTTGATTAACTCCTTCATGATAGAGGGTAAAACAAATCCTAATACTTGAACACCTTTTTGGAACTTTGACATGTGTTAGTAAATCTGTACATATCATCCCAACTACCTTGTGTATCCAGGTGAATTATACCTTGTTTTTCTCAATATAAATTGGGCTTTCATTTGGTGGTAAATAGTATTGGATATCTCCTGATTTTTTTTAATTATCAAAGGAAAACTGGCCCAAAATTGTAAAAAAAAATAATAATAATAATACATTTTTTAAATGTAGCTGTACATTTCTTGCTATTACCATAACCTACCACCAAAGAATAACCCAAAATAAATTCTCCTGCTTCTGAAGATTGTACCAATACCACATATGTGGATGTTTTTTGTTATTAGTACCTGTAGTAGGGCCCAGAAACAATGGTGCGCATTTTTTTTTATCCTACATAAAACACACTGACCCTGATGCTAATTATCACTGATACTGATTTAAAAATGCTTTTTAAAAATCCTACCCAAAATATGCTGACCCTGATCTTCGACCGTTACCTTGACCCTTAAGCACACGGTCGGACTTTTGGCCAACAAACTTCATTTTGAGCAAGTTGGACCAACAATTTGACCGTGTGTATGCTCCATCGGACAAACTTTTTTTTTTTTTTTTGTTTTCATCAGACAAAAGTTGGGTCTGCAAACGGACAAACTTTTGGCCAACAAAAGTCCGATGGAGCAAAGTCCGACCGTGTGTACAGAAAACCATAGGACTTTTGTCCGATGGACAAAACAACTAATGTTAAAATCAACCAACAATAGCAGAAGTTGACCAAAGGGTGGCGGTAAAGAGCAGAAAAAAGCAGAAAAACCACGTGATGTTGCAAAAAGTTTTAGGAAAGTTTGCAGAAAAGTCCTGTGGTGTGTATGCTATGGGTGTGCCCGGCCAACTCCGTTCGGACAAAAATCCAGGGAAAAGTCCGATGGAAGTCCGACCGTGTGTGTGGGGCTTAACACTAACTCTGGCACTGACCTAGATCAAGCCTTGATCTAGCTATTTTTTTCTTTATTTCCTAATTTTTTTTAATTATTTTTTTACACACTTTTGTTTGTTTGCACTTTTCTCTTCAGCATATACAATATATCTTTCTCTATATTCAGAAGAGAAAGAAAAGACATGGGTGGGCTGCACATTGACTGATTACTGTGATAGCCAATCAGAGGCTTTCACAACAATCAGGTGACCGGGAACCGGGAGTCCCAGGTGCCAGTCATTAGTACAAGACCCAGGGCTTTCAGTAAGAGCCCAGTCTCTGTGCTGGGAGTGCACTGCACAGCGTGCTCCTAGCACAAGCAAAGAAGCGATAATGCTAAGGCACACAAGGTGATTAGGGTGTGCTCAGGCACACCTGGCACATCCTGTGCACACGCCTACGGTAGCAGATCACTTACAGACTCTCTAGATCCAGATCAATGTCCAGCTTCTCAGTGTCAGAACCTTTTAGGCTGATCCAGAAACACTGTAAGCATGTTCCCACATTTTAGTGTGTCCTCCAAGTGTGTCATCATGCCTTTCTGAGAGGCCAGCCTTCTTCCTGGCTCTATCCAGCAAGGGGCCTCCTCCTTTGGTACAGCTTTCTTCAGACCAGGCAGGACAGCTTCAGCACCACTTCAGCACACATTAGGCCCCCAAACAGGCTATTGGGCCTAACAGCAGAGCTCTATCCAGAAGCACCTCCCTAGGCCTCAGTCCAGGGAAAGAGAGTGAGCATATGGCCTGTCCCAAATATTTATATCTTCCCCCTGCATGCACCAGTGACCCAAACCTCCTACTGGATTGGCTGAGGAAAATATAAATATTCATATCATAGTTTCGTTTGTATAATCTCATACTATGACCAATCACATCTACTGGCAACAATGAGAAATCACAAACCAACTTAAGCTTATGGAAAAAACAGGTACAAAACTATACATTCAGTCTGAGCTAACTATAGCCCAGCCAAAAACTAAATTGACATTGATACTAGGCTCATTAGTTATTTTCTTTTGCATATGCAATTGTACTGCATTTATGCTGCATTAAAAAATGCACCTGACTACTAGGGATGAGCCGAACACCCCCTCCAGTTCGGTTCGCAGCAGAATATGCGAACAGGGAAAAAATTTGTCCAAACACCAGTAAAGTCTATAGGACGCAAACATGAAAAATCTAAAGTGCTCATTTTAAAGGCTTATATGCAAGTTATTGCCATAAAAAGTGTTTGGAGACCCGGGTCCTGCCCCAGGGGACATGTATCAATGCAAAAAAAAGTTTTTGTAGCTGTTTTTTCGGGAGCAGTGATTTTAATAATGCTTAAAGTGAAACAATAAAAATGAAATATTCCATTAAATATCGTGCCTGGGGGTCCCCTTAGTCTGCCTGTAAAGTAGCACATCTTTCTCATCGCTACCACAGCAAAATGACATTTCTAAAGGAAAAAAATGTCATTTAAAACTGCTCGCAGCTGTAATGTATTGTCGTATCCTGGCAATATAGATAAAAATCATTGAAAAAAACGTTGTGGGTTCCCTCCCCCCATTCCATTACCAGGTCCTTTGGGTCTGGAATGAATATTAAGGGAACCCCGCGCCAAAAAAAATAAAAAAAATGGCGTGGATGTCCCCCCCCAAAATCCATACCAGGTCTTTCACGTCGGGTATGCATATTAAGGGAATTAAAAAAATGGGTTGGGGGTCCCCCAGGCACTATATACTGTGAACAGCAGTATATATACTATACAGCCTGCCCTATATACTCTGCTGAAAAATTGGGCCTTGTGTTGGTGGTGCCAGAACACTGTAACCCCTCACAGTTACTCTTATTGGGCGCAGGAACGGGCCCTGCTGTGAAATATTATATCTAAAATTGTAATTACATGGCGCTGTTAAACAGGGGCAGAATAATTGGGCCTTTAGTTAAAGGTGAGTTCAACCATCCATCCCAAATTCTATAGTATTTCTGAGGTGTTCCTCTATGCTCATACATTAATTTCTCATATGAAAGCAGGGCCGTCTTTTCGCATGGGCACGCTGGGCAGTTGCCCAGGGGCCCCACTTGCCTGGGGGGCCCACCTGCCCAGCAACCCTAGCCAAGCATGATTCAGCCACGGCCGCCTCCCGCACAGGGATGGACTGGCCATCGGGATTACCGCAAGTTTCCCGGTGGGCCGATTGTCACTGTCAGTGTCACTCACTCGTCTCTCTGAGTCACTCTGTCTGTGTGGATGTCACATTTACGATTACACGCTCCTGCACCCGGCCGGTGCCAGCCAATAGACATCATCGCTGCCACGACTTCCCTCCCCCTAAGTTTACAGCCCCATCCTGGCGGCGTGATGTCACTCACGGCCGGAGGTGGGAGGGGATTATCATGGGAGGAGCGTAGAGATCTGCCTGCTGCAACCAAGAGGAGCCAGCGCCGCCGAGGAGGAACCAACAACTTCATTACAAGTTCAGACAGCAGCACAGTCAGTGTGTAGTATCTATCACAAGTAAGAAAGCACTAGGCTAAATTAAGCTGATGCCATACGGAATGCAGCCACCTGACTGCAGTCTGAAGATTATTAACTGTGACTGTGATTTTTTTAATATGCAGCATGGTGGGGGGTAAATGTCCTGCACTGGTCATAGTAATTGATGTATTAATGTCCTGCACTGGTCACGGTCACAGATGAATGAATTTACTGGTCACTGATGAATGAATTTACTGGTCACGGTCACTGATGAATGATTTTGCTGGTCACAGATGAATGAATTTACTGTCACAGTCACTGATGAATGATTTTACTGGTCACAGATGAATGAATTTACTGTCACGGTCACTGATGTATTAATCTACTGCCACTACTGGTCTCGATTGTATTTCTTGTTTTTAAATTTCTTGCTTTTCAAGCTCGTGTTATATTGTCCAAACGTTGTGTTAATGTTTAAACACTGAATTTGTTGAAAGTACTTTATAATTTGCATTTTTATTCTCGTGCGTGACTGCGTAGACAGGGCCCCAGTGCACTGTATTGCCCGGGGGCCTATAATGCTCTTAAGATGGCACTGGTGTGACCAATTTTCAGTGATTGGCACCATAGCTTGTGGACACTATAACTTTCACACAGACCAAATAAAATACACAGATTTTGGTTATTTTTACCACAGATATATAGAAGTATACATTTTGGCCTAAATAATGAAGAAAAATTACTAATTAGCTAAATTTTATAACAGAAACAAATAAAAATGCATTTATTTACAAAATTTGCTGTCTTTTTTCATTTATATATTATTCATTATATATTATTCATATATAAACCCAGTGGTGATTAAATACCACCAAAAGAAAGCTCTATTTATGTGGAAAAAAAAATAAGGACAAAAATGTCATATGGGTAAAGTGTTGCATGAATGTGTAATTGTCATTCAAAATGTGAGAGCACTGAAAGATGAAATTGGCCTAGTTAGGAATAAGTGCCTAGTGGGCTAGTGGTTAAGCAAGGTGGATTTCAGCAGGAGATCAGCGGATAGATCTGCTGATCACAATGAACTCTGCCCCATGTGAAAAGGACCTTAGTTATGTTTTAAGCTTAAAATAAGTTTTTCTCACCAGAGGGTCCTGCAGGATGAATCCATGTTCCTCAGACACATAGCAATCTGCAAGATTTTGCTTTTCCATTCGTCTCCTTAGTCCTGGGCACGTCTTCTCACCTTGATTGCAAAATACCTTATGACCACCCCCACCCCCTGTCCCTTTATATGAGACATATGTGCTGATGACACTAAAGGGTCAGAGTCTTAAATCAGTGGTATGCCTGAGGCCAGATCAGATGTGCTGTGTCAACATTCAGGAAAGAAATTACAAGGACACGAGGCTTAGAAAATAATAGAAAAACAGCTGTATTGAAATGGAGTTTTTAAACAAACTGGAATATACCTTTCATTTTACTTTACAGAACTGTTTACAGCACCTAAAAAAAGTGTTTTACCCCTTGGACATTTTCATGCTTTATTGTAGAAGTGTGTTTTTTTTTTTTTTTGTTAAATCATGCTTACTTAGGTGGATGCTGCATTGATCCGATGCTGCATCTGCCCCCCACCATCTCTGTACGTACACACGATCATTTTTACCGTCGGGAAAAATTACATTTTTTTTTTTTAACAAGAAAAACGACCGTGTGTGGGCTTTTTGTCATTTTCCCGACGGGAAAAAAGGCATTAATCACGACGAGAAAAATTAGAACATGCTCTAATTTTTCTCGTCGTGATTCCCGTCATTTTTTTCCACGGCATTTTTCCCATAGGGAAACACTGCCACGGAGCCCATACATGGTCGTTTTTCTCGACCAAGAAAAAAAATGTCGGGAAAAACGGCCGTGTGTAGGGAACCAAACCGTTCCCTCGCTTTTCCCGTCGATTTTCTCGACGGTGTTTTCACCGTCGAGAAAATCGATCGTGTGTACGCGGCATAAGGGTTAAAACTGAGCCATCAAACACAGCTGATCGTTTAGTTCTCTACGTCGCTCTGAGAAGAGAGCTGGTAACTGTCAGTCACCGCTATCTGCTCTGTCCCCCACATGCTCACTGCTCTTAGTGGATTGCTGAGAGGCTGAGCCAGGTGTCGGTCAAAGCTCCTGGGTGGATGCCGACCACATGATCGTGATCTTTCCCCAGCCAGGACCGGCTCTGTGATGTAAGCCGACAGTGGGCCGCACTTGCGGCTTTAACCAATCATTTTTTTATGCTTTGATTCTCCATATAACAGGTGCGTCTTTACCTACATTTTTTATGCTAATAGATGTCCCTCTTTCCCATCTTAGAAAGTTGGGAGGTATGATTTAATTTGATTTTCTTTTATTTTTTACACTGATCAACAGAAATATACTCTTTAGTGCCCATTCAGGGCTTGTTTACATCAGATATAGTCAGGTGTAAACAAAAGTTTTTATTAATGAGCCTAGTATCAATGTCAATTTTAGTTTTTGGCTGGGCTGTAGTTCAGACTGAATGTATAGTTTTGTACCTGTTTTTTTTCCATAAGCTTAAGTTGGTTTGTGATTTTTCATTGTTGCCAGTAGATGTGACTAGTCGTAGTATGAGATTTCACAAACTATGATATGAATATTTATATTTTCCTCAGCCAATCAAGTAGGAGGTTTTGGTCACTGGTGCATGCTGGGGGAATATATAAATATCTGGGACAGGCCATGTGCTCATTCTCTTTCCCTGGACTGAGACCTAGGGAGGTGCTGCTGGATGCAGCTCTGCTGTTTGGCCCAATAGCCTGTTTGGGGGGCTAATGTATGCTGAAGTGGTGCTGATGCTGTCCTGCCTGGTCTGAAGAAAGCTGTACCAAGGAGGAGGCCCCTTGCTGGATAGAGCCAGGAATAAGGCTGGCCTCTCAGAAAGGCATGGTGACACACTTGGAGGACACGCTAAAATGTGGGAACATGCTTACAGTGTTTCTGGATCAGCCTAAAGGTTCTGACACTGTGAAGCTGGACATTGATCTGGATCTAGAGCGTCTGCTACGTTTACGTTATCTGGGACCCCTAACCCTCACCTCCTTAACCGTTCTGCAATAAAACTTTAAGAAGACAAAACTGACTGGCACCCAATATCCTTTCTTGATCCTCTCATTTTAGCCATGGACTAAGCCCTGGGGTGAAATTCTAGCCCATCTTTGCCTCTAGAGATGCAATCTTGCCTTTGGGGTGTCAGAGGGGTGCTACACTAGTTTATACCATTGCAGTGCGTTCATGTGCAGCTAAAAAATGTACAACATCATGCATTTTTTTACAATGGAACGTTCCGCAAACGCACTTCAAATGTGTGTAAATACAACTTGCATTTGCATGTTGATGCACGTTAAACACAAATTTACATGCATTTGCAGTGCATTTTTCCAAAGCGTTTTTAGGGACTTGTCTGCTTGCATTATCTTCCTTCCCTTCCTTCTTCTTTTTTACTTTGGGCTTTGATGTGTGCTGCATTGTGTGTACACATGTTTTTATGCCTTTATGCATGTTTACACACATTTGTGTTGTGAAAAAATGCAGCTTGCTGTACTTTTTGCACTGCGCTGCAATGCTGTGAGCTATGCTCATTAGATAACATGGATTTTGGACTGTATATGCAGTACAAATGCGTTCAAAAATATGTCCTACTGCGCTTGGTGTGAATGAGCCCTGAATATCAAAGTGAAGAGAGATATCTAAAAGTGTTTTAATTTAATGACAATAAAAAACACAAAATTGCTGACTTTAGAAGTACACACCCTCTTCGAGTTCGTATTTAGTAGATACGCTTTTGGCAGCAATTACAGTTCACACTCTCTTTCTCCCTATCTCAACAGCAGCTGAGTTCAGCCATATTAGGATATTGGAAGAGAGCGTGCTTTACACATGTAGCTTTTGAATCAGGAAGCATGCAAGTCAGGACATAGAAATATAAACATTGGGAATATTTAAACTGGGCTTGCATTAGGCAATATATTTACAAACGGCACATTTTAATCTACAGGGTAGAGTGACCAGACGTCCCTGGATTGAGGACACTGTCCCCGGACCACGTCTGTCTCCGGATTCAGGGGGAGTGCCCATACTTCAGGACATGCAGCAATGTCAATATCCATCCAGCACAGCTAGGGATAGGTGGGCAAGGCAGGGGCGTATGGCCACAGTGACACTGAGAGTAAGTGGAGCTGTCAAAACCAAGCTCTGATGTCGGGGGTGGGCCGGGCCAATATGCGGAGCTCTGCTCCCTCTGTCAGACAGCCCATGCATAAACAAACAATCTGCATTTATGCATTGGTGGGTCGGGAGGAAGGTGGCCTGGGGCAGGGCCAAGTGTAACTAGTGTATATGTACCCACAGTGGTGTATAATTCAGGTTTATTATACATCACTGTGGGTACACATGCAGTAAATACAATTGGTCCTGCCCCCTTCTTCCCTGCCCACCAATGCATAAACACTGACTATTTGTCTATACATGGGCTGTCTGACAGAGGGGGCGGGGCTCCGCATGTTGGCCCCGCCCACCCCGACATCAGAGGTTGGGCTTGACAGCTCCATTCAATCTCACTACTCAGTTCACTGCCTTAGAGTGCCAGAATGAGGGGGCAGTACAAATCGGAAACCCTGGGGGTGTGTTTGGACATCCGTATTGAAAATCAGCATCTCCGTCCAGCATCCTTCCCTGGGGAGCTACTGACCTCCCCCTACAGAGCAGAACATATAGAGAGACTAGCTGTACCCACCAATCACTGCACCCGGGGCATAACAAACCCGAAGAGAGGAGGAGGAGCAGCAGAGTGGAAGGCAGATCCAGAATGGTGGAGAAGCACTGCCTCAGAGTTACCAAGCAGAGACACAACTTCTGAAGGGAGCAGGTTTGCTCACTTTTCTATCAAAACTCCATCTCAACTATCTGCTGCTGCACCGTCCTCTTCTCCCTCCTGCAGAGTCTTCACAACCTCCAGAGCACACACAAACTGTATGCTTTGGCACCCCCCTCCCCCTCAAACACTGTGAGTTAGGCCCCTTTCACACTACCGCGACTTTAAAGTCGTGCGATTTTGCCGCTGTGATTTTGACGTAATTTTTTGCCGCAATTACTCGCATCAAAGTCAGACCAAAGTAATGCAGGGATTACTTTGAAGTCGGCACGACTTGAAGTCGTACTAATATGAATAGTTGTCATTGGAAATCATGGGGAAAGACTTGTTATGCGACTTTGCAGTCCCAAGTTGCAGGACAAGTCATACAAGTGTGAAAGGGGCCTAAGGCTACTCAGCTACCTACAATTGCTTTCTCTGTTAACTAATGTAGCAAGGTGTTACCATTGCAAGCATCTTAAAGGACCGCAATCTGTGCTGTGAATAAGTTTGGCTCCCTTCGGTGTTAATTTCATGCTAGCTATTTACAACTTGTTTTGGTTCAGTTATCGAGAGACAAAGACTCCATTACAGTAAGTAGCCCACATTGCCCACAAGGCCACTGTGCTACCATAGGGCAGTGCACCGTGCAAAGCCCGATGGGAGGGGCTATTTAAGACAAGCGCGCCCAATAGCATGCTCTTTCGGGACGCCATCTTCAAGCCGGCTGGAGGCCTGTGTTGAGGCCTGTTGTGAGTGTGCCTAGGCCCGAGAAGCCTGGGCCTATTGGGACCGAGAGCGGATCGCCTGGCCAGAGAGGGATTCCTGCGGACAGTCTCGTCGATCAACCGGAGGAGGATCAGTCTGCGGTCCGGAGCATCCAGAGCCTTTTATCCATTTTTATCCAGAGAACGGCTGGGTGAAGCACCAGGGGCCTCGTGTCACCGAGAGATGGACCATCGAAGGAGGGCTCTGGACTGAGAGTAAAAGCAGCAAAACAAGGCCTCATCTGGTGAGCGGACACTTGCCCATCAATTTAGTTAATTGACTGCCAGGAGTGTGGCTATAACAAGCTTTACTTGTGCTTGCTGGCGTCTGGATCTCCGCACGTAGAAACTCAACGCCGTGGGGAAATGAGTACCCCTTGTACTGTTAGCTTGTGTGTGCTTCAATTAGCAGTTTCTTCCCTTACCTTATCTTTTTGGATTACAAATTTTTAAGTGCACCAACGTGGCTAGCCGAAGATTAACTGACTCTTAAAGGAACAGTCATCTGCTTTTTTTTTCAGAGACAGGTAATTCAAAAATGAAACACTCAGGTCCGATGTACCCACGGACCGTTGTGGGTAGTGGTTGTATAGGCGTAAGAATGAACGTGCACGTATGACGTATGGTATACAGGCGAGAAGATTGTGGTCAACAATCAATTAAAAACGAAACCTCAGCCCATATGGATCTGTAGACATGACAGATCCTGAGATGTGCACCCTGGCTAACTACACCCGGTATGCAAGAACCTGAATGAAAGGTGTGAAGAGACAAAGAAAACAAACAATGCTGCAACGGCTGTGCGTGTGTGTGTGGTGACTGCACGGCACCAACAAGCTATGACAGAACATGCTAGGACTGGCTAAGACCTTCTATACTGAAACACGCTGGGGTAAAACATGCTATGACAGAACACAACCCCCTCTGTACCAACCCCCGTGCGAAGACATGAGCAGTGAAGGTGGGACCACAGCACGTAATGAGCCTGAAACGCCCCCCCCCCCCCCCCCGGTGTGTGACGTGAGTGAGTGCAAGGAAACTATAACGCAATGTCAGAACGTAGAAACTGAATACTCAGGACCTGTGTACCCACAGACCGTGGTGGGTAGTCCTGCAGGAGTAATGAAACTAATGCAATCGTATGACGTAATGTAACAGGCGAGAAGATTGTGGTCAAAGATCCAAACCAACGAAAAAACCTGAGCCCGTAAGGATCTGTAGACGTGACAGAACCCGAGATGTGAAACCTAGCCAACCGAACCAGAAATGCAAGAACCTTCAAAAAGTACGATGGTATGGAACTGAATGAAGAAGAAAACAGCTACCGGTGTAAGCTGAACCTGCACAAGCTGACAGGAAAAAACGCTATGAAAGGAAAACACTACGACAGGAACACGCCATGACAGGAAAACGCCATTATAGTAAAAAACGCTAACAGGCCGCTGAACACAACATGCTGCTGACAGAACCGCTGAGACAAAAACCACGTGACGCATGAATACCCGAACGACCGTGGAAGTGAAGCTACCCCACCAAACAGCCCACCTTTTCTGAACAGCATCCCCCCACCCCTGGCTCTGAGACCCCAAGGTAGACTGAATCTGTAGAGCAAGATGCGGCTGGCTTGCACCCCCGGTTTGCAGAGCCAAGTCAGTACACCCAAATTATATTGCACGGAAACTGCCAGCGTGGCCTGTGGAGACGTGGGTGGACAACCCCTCTCACGCTGCCAGCGTGACCCCGGGATAAATGGTGGACAGCTGCCCCCCCCATGCTGCCAGCTGCTGGTGTGACCCCGGGAGGAGTGGATGATACCCCCCCATACTGCCAGCATGCGCCTGGGACAAATGGATAGATGCCCTTCCCCTCATGATGGCGGTGAGAGCTATGGAGGAGTGGATGGACGGACGCCCCCCCCCTCAAGCTTCCAGCAATAGCCTGGGAGGATAGGATGGATGGACGCCCCCCCTCAAGCTGCCAGCAATAGCCTGGGAGGATAGGATGGATGGATGCCCCCCCTCAAGCTGCCAGCAGCCTGGGAGGATAGGATGGATGGACACCCCCCTCAAGCTGCCAGCAGCCTGGGAGGATAGGATGGATGGACGCCCCCCTTCAAGCTGCCAGCAGCCCGGGAGGATAGGATGGACGGACGCCCCCCCTCAAGCTGCCAGCAGCCCGGGAGGAAAGGATGGAAGGCCCCCCCCAACCAGCGCCATGGGGACCGGAGAGGTGGACCAGCACCAGCACCAGACTCCTGGCCAGCCATGCAGCATCTCTGAGCTTAGGGAGAAAGGGGGCTGGCCCCTCCAGAAGCAGGATGGATGGATGTATGGATCCCCCCCACCCCAGCGCGAGTACCGGGAGAAGCAGGTGGCCTCCTAAATGTGAGATAGAGCCCTGGCAATGAAGGTGGGTGGATGGACGGAACGCCCCCCCACCCCCGGCGAGAGGGCCGGGAGAACAGGCGGGCGGCCTCCAGAAGCCACCAGCTAACTCCCCCCCAACTGACGCCTGGCGTGGACACCGGGAGGAGCAAGCGGGGCAGGTGGATGCCCCCCCTCCAAGCTGCCCGGCTACCTGACGACCTGGACAGCCCCCGGACAGCCCGGTTACCTGGACAGCCCCCCTCCTGAAGCCAGAGTATCCAAGGTAGCAGAATAGCATGCAAGTTGCAGCTGGCTTGCTCCCCTGGCTCTCCGAGCCAGCCAGGAAACAGCAACCCAACCAGTCCTCACTGGAATGAGATGGGATGACCAGGACTAGACTAGAAATGCCCCGCCCCTCCATCTCAGGACCACAGCTAACCCCCCCCCCCCAAGACCTGACGACGCACCGGGCGGAGTAGCGCAAGAAAAACAAACCACAAAAAGAACGCATAAAGTGCACTGAAACAAAGCAAAGCGCACGCAGAAACACATCTGGACTGTGTTTCTTGTGGTGTGAACCAGCCCTCAAACTTGAACAACAGCATCCAGAAGTCCTAGCTGACCTCCCATTCCAGTACTGCTAAGAAACATAAAATATGTCAGCCACTGTAGTGCTGCTGCTAGCTAATGAGGAGGAATGAGGGGAGCAAGAACCCTGGTTGGCGAGAAGATGGGGAGCTATGATGGTAAATAAGTCTTGCTAAAATAACCAGTTGAGTATGAAAAAAATGGGCAATGCACGGATCATCGGTATGTGAACGGCCCCCCATGCAGCCCGGTGAGTGGGAGGTGAGAGTGCCCCTCCCCCATGCTGCCCAGCGTGGGTATGGGAAGTGGGCGGGCGGCCCCTCATCCGAACCAACGGTGTGAGCCCTGGTGGGAACGGACGGACAGCCGCCCCCCCCCCCCTCCAGAGCACCGGGAGAAGCCGGGTGACGCTCTGGCAGAGTGGGCGGACGGATGCCCCTCCCCCACGACCAACGGGAGAAGCTGGATGGAGCCTCGGTGGGGCCAAAGGATCATTCCCCCAGCACCCCTCCAGCCCATGCCGGAAACACAACAGCAGGCTGGGGGTGAAAACTAAGGCCACATGGCGGAGAAAAACGGCGCAAGCGAGCAGCCAGGCGAGGGTGCAAGGCAGACTCCGGAGTTTAAGCTAGGAACAGCTGAGGTGTGCCCCCCCCATGCTGCCAGCATAAGAAAGATAAGGTAGGTGGCAGGTACAGCCGGCATGAGCACCGGAGAGGAAGGAAGGTAGGTAGCTGGCGAGCACCCCCACCCACCCCCCCCCCCCACGATGTCCAGCGTGAGCCCGGGAGAGGAACCATCAAGAGATACTATACCTCACTATACCAGGACAACCACCAACCCCCCCCCCTCCCTGATGCCTGGTGTGCGCACCAGGAGAAATAAGCAGGCAAGCGGGAGGTATGAGCAGAAGGAGTGAGCGCAGCTTAAGTGTGGGGAGAAAGAGCGGGCGGTCCTTCCTCCGATGCTGGGCGCCCCCCTATAAAGCCCGGCGTGAGCCAGAAAGAAGTGGCGGCGGGCGGGCGGCCCCCCTGAATGAAACCCGGCATGAATCCTGGAACAAGAAAGCTGGCCACGACTCCTGCAGCCGACCGCCGCACAGTGACGAAAAGCGTAAGAGACGCGGAACCCGGAAATGACGTTATGGCTGACCCAGAAACCCAGCCGACGCCTGAAACGAGAGAGGAGGAGGGATAAATAGCCCCCAGACTCCTGCTACAAATTCAGGCTAGCCTGCGGCCAGCCTTCTAACATATCATTTGAGGAAAAAAGGGATTTTTATAACAGCTTACCTGTAAAATCCTTTTCTTGGAGTACATCACGGGACACAGAGCGACTTAGTCATTACTAATGGGTTATATAGATTACCTTCAGGTGTTGGCACTGGCCAATTCCAAACCGGAAGTACCCTCCCCTATATAAGCCCCTCCCATCCGGGAGCACCTCAGTTTTGTAGCCAAGCAATAAGTGTCCCAAAAAGAGGGGTGGGAGCTCTGTGTCCCGTGATGTACTCCAAGAAAAGGATTTTACAGGTAAGCTGTTATAAAAATCCCTTTTTCTTTTTCGTACATCACGGGACACAGAGCGACTTAGTCATTACTAATGGGACGTCCCAAAGCAATGCCAAATGAGGGGAGGGATACATAAGCTGGGCGCCATCAGGCATGAGGCTCTTTTGCGGCCTGCAACACACTGCGCCCAAAGGCGACATCCTCCTGACTTCTGACGTCTACCTGGTAGAACCTAGTAGACGTGTGTACTAAGGACCATGTTGTGGCCTTACAGACTTGAGCCAGGGAGGCTTGGTGATGCACTGCCCATGAAGTTCCAACTGCTCTTGTGGAGTGCGCCCTAACTTTGAACGGAGGCGGTCTCCTTCTCAAGCCATAGGCTTGTATTATGACCTGTCGAATCCACTTGGCTAAAGTAGATTTTTGATGCTGCCTGACCCTTTCTGGGGCCTTCCGGCAGAACAAACAAAGTATCCGTTCTGCGAATCTGAGCAGTGGCTTTTAGATAAGCTTTAACTGCTCTTACTACATCCAAAGAATGCAATAACTTTTCCTCTACCGAACTAGGTTTGGGGAAAAAGGAAGGAAGAACCACATCTTGGTTCAAATAGAACCTCGATACCACCTTAGGAAGAAAGGCTGGATGAGGACGTAATACTACTCTGTCCTTATGGATAACCAGATATGGCTCCTTACAGGACAAGGCGGTTAATTCCGATACCCTCGCAATGGTTCAAATGGTTGTTTCTGTAGAACCGACAGAACCAGGTTTAAGTCCCATGGACATATGGGAATACTAACCGGAGGGCTAATACGCATCACTCCTTGTATGAAAGCTTTGACTAATGAATGCAAAGCCAAGGGCCTTTGAAAAAAATATTGACAAGGCCGTCTGACCCTTGATAGTACTCAAGGCAAGCTTCCTATCTACAGCCCACTGTAGGAAGTCCAGAATCCTACCTATTACGTACTTACGTGGATGCCATTTCCTGGCCTCACACCACGTGATGTACGCCTTCTAGATCCTATAATAGATCTGCCTGGATACCGGCTTCCTGGCATTGATTATGGTAGATACCACAGGATTAGAGAGCCCTCTCTTTTTTAGAATGTGGGCTTCAATAGCCAGGCCGTCAAACCTAGGGCTGGTAAGGAAGGGTAGTATATCGGTCCTTGCGAAAGCAGGTCCGGACGATGTGGGAGGGTCCAAGGACTTCCCACTGACATTTTTACAATCTCCGCGTACCATGCCCTTCGGGGCCACGCTGGAGCCACCAGAATCACTGGTTTCTTTTCTACCCTGATTCTGCGGATTAATCGCGGTGGGAATGCATATATCAGCTTGAACTGATCCCAAGGGAACACTAGGGCATCCGAACCGCAAGCTAGGGGATCCTTTGTGCGAGACACAAATCTGTCCACCTTTGCGTTGAATCTGGATGCTAGCAGATCTACATCCGGTGTTCCCCACCGCTGGCATATTGCCTGGAAAACCTCGGGGTGAAGAGACCATTCCCCGGGCATAATTGCTGGCGATTAAAAAGTCCGCTCTCCAATTTTCCACTCCTGGGATGAAAACCGCGGATATGGCTGTGACATACCTTTCTGCCCATTCCAGGATGCAATTCGCTTCCCTCTGGGCTGCACGACTCCTGGTGCCACCCTGGTGATTGATATATGCCACTGCTGTGGCATTGTCTGATTGAATTCTGACAGGTGACCCTTGGAGTTTGGATGTCCATGCTACTAGGGCATACCGGGCTGCTCGTATCTCTAAGAGATTGGTGAGCAGGGCCTTCTCTGCTTCTGACCACTTGCCCTGGAGAGACCATTGCTCCAGTACTGCCCCCCCCCAGCCTATGAGGCTGGCATCTGTAGTGACCACCTTCCAAGAAACCGGACTGAAGGGTTTCCCTTTTTCCAGATTCTGGTACCAACCACCAATGGAGGCTCTTGCGAACGGAAGGGGACAGGGACATTGGTAAGTCTAAAGCCTGAACTTTTTTGTTCCAGGCTGACAGTATGGCCCTCTGCAAGTTCCTTGAATGGAATTGACCGTAGGGTACCGCTTCGAATGAAGCCACCATTTTTCCCAGCAGCCTTATACACAGGCGTATGGATGGTTTTTCTTTTTTGTACCCACTAAGTGGGTCAAATCTTTCAAAGACGACACCTTCTCTGGAGGTAAGAAAATCTTTCTCTGATTTGAATCCAGTCTTAGCCCCCAAGTATTCCAGGCTTTTGACTGGTTTTAGGGCTGACTTGTCTCGGTTGATAATGCAACCGTGAGATTCCAGATACTTGATTGTCTTGTGAACGACCACTTCTAGTTTTTTTCACTGAGTGGTCTATCAGCAACAAGTCGTCTAGATATGCCATTATCGTTACACCTTGTGTTCCTAGTTTGGCCAATCGTAGGGCCAAAAAAATTTTGTGAACACTCGTGGTGCCGTGGCCAGACCGAAAGGTAAGGCTCTGAACTGAAAATGGCGCCCTTCTACTGCAAGGCGTAGAAATTTCTGGTGGGCCGGACAGATGGGAATATGCAAATAAGCATCCCTTATGTCGATCGAGGCTAACCATTCCTGCCCTTGTAGGGCGGTGGCCACCGATCGGATCGACTCCATCCGAAAAAGTCCTGATATGTAGGAACTTGTTTAGCCCTTTTATATTTAATATGGGCCTCATGTCCCCATTTGGTTTGGGGACTGTAACAAGGTTCGAGTAAAACCCGAACCCGTTTTCTTCCAAGGGAACCTTCATGATTACCCTTGGGGCAATAGTTGCTCTAGTGCCAGAAGGAGGGATCCACTCTTCTGGGGATCGCTTGGCACATTTGACCTTATAAAATGGGCAGGAGGAATGTCTTTTAACTCCAGCCTGTATCCCAGACTTACTGCGGAGATCACCCATCTCTGATGGTGTCCCGCCAGGTCTCTGTGAACAACTGAAGTCTTCCCCTCACCCGATTGAGTGGGGGCAACCCTTAATGACTTAGGGGGAGGTTTTGTACCTCTCTTGACCCAGGGTTTCTTGTTACCCTGTGATTGTCCCTGATTTCTGCCCCCTGGATTTGACCGCGGAGGCCGTCGGAACTGCTTCACAGCCGATGTGCCAGGGACTGGAGAAGTAGGCCTCCTAAAAGAAGGACTTCTACCCTTGTTCTTAACCGGTCAGAGTGAACTTTTACCGGCAGAAATTTTCTGGATATATTTGTCCAGATCTTCTCCAAATAAGCGTTCTCCATGAAATGGGAAGCTAACCAGCAGTTTTTTACAGGGAGCTTCAGCAGACCAGTTTTTGAGCCACAGAAGCCTACGCATATGTACTATAGACAGCGTAAAGCGGGAGGCCTGTTGGATTGTATCCTTTATGGCGTCCACCGCAAAACACAAGGCTCTAGGCAGGTCAGCTAGGGCAAGAGCCTGCTGATCTGGTAAGTCCCTTAAGACTTGTTTCAACTGATCTTTCACTGCTTGGCAGACTCCAATCGCTGCTACCGCAGGTTGTGTCACCATGCTTGCTGTAGAGAAAGCAGATTTTAGTAAAGACTCAAATTTTTTATCTATTGGGTCTTTGAACATTGGAACATTGTCTACTGGACATGTCAGTGATTTGTTAACAGAAGAGATGGCTGCGTCCACTGTAGGGACCCTCCATTTTTTTATGAACTTATCCTCCATGGGATAGATCACCGGAAATCTCTTGGGGGGAGCAAATATTTTATCAGGATGCTCCCAATCCTGGTAAATAAGCCCTTCTAATAAAGGGTGGATTGGGAAGGAACAGACAGCCTGGGGAGCTTTTAGCGACCCCAGCGAGGAAACCGTAGTGGATGGTGGTTCCGCCAGAGGCATTTTAAATGCTGATCGGACCATGTTAGTCAGAGACTGAACCCATAATCTTTCAGCCTGAGATGCTGAGAAAGGTTCTTCCACTGTTGATTCCTCCATAACTGAATCAACCTCATCCTGATCCCCTTCAGGTAGGTCGATCTCTGTGTGGGGCTGTTCCTCCACTAACAGGCACTCTGAAGGAGGAGACGGAGATCGGACGCGCTTTTCCTGTGACAGGGAAGCAGCGATCAATGCTGTTAATCTCTCTTCCAATCCTCCCAGAGTTGAGGATAAAACCTCCTCTGTTATATATACAGGAGCAGGTGGACTGGGGACAGCCGCAGCACCAGGCACTCCTGCGGGGTTTCTACGGCTACTGACTTCTGAATTCTCAGGGGAGATTGGTGCAGTACAAGCATGCCCAATATCCTCAGAGCCCGATGGAGACCCCTTTGGCTTCCTGGAAGACCTATTTCCGGAGCGTCTGGACGACATATTCTTTAAGCACAAAGCTGAGGTATTCCCGTTGTCATACACCAATTTTTGCTGGTAATAGTCTAACACAGTTGCTGCTATATACCAGCTGGTGTCCACTAAAGTGCCTTTCTATGGGGATGCCTGCATCAACCGCCTCTGTGTGCCACTGTTTGTTGCTAGCTCTGTTTGCATCCAGCTGACACTTGTACTGTGTCTTTTATCCATGCTGGGACGCCTGCACATGCGCAGAAGCGCCGCGGCGCGCATCGAGCGTCATCCACCCGCCCCTTTTTTTTCATAGGAGGCGCGTGCACGCGCCCGCGCGCGCCCGTGCGCCATTGGCGCCCTTTTCGAAATCAAACAGGGACTAGGAGCCAGGGCCCTTTTTGCCGGAGGGCCTGTGCGGTGGATGAGCGCAGCAACAGGGCAGAGGAAGTGGATTCCCACAGAGAAACTTACCAACTGCCTGGATCTTTTGACTTGAGAAAACCAAAGATCCACATGACAAGAAAAATGGACTACAGCGGCCTCTAGTGGTTTAACACAGGTACCGCGGTCCCTTTTTTTTTTTTTTTTTTCTTGACTACTATTAAAATTTTACATTTTCAGTAGTTACAGGCATACACAGATATTAGCGGGAATACCGTTAGGTAACAGACAGAAAGACAAATTAGGCTTGGGGGTCCCCCAATAGAACCAAGTTCCTGGGGGCCCCCACTTACCTGATCCCCGCCGCAGGACTTTGTTTGGTCCACAGAAGTCCAAACTTCACCTATCACGGCAGGCATTGTAATTAAACCTTCAGGGACCGGGTTCCCAAGGATTCCACTCCCCTGGACCTGTATAGCACCCTGCACAGACAACATCTTGGTCGTGGGTATGACCAGAGCTCTGGATCCCAGGGTCCAGCCCTCCTAAGAGAGGCATTACAGGCAAAACCTTGCTCTTCTGCTGCAAGGCCCGGGTACCGACCGTTTAGCTATGAAGCTTTTTTGGTGGGATCTGGAACAGCTTACTAAGGCCCAAAAGAACCTGTACGCAAGCCCAGTGAAAACACATGTTACTCTTTGGCCAACACCTTAGACACTGGCAAAAAACTGAGGTGCTCCCGGATGGGAGGGGCTTATATAGGGGAGGGTACTTCCGGTTTGGAATTGGCCAGTGCCAACACCTGAAGGTAATCTATATAACCCATTAGTAATGACTAAGTCGCTCTGTGTCCCGTGATGTACGAAAAAGAAATATGTTTTTAAAATAGTTTACCATTTGCCAAAAAATAAATAACTTTCATATCGGACCTATTCTGGCACTCCTCTCCTACATGTAAAAATCATCATTTTTTTGCTAGAAAATTACTCAAAACCCCCAAACATTATATGTTTTTTTTTTTTTTTTTTTTAGCAGAGACTCTAGGGAATAAAATGGTGATTGTTGCAACTTTTTACATCACACAGTACTTGCGCAGGAATTTTCCAAACACGTTTTTTAAAAGAAAACAAGAACAATTTTAATGAATAATAATATTAAAAAAAAAAGTAAAGTTAGCCCAAATTTTTTGTATAATGTGAAGGATAATGTTACGCCAAGTAAATAGATACCTAGCATGTCACGCTTTAAAATTGCGCAAACTCATGGAATGGTGCCAAACTTTGGTACTTAAAAATCTCCATAGGCAACAATTATTTATTTTTTTACATGTTACCAGTTCAGAGTTACAGAGGAGGTCTTGGGCTAGAATTGTTGCTCTAACGCATGTAGCAATACCTCACATGTGTGATTTGAACGAAATTTACATATGTGGGTGTGACTTATGTGTTCGCTTCTGTGCGCGAGCATGTGGGGATGGGGGCGCTTTCCTTTTTTTTTATTGTTTATTTTACCTTTTATTTTTTTATTTTTACACTTTCTCTTTAAAAAAAAAATGTTAGCATTTTTTTTTTCCTATTACAAGGAATGTAAACATCCCTTATAATAGGAATAGTTTGTGACAGGTCCTCTTTATGGATAAATGTGGGGTCTATAAGACCCCACATCACTCATCCAGGCTAGAAAGACTGAGATCAAAAAAATTAACTAACTGTGACTGCCTTTCCAGCTGAATCCCCAGCTTTTTTACATCCGCCGGTGGTCTAACGATATGGGTACCCCATCGGATAGTGCCCGGCCTGGACTGTGCAGGCGAAGCGCTGCGCAATCGGAGCTGACGGAAATCTCTGAGGATGAACAGGTGTTCATCAGCTGTAGACAGAGCATGCGCAATCAACACGCCGCTCGCTCCCAATGCTCTGGGCTGGTTATACACACCGCTCGCTCAATACAGAAAGGGGCGGATGCTTTTCTCAAAGGGGCAGATGTATGGTTATAAGAGGCCGCATGATGGCCAGTGCTTTATGATGGGCATTGCTTTTCTGAAAGGGGGTGGATGCTTTTCTCAAAGGGGTGGATGTATGGGGGACCCATCTCGATAGAACACCGCATGACGGCCAGTGCTTTATGATGGGCACTGCTTTTCTCAAAGGGGAGGATGTATTATTGAGCAGTGCTTTTTTGGGGGATGGTTTTCTCAATAAACTACACGTCTGTGTGGCGTGTTTACACAACTCAAGCACTGGCCATCATGCGGCCTCTTCCCCTTGTTGTGTTGAATGTATAACCATACATCTGTCCCTTTGAGAAAAGCATCCGCCCCTTTCTGTATTGAGCGAGTGGCGTGTATAACCAGCCCAGAGCATCAGGAGCGAGCGGCGTGTTGATTGTGCATGCTCCATCTACAGCTGATGAACACCTGTTCATCCTCTGAGATTTCCGTTGGCTCCAATTGCGCCTGCGCAGTCCAGGCTGGGCACTATCTGATGGGGGACCGATAGGACACCGGCCCATAACTTCACACCCGGGCCTCCAAGGGTCATAGAGATGACTGGGGACCATCTGGTCACCAGAAATCTCTATAATCAACTTCCGGTGCCGTCCGATTTGTAATGTGTTACCATCCCCCATAAGTAGACTTTTGGTTATACGGCATTACTCAGACACGTACAGCTACTGTATATCACCTTTGACCTGTGAAGTCACATTACAGAAAAATAATAGAGTGTTACACGTGGGCTTGTCAATCAAAGTCCATATATTACTTTATGAATGTAGTATCTCCTCTTGTATAAAACATTGCTGAAGTTAACAGAGTAATGCTTGCCATACATGTAACATAAAAAGCAGGGGATCCACATTCACACGGGACACACACACACACACACACACACACACACACACACACACTAGGAGAGACTGACACAAATGCACACTCACATAGACTTTCCATATATTCTTTGACAAGCAGTCAGTTTTCATCTGATCTCCCCATAGAGGAGAGCGGAGATCTGACAGGTCCGTCTGCACACTGAGCGGAAATGGACCTGTCATCCGCCAGCTCAGCAGGGATCAACGGAGCAAGCTGAGGGAGTGGAGTCCGTCAAAACAGATAGTTCAAGAGCCAGGAATACGGCTGGCCTCTCAGAAAGGCATGGTGACACACTTGGAGGACACACTAAAATGTGGGAACATGCTTACAGTTTTTCTGGATCAGCATAAAGGTTCTGACACTGTGAAGCTGGACATTGATCTGGAACTAGAGCGTCTGCTACGTTATCTGGGACCCCTAACCCTCACCTCCTTAACTGTTCTGCAATAAAACTTTAAGAAGACAAAACTGACTGGCACCCAATATCCTTTCTTGATCCTCTCATTTTAGCCATGGACTCAGCCCTGGGGTGAAATGCTAGCCCATCTTTGCCTCTAGAGGTGCAATCCTGCCTTTGGGGTGTCAGAGGGGTGCTACACTAGTTTATACCATTGCAGTGCATTCATGTGCAGCTAAAAAATGTACAGCATCGTGCATTTTTTTACAATGGAACGTTCCGCAAACGCACTTCAAATGTGTGTAAATACAACTTGCATTTGCATGTTGATGCACGTTAAACACAAATTTACATGCATCTGCAGTGAATTTTTTTCGAAGCGTTTTTAGGGACTTGTCTGCTTGCATTATCTTTGAGGTCCCTTCCTTCTTCTTTTTTACTTTGGGCTTTGATGTGTGCTGCATTGTGTGTACACGTGTTTTTATTCCTTTATTCCTTTTTTACACGTTTGTGTTGTGAAAAAATGCAGCTTGCTGTACTTTTTGCACTGCGCTGCAATATTGTGAGCTATGCTCATTAGATAACATGGATTTTGGACTGTATATGCAGTACAAATGCGTTCAAAAATACGTCCTACTGCGCTTGGTGTGAATGAGCCCTGAATATCAAAGTGAAGAGAGATATCTAAAAGTGTTTTAATTTAATGACAATAAAAAACACAAAATTGCTGACTTTAGAAGTACACAACCTCTTCGAGTTTGTATTTAGTAGATACGCTTTTGGCAGCAATTACAGTTCACACTCTTATTCTCCCTATCTCAACAGCAGCTGAGTTCAGCCATATTAGGATATTGGAAGAGAGCGTGCTTTACACATGTAGCTTTTGAATCAGGAAGCATGCAAATCAGGACATTTGGAATATTTCAACTGGGCTTCATGGTGAGAGAAAAGGCCTACAGGTATGGCATTTGCATTAGGCAATATATTTACAAACGGCACATTTTAATCTACAGGGTAGGGTGACCAGACGTCCCTGGATTGAGGACACTGTCCCCGGATTCAGGGGGAGTGCCCATACTTCAGGACATGCAGCAATGTCAATATCCATCCAGCACAGCTAGGAATAGGTGGGCAAGGCAGGGGCATATGGCCACAGTGACACAGAGTGAGTGGAGCTGTCAAAACCAAGCTCTGATGTCGGGGATGGGCAGGGCCAATATGCGGAGCTCCGCTCCCTCTGTCAGACAACCCATGCATAAACAAACAATCTGCGTTTATGCATTGGTGGGTCGGGAGGAAGGTGGCCTGGGGCAGGGCCAAGTGTAACTAGTGTATATGTACCCACAGTGGTGTATAATTCAGGTTTATTATACATCACTGTGGGTACACATGCAGTAATTACAATTGGTCCTGCCCCCTTCTTCCCTGCCCACCAATGCATAAACACTGGCTATTTGTCTATACATGGGCTGTCTGACAGAGGGGGCGGAGCTCCGCATATTGGCCCTTCCCACCCCCGACATCAGAGGTTGGACTTGACAGCTCCATTCAATCTCACTACTCAGTTCACTGCCTTAGAGTGCCAGAATGAGGGGGCAGTACAAATCGGAAACCCTGGGGGTGTGTTTGGACATCCATATTGGAAATCAGCATCTCCGTCCAGCATCCTTCCCTGGGGAGCTACTGACCTCCCCCTACAGAGCAGAACATATAGAGAGACCATCTGTACCCACCAATCACTGCACCCGGGGCATAACAAACCCGAAGAGAGGAGGAGGAGCAGAGCGGAAGGCAGATCCAGAATGGTGGAGAAGCACTGCCTCAGAGTTACCAAGCAGAGACACAACTTCTGAAGGGAGCAGGTTTTCTCACTTTTCTATCAAAACTCCATCTCAACTATCTGCTGCTGCACCGTCCTCTTCTCCCTCCTGCAGAGTCTTCACAACCTCCAGAGCACACACAAACTGCATGCTTTGGCACCCCCCTCCCCCTCAAACACTGAGTTAGGCCCCTTTCACACTACCGCGACTTTAAAGTCGTGCGATTTTGCCGCTGTGATTTTGACGTAATTTTTTGCCGCAATTTCAGGGAATGCCTGTGTAACTCGCATCAAAGTCGTAGTGCAGGGATTACTTTGAAGTCGGCACGACTTGAAGTCGTACTAATATGAATAGTTGTCATTGGAAATCATGGGGAAAGACTTGTTATGCGACTTTGCAGTCCCAAGTTGCAGGACAAGTCATACAAGTGTGAAAGGGGCCTAAGGCTACTCAGCTACCTACAATTGCTTTCTCTGTTAACTAATGTAGCAAGGTGTTACCATTGCAAGCATCTTAAAGGACCGCAATCTGTGCTGTGAATAAGTTTGGCTCCCTTCGGTGTTAATTTCATGCTAGTTAGTTACAACTTGTTTTGGTTCAGTTATCGAGAGACAAAGACTCCATTACAGTAAGTAGCCCAGAGACTACATTGCCCACAAGGCCACTGTGCTACCATGGGGGAGTGTACTGCGCAAAGCTCGATGGGGGGAGCTATTTAAGACAAGCGTGCCCAATAGCACGCTCTCTCGGGACGCCATCTTCAAGCCGGCTGGACGCCTGTGTTGAGGCCTGTTGTGAGTGTGCCTAGGCCCGAGAAGCCTGGGCCTAATGGGACCGAGAGCGGATCACCGGGCCAGAGAGGGATTCCTGCGGACAGTCTCGCCAATCAACTGGAGGAGGATCGGTCTGCGGCCCGGAGCATCCAGAGCCTTTTATCCATTTTCATCCAGAGAACGGCCGGGTGAAGAACCAGGGGCCTCGTGTCACCGAGAGACAGACCATCGAAGGAGGGCTCCGAACTGAGAGTAAAAGCAGCAAAACAAGGCCTCATCTGGTGAGCGGCACTTGCCCATCAATTTAGTTAATTGACTGCCAGGAGTGTGACTATAACAAGCTTTACTTGTGCTTGCTGGCGTCTGGATCTCCGCACGTAGAAACTCAACGCCGTGGGGAAATTAGTACCCCTTGTACTGTTAGCTTGTGTGTGCTTCAATTAGCAGTTTCTTCCCTCACCTTATCTTTTTGGATTACAAATGTTTAAGTGCACCAACGTGGCTAGTCGAAGATTAACTGACTCTTAAAGGAACAGTCATCTGCTTTTTTTTTTCTATCCTTGCAAGTGGTTGCTACAGGACACACACTCATTGAACTTTCCACTAGGGGGAGCCTTAGAGTTGTGATTCTGCAAGATTAATGATAATTGTTTGTATCACCCCGTGTTTTATACTGTTTCCGTGAGACTTGGTGGAGAGGTGCCCCAGTGTTGATATTACTGCACTGGGAGATTCCTCCACCATACCCTCGCTCAAGTCTGGCCCTCAGGTTACGTTATTGGGATCGGATTTCAGAGGTATTTTGGACCAGTGGTATTTCATTGATTTATACAGGGAGCTGTATGTATTGAATGCATATTGTATAACCATTGTTTCATTACTTTACCAAGTAAACATATCACCATTGGTTAAGTTACAATTTGTGTGAGACTCTGTCTTTGCAGCTGAGTGGCAGGTGAACAACACTAAGGTAACAACCTTCTATTGCATTGATTGTTGTGTGTGTATCATTGAGGTCCCTTACAGCCAATTGGGGTCCCCAATCATATTATTGTCCATTTGTCCCAGAGGGGATTTGAGCCAAATTCTGGGGGTTGACAGGCAGAGTGCAGGCCCAAAACGAAACCAGCAGTTCCTACGGGGGTAGTGCTACACAAATCATGTACCAAAACAGTCCTGGCTGCAGTTCACACTTATGGCACCTCTCATAGATGATATTAGACTTTGGTTCACACTGTGCAGGCTGGTTGTGGGTGCAGGAATCACATCTGTTCTCACAACCGCCTGCAGCTAAATTGTTCTCTGCTCTTATGAGATGTGCGGGGGTGCCATTCCCTCCCGCCAAGTTTTTTCTCTATCTTATATTCTTAACATTTGGTAGTCATATCCCAAAAAATTCTAAGAAGTTTTTTTTCTTTTTATTTCATTGACGAAATCTGAGAAATCATGTATATATCATACAATCATTCCATAAACACATACACTGCATATATCATTTGAGGAAAATATGCTTTTAAAATAGTTTACCATTTGCCAAAAAATAAATAACTTTCATATTGGACCATTCTGGCACTCCTCTACATGTAAAAATCATCATTTTTTTTTGCTAGAAAATTACTCAGAACCCCAAAACATTATTTTTTTTTTTTTATTTTTTTTTTAGCAGGGACTCTAGGGAAAAAAATGGTGATTGCTTCAACTTTTTACATCACACAGTACTTGCGCAGGAATTTTCCAAACACGTTTAAAAAAAAAAAAAAAATATATATATTTTATGAATAATAATAAAAAAAAAAAAAAAAGTAAAGTTAGCCCAATTTTTTGTATAATGTAAAAGATAATGTTACGCCAAGTAAATAGATACCTAGCATGCCACGCTTTAAAATTGCGCACATTAATGGAATGGTGCCAAACTTTGGTACTTAAAAATCTCCATAGGCGACAATTATTATTTTTTTACATGTTACCAGTTCAGAGTTACAGAGGAGGTCTTGGGCTAGAATTGTTGCTCTAACGCATGTAGCAATACCTCACATGTGTGATTTGAACTCCATTTACATATGTGGGTGTGACTTATGTGTTCGCTTCTGTGCGCGAGCATGTAGGGATGGGGGCGTATTATTTTTTTTTTATTGTTTATTTTACCTTTATTTTTACACTTTCTCTTTAAATAAAAAATTTTTGCATTTTTTTTTTCCTATTACAAGGAATGTAAACATCCCTTATAATAGGAATAGTTTGTGACAGGTCCTCTTTATGGATAATTGTGGGGTCTATAAGACCCCACATCACTCATCCAGGCTAGAAAGACTGAGATAAAAAATTTAAAAAAAATAATGAATTAACTGTGACGGCCTTTCCAGCTGAATCCCCAGCTTTTTTTACATCCGCCGGTGTTCTAACGATATGGGTCCCCCATCGGATAGTGCCCGGCCTGGACTGTGCAGGCGCAGCGCTGCGCAATCGGAGCTGACGGAAATCTCTGAGGATGAACAGGTGTTTATCAGCTGTAGACGGAGCATGCGCAATCAACATGCCGCTCGCTCCCGATGCTCTGGGCTGGTTATACACGCCGCTCGCTCAACACAGAAAGGGGCGGATGCTTTTCTCAAAGGGGCAGATGTATGGTTATAAGAGGCCCCATGATGGCCAGTGCTTTATGATGGGCATTGCTTTTCTGAAAGGGGCGGATGCTTTTCTCAAAGGGGTGGATGTATGGGGGACCCATCTCGATAGAACACCGCATGATGGCCAGTGCTTTATGATGGGCATTGCTTTTCTGAAAGGGGCGGATTCTTTTCTCAAAGGGGTGGATATATGGGGGACCCATCTCGATAGAACACCGCATGATGGCCAGTGCTTTATGATGGGCACTGCTTTTCTCAAAGGGGAGGATGTATTGTTGAGCAGTGCTTTTTTGGGGGATGGTTTTCTCAATAAACTACACGTCTGCGTGGCGTGTTTACACAACTCAAGCACTGGCCATCATGCGGCCTCTTCCCCTTGTTGTGTTGAATGTATAACCATACATCTGCCCCTTTGAGAAAAACATCCGTCCCTTTCTGTATTGAGCGAGCGGCGTGTATAACCAGCCCAGAGCATCAGGAGCGAGCGGCGTGTTGATTGCGCATGCTCCGTCTACAGCTGATTAACACCTGTTCATCCTCTGAGATTTCTGTTGGCTCCAATTGCGCCTGCGCAGTCCAGGCCGGGCACTATCTGATGGGGGACCCATATCGATAGGACACCGGCCCATAACTTCACACCCAGGCCTCCAAGGGTCATAGAGATGACTGGGGACCATCTGGTCACCAGAAATCTCTATGATCAACTTCCGGCGCCGTCCGATTTGTTCTCCGGCTCGCCGATTGTACGGGCGAGCCCAGGTAAGCACCAGAGGGCAGCAGGAGGGGATGTCCCCTCCTGTCGCCTGTAAGAACGATCAAGTGGCTGAACTGCCACTATGATTGTTCTTATGGTGCACAGAATGGGTGGCTAAAAAAGATGATATCTGAAGAATGCCTGTAGATGCAGACATCATTCAGATATTCCCACTCAAAATCCAAGATGTCATATGATGCCTTTGGGCTGGAAGTGGCTAAATACTGTTAAGATTAGTGTATTATCAGTCATAATTAATATTATCTGTGTGCATTTAAATTATGTTGTATAATTTGGTAATGTGTTACATAAGTAGACTTTTGGTTATACGGCATTACTCAGACACTTACAGCTACTGTATATCACCTTTGACCTGTGAAGTCACATTACAGAAAAAGAATAGAGTGTTACACGTGGGCTTGTCAATCAAAGTCCATATATGACTTTATGAATGTAGTATCTCCTATTGTATAAAACATTGTTGAAGTTAAAGTGGTTGTAAACCCACTAATCGTTTTTTTTTTTTTTTGAGCCAACCTGCAAGAGAAAGGCATAATAAGCTAGTATGACTAGCATACTAGCTCATTATGTACCACTTACCTTAGATCGGGGCCCCCGAAGCAGTCCGCGTCCCTCACTCCAGACGCAGCCATCACTGCAGCGATAGCCGGAATGTTACTTCCGGGTATCGCCGCACCAGCCAATCACAGCGCCGCTCCGGCGCTGTGATTGGCCGGAGCGGCGAAGACGTGACTCCGCGCATGCGCGCAGGAGCCGTCACATTCGGCTACGCCCAGCGATTGCTGGGAAGTAGCCGATTTTGTGAATGGGATTAACCCCATGAATGCGCCGTTGTCTATGGCGCGCATGCGCCGTAGACAGCACAGCCTGTCATTTTTAGTAAATATCTCCTAAACCGTGTAGGTTTAGGAGATATTTCTTGCACCTACAGGTAAGCCTTAATCTAGGCTTACCTGTAGGTACAAGTTGAAAAAGTGGGTTTACAACCACTTTAACAGAATAATGCTTGCCATACATGTAACATAAAAAAACAGGAGATCTATATACACACACACACACACACACTAGGAGAGACTGACACAAATGCACACTCACATAGACTTTCCATATATTCTTTGACAAGCAGTCAGTTTTCATCTGATCTCCCCATAGAGGAGAGCGGAGATCTGACAGGTCCGTCTGCACAGTGAGCGGAAATGGACCTGTCATCCGCCAGCTCAGCAGGAATCCACGGAGCAAGCGGAGTCCGTCAAAACAGATAGTTCAATAGCCAGGCTGACTTTCACACAGTAATATCAAACTAATCCTTCTGAAACGCCTAAAGTTACTAAAATATTAAATTGTATTTAATAGCCAATAGGATTACCTTGATTGTGCGCTGTCTATGCAGTTGGAATGCAGTTTAATATGCATCTAACTGCATTCGGTGTGAAAGGGTCCTAAAAGGTGAACTTTAAGCTGCAGCCTGCTAAAATTAGTACTAGCTGAATCAGGAAAGCCAGAGGCTCTTAATGCAGTCCTATCGTAAATAGTTATAAAACAGTCTAGGAATAGTTTAAAACAAAATACACATATGGCTCTGGTTTCTTTTTTAGCAACCAGAACCAGACTTTTCTGATTGGATGAGGTAGATATTGTGATGTCACTGCCCCACTCCTCCACCTTGTCCAGTCTGAGAGCATGCCAAGTGAGAGATCCTCTGTGGTTACTATGCAACAGGCCAGTCACTTGGCACAGGACAGCGGTAATCACCGATATAGCAGAAACTACTACAGTAAACTCCAGCTCCCACAGTAGTTCCACAGATATGGCATATGCATGCTTAAGGTGGTATTAGACCTCAAACAAAAATGTAGTTTATTGCAATTCTTAAATGTGTGGCTGCATTGGTTTCTTTTTTCTAGGCTTTTTTTCCCTTTATTTCATCTGGTGAAACCTAGTAAAATATTTCCTTTTTATGCGGTGTCTGCTGCTGTCCAAATGTGTCTTCTTTACTACTTCATACAGAATGCAATATCAGTCGGGGAGAGGGTAGTGTTATGCCCCATACACACGATCGTTTTTCATGCCGTTAAAAATGCCATTTTTAAAAATGGGCATTAAAACCGATCGTGTGTATGCTCCAGAGCATTTTTAACGACGTGAAAAACGATAGTGTGTATGCTTTTACGAGGTGAAAAAAAACGTGCATGCTCAGAATCAAGTATGAGACGGGAGCGCTCGTTCTGGTAAAACTAGCGTTCGTAATGGAGATAGCACATTCGTCACGCTGTAACGGACTGAAAAGCACGAGGCTGAAAAAGCGCGAATCGTCGCTCAACAAACTTTACTAACATGAAGGGTGGCGCCATCCGAACGGAACTTCCCCTTTATAGTGCCGTTGTACGTGTTGTACGTCCCTGCGCTTTGCTTGAACGTTTTTTAAAATGATCGTGTGTACGCAAGACAGGCTTGAGAGGAAACATGAAAAAAAAAACAACGAGAAAAACGTCGGTTTAAAAAATGCCATGAAAAACGATCGTGTGTACGCCACATTAGACTAGAATATATAGATGGACTTGACTAACTGATTGAAGCTAAACTCCAGATAACACTTTATAATTCTGAGGAATCAATTTATCTGGAAGCGGCAGTGGCTATAATGCAGCAGGAATATTGATAGAAAAAACATCTTGATGTATTAATACTTCAGTATAGTAATAGATCATCAGAGGAAAAAGCAAGCTTGTTGCTGTAACTGCTTGAAAACTTACCTTTTAATGCTGCAGTTCTTACTAGACATGTGCACTGCCAAAAAAAATTGTTCGTTTTCGTTTTTTTTTAGCTTTTTTCACATTTCCGAAAATTCGTAAATTTCGGAATTAACAAATTTGTCAAAATTTGTTAAAAAACGAATTCGGAACTAACCGTATTGCACATGTTTAGTTCTTACAGGCATGCAAACACACTCAAGGCCACTATATCAGTTAGGAATTAGTTTACTTTTTTCTGAAGGGTGATTTACAGCCACCCAATCACTCCCACATTGCTGCTCCCCTGTTGTGTCCTGGGGCTTACCTAGGACATCCATGGTGTGAGGATGGAGAGTTGCAGGAGACCAGGGATCTGATCTTGCCTGTGAGGTATGAACCCCTAAAGAGCACTTCCAGGTTTAGAGCGGTCAGTATTCTGACCAAGGAAACAGCAAATTGAGCAGCTTGCACTTTGATTAGGCAACATGCATGGGAGACATTATCGGTCTAATAGACCCCTGATGTTTCCTTAAAGCAGAGTTCCACCCAAAAATGGATCTTCCGTTTTTTGAAATCCTCCACCCCCCTCCGGTGTCACATTTGGCACCTTTCAGGGGGGAGGAGGGAGCAGATACCTGTGTAATCCAGGTATTTGCTCCCACTTCCGGGCATAGATCACTGCGGTGACCTACGCCACATCCAGGTGCCTACTCCATCCCCCCCTGCTGTCTTCTGGGAGACACACAGGTCCCAGAAGACAGCAGGGACCAGTGGAATCACGCATGCGCAGTAGGGAACCAGGAAGTGAAGCCGCTAGGCTTCACTTCCTGATTCCCTTACCGAAGATGGCGGCGCCTCAACCCGAGAGACAGATGGGCTTCGGGTGCCGACATCGCGGGCGCCCAGGACAGGTAAGTGTCCATATATTAAAAGTCAGTAGGATGCAGTATTTGTAGCTGCTGAATTGTAATAATAGGAATTGTACTCACCGTAAAATCCTTTTCTCTGAGTTCATGGACGGACACAGCTTTAATCTTGACAAGTGGGTATTAGCCTTCATTTAGGAGTGACTAGGCAGAAAAAGTGTTAACAACTTCAGAGCTGAACAGCCCCCACCCAGGGGGCGGTCCTACTGGCTATATCCCCCTCAGCCTGTACTAAGCAGATAATTTCGTCAAAAAGCAGTAAAAACTTAAAAACGAAGGGTGAGTGCTGTGTCCGTCCATGAACTCAGAGAAAAGGATTTTACGGTGAGTACAAAAATCCCATTTACTCTTTCGTTCATGGACGGACACAGCTTTAATCTTGACAAGTAGGACGTCCCAAAGCAGTGTCAAAAACGAGGGGTGGGAACAGCTTTAAAACAACTTCACCCCAAAACAAAACAGAGCTCCTCAACGGAGGAGTTGCAACTCAAATAGCCGCCTGAAATACCTTGCAGCAGAAAGAAACATCCGAAAACGCACGCGCACACACACACCAACCAACCAACCAACCCGTAAAGTTTAGTGAAAGTGAGAACGGACGAGCAGGCCGCCGCCTTTACACACCTGGGAAACAGCCGCTTGATGCTTTCAGAGCTCGGACAGCGTCCAAAAAAATACAACGTCGTCTCCTAGGATTCGACAGATGAGGACACAAGAATGGCAGAACAATGTCTTCCTTGAGGTGGAAGGTCGAAACGACCTTAGGAAGAAAAGAAGGCTGCAGACGCAGCAGTACCATCTATCCTTGTGGAAGATCAGATAGGGAGCCTTGCATGACAAGGGTGCCAGCTCAGAAACCCATCTTAACTGGCATAACAGCCACCAAAAAGGACCACTTTCTGAGAAAGTGTCGACAAGGGAATCTCCCTGATGTCCTCAAACGGTGGTTTCTGAAGCACCGAGAGGCCATGCCGTTAAACCAAGAGGCACCTCTTGCCCTGGTCGAATGCGCCGGGAAAGGGAGGCGCCTGACCCTTCATGGCGTAAGCCTGATAATGATCTGTTGGGTCCACCTAGAGATGGTGGCCGACGAGATCGCTGGGCCCTACTTGGGACCAGCCACCGAAACAAACAGTGAGTCTGGACTCCGGAATGGAGCAGTATCAGTCAAGCATACTCTCAGAGCTTGGACAACGTCCAAGGAATGCAATGTTGTCTCCTTAGGATTCGACGGATGAGGATACAAGGATGGCAGTACAATGTCTTCCTTGAGATGGAAGGTCGAAACACGACCTTAGGAAGAAAAGAGGGCTGCGGACGCAGCACCACCTTATCCTTGTGGAAGATCAAATAGGGAGGCTTGCATAACAAGGCTGCCCGCTCAGAAACCTGTCTTAACTGGCATAACACCCACCAAAAAGGACCACTTTCTGAGAAAGTGTCAACAAGGGAATCTCCCTGATGTTCTCAAACGGTTGTTTCTAAGGCACCTAGAGGCCATGCCGTTAAAGCCATTGACTGCAAGCAGGATGGCATATGGGACCCTGCGACAGCAGGTCCTCTCATAGCGGTAGACGCCAAAAGGACGTCTGCTACACAAGCCCCACGGAGGTAGTGGAGGGTGGACCGGAGGGGGCGCTTGCCGAACCCCCTATACAAACATTCTCACTAGAGAGTGAGCCACAAGGGGTCATTGAAAAAAAGGCAGCCAGGGCAGATATCTGCCCCTTAATTGTACTTAAAGCAAAAAAAATTTGGCTCGCCCCACACTGTAAGAACAGCAGGACTCTGGAACCAAATAAGTACGCGGATACCACCTCATTTCCTCACAAATTAATATGTAGGTCTTCCAAGTGCGATGGTAAATCTTCCTAGAAGATGATTTCCGAGCACTCCTCATGGTAGAGATCACTGAGTCTGACAAGCCCGGTTTCTTAGCACGTGGCTCTCAAGCCATTCCGTTAAGCCAGTGACTGTAAAAACAGGATGGCGTATGGGACCTTGCGACAGCAGGTCTTTTGTTAGCGGTAGATGCCGAGAAGCGTCTGCTGCCAGACGCACTAGATTGGCGTACCAAGAACGCAGAGGCCAATCCAGAGCAATTGGGACCATTGGAATCCTCTCTGCCTCCAGTCTACGAAGCAGATGAGGAAGGAGCTTCAGAGGAGGAAAGGCATAGATTAGCCGGTACTGACTCCACGGTGCCATCAACGCATCTGTCGTGTTTGCCCATGGGTCTTTTGACTTGGCCACAAACCTCAATACCTTTCCGATTGAGTCGAGAAGCCAGGAGATATACGACTGGTGTGCCTCCCCTCTGGCAAAGGAGCTGAAACGCTTCCTTTCTGCCCCCCTTAGGAGGTGAGCGACCTCCGATGCTGCAGCAGAGCTGCTCGTTCCTCCTTGATGATTGACATACGCCACCACTGTGGTGTTTGTCCGACTGGATTCTGACTGGACGCCTCTGAGACCACGCGGAGAGGCAAAGCCAGATCGCCCGGAGTTCCAGGACAATGATCGGCAAGTGGGATTCCTCCAGAGTCCAGCGACCCAGGTTGACAGAGCTCCCCAGACTCCTCTCCAACCGGGAAGACAGGCGTCCGCCGTGACCACCATCCAGTAAAAAAGGAAGGAACGACTTCCCAGACAGAAGTGCTGGAGATGTCGGCCACAAACTAGGAAGGTCCTGACTAGGTGGCTCACCCGAATTTTGACAATCCAGGGATGAAGGGCACTTAACCCTCTGGACAGAATTACCTTCTGTAACACTTGCGTGTGAAATAGTGCATATGGTACCGCCTCGAAAGAGACTACCATGAGGCCCAGGACTTGCCTGAAAAAAATGGCGTGACGACCATCTTTGGTATGTCAACTGCCGCACCGCAGCCCGAAGGGTCTGCAACTTCCCCATAGGGAGAAAAAAATAAAAAGAAAAGCTTTTCGCCTCTGAGGAGTCCAGAATCAACCCTAGATACACTAGGAGTTGAGACGGTACCAATACTGACTTCTGAGTGTTTAGCACCCAACCAAGGATCGGAGGGTCTGACAGGTTATAGACACGCTCACCTCTAATTTTGAGTTTGAAGTGGCCCATGATAGCGATGCCCCGCTGTCTTAGTAGGGCCAGATCGGGGCAAGCACCTTGGTGAACACCCTTGGTGCCGATGCCAGGTCAAAGGGGAGAGCCACCATTGGTAGTGGTCTTCCCCGGCCGCCAAACGCAGACATCTCTGATGCCTGGTGCATATGGGGACATGCAAGTATGCGTCCTTGATGACCAAGGATGCTGGAAAATCCCCCAGGTGGAGGGCAGCGACAACAGAGCGAGCAAATTCCTTTCCGTAATCTTTGTACTTTCACAAAGCAATTGAGGGTCCTGAGATCCAAGATTGGACGAACCCCCTCCTTCTTCAGCACTACGAACGGATTTGAGTAGAACCTCTGAACCCGCTCCTGTACTGAGACAGGTAGGACCACCCTGCGTATCAGCAGGTCTTGAATCGCCCCATATAGGACTTCCCCACAAGTCGGCTGAAGCTGGCAGTTTAGAGGGAAAAAAATCTGTTCGGTAGGCAAGCAAGGTTGGGCTTGCGAAACCAGGGACGCTTCTGTCCCTCGGCAGGCGCTTTATCGGCCTGGGGTCATTTTCTTGCCGCACTAGGCGGACGAAAGAACTGCTTGTGCGCGGTGAAGGAGGGCCCTTGCCTATGGCGTGGTTCCTTACTCCTTTTTGGATTGTGGGAGCAACAAGCTCTTACCTCCTGTGGCATCCTTAACGATGTCATCCAGAGAGGCTCCAAAAAAAGACTGTCACCCTTAAAGGCCAGGTCCAATAAGGCCTTCTTGGAAGTTTTTGGTCCGTAGACCAGCACTTAGCCAAACCAGGTGGCATAACACCGCCGCATAAACTGAGGCTCCGGACAGCATGGGGATAGTATCCATGTCCGACTCGCAGACAAACTTAAAGCCCTGTACCAACTGGTCGGCTAAAGCTACCTCGTCCGGAGGAGCCTCCCGTGTCCCCTGGAGTAGCATGTTTGCCTACTCAGTAAGTGTCAGACACCAAAGCCCCAGCCATTGCTGGACGCACCACTGAGCCCACTACTGTGTATAGGTAGCGAGCGATTGCCTCAGCCTTCTTGTCCGCAGGGTCCTTGAAGACAGGAGCCCCTTCCACTGGACTCGTGGTTACTTGGTTAAGTTTGGACACAGGGGGGTCCACTATCGGGGGAGAAGTCAATTTTTTCAGGAAACTCTTCTAAAAGGGGTACCGGACCGCCAAATTTTTTGGGGCCGAAAAAACCTTCAGTGGTTTTTTCCCACTCCTTGTATAAAAGCTTATCAAGATAAGACATACAAGGAAACACCTTGGCAGTGCGGGCCGGCTTACGGAACCCAAAGGAAACCGCCGTCTTTGCTGTTCTGCAGAATTCTTCAACTTCAGCGTAACCCGCACTGCGGTGATAGATACCAAGCCTTTTCGCTTGTTGACCCAGACCTGGAGTCATCCTCACTGTCCGACCAGTCACGGTCCGCAGCCGCTGACACATCCGAATCAGGGCCAGGAGCCACAGCTGGGCCTGGCTCTGCATCAGAATTATCCCCAGAAGATAGCGGGGGGAGGGGGTGCTTCCTACCCCCCCCCCGTGTTCCCACGTGCCGCTTCCACCTTGGCAACAAAAGGCCTCCAGGATCGCCGACATAGTGTCCACTGATATAGCAGGGGCACCAGTTGCCAACTCAGGTGTCTCAGGGGAAAAAAAGTCTGCTGACCCACGCCCCTGACACCCACAGGGACTCCAGGCAAGGTATCAACAGCCCACCCTCCTAGCTGCTACAGAGATGCAGGGTCTCCCAGAGGACTCACCACCCTTAGGACGGTCACTGTTACTGCTGCCGTCTGCTCCCACCAGAGATGCTCTCCCATAGCTGCTTGTGTCAGTCTGATCCTCCGTCAGCGTGTGTCTGTCTATTGCACGCCTGTGAATGCACCCTAGAGGCCAAAGACTTCCACAAAATGGCTGCCGAGCGACCGTACTGAAGAACGGCATGAACCACAAGCAAATGGCTGCAGAGCAGTCGACAGAGGCCAAAGCGGGCGCGGACCACAAGAAAATGGCAGCATGGAGGAGAAACACACAGGTAAGCAGAAAACTGACATTCCCAATGACAGGCATACAGCGCAGTTCCCGCTCCAGATGGAGCCCCCCAGGTGAACCCCCAGCACCCAGCCGCCAGCCTAGCTCGCAGAGCCCAGGGAGGAGGGAAGGCAGGGAGAGAGGAAAGAAAGGGTAAAACCACTTACTTGATCTCTCCAGGAATGTCCAGCCACGTCCTCCTGCCGAAGCAGGGGAAGCTACTTACCCTTCCTGCGTGGATTATGCTGGAATACATTCCGGACAGACCATCTTTCACGCGGTTACGGAGGTGACTGTCGGCCCGGCATGCTGTGATTCAGCCATAGAGACCGGTCATATGCATGTCCTGGAGCACGAAGTTTACCGGCCACCCGTGGGGCGACGGGCATGTCGTGGAAAACCCAGCGCGTAGGGTCGGCACATGCTCGATGGCCGAAAACTGGGGAGACTACAAGGATCTGGGATCCAGCCTGTCACCCAGTCGGCAGTTGATCGAAGATCGCAGGAACAAAAAACACAGAAAAAAACCCCCAGACCTATGGGCCCGAAGGGAGCCATGTCCTTCTCCTATGCTAGGCAGAAAAAAAAACTGATCTGCTTAGTGCAGGCTGAGGGGATATAGCCAGTAGGACCGCCCCCTGGGTGGGGCTGTTCAGCTCTGAAGTTGTTAACACTTTTTCTGCCTAGTCACTCCTAAATGAAGGCTAATGACCACTTGTCAAGATTGAAGCTGTGTCCGTCTATGAACGAAAGAGTAATTTTTTTTTCGGCGGAATTCCACTTTAAGTCTAGTACACACGGGCCGAATGTCAGTCGACATCGGTCGGTTCAATAAAAACCGGTCAACGTTCGGCCCACGTGTATGGCAGCCGGCATCTGTCACAAGCATGCTGGAAAACCAGCAGCCAAACGGCTCCCAATCAGCTCTCTCAGCCAAGGGTTGAGAATGCGTAGAATAACCCTGACATCAGCAAAAAAAAAAAGTTGAATATTTTCTGCACTTTAGTTTCAGGATTGTTGCATAATTTTGAACAAACATGGACTTTAATCATCTGCAGTTCTGACTATTATATCTTGTCTCTGTGACATCTTTTTCTTTGTAAATGTATAGAGTGCTGGTAATATATATATCTTGTAGTAGTACTTTAGCTGCTCCATAGAAGCTTGTTCTCTCACAGTCAAAAAAACTCACATGAATATATGAATCCTGGGAGTAGTATTTCAAATGGTGCCTATACCCCAATTCAAAGGGAAGAGGCTTCCAAAAATATACCATACACAATACACCACACAGGAAAATGCATCTATACTTGGGCTACTAAATTAGAAAAATCTGTTTATTGGACAATCAAATAAAGAGCTATATGTAGGCAAGGCTATGACCCCTCCATTTGAACCACTAGGAGTATGCCCCCGACCTATACCTGGGCCCACCCTAAAGCCTCCCCTCCCTCCCCTACTAAACACCCAGAGAACCCACTCCACTGCACTAACCCAATAGTCACCCCTCCACTCCCTCCCGCATCCTAGCTAAAACCTAGCTCCCCCCCCTCGATGGCAATGTGGTCCTGTCTGTATGGGGTCCCTTAGTTAGTATATGTAGCCTATATAAAAAGGCTCTTAATAGACAAGACCCAAAACTATGTTGGATGTAGCTGCTCGATCACCTGCTAATCTTCCTGGTATTTGCAATCTATCTCAAGTGGAAGATACTGCTATGTTCGCCAAGTCTAAGCATGTATTTTATGAGCAATGTGAGCCCTTGAAGTCTACAGTATCTGGCCATGTAGTATATTGAGCAATTACTACATCAAAGATACAGTTCTCCACAGGTATATTGCACAATCCATATAGTTAATGTTCACTCATGGCAGACAGTTATAAAGCTATAGAAAAAGAAAAAATTGCGCTATTCAAAATGATTAAACTAATTGAGCGGCAACAGAGTGCTATACAACACAAACAGATATAATAAGAAAAAAAGTTGCGCTAAAACATGATCGTGAATAGCAATATACCATACGTAAATAAACATAAACACCAACCACTGAATAAATTAATAACCAAGCAGTGAAAAACAAATTATTAGTGAAATAAAAAATAAATTGAATAAATAGGACTCAGTTCATGAACAGAGATAAGTGAATTTTTTTTCCCCAAGTGTCCAAGATTAAATGGTAGTAGAAATGTGAAGAATCCACTGTGCCAAACTTATTCCAAACACGATTAGGAAATTGTGATGATAGTGAAGCACCTCCACCTAAGTAAACACTGCCGCTTACCAAATGGACGTGATCTCTTATAACAGGAGATCAAAAACAGCATAGGCTAATGACCCAGCCTGGGGTTCTTTATGGAAAACACCTCAGCTCCGCATACAGCATACAAGGATGTAGACCTCAGAAAAGCATCTCAGCTCAGCATACAGCGTGTAGGGATGTGGACCCCAGCCAGCAGCACCCGGAGTCACGCCACATGAAATGATGAATGAATATGCATAGCATAAAACCCTTTAACGGTTTATTAAGAACAAGTAAGGTTACACTTACGATTAAGAAGTTTAAAAATAGCATGTAACAAACGAGCCGGCCAGCTCCTCGATATGCAGCCCGTACCTTCCAGGTCTGTCGTAAAAACGCGGTGACGTCGGAACGTCGTACCTCCCTACGTTTCGTCGCAAGAGGGACGTGGTCCCCGGGTGCTGCTGGCTGAGGTCCACATCCCTACACGCTGTATGCTGAGCCCCCCAAATAACCCCTTTTTGGAAAGTAGACATTCCAAGATTTTTTAGTAAGAGGCATGGTGAGTTATTTGAAGTTGTAATTTTTTCCCACGATTCTTTGCAAAATTAAGATTTTTATTTTTTGTTTTTATTTTTTCTCAAAATTGTCATTGTAATAGCTTATTTCTCTCACATAGCATGTAAATAGCAAAAATTACACCCCAAAATACATTCTGCTACTCCTCCTGAGTATTACGATACCACATGTGTGGGACTTTTTTACTGCCTGGCCACATAGAGAGGCCCAACATGCAGGGAGCACCATCAGGTGTTCTAGGAGCATAAATTACACATCTAACTAGTTGACTACCTATTACAATTTTGAAGGCCCTAGAGCACCAGGAAAATGGAAACACCCACAAAATGACCCCATTTTGGAAAGCTAACACCCCAACGTATAATCTATGAGGCATAATGACTCTTTTGAACGGGTAATTTTTTTCCAGAAGTTTTTGGAAAATGTGGAAAAAAAATGAAAACGCATTTTTTTTACGCATAGTTGTCCGTTTATAAGATATTTCCAACACATAGCATGTACATAGCAAACCTTTTTCACTGATGGTACAATATTTTTTATGTATATATTTTTTTTGCGCAGCTCCCTTCCCCTTTTTTTCCACATTTATTGATGTTTTGTCTGACATTTGGAGCTTGCTGTCAATTTAGAGAGGGTGTTCTAATTTGTATTTTTTATTTAATTCATTAGCGCAGTAATATTTTTTCTTTCTAGATTTGAGGATTACGTTTACCATACTTCACTAATAATTTAGTGAAGTATGGTAACGGCGAAAACAGTCAGTTACACAGAGGCCTGCTTGGGAAGGACACTCGGCACAATAATAAGATGTGTCTCATCTGACTCCTCCACTGGTACACACCTTACATCTTTTTTGACGTTGTTGGCCTGTTGCTGTGGGAGGGATTTTATCGGGAAAGTGGCGTTCGGAGAGTCGACTAAGAACATCAGATCGGATGTTTTGGGGTGGGCTGTTCTGGAATATAAGGGCAGTGACAAGGTCCTCCTGGTAGCCAAGGAAGGGTTTGGGGTTTTGGGTGGAGTTGCGGTATATGATATATGAGTTATATATGGCCAATTGAAAAAAAAAAATTGCGACTTTTTTGTACCAATGGTATGTCCGTCTTGTGGCAAGGTAGGGTTCCAGCATCTGGTCGTTGAAGTCGACTCCCCCATAAACAAATTGTAGTCCTGGATGCATGTGGGCTTTTGGATGGGGCCGTTCCTTCTGGGGATTTCCACTAAGGTATCATTGTGGATGGAAGACAACATATACACATCTCTTCTGTCCCTCCACTTCACTGCCAGGACCTCCTGGTTTCGCAGACTTGCCGATTCTCCTTTTCTCAGCTTCTGATTGACAAGACTTTGAGGAAAGCCCTTCCGGTTCGTTCTTACCGTGCCACATGCTGGCGTCTTCTTCAGGTGAAGGTTGCGGAACAGGGGAAGAGATGTATAAAAGTTGTCAACGTACAGATGGTAGCCTTTTTCCAGTAGGGGGCTGATGAGTTGCCAAACAACTTTCCCGCTTGTTCCCAAGTAGTCTGGGCAATTGGGGGGATGCAGCTGGGTGTCCTTCCCCTCGTACACTAAGAAGCCATACAGGTACCCTGTGACTCGGTCATATAGCTTGTAAACCTTCACCCCATAGCAGGCCCTTTTGCTGGGGATAAATTGCTTTATTTTAAGCCTGCCACTAAACTTAACAAGGGACTCATCCACACATATGTGTTGGCCTGGGGTATATAACTGGGGGAAGACTTCTGAAAAATAATTTAGTAAGGGCCGAATTTTGAAAAGCCTGTCATAATTTGGGTGATTTCGGGGAAGGCACTGGGTGTTATCATTGAAGTGGAGGAACCTCATGATCATGAGGTACCTGGTTCTGGGCATTGCCTTGGAGAAGATTGGCATATGGTAGATGGGGCGTTTGGACCAAAAGGAATGCAAGGTGTTTTTTGGGTCCCATGCAAAATGTGAGGCCTAAAAAAATCTTCAACTCCTCCACTGTTAGGTCTCTCCACTCGAAGGGACGGGCATAATATGAGGTTGGGTTATTTGCAATAAATTGCTGGGCATATAGGTTGCACTGGGTGACAATGTTGGATAGCATGTCCTCAGTAAAAATGAGTTAAAAAAAATGTATTGGGGAAAAATTGTCCGTGTTCACCTGGACTCCTGGCTGGGCAGTGAAAGGGGGAATGTTGGCTTCTCCTGAATTAGGAGGAAGCCACAAGGGGTTCTGGAGGGCATAGGGAAGGCCAGCATGGGTCCTTGGCCTTTCTTGCCGAGGTACTGCGGTGCTGGAGGGTTTCACTGCGGTGCTGGAGGATGGCACTGCGGTGCTGGTGGATGGCACTGCGGTGCAGGTGGATGGCACTGAGGTGCTGGTGGATGGCACTGCGGTGCTGGTGGAACGCCTTCGTTTGGCGGGCAGACCTTTCTCCTCTGAGTCGGTCAGTGTTGCACTAGTGAGGACTGTCTCATATTCTGAGTCGGACTCAGAATTTGAAGGGGAATCTGAAAAAGATGGTTCACCGTTGTTCTCGTCAGGCGTGGAAAGGATTTGGTACGCCTCCTTGGCAGAATAGCATCTTTTGGACATGGTTGCTGGTGGTGATGCGCTGATGAGGCAGCACAGATGGGCACTGAGGCGGTGGCACAGATGGGCACTGATGAATCTGCACAGATGGGCACTAATTTATGGCACAGATGGGCACTGATTTATGGCACAAATGAGGCGGAACAGATGGGCACTGATTGGTGGAACAGATGTGCACTGATTGGTGGAACAGATGTGCACTGATGAGGCGGCACAGGTGGGCACTGATGGGCACAGGTGGGCACTGATCACTGGTGGCACAGGTGGGCACTGATGGGGCAGGCACAGGTGGGCACTGATGGGGCAGGCACAGGTGGGCACTGATTACTGGTGGCACAGGTGGGCACTGATCACTGGTGGCACAGGTGGGCACTCATGGCACAGGTGGGCACTGATGGCACAGGTGGTCAGATTGGTAGATGGGCAAAGCACAGGTGGGCACAGATCCCCAACAGGCACTGTGGTACCAATGGGGCACTGTAATTGGCACTGTAATCACACACAGATCTCTCTCCCTCCTCACACGCGGTCTCTGTGTGAGGCGGGAGAGCCGGCAGTGAGAGATGATCTCATATGTTTACATTTGAGATCATCTCTCATTGACCACGGCGATTGCGCTGTAAATAGCCGCTGTAATTGGCTATTTACCGCGATCTGTGATTGGCTGTGTCCAAGGGACACAGCCAGCACAGAAGTTCCCCGAAGCGCGCGTGAAAAGGGGCGGACGTCAATTGACGTCCTCCCGGCATTCTAGGTCCGCGCTGTAGCCGTCATTCGGCTATAGCGCGGGCCTGTAAAGGTTAAAGACCAGAGGTGTTTTCAGAATTTGGCACTGCGCTGCTTTAACTGGAAATTGTGCGGACATGCAATGTTGTACCCAAACGAAATTTGCGTCCTTTTCTTCCCACAAATAGAGCTTTATTTTAATGGTATTTGATTGTCTCTGCGATTTTTTTTTTTGCAATATAAACGGAAAAAGACTGAAAATTTTGAAAAAAAAATGATATTTTCTACTTTTTGTTATAAGAAAAATCGAAAAAACTCAATTTTAGTCATACATTTAGGCCAAAATGTATTCAGCCACATGTCTTTCGCAAAAAAAAATGTCAATAGGCGTATATTTATGGGTTTGCGCAAAAGTTATAGCGTCTACAATCTAGGGTACATTTTCTGGAATTTACATAGCTTTTAATTTATGACTGCCTATCTCATTTCTTGAGGTGCTAAAATGGCAGGGCAGTACAAAAAACCCCCAAATGACCCCATTTTGGAAAGTAGACACCCCAAGGAAATTGCTGAGAGGCACGTTGAGCCTATTGAATATATTTTTTTTGTCCCAAGGGATTGAATAATGACTAAAAAAAAAAAAAAATTACAAAAAGTTGTCACTAAATGATATATTGCTCACACATGCCATGGTTATATGTGGAATTGCACCCCAAAATACATTTTGCTGCTTCTCCTGAGTACGGGGATACCACATGTGTGGGACTTTTTAGGAGCCTAGCCGCGTACGGGCCCCCGAAAACCAAGCACCGCCTTCAGGATTTCTAAGGGCGCAAATTTTTGATTTCACTCCTCACTACCTATCACAGTTTCGAAGGCCATAAAATGCCAAAATAGCACAAAACCCCCCACAAATGACCCAGTTTTGGAAAATAGACACCCCAAGCTATTTGCTAAGAGGCATGTTGAGTCCATGGAATATTTTATATTTTGACACAAGTTGCGGGAATATGACAAACTTATTTTTTTTGCACAAAGTTGTCACTAAATGATATATTGTTTACACATGCCATGGGCATATGTGAAATTACACCACAAAATACATTCTGCTGCTTCTCCTGAGTACGGGGATACCACATGTGTGGGACTTTTTGGGAGCCTAGCCGCGTACAGGACCCCAAAAACCAAGCACCGCCTTCAAGATTTCTAAGGGCATAAATTTTTGATTTCACTCCTCACTACCTATCACAGTTTTGAAGGCCATAAAAAACCAAGATGGCACAAAACCCCCCAAATGACCCCATTTAGGAGAGTAGACACCCCAAGCTATTTGCTGAGAGGCATGTTGAGCCCATTAAATATTTTTTTTTTTGTCCCAAATGATTGAATAATGACAAAAAGAAAAAAAAAATGTACAAAAAGTTGTCACTAAATGATATATTGCTCAAACATGCCATAGTTATATGTGGAATTGCACCCCAAAATACATTTTGCTGCTTCTCCTGAGTACGGGGATACCACATGTGTGGGACTTTTTGAGAGCCTAGCCGCGTACGGGGCCCCGAAAACCAAGCACCGCCTTCAGGATTTCTAAGGGCGTAAATTTTTGATTTCACTCCTCACTACCTACCACAGTATTGAAGGCCATAAAATGCCAAGATAGCACAAAACCCCCACAAATGACCCCATTTTGGAAAGTAGACACCCCAAGCTATTTGCTGAGAGGCATGGTGAGTATTTTACAGCTCTCATTTGTTTTTGAAAATGAAGAAAGAACATTTTTTTTTTTTTCTTTTTTCAATTTTAAAAACTTTGTGACAAAAAGCGAGATCTGCAAAATACTCAACATACCTCTCAGCAAATAGCTTGGGGTGTCTACTTTCCAAAATGGGGTCATTTGGGGGGGTTTGTACCATCTGGGCATTCCATGGCCTCCGAAACTGTGATAGGCAGTGAGGAGTGAAATCAAAAGTTTACACCCTTAGAAATCCTGAAGGCGGTGCTTGGTTTTCGGGGTCCTGTACGCGGCTAGGCTCCCAAAAAGTCTCACACATGTGGTATCCCCGTACTCAGGAGAAGCAACAGAATGTATTTTAGGGTGCAATTTCACATATAACCATGGCATGTTTGAGCAATATATCATTTAGTGACAACTTTTTGTACATTTTTTTTTTTTACTTTTTGTCATTATTCAATCACTTGGGACAAAAAAAAAAAAAATATTCAATGGGCTTAACATGCCTCTCAGCAAATAGCTTGGGGTGTCTACTTTCCAAAATGGGGTCATTTGCGGAGGGGTTTGAACTGTCCTGGCATTTTATGCACAACATTAGGAAGCTTATGTCACACATCATCCACTCTTCTAACCACTTGAAGACAAAGCCCTTTCTGACACTTTTTGTTTACATGAAAACATTTTTTTTTTTTTGCAAGAAAATTACATTGAACCCCCAAACATTATACATTTTTTTTAAAGCAAATGCCCTACAGATTAGATTAGTGGGTGTTGCATTTTTTTTTCCACACAGTATTTGCGCAGCGATTTTTCAAACGCATTTTTTGGGGAAAAACACACTTTTTTTATTTTGAATGCACTAAAACACACTATATTGCCCAAATCTTTGATGAAATAAAAAAGAGGATCTTAGGCCGAGTACATGGATACCAAACACGACATGCTTTAAAATTGCGCACAAACGCGCAGCGGCGACAAACTACATACATTTTTAAAAGCCTTTAAAAGCCTTTACAGGTTACCACATTAGATTTACAGAGGAGTTCTACTGCTAAAATTACTGCCCTCGATCTGACCTTCGCGGTGATACCTCACATGCATGGTGCAATTGCTGTTTACATATGACGCTAGACCGACGCTTGCGTTCGCCTTTGAGCAAGAGCAGGGGGGGACAGGGGTGCTTTTCTTTTTTTTGCTTTTTTATTTTATTTTTAAACTGTGCCTTCCATATTTCTTTTTTTTTTTACCATTTTTATTGTTATCTCAGGGAATGTAAATATCCCCTATGATAGCAATAGGTAGTGACAGGTACTCTTTTTTTGGAAAAAATTGGGGGGTTAGACCCTAGATCTTTCCTCTGCCCTCAAAGCATCTGACCACACCAAGATCGGTGTGATAAAATGCTTTCCCAATGGCGCTGTTTATATCCGGGGGGGGGGGGACATTCCCTCCCACTGCTTGTAAAAGCAGTCTAGAGGCTAATTATCTGCTAGGATTGCTTTTACATGAAAGCCGACCGCTGGCTGAAAAGAATGATACCAAGATGATGTAATGGCACGATTGGTTGTTTGCAGAGCACACAGCCATCTTTGCCTTGTGCTAAATAAGCACACCTCAGATTCATCTTTTTGCAATAATGCTATCTTTAAGTTTGCTAAAAACCACTCACCGTTCATCCGTCCCATCATTCATTCCAAGAAGCAAGGCTCACACATAGATCTTATCGTCAGGCCATCCCAGAGCAGAGTGTCTCTTAGGATAGCCAGCTCTGTTTATTTATAGTAAACATGGGCAACAAAAGAAGGTGTGGCTTCACAGAACAGCCATTCAGACATTTTGTATATTTTCAAAAGAACCAATCACAGACATGTTTAAATTCAAATATAATCCTAGCAGTGACGTGTGCAAACGGCTGTGTACAGGGGTCATGCTTTCTGTGAGACAAAGGAACAGTAGAAAGCATGGCTTTGTACAGAGCCGTGTGCAAACCAACTCACTGCTACCAATGACGGAAACTACATGACAATTATGCCTCAATGGACCACAACTGTTTTATAGTTATGTTACTGTTCTTGTGGACACAGATCTGTGCGCTCAGAGTCATTTAACGCCCCCCGTCAGGAGGTGGCCAGTCCCCCAACGGGGCGCAAAACAACATCTCTAAATGGAGCAAACATCGCTGTTTCCATAGGAAGATTTTCCCGCCACCGATCTTCCACCAACGTCTGTATGTGCAAATACGCTCAGATGAGCGCATTACAGCAAAACTGACATTGGGGGGACATCTGACAACATACATTAATACATTTTTCCACAACAGTCCTCCCTTTTTTGTCATATGCACCCCATGTGTCCCTCGATGAAAGTTGATCTGCTTCTTACACCCGGAAATGAATCAGTCCTTAGTCCATAAAAAAGGAAAAACACGGCTTGACATGTAGACTCTACTCTTCAGGGGCATGACTTATAAAGGAGGACACGACATGGTGAGCTGTAGTAATCGCCGATCCGTCTGGGATCCTCTGTGTCTTGTATGTGGGTCCGGCTTCGGGGCGTCTCATCAAGGAAACTCTGGTCACGCGTCAAATCAGGCAACAGGAGCATCTCGTCACGACATAGAAAGAATAGAAATAAAAACGACATGAGTATATATATTCCCACTTCCTTTAACCACGATCCGCTGTAAAATAAAAATTAGATCCCCAAAGATTCCCAGACCCTTAAAATAGACTCCCAACCTTCACTTAGCTACAGCTCTGGCTTCAACAGTTACATGAAGAACCCTTATCCTTAACGGATGAGAATTGTTCAATCGTATCCCAAGCCCGAGCCCCCCCCCCCCCAAATGCAGGACACCATGCCCAGACCTGGTTGGGGTTGGTGAACAAATCCCTTCTAGCTGTCTCTGCCATTCTTAATTTCCTGCGCCATCAGATCCTCGCGATCGGCCGTGACCTAAGATGTTGGGACAGCTTCACCATCACGCATGAACCTCTTGCTTTGGGGGAATTACCTTTATAAGCTGCAGATCCACATAAACACAAAACTAAAGTTCAAACACACTTGTGGCCTACCTAGATACCCAAACCGACAAGAGGCAGAGCCATTAAAACTATAACCAATTTTACCCTCTAAAAATGCATTGTTAGATTCCATTGACAAGTGTCTGTTTGGAGTCTTCACTAGTTTGTCAAAACTCCTCATACCCATAATAACATCATAAATGGCATGTACCGCTGTCATCGCTGGGGACTAAAACTCGGTGAAGACTCAGAACAGACCCAGCAATCGGTCCTGTTCGCTTTCTGAGCTAGTCAGGACATACACTTTAAATAATAACTTGGGATGCTTCATCGTAACCCTCGCTAAAATTTACTAAACAACAAAAATATAAATAAACAAAGATACTCCTCATTCTTTGGTGTGGTTGAGCAGCTTCTTGCAGTGGCTGACGTGGTCTCATCCCTCAAGCTTCTTTACAACGACCCAGTCACCTGGTTGGAAAGAATGTAAACTGATTATTGAGTCAGGGTCCAGGAGGGACTCGTGAACCCTGTGGTGGACATTTTGGAGTTCATGTCACAACGATCGCACCTACCCCATCAGCCGAGAATATAAGTGACAGCTAATGAGGAAAGTACGACTCTGGTTTTGATTGACCTCCAAACAACCTTCATATGACAATAACCCAGACATCGGGACTGTGGTCACTGCATAACCTGTGCGTGGCTTACAATACCTGGAACCATTGAAAAAAAAGGTTCTTAGCCTCTGGGATGGGAACCTACTTCACCAGACTGCTGCTTGCCGATTCAAAATCTATCAAAGAAAGACAGTCTTGGCACAAACTTGGTTAGAATGACAGGAGTTAACATTATTCGTTTGACAAAAAAAAAACTGTCACTCTTACATTTATCACTTCTCCCCCCTTTTCTTCCTCATTACAGACTGAAGGATGAAATGCGTGGTGCAGGAAAAAAAGAAACAATGAAATAGCCTATGATACTTGTACCTCCTTAGACTCATGTATTTATCCATATGTACCACTGTCTACATACACCTGTTCTCTGTGTACAAGCTCCTTGGACCTGAAAAATACTTATAAGCAAAATCATTACTCTATTCTTTATATTTAACCTGCAAAGAATGGTAAATTGTCAATGACATTCTTTCAAAACCGATTCAAACAAAACCCTCTGTAACCCTTCTTTTTCCCGTTCCTACAAAAACACAACAGCCGCGACGCATCGAAGGATCGCCGCGGTAAGTTCGAACATATTCACGTTACTACATACAAACATTCCGATACAAACGTGGGGGAAATACTTCCCAGTTTCCAAAACCACAAATGAAAAAAAACAGCCAGAATTCTCCCTTCACTCTTTCAGCAATAGAAAAAAAATACAATGGGACAACCATGAGAGCAGCTCGAGAACCTTCCATGGACCAGCCATACAAAGTTCAAACAAACGGGCATGAGAATTTAACCTCCATCAACACTCATTATTACAGATTTTTGAAGCCACAGCTCAACTACATCCAAGGTACCTTTATTCTGAGGTCTCGTACCTCCAGACATCGAAAGTACCTTCCAAAGGAGTACACCTTACTGTACCCTCTGACCAGATATGTCATCCTTTAAGGGGTCTCATGTCCGGAGCCCCAAACCCAGACCTCATGTGCGGTGCAGTTGTCTGACTGGTGTGGAGCCTAATTTTTTTCCTCCAACGCATGGACGGCACATTACCCATGACGATTCGAATCACTTATGAAGTGTCCCGCGTCCAGGACACCCTTGCACTAGTTTTCGGAGCAGTACTGCTTAGTGACCATTTTTACAGTACTGGCACCCGGCGTATTCCGATTATTTTACACGGCCTCCCGGTATGCTAGAATCTACTCCTCACGTTTACATGCTCTTCAACCGATTATCGGCAGCCCTGTAAACGTGTTTGTCAGACAACCTTCAAAGCATCATGGAATCCTCCACTATTCAAAACAATATTATGGCTTCTTTCTACCTGCATCTAGATGTTACAATAATGGTGATGCCCCCCTGTTTTGCTCTCTACCCAAAAACGGTATTACAGTACAAAACTGGAACAAAATATAAAACACTTTTAAACGCAAAAGTGCTTTCCATCTTCCTTCCAAACACAAATCTCACTGCCCAACCTTTCAGACAACCCCAAGCTCCTCCCACCAACTTCCCTCTGATATATAAAATGCTGAAAAGAAACTTCCGGTTATGCTCAGCTCTCAAAAAAACCAAACTGGTTTATTTACATATCAATTGTTCAGGAAGAGGGAGGGGGAGGGGAGGCCTTAGCCCTAATCGCCTTGTCTATCAAGACTCCAATTTAAACATAAACACTCATCATTGTACAAAAACTCTGTTAGTCTTACAATCTATCAAAATTCAGTGTAAAGTGACGTTTTTCTTAAAAACAAAATCCAATACAAAAAAACGCCGCTCATATACTGCAAAGTCAGCTGACCCTGCAATAGCTTACATTCACTTAAATGAAAACAGAGAAATCCCCAACCTAACACCACCTGCATGGAGTTTGCATGTCCTCCCTGTGTCTGCGTTGGCTTCCTCCCACACTCCAAATGCTGGTAGGTCAGCCAGATCCCATCCATAAATAGGCCCCAGCATGTACGTGTGTCCGCAAGCACGTTGTGGCCCCTCGGGGTAAGACCGCGCTATCTCAAGATACCACTCTACTCAACTCAAAAGGCGATGCTTAGAAAAACTATTTAATCTAGCAAATTTAACATTAAACAAAAAGAGCCTCTCAGTATGTCACCCTGGTGTCTCACTACTCTCCCCAGCAGTGCACAGGTCAAACTGTAAACGCATAGAACAGAAGAAAACTGCGCCAATCAACAAATGTTAATATAGCATCCAGGGGCTGATGTGCAAAAAGCAGTGCACACTCAGCAAAGGCACTAGCCACTAGATGCCAAAAAATAATGTCCAATGATTTGAAAACATTTAATGATAAAAGTCCAGATGAATGCCCAGATGATGCAATAAAACCCCCAAAAAATTAAACCACAAAACTGAATTATAGAACTAAAAATTATGGATTAATAGTCCCATTGCAAAGGCATAAATCCTGCAAAATCACAAGCTGAGATCAGTAGATGATTATGCAACACCCAGTGACATCAGCAAACAAAGGTAAGGTAACAGCTTACCAGAGGCAAGCCCATGAATGGTGGATGAACCATCGCAAGCCTCATGGACAACAATTTTTCCTGCCAAAACCAGCATCTCTTTAAAAGAAAATCAAAAATGTTTTTCTCCACAAAGACAGACTACACAATTGAGATTTTTCTAAATGATCATCAAAATCCACTGAAAAATGTGTGTCTTGAGTCACCTACACTCCACAAGGCTCATGCCATCTCCACAAAGCCACACACCTGAGACACCACATGACCACTAAAACATTTTAAAACCCTTTGGCCACTAAACAGCACATTTAAATAAATGTAAGTTACATGACAATATTAAAAACATATTCATTTCTCTAAGTTAATATACTCTGAGATATTCACCACTTTTCTCTACCTAAAGTTCACACACACAGTGGCCTCAGCTTCCATAACAAGCCATTGCAGAGACATACTATTGTCTGCCTTCTAGCAATGCCTGGCCACTTGGATATGCGGCGGGAACTTTCAATTTAAAAACAAAACACTTTCGTTAAAATATTTTTACACTTATGGAGACATGTGTCTTTGTCCCCTACAAAAATCACAATCTATCCATTTCTATTTTTCATAGAAATCACAAACACTACACACATGCAGTATATTGTTGCTTGTAACATCAGATCATCATCCCTCAGGGCCCTTCCAGCACAAAACTCCTGCCTGCCACCCACAGAGAGTCACCAACTCTCACCACTGTAACTGATGACCATGCTGCCTGCCCCTCCCCCGCTAAACCTCATGGCACACAGGGACCAGAACAATGCAGCAGCAATGGCTGGCTGCAAACTGCTCAATACATCGCACAAACAGTCTAATCACACACAGGCACATGCAGGCATACCCACACAGGCACACACAATCAAATTCACAGGCATACGATTGGATTCACAGGCATACAATCTAATCACACCCAGGCACACACAGGCATACCCACACAAGCACACACAATCAAATTCACAAGCATACGATCGGATTCACAGACACACACACACGCATGCAGCATTATTTCAAAAAGACAAAAAAAATTGTTCTTTTACAAAGTACAGCCTCTTCACGCATCACATCATACATCCATACTCCCCCTCTGCTGATGTGAAGCTCAAAGAGGCTGAAATCAGTCCCTTCGTGGTCGCCATCTGTAATGGCACGATTGGTTGTTTGCAGAGCACACAGCCATCTTTGCCTTGTGCTAAATAAGCACACCTCAGATTCATCTTTTTGCAATAATGCTATCTTTAAGTTTGCTAAAATCCACTCACCGTTCATCCGTCCCATCATTCATTCCAAGAAACAAGGCTCACACATAGATCTTATCGTCAGGCCATCCCAGAGCAGAGTGTCTCTTGGGATAGCCAGGTCTGTTTATTTATAGTTAACATGGGCAACAAAAGAAGGTGTGGCTTCACAGAACAGCCATTCAGACATTTTGTATATTTTCAAAAGAACCAATCACAGACATGTTTAAATTCAAATATAATCCTAGCAGTGACGTGTGCAAACGGCTGTGTACAGGGGTCATGCTTTCTGTGAGACAAAGGAACAGTAGAAAGCATGGCTTTGTACAGAGCCGTGTGCAAACCAACTCACTGCTATCAATGACGGAAACTACATGACAATTATGCCTCAATGGACCACAACTGTTTTATAGTTATGTTACTGTTCTTGTGGACACAGATCTGTGCGCTCAGAGTCATTTAACGCCCCCCGTCAGGAGGTGGCCAGTCCCCCAACGGGGCGCAAAACAACATCTCTAAATGGAGCAAACATCGCTGTTTCCATAGGAAGATTTTCCCGCCACCGATCTTCCACCAACGTCTGTATGTGCAAATACGCTCAGATGAGCGCATTACAGCAAAACTGACATTGGGGGGACATCTGACAACATACATGAATACATTTTTCCACAACAATGATACCTAAACCCGGAGGCATCATTCTGGTATAACCAAAGTCCAGCAACATACCAGTACGTTGCTGGTCCTTGTTGGGCATGTATTGTAATCTTTTGTTTCATGCAGCCTGTTGGCTGAACGAAAAAAAGAGATTGATCGGTGGGTATGCCCACCATTAGAATACCTCCCTTCATCCACCCACTTCTAATGATGGGCATACATGCACCATTTATATATGCCGAAGCATGGGGGCATCCTCCCGCAAAAAAGTTATGCCGCGTACACACGGTCGGACATTTCCACGGGCAAGGCTCCGTCGGAATTTTGACCGTATGTACGCGGCATAAAAGGTTACGCTGCATACACATAGTCAGACTTTTCCACGGGCAAGCCTCCATCAGAATTTCGACCGTATGTACGCGGCATTAGGAGCAAAATCGCTCCTCCGCCCCTGCTGTCCCCATGCTTCGGCATATATGCTCTTTTTTTTTAACTGTGGTGGTGAAATCACCTCCTACAGCGTTGGAGTCACGGCTTTATGTATCGTGGGAGCAAACGCTGTTGCTGTCAAGATAAATAGATCCGCGCTGCAACTGAATGGCGTACCTGCTAAGCAAATGATGGTTAACATTAAAACAAAGTAACATTACAGTATAACAGTAAGACCTTACCATACCATACCTGCAAAGCAAATACCAAAAAAAAAAACTAGTAAATAATAAAACATTTTTTTAACGCAACCCTGTGCCTAAAATATATATATATGCCGAAGCATGGGGGCATCCTCCCGCAAAAAAGTTATGCCGCGTACACACGGTCTGACTTTTCCACGGGCAAGCCTCCATCGGAATTTCGACCATATGTACGCGGCATTAGGAGCAAAATCGCTCCTCCGCCCCTATGCTTCGGCATATATGCTCTTTTTTTTAACTGTGGTGGTGAAATCACCTCCTACAGCATTGGAGTCACGGCTTTATGTATCGTGGGAGCAAACGCTGTTGCTGTCAAGATAAATAATTCCGCGCTGCAGCTGAATGGCGCACCTGAAAACAAAAAATTACATACCTGAAAAGCAAGCATGATAAAACATTGCAGAATAGAATACAGTAAAAAAGAGCAGAACAATAGAGAGAATATATATATATGAGAGAGAGAGAGAGAACAATAAAACGACAACTATTTTTTTTTTTTTTATATATTTTTTTTTGTGTTTTTTGTTTTTACGTATTTATTTATTTTATTTTTTTTACACTTTTTTTTGTAACTTTAACAACTGTAATGGTTCGGGTCTCTCAAAATGCAATGGCATCTTGGGAGACCCTGTGTAAGTGTGTCCTGTTCTGTGCAATGCTGTACCCTACGCTAAAACTTCACTTTTGAGTGGAAGCGTTCAAAACATTTACCAATGCAAAGACCAGGATTGTCAGGGCAGCGTGGACAAAAATAACGGGTGTCACGCCTAAATCCGCGCTTGCTACAGACATGACATATTTTTGGGGGGGCTCGTTGGGTAGGGGTACTCTTGAGGACATACGGATAATGCCTCTCATGCAGCCGGCTTACTGCATTTGGTTGGGGATGGTGAGGTGCAGAACCGCCTGGATACAGGAGTTCTGTGACCATCTCATCCTGGAATTTTAGAAGAGATAAAGTCCCGCCTGAAGCTCTGTATAGCACATGAGCGTTCAGCAACGCCAATTGGAATAAGGATAGAGACACTTTTTCGTACCAGCGTCTCGCCTTACGGTCAATTAGATACGGCGCCAACAACTGGTCGTTGAGGTCCACCCCTCCCATATTTTGGTTATATTCGTGGACACAGAGGGGTTTCTCCACAACACCAGTTGCCGTACGAATTTGGACTGTCGTGTCTGCATGAAGGGAGGTAAGAAGGAAAACATTCTTATTATACCTCCACTTCATAGCGAGCAAGTTATTACACTTCAAGCAGGCTCTCTCCCCCAGCCTAAGACGGCAATCTACAAGCCTCTGGGGAAAGCCCCGGCAATTAGGTCGCACGGTGCCACATGCTCCAATCTGATGATCAAACAAGTGACTAAACAGTGGCACGCTCGTGTAATAACTGTCCACATACAAGTGGTACCCCTTATCAAATAAGGGTGACACCAAGTTCCACACTAACTTGCCAGTGCTCCCTATGTAATCTGGGCAGTTGACCGGCTCAACCTGACTATCTTTTCCCTCATAAACCATAAAGCTCCATACATAGCCTGTTGCCATGTCACAAAACTTATAGAGCTTGACCCCGTATCTGGCACGCTTGCTGGGAAGGTACTGCTTGAAAGACAAGCGGCCAGAAAATTTAAAATCGGGGACTCATGAACGCAGACAACTTGATCGGGAATAAACAAGGCTGCAAAACGTTTGTTGAATTAGTTTATGAGGGGCCGAATTTTGTAGAGCCGGTCGTATTCAGGGTCTCCACGTGGACGACAAAGTTCATTGTCGTTGAAATGCATGAACCGCAAGATCTGCTCGTATCGTTTCCTGGGCATGGAGGCAGAGAACACGGGCATGTGGTCAATTGGGTGCGTGGACCAACAAGCACGCAATGACGGGAATTTATGTGTGCCCATGTTGAGGGAAAGGCCCAGAAAGGTCTTAAATTCGGAAACCGTAATTGGTTTCCAATCTTTGGCAATGGAAGACAACTGGGGACTAGCGGCGATGAATTGACCAGCATATAAATTACTCTGGTCCACAATAGATCTATAGAGATCTTCCGTGAAAAACAGCGAATAAAAATCAATTGGCATAAAATCAGCTGTTTCCACCTGAATACCGGGTTGGGCAGTGAATGGGGGAAGTACGGGTTCTGCAGAAGTGGTGGGGACCCAATCAGGATAGGCGAATTCTGCAGGAAGGGCACTATGGGCACGACGGGCCTGCCTTTGTCTTCTTCTTGGTGGCAGCGGGACACTACTTGTGCTTGCCACCTCGCCAGCTTGAACTGCACTTATGGGACTCGCCATGTCACCACGTGATACTGTAGTGCTGGATGTACGCCCAGGCTGTACTAGGCCGTTGGTGCTTGCCAATTCACCAGAAGGAATAGCTGCGCTAGTACTACTCTGCTCCATGATACGAGAGCCCTGCGGTTCTTGCTCCTCAACAACCTCAGAAGATCGGGATCGGGTACGCCTGACCTTAGCAGGGACCTCATCTTCGTCGTCAGAGCTATCTGACATGGAGCCGCTGACTTCACTGTCTTCTACGGGAAGATATTCTGAGCCTGAATCGGACAGATGCGTGACCTTCTCTTCACTATCTGTCATGCTCAGAATCTCGTAGGCCTCTTTACTAGTGTACCTTCGATTTGCCATTTTGGGCTCTAAATTTAGGGGTACACTAGTAAGATTCACAGGTAAAAAAAGCACCTGACTGTCAGCAAATGTATCAAACGCTTCAAAAACAAACTGTTAGCGATCGCAGGGATCAGGACTGTCTCTGCGAACGCTGCAGTTATGTGTGTTGTGTTTGGTAAGTGACAGTGATCGATCGATACTGCACTTGGCTGGGCTAGGCGGAGGGGCTAAACGCAAGTGCTAGCAGGTATCTGGGCTGATCCCGCTAACACTGCGTTTTTGGGAACCCTAAACCGCTGGGGACGCTAGTATAGATCTGATCAGATCAGATATTGATCTGTTCAGATACTATACCACTAAGGGAGGTGTATGCTTTGCGCGTGGGTGTTAGCATTACTGGCACTAACCTAACGCTGCCTGGGGCGACGCAGACCCTCTCTGGCGATAAAACCTAATTGATATCAGCCGCTGGGCGATCAGGGGGTTAAACATTTATTGGGTTATATACGGCGGGTGCCCTGATGCTATAAAAAGCAAACTAACCAACCAGCGTCACCCGTAAAACTTATATGGTGATCACTGGTGAAAGGGTTAACTAGGGGCAATCAGGGGGTTAAAACGTTTATTAGGTTATATATGGGGGTACCTGACGCTATATAAAAACCTGACGGGTAACCTAAATAACGAACTGGCTAACCAGTAAAACTTATACGGTGATCACTGGTGAAAGGGTTAACTCTAGGGGCAATCAGGGGGTTAAAATAATATATGGGGGTACCTGGCGCTATAAAAACCTGCGGCGAAACCTAAAAAAAAATAACTGCCCATCTAGGTCACCACCGGCACTAAATACAGCGATCGGAAATACGATCGCTTAGTGACGCTGGCGTTAGGGGGTGAAAGGGTTTACCTGGGGGGGCGATCAAGGGGTTAAACCTTTATTAGGGGGGGTTAGGGGGCTACCCTGGACCTAAAGGGGCCTAAACCTAACTGCCCTGACACTTTTTACAGTCACAAATGACACTAAATGCAGTGATCAATAAATGATCACTGCAATCAGTGACACTGCGACTGGGGGTGCAGGGGATGACCTGAGGGGTGATCTGGGGGGTGAAATGTGTGCCTATGTGTACCTACGTGTTAGTGTAGTGTTGGTGCACTAACCTGATGTCTTCTCTCCACGGCGCTCTGGACGAAAAGACCGCCGCATGGAGAGATGACATCACTTCCTCTGCCTGTGTTTACATTACACAGGCAGAGGAAGATTCTCATTCGCCGGGAGCGATCGCGAGGGGGTGGCTGGAAACGAATGGCCGTCCCCTCATCAGGGATCGCTCCCGCACCGAGAACCACCGCTCACTGTATAGAAGGGGGGTCCGATGGAACCCCCCCAACTATACGAAGGCAGGCACGTACAGGTACGTGATTGTGCCTGTCCGTGCCATTCTGCCGACGTATATATACAGTGAGTGGTCGTTAAGTGGTTAAAGGGGCAACATGTATATACGTTAATCTGCCCAGCCGTGCCATTCTGCCGACGTATATCGGCGTGACACGGTCCTTAAGCTGTTAAAACCCCTTATGGTACATTTTAGGATGTACCACTCTTTCTCTTCTCCTTTCTTTCCCCTATATCTCTCTCTATCCTAATTTTTTTTTTTCATCCCTCTCTCTAGCCGTGTTTCTTGTTCTTTCTCTTATTCTCTCTCCCTTTTTATTTGTTTCTCCCCCTCTTTTCCTCTCCCTTCCATGTATTTTCTATTTTTATTCCTTCTCTTACTCCTTGGTGGGGGGAAATGGGATGAGTGGTAATGCTGGTGAGGGGTGGGATGAGTGGCAGTGCTGGGGGGAGTTCTGAGCAGCCAATTAGGTGCTCTTGATCAAGGTCATCTGCTGATCTGAGAACTGTAGTGGGGACTTTTAATGGCAACTATAAACACTGGTAGTGTTACTCACCGTGTCTCAGACTTTGTGGCGTCTCGTAGCAGTGACACCTATGCAGAAATCAGGAGATAGGGTCTCCTCCAGGCCCTCCTCCTTCACATTCCTCACCAGTCAGCTGACCTCTAGTCTCTGCCCCCCAGCCATGCTGTGAACTGAATGGGCGGCTGCAAAAATTCTGGGAGAGTGGTGCGGGCTTCAGGAACAGCCCAGGATTCGGTGACCCCTGGCAAATCATCATTCGACCCCCAGGTTGAGAACCACTGCTTTAAAGGCCAATTCCAACTTAAACAATTAGTTGCCTTCCTCATTATTGCAGGAAAAAAAAAATTGCCCTGCAGGTGGTGAAAATTAAAAAAAAACAGCTCCTATGGCAATAGTGACCCAGCCTCTGACACAGTCCCCTACAGACTAATGCTCCACAATACAGCACCAGTTCTCATCCAGGTTGAATAATGTCCAGCTTTATCCAACCCACTTCCAGTGTGAGTGTCATCACAAAAGAGTGCTGCAATAAATAGGGGGGGGCATATCATTATGTGTAGTCCTTCTTTGGAGCCTTCAGAAGCAGCAACATCGTGTGAAAGGATCAAAGACTGCACAGTGGAAGGTATACATATTGCGATTTGAGGAGAATAAAAAAAAATGCATTTGAAGCAGAACTCTGGGCAAAAACTTATTTACATGTCATTGTTGCTGATCTCCTACCTTCACCAACTATGTCAGCCATGTTCTTCTGCAATAGCCTGCTGAACTTGCTGAAAAAACGTTATTGCCTGGTGACTTCCTGTTTGCAAGACCGCTGGCTGCTATCCCCCCAGTAACCTCACACGCCCCCTTGTAGGCTTCTGAAAGTGAACAGGGACTTGTACTTCCGCCTGGCTCGCTGTAGTGGGTCTCACAGCTCCCGGTCTGTGCCACCCAGAGGTGGTGTCTTCCTCCTCTGCTCTATCCTACCTGCCAGCACTGGTGACACTGATGGGCACGGCTAAGCTGCACTGGTGACATCGGCACTGATGGGCACGGCTAAGCTGCACTGGTGAGCTGCATCGATGAGACTGCACTAAAAATCTGCACTGATGAGGCTACACATATGGGCACTGATAAGCAGTGGACACCATCCACTGCCAAATATCTGTAGGAGAGGTTTCCACCATCCCTGCAAAGTTTGCAGTAATGTTTTATGTCTTATTTTCAGTGCAATGTGCATTATATGTGACACTTATTGAAGCTTACTGAGATTGCCATACATTAGAGGGTTGCACCATTATTGTGGTAAGGATTAGTAAGTTAGCACTGCACTTTTTTTTCTCATGCCGACATTTACTTGTGTCATGCGCTGATGTAAAGCGGAATTGGCCTGGCTCTTTTTGTGGTGCAGATAGGGATATGCTCACATACACTATACAAGCACTGATTGCTGTTAGAAAGCTCTCAAAGCTGCATGAGGAGGAATATTTCTAATACTGAATTACAGCAGACTACAGTGTGTAGAATATAGAAATAATGGGATGTGTATACAGTTCAGTACTGATTACATAAAGCATGTAAGGGAAATATGTTTATCTCCTGTTGTGGCTGGAGGGGGAGAGTACATGAACGCTTTACGGTTATAAGAATTTCCCCTCACCGTCTGTGTTGTGCTCAGCAGTGTGGCTGCAGAATAAGGGGTGTGATTTATGTTGAAGTTGGCTTGTTCACATTTAGTGTACACAGGCCTAGTGTACCCCCTTACATTCAGTGCAATATGCAAAGCATGATGGGAAATGTAGTTTAATGACAGTGTAAAGAGAGGGGAGAGGATATGATGCAATTCCTGTTCCAACACCTCCTCCTTGCCAGAAAACAGGCAGCATTTTTTGAACTGCAGAGCTGATTTCCTGAAAAGTGTGTGTGTGTGTGTGTGTGTGTTCTGCTGTAAATATTCTCCATCAATTTTCATAATGTACTGGAAACATGTGAAACTAAAATCCTAACAGGTACAGGTAACTTTGGTGTGTTTCCAGCTAGGCAGATGACAAAACTGTCCCCAACTTTGTCATTTAGTCTCCAGCTGGAGACTCTATCACACCACATCCATCAGTGCAAGTTACACGACAATAATAAAATACACTGAGAGCATAGAAAATATTTAATGCTGCTAGAAAATAAATGTTATACAGTATTATTTTTTGTATCAACAGAGATATATTCTGGTATATTTTTTTTTAGGAAAGGGATCAAATAAATTAAAGTATGTACAAATTTTACTATTACTAAAATAACATCTCAGAGTCGAATGACGATAGCTTGAAATCAAAAAACTCTTGCTGAAAAGTCAACTAAAGCCAGGGTATAAAAAATGTTTGTACAATTCAGTGGGATCGTCAACAGCCCCAAAATTACTATGAAAAAGGAACTCATTGCAAACTGTAGCACCAAACTGTTATATGCCGTCATATATTTTCAAAAAAGGAAAAAAAAAAAAAACGCAACCAAGCTTCTTAGGCCTTATTTAATAACTCAATGAACAATATACAGAAAGCAGCTCCCCACAGCAACCAACCAGAAACAAGCTTCCAATTATTTGTATAATTTAGGTTGTCGGAAGATGCATTCTGCATACCACTGATCTTTGTACCCGATTATTAAATAAGCCCGTTCATAATGCAAGCTGGTTTCATAGTTACTGTGCAGCCCATGACATGGGGTAAAGCCATTTCCACTTTATGATGTTGGGAGAGCATTCCAGGAAGCAGAAGCTAGTTCTAAATGGCCACAATCTCCATAGTGCAGACAAATGCATGGTCCCTTCTAGTACACTTCATCCCTTCAAATAGCTCTTTACAGAGTTTAATGGCAATCAGGCAGGTCAGGAGTTACGTTGTGAAAAGGAGTGTTATTTGGCATACACTTTGCAGGATTTATCGCAGGTCCACGACAACGACATCCGTGTCACAGATTGTAGTGTGGCTGGTGGCCTGTAGGGAGAGACAAATAATATGGTTGTGGAAAGCCAAACTCTAGGCACATATAAGAGACAAATTATTGCAGCTGTGTAATCATTCATACATCATTACATGTATTTTTCAATGCAAGCAGTGCATGAATGTGACCTAGTATCAGCCTCTTGCAGTCTCTGCACAGCAGAGCTTGAGTGTGAGGGGAGGAGGCAGAACAAGGAGCCAATTAGTTACGTGCTTACAAGAAGAATAGGAAGGGAAAGCAGAGTGACAGAGTGGTGAGCTCATCACGGTGCGGCTTGTCCTTTCACTGTCCAGTCACAGACTACAGCAGACCCATGATGATCTGAGCTCAGAAGAAACACGTTGATTGATGGCTGCAATCAGACAGAGGACATCTAGTAAAAGAATAAAAGTGCTGTGGGGGTAATATCTGTACTGAAAGTGAACTGCACCAGAAGCTGCTTTTGTTATTATATCCTTTAACCACTTCAATACCCAGCCATAGTAATAGGACGCCCACAGATGGGATCTCCCATCCTGGGTGGGCGTCATATGATGTCCTGGGCTTTGTGGGGGGATATCTGAATGATGCCTGCAGTTAGAGGCATCATTCAGATATACTTCTCTTCTGCCGGCGATTCTGTGCACAATAAGAATGATCACAGCGGCAGTTCCACCGCTTGATCGTTCTTATAGGCGGCGGAAGGCGACATCCCCCCCCCCTTCCGCTGCCATCCGGTGCTTCTCCGGCCTCTCCTGTGCCATCAGGGGCCCGGAGAATGTTTCCCATCCGGCGCCAGACGATTCAGAGATGACCGTTGGAGGCCCGGGCGCGATGTGATGACGTCACGCCCGGGTTCTCAGAAGTAAACAAAGCCACCATTGCGGCTAGTAAGCATGAGATCAGTGAATTTTTTTTCATGATCTCATGCTTTCCAGCCTGGAGAGGAGATGTGGGGTCTTATTGACCCCGCATCTCTCCATAAAGAGGACCTGTCACACACCATTACTATTACAAGAGATGTTTACATTCCTTGTAATAGGAATAAAAGTGATCAAAAAAAAGTCTCTTTAAAAAAAGTGTAAAAAAATAAAAAAAACAAACACAAAAAATAAAACACTCCTGTCCCTGGTAGCTCGCGATCAGAAGCGAACGCACACGCAAGTCCCGCCCACATATGTAAACGTCGTTCAAACCACACGTGAGGTATCGCCACGTGCGTTAGAGCACGTGCAACAATTCTAGCACTAGACCTCCTCTGTAACTCTAACCTGGTAACCTGTAAAAAATTTCAAAGCGTCGCCTATGGAGATTTTTAAGTACCGAAGTTTGGCGCCATTCCATGAGTGTGCGCAATTTTAAAGCGTGACATGTTAGGTATCTATTTACTCGGCGTAACATCATCTTTCATATTTTACAAATAAATTGGGCTAACTTTACGGTTTTGTTCTTTTTTAATTCATGAAACCATTTTTATTCCAAAAAAAAAATGCGTTTGAAAAATTATTGCGCAAATACCGTGCAAGATAAAAAGTTGCAATGACCGTCATGCTATTCCCTAGGGTGTCTGCTAAAAAAACGTATATAATATTTGGGGGTTCCGAGTACCGTAATTTTCTAGCAAAAGAATGATGATTTGTACATGTAGGAGAGAAGTGCCAGAATAGGCCCGGTATTGAGGTGGTATAAAAGCCCGGGGTTGAAGTGGTTAATGGGCTATTCATTTTTATCTTGCCATTTTTGGCTGCAGTTTTGACTTAAGGGCCGTACACACGATCGGATTTTCCGACGGGAAATGTGTGATGACAGGCTGTTGTTGGAAAATCTGACCGCTTGTATGCTCCATCGGACAAATGTTGTCGGATTTTCCGCCAACAAATGTTGGATAGCATGCTTTAAAATTTTCCGTTAACAAATGTGTGTTGTTGGATTATCCGATCGTGTGTACAGAAGTCCTTCGGACAAAACTCCAAAGTACAAACACGCATGCTCAGAAGTAATGCTCACCATAACACAACATTTGCAGAAGTTGCCCAAAGGGTGGCGCTAAAGAGCTGAAAAACCACAGAGTTTCATGTTTGTTGGCTGACAATTCTTTGCCGTTTGTATGCAAGACCAGTTCATGGCCAACGCCCTTCGTACAAAAGTCCTACGCTTTTGTCCGCAGAAAATACGATTGGGTGCATCAGGCTTTAGAGTTGAAATAAAGATAGTTGCAGATTATGGCCAAAGCTCATCTTCACCAAGTATGCACAGCATACCTGCAGATTATAACCACACACATACCTCCCTCAGGGATGTCCTCCAGCGATAAGACCTGTCACCGCTCCGTCCCCCCCCCCCCAAAACCTCTGCTGCTGATTTATTTGGGTCCCATGGCGATCCTCTTCAGTGTGGGAGGTCACCAATGAAAAAAACTCCCTATGGGGCACACACGAGTTATCACCCCAGCCACTGGCTCATTCTGGGCTAAGATAGCACTCTGCATGGTGGATGAGCTGTCAAAAATGTCAACCTCCACAGAGAGACGACTGCTTCCACACGGAAGCAGTGCTGGCAGGGAACAGGCTTTTATATTCAGACTGTGGCTGCTTTCCAAAAAATGAACTGTAAGACTTTGCACTTTGTTTTGATTACTCTGGAAAGTATTAAGCAAATTTAAGCTAAAATTTTAGTTGGGCTGTATTTATATATGCAATACTAAGTTTTGTATGGAGAAATTAAAGCACAAACTAATCTCAAACTCACCCAAACTGGTTTCAAAAGCCTGAATAGACAGCTCCCTACCGAGCCTTGGGGCTAAACAAAAATAGGATTTTTATAACAGCTTACCTGTAAAATCCTTTTCTTGGAGTACATCACGGGACACAGAGCGACATAGTCATTACTAATGGGTTATATAGATACCGTCAGGTGCTGGCACTGGCAACTTCCAAAACCGGAAGTACCCTCCCCTATATAAGCCCCTCCCATCCGGGAGCACCTCAGTTTTGTAGCAAAGCAATAAGTGTCCCTAAAGAGGGGCGGGAGCTCTGTGTCCCGTGATGTACTCCAAGAAAAGGATTTTACAGGTAAGCTGTTATAAAAATCCTATTTTCTTTCTCGTACATCACGGGACACAGAGCGACATAGTCATTACTAATGGGATGTCCTAAAGCAATGCCAAATGAGGGGGGGGATACACCATATATAAGCTGAGCGCTATCAGACATGAGGATCTTTTGCGGCCTGCAACACACTGCGCCCAAAGGCGACATCCTCCTGACTTCTAACGTCCACCTGGTAGAACCTAGTAAACGTGTGTACCGAAGACCATGTTGCGGCCTTACAGATTTGAGCCAGGGAGGCCTGGTGATGCACTGCCCATGAAGTTCCAACTGCTCTCGTGGAGTGCGCCCTAACTTTGAACGGAGGCGGTCTACTTCTCAAGCCATAGGCTTGTATTATGACCTGTCGAATCCACTTGGCTAAAGTAGATTTTGACGCTGCCTGACCCTTTCTGGGGCCTTCCGGCAGAATAAACAAAGTATCCGTTCTGCGAATCTGAGCAGTGGCTTTTAGATAAGCTTTAACTGCTCTTACTACATCCAAAGAATGCAATAACTTTTCCTCTACCGAAGTAGGTTTGGGGAAAAAAGAAGGAAGAACCACATCTTGGTTCAAATGAAACCTCGATACCACCTTAGGAAGAAAGGCTGGATGAGGACGTAACACTACTCTGTCCTTATGGATAACCAGATATGGCTCCTTACAGGACATAGCTGCTAATTCCGATACTCTTTTAGCCGAACAAATGGCTACTAGAAAAATCAATTTCCTGGTGAGAAGCACCAAGGAAATATGCTGTAATGGTTCAAATGGTTGTTTCTGTAGAACCGACAGAACCAAGTTTAGATCCCATGGACATATGGGAATATTAACCGGAGGACTAATACGCATCACTCCTTGTATAAAGGCTTTGACTAGTGAATGCGAAGCCAAGGGCCTTTGAAAAAATATTGACAAGGCCGAAATCTGACCCTTGATAGTACTCAAGGCAAGCTTCCTATCTACAGCCCACTGTAGGAAGTCCAGAATCCTACCTATTACGTACTTATGTGGATGCCATTTCTTGGCCTCACACCACGCGATGTACGCCTTCCAGATTCTATAGTAGATCAGCCTGGATACCGGCTTCCTGGCATTGATCATGGTAGATACCACAGCATTAGAGAGCCCTCTCTTTTTTAGAATGTGGGCTTCAATAGCCAGGCCGTCAAACCTAGGGCTGGTAAGGAAGGGTGGTATATCGGTCCTTGCGAAAGCAGGTCCGGACGACGTGGGAGAGTCCAAGGACTCCCCACTGAAATTTTACAATCTCCGCGTACCACGCTCTTCGGGGCCACGCTGGAGCCACCGGAATCACTGGTTTCTTTTCTACCCTGATTCTGCGGAGTAATCGAGGTAACCATTGTGGCGGTGTGAATGCATATATCAGCTTGAACTGATCCCAAGGGAACACTAGGGCATCCGAGCCGCAAGCTAGGGGATCCCTTGTCCGAGAGACAAACCTGTCCCCCTTTGCGTTGAATCTGGATGCTAGAAGATCTACATCCGATGTTCCCCACCGCTGACATATTGTCCAGAAAACCTCGGGGTGAAGGGACCATTCCTCTGGGCCTAATTGCTGGCGACTTAGAAAGTCCGCCTTCCAATTCTCCACTCCTGGAATGAATACCGCAGATATGGCTGGGACATATTTTTCTGCCCATTTCAGGATGTAATTTACTTCCCTCTGGGCTGCACGACTCCTGGTGCCCCCCTGATGATTGATATATGCCACTGCTGTGGCATTGTCTGATTGAATTCTGACAGGGGACCCTTGGAGTTTGGATGTCCATGCTACTAGGGCATACCGGGCTGCTCGTATCTCTAAGAGATTGATGGGCAGGGCCTTTTCTGCATCCGACCATCTGCCCTGGAGAGACTATTGCTCCAGTACTGCTCCCCAGCCTATAAGGCTGGCATCTGTAGTGACCACCTTCCAAGAAATCGGACTGAAGGATTTGCTTTTTTCCAGATTCTGGGGAACCAACCACCAACGGAGGCTCTTGCGAACGGAAGGGGACAAGGACATTGTAAGTCTAGGGCCTGAACTTTTTTGTTCCAGGCTGACAGTATGGCCCCTTGCAAATTCCTTGAATGGAATTGACCGTAGGGTACTGCTTCGAATGATGCCACCATTTTTCCCAGCAGCCTCATATACAGGCGTATGGACGGCTGTCTTTTTTTTTTTTTTTTTTTGTACCCACTAAGTGGATCAAATCTTTCAAAGACAACACCTTTCCTCGAGGCAAGAATATTTTTCTCTGGCCTGAATCCAACCTTAGCCCCAAGTATTCCAGACTTTTGACTGGTTTTTAGGGCTGACTTGTCTCGGTTGATAATCCAACCGTGAGATTCCAGATACTTGATTGTTTTGTGAACGACCACGTCTAGTTTTTTCACTGAGTGGTCTATCAGCAACAAGTCATCCAGATATGCCATTATCATTACACCTTGTGTTCTTAGATTGGCCAATAAAGGGCCAGAATTTTTGTAAACACTCGTGGTGCTGTGGCCAAACCGAAGGGTAAGGCTCTGAACTGAAAATGGCGCCCTTCTACTGCAAAGCGTAGAAATTTTTGGTGGACTGGAAAGATGGGAATGTGCAAATAAGCATCTTTGATGTCGATCGCGGCTAACCAATCCTCCCCTTGTAGGGCAGTGGCCACCGATCGGATCGACTCCATCGGAAAGTCCTGATATACAGGAATTTGTATAGCCCTTTTAGAATTAATATGGGCCTCCCGTCCGCGTTTGCTTCGGGACTGTAAAGAGGTTTGAGTAAAACCCGAACCCTCATTCTTCCAGGGGAACCTCCATAATTACTCCTTGGAGCAATAGTTGTTCTAGTGCCAACAGGAGGGACTCTCTCTTCCGGGGATCCCTTGGCACGTTTGACCTCAAAAATGGGAAGGAGGAGAGTCTTTTAACTCCAAACTGTATCCCAAACCTACTGCGGAGAGCACCTATCTGTCTTGATCGTGTCCCGCCAGGTCTCTTGCGAACAACTGGAGTCCTCCCCCCACCCGACTGAGTGGGGGCTTCAATGAATTTAACTTTGGGGGAGGTTTTGTACCTCCCCTGACCCAGGGTTTCTCATTACCCTGCTACTGTCCCTGTTTTTTACCCCCGGGAATTGACCGAGGAGGCCGTCGGAACTGTTACACAGCCGATGCCCCAGGGACTGGAGAAGCAGGCCTCTTAAAGAGGGACCTCTAACTCTGTTTTTAACCGGCAAGAGCGTATTTTTACCGCTGGAAATTTTCTGGATATATTTGTCCAGGTTTTCCCTGAATAAGCGTTCACCATGAAATGGGACGCTAACCAGCCATTCTTTACAGGGAGCTTCAGCAGACCAGTTTTTGAGCCATAGGAGCCTACGCATATGTACTATAGACAGCGTAAGGCGGGAGGCCTGATGGACTGAATCCTCTATGGCGTCAACCGCAAAGCCTAAGGCTCTAGGTAGATCAGCTAGGGCAAAGCCTGCTGATCTGTCAAGTCCCTCAAGACCTGTTTCAACTGATCCTTCACTGCTTAGCAGACCCCAATAGCTGCTACTGCTGGTTGTATCACCAAGCAGATTTTCATAAGGACTCCAATCTTTTATCTATTGGGTTCTTGAACATTTGGACATTATCCACTGGACATGTCAGTGATTTATACATACAAGAGATGGCTGCGTCCCTGTAGGGACCTTCCATTTTTTTTTTTATTTATTTATTTTTTTTTGATGAACTTATCCTCCATGGGATAGACCACCGGAAATCTCTTGGGGGAATAAATATTTTCTCAGGACGTTCCCAATCCTGGTAAATGAGCCCTTTCAGTAAAGGGTGAAGTGGAAAAGAACAAACAGTCTGGGGGCTTCTAGCGACCCCAACGAGGATACAGTAGTGGTTGATGGTTCCGCAAGGTGCATTTTTAAATGCTGATCGGACCATGTTAGTCAGAGACTGAACCCATAATCTTTCAGCTTGAGATGCTGAGAAAAGGTTCCCCCACTGTTGATTCCTCTATAACAGAATCAACCTCATCCTGATCCCCTTCAGGCAGGTCGATCCCTGTATGGGACTGTTGCTCTGCTAACAGGCACTCTGAAGGAGGAGACGGAGATCGGGCGTGCTTTCCCTGACAGGGAGGCAGCGATCAATGTTGACAATCTCTCTCTAATCCTCCCAGAGCTGAGGAAAAAACCTCCTCTGTTACATACACAGGAGCAGGTGAACTGAGGACAGCCACAGTACCAAGTACCCCTGCGGGGTCTCTACGGTCACTTACCTCTGAACTTCAGGGGAGACTGGTGCAGCAGAAGTATGCCCAAGATCCTCCGAGCCCGATGAGACCCCCTTCGCTTCCTGGAAGATTCAGTTCCGGAGCTTCTGGACGGCATATTCCTAAGCCTAAAGCTGAGGTATTCCAGCCGTAATACACCACTTTTACTGAGAATAGTCTAGCACAATTGCTGCTATATCACAGTTGGTGTCTACTAATGTGCCTTTCTAGGGGATGCCTGTATCAACCGCTTGCTGTATGCCTTTAAATGTTGCCAGCTCTGTCTCTGTACTTCATAGCCAGCTCACTACAATATTGTGGTTTTTAACCTGCTGGGACGCCCGCACATGCGCAGAAGCGCTGCGGCGCGCACAGAGCGTCATCCCCCAGGCTCCGCCCCCTTTCCCGGCTCACCTCTATATATAGAGGCGCGTGCACGCGCACGGCCACGTGCGCCTTCGGCGCTAATTTCAAAAAACGGAAACAAGGGACAGGAGCCAGGGCCCCTCTTTGCCGCAGGCCGGGGGATGGACGAGCACTGCAACATGGCAGAGGAAGCAGTTTCCTATAAGAGAACTCACCATCTGCCTGGACTTTGCTCTCTGAGAAGAAACTAGTCCACATGACAAGAAACATTCCACAGCGGCCTCTAGTGGACAAACACAGGTACCGCAGTCTAATATATTAAATATATATATAAAAAAATTTTTTTTTTTTTTTCTTGACCACCATTAAAAATTATTACATTTTTTTAGTAGTTACAGGCATGCACAGAATTTTGCGGGAATACCATTAGGTAACAGACAGAAAGACAAATTAGGCTTGGGGGTCCCCCAATAGAACCAAGTTCCTGGGGGCCCCCACTTACCTGTTCCCCGCCGCAGGACTTTGTTTGGTCCACAAAAGCCCAAACTTCACCTATCACGGCAGGCATTGTAATCAAACCTTCAGGGACCGGGTTCCCAAGGATTCCACTCCCCTGGACCTGTATAGCACCCTGCACAGAAAACATCTTGGTCGTGGGTATGACCAGAGCTCTGGATCCCAGGGTCCAGCTCTCCTAAGAGAAGCATTACAGGCAAAACCTTGCTCTTCTCTGCAAGGCCCGGGTACCGTCCGTTTAGCTATGAAGCTTTTTTGGTCGGATCCGGAATAGCTTACTGAGGCCCAAAAGTACCTGTACGCAAGCTCAGTGAAAAACACATGTTTCTTCTTGGCCAACACCTTAGACACTGGCAAAAAACTGAGGTGCTCCCGGATGGGAGGGGCTTATATAGGGGAGGGTACTTCCGGTTTTGGAAGTTGCCAGTGCCAGCACCTGACGGTATCTATATAACCCATTAGTAATGACTATGTCGCTCTGTGTCCCGTGATGTACGAGAAAGAAATTACAGCCATGGCAGGAAAGAATTCTCAGTTATAAATAACTGGGCAAAAGGTTTCTGCAAGTCGCCACCAACTTAATGGTTTTAGTTAAATTGGTCATCAGTTAATCTTTGCTACTGTCATGAAAACACCTTTTGGAGAAAATAAAAATAACCAGATGCTCAATTAGACTAGTGTCACCTAGTGGACAGATTGTAGACTGTACTCAGATCCAAGACCATAAAATAATTGCATTCACATGAACTGGAATTCTATCCCAACAGACCCAACCAGAGCACCAAGTCAAGCGGATAGCAGACTTGAGCAGTGGTCTGTAGCTGCATTATTTAATCAGAAAACACTTACACAAAATAGGGGAGGGTCTCTACAATGTGGATGGAATCCTTTCTGTCGACATTCACCAACCTCCTTCATGCCATAGTCTGTCAGCCTGAAAATGCCCGTTCTAGAAAAAAATAAACATGAATTAGCATCTTCATATAAACAGTGGTGCAATGGCAGAATGCATGAATCAATGACAGTGTGGCAGTAAACACAAAAAAAGGGTTGTGTAGGCAAAATATGAAAGGTCTCTTAGGAGCCAAAAGGTCCAACATCACATTCATGACTAAGTGAATCACAGTTTTTATCCTCTTGGGTCTCTTGTATCTTGTAATGCTGCCCACAGTGATATTCTGGGAATATACATAATTGACAAACTCAATGACAGGAAAGGTGAAGCCTACAGAAAAACACTGTAGTACAAGCCATGGAGGAACAGTAAGCTGCTCTAGAGTAGGTTTACACGCTACCTATTCATTTTGAGTTACCGTAATCATCTTCAGTATTAAACCAGATTCCGTACATGCTGTATAGTAAGGATAGCAAACACTCTTCACTCTTCATTCCTGTTATTTTATTAATAAATGAATTAACAAACCACTTTAAGATCAGGTCTTTTTCTGATATTTGTTGTTTACAAGTAAAAATATGTGTTTTTTGCTAGAAAATTACTTAGAACCCCCAGACCCTAGAGAATAAAAATGGTAAAGTTAAGTTAGCCCGGTAACATGATGAGCAGACGTGCTGAGTGAGCGCTCCGCCCTCTCACACAGATTCCCATGCTGTGGCGAGCACCGCGAACGGCAAACAAGCCACCTGATCAGCTGATCGCCCCCTCAGCTGACCATGATGATGCGCAGACAGGCCACACTGCAACCAGCCGGGGGAGGTCGTAGTTAGACGGGGAGGGATCCGGGCTTACCTCTCCCCACGTGCAGCGGAGCTGGGACGCCAAACAGGGAAACAGGAGGAGAGGAGACGTGGTGCCGTGGACGCCAACCGAAGTCGTTTGGAGCAAAGAAACCATGGATCCCCAACGCCAGGTCGCGGCATCCAGGCAGTAGGCCGAGGTCATTTGGAGCACGGTAGGGAATCTCCAGCGACAGGACGGGGGAGGAAGGCCCCCGAATGGGATAATCCAGAACCTGGACAAAGCCTCCTGAAAGTAGGAGATGACATGGTGGTTCCTAAAAAGGGTAATTTAATATTGGAAGAGGGGTCTCCACGAGCACAGACTGGCTATTCAGGACACACCATTAATAAACAACCAAGACCCCTTGATGCAGGAACATAGAAACCCAAGGCCCCTAGAGGCCAATGGCGGGACATTAGAGGCCCCATCCCATAGAGAGGCCATGTTAGTAACAGGTAGAGGTGTCCCAGCTCCAGAAGGGGGCCATATGGCCATGGAAGGTGGACAATGATTGGTTATAACCCCCTGGGAGAAGGCCTGACCCCTCAGGTAACAAGCCCTAATTCAACAGGTGGGGACATGCAGTCCCTGGGGCTAAACGGGGGTATGGAGGATACAGAGATGGACATTAGGGAACTTTTGAGGGCCCTTCCTACTGAAGCGGATATTCAACAACTAATAAATGCTGTGGAACAGTCATGCCAACAAGCAGTGGAGGGCTTAAGGGAAGACACACGGGCACAGGGTGAAAAGTTTGGAAAATGGCCATGAGGTAATGGTACAGCATGTGGCGGATGTTCAGGACACCATCAAAATTCACGAGGATGCCCTAAACTCATACAGGGATCAGTTGGACGATTATGAGAATAAAGGACAGACAGCAGAATAGCCGTATAAAGGGACTACCTGAAACAATTCAGATGGCCGAACTGGTTCCAACAGTTCAAAAAATATTCTGCCAGATTATGGGAAACTCCACACTTGAATCTATAGAGATAGATCGTAATCATCGGATCCCATCTTATGGGATTCAGAATATGGAGAAACCAAGAGACGTTATTTGCAGAGTACCCAACTATGCAGTAAAAGAAACCATTATGAAAATGACCCGTAGTAAACCTGAAATTGTTCTTGATGATACAAATCTATCCCTGTACATCTCACGCCAGACCCTCTACCAGCACCGTGCAGTCCGACCCCTGTTAGAAGCCATGCGCTCAGTGGAGGTTAATTATCGCTGGGGGTTTTCATTTAGTTTGACTGCCTCTAGGAATGGTAAAATAGCAACCCTTCGCACCAAAGATGATTTACAGACGTTCGTGGATATATTGGAACTTCCCTCAGTTGACTTTACAGACTGGAGAGTGAGCAATTTAGGATTTCCTTTACAATGGCCTGAACACTGGCAACAGATCCCTATAAAAAGGCCAACGTGGAAATCGCTCAGGAAGATGTAGATAGACCCCTATTGGGCCTAACAAGATGACCGTTCCCCCCCCCTTTTTTCTTTTTTTTAGAATGGGATGATATCCATTGGAATAGATGTTATGGGGAATTTGTGTTCATCTGTATGGTAAATGTGCATCTGGAGGGTTGGGCTCAGGGGGCACTCCTATGGAGGAGATAGAACAAGTCAACAAGAGGGGGGAATTAAAGAAAATAGTGCCCGGGAGGAGGGAGTCATACAAGTATTTAGATATACGGGGGTTAATTTGTGCCCAATAGGTCGGTTCCGAATTAAGGGACTGGTTGATCTGCTATTTACAGGGGGGCAGAGAAGTCAAGGTATAGGGGGCTTATACCCACACAGACCCCTCTTCCGGTTAGTTGGCATACTCCGGGTTGGAGTATTTAGGTGTGGTGTTTTTTTTTTTGTTTTTTGTTTTTTTTTAGGGTCAGTCGTAGAGAGTAACTGGAGGCAAAGGTGGTTTGAGTATTGTATTTTAGGTATTGTACTGAGGGCTCTGGTCGAGATTTAAGAGATGGCTACCTTATTAAAAATTGTATTGTATAATGCAAGAGGCTTGTGCTCACCGCATAGAAGGGGTCGCCTCTGGCATGAATTGCACCATCATGCTGCTGATGTAGCTTTTTTTACAGGAAACGCATTTTATGGAAGGGTTTATACCTAATATGCCTTGATATGCATTTAACCAATGGTACCATGCAGTATCACCTATTGCAAGGGCAAGGGGGGTAACAATTGCTTTTAAGAAAACATGTCCATGGATACTGATATCCCAGCAAATAGACCCAGAGGGCCGCTTTTTTTTTTTTATATAATCTTTATTTGTATAAGAATTCACTTTCTGTAACAGAACAGTCAAAAACAAAAAGAGGACAAAAACAGAAATGCAGAATAGAACAAAGCCACGAAAAATAAAAAGACAGTAGTACAGAACTGTCAAATCGTGTATCCATGCAATATACAAAATAGTGGGCCCAATTTGTTGGACGGCCAAGAGGGCATAAGAGACGGAGGCGTCAACTTTGTAGTCGTGAGAACATATGAACCATAACACTATTAAGTTGTCCCCAAACCCTCTACTAGACACAGGTGGCGTTTGTGGGCAGACACCACCGAGTCGGACAGGTAAGCAAAGCCAAGTGGCTGATACATTCAAGAAATACAGATCTCAAGGATCAAAACCAAAAATAACAAGGAAATAAAAAAAGAAAAGTGCACTCATGCAAATTATGTGAGCAAACCTGCAGCAAATAGTTCAGATGGATAGATCGGATCAATAATCATTCTGACAATTATTCTCCCCCTGTTGGAGATGGGTCTCTTGATTGTGTGTCAGCATCAGCCCCCTCGACATAGTGAATCCATGTGGCCCATATACCATACCATTTATCATATTTGTCCTTGCATTTTGCCATCCATTCCTCCGCAGCCTTGATATCGTTCACTAAACGGATTCAGTCCGAGCGGCTTGGGATTTGGCTATTCTTCCAATAAACGGGGATCAGTCTCCTAGCCACATTCAGAAGATGAGGCAGTACCGACTTTCGAAGGCTGAAAGGAATGGTGGGGACATGCAGGAGGAAGCCCATTGGAGAGTCAGGGAGGTCTATGTGCAGTATACAGTTAATTTGGGTTCTGATGTCTTGCCAAAAAGGGGCGCAACATAGGGCAGTTCCACTATACGTGTAGAAAGGAGCCCCTATGGCCACATTCCCGCCAACAAGCGTCTAATGAAGTCGGGTAAATTTGTTTGAGCTTAGTGGGGACCCTGTACCACCTAGTCAGTACTTTAAAACCGTTCTCCTGCATTTTCGTGTCAACAGAGCTGGAATGAGTAAGGCGGTACAATTGGTCAAGTTGCGTATCAGTAAACTCATGTTGCAGGTCTCTTTTCCACACTCGAATGTAGATGGTTTCCCGAGGGCCCCCCCCCCCCGTCTCAACAGCAGTTCATAAGGGACAGATAGAGTGCGGGATTGGACTGGAAGACATGCACAGCTTCTCAAAAGGGGTGGGGGACGTAGGAGAGCGTATGGCTTGGTGTAAACCACGCGCAAAGTGCTGAAGCTGCCCATGTCTCCATCCATCGAAAGCCTACCATATTGGGCTCTGAGTTCCTCCAACGGGATCAGTCCATGATCTTGGAAGAACCTGCCGCGCCTCAACTCACCATCTGTCGTCCAGGTACGGAAGAAAGACGGGTGTTCCCCCGGGGCAAACCAGGGGAAGCCTCCAAGGGGTGCCAGCGGGGAGAATGGGGGGTCAAGCTGTCCTGATTTATTTAACGTGTTCCACAACTTTAAAGCATGGGCAGTCATCGGGGAGACATAGGCTGACAGACCTCTATGTGCCTGGGGAAGCCAAGGGGCATGAGATAAATTGCGGCAGATAGCTGCTTTTTATTTGTTAAAAGGTACACTGCATGACCAGCATTATACATTTGACTCGATTTGTGCACCCAATGTGGGGGACAGTTAACTTTCTAGCTAAAACTTTGAGGATGCTGGAGAAATTTAGGGAAGGGTGCCTGATTCTGGGGGGGGGGGGGGGGGGGTTTAATCTTATACTAGAGCCAAGTTTGGATACGTCAACAAGCAACTTCTACGCTCCCATCACCTGGTCGATAGTTGGCGGGTAACGCACAATGGAGTAAAGGATTATAGTTTTTATCCCAAAACACATGGAATGTACTCCCGCCTTGATTTATTTTTGGTAGATCAATTTTATTTGGAAAGGGTCCGTAACTGCACGATCGAATCTATGACCATATCAGACCATGCTCCCATAACCTTCCTCCCGATTCAGGCAGGCTATATAGAGCGGACATGGCGGTTGAATGAATCATTACTAGATAATAAAAAAATAGCGTATGAATTACTCCTTATAATAAGAGCATATTTTGAAATGAATGTACCAGGGGAAGTGTCAGAACAAGCAGTTTGGGAGGCCCATAAAACAGTCATTAGGGGGGGGGGGGGGTAAAAGCATATGGCTCCTATATTAAAAAAAGAAGGAAAGAAAGAAATTACAGTGCTATTAGATAAAAATAATATATTGGAGACTAAAACATAAAAAACATCTTGATCCCGAGGATATCCAGCAACTAGAGAACTTACGATCCGATCTCTCACAGTGTTTGGACCGTAAAGTCAAGAATAAAATTAGATACTTTGCACATCGGTTTTATGAACAAGGAAAAAAAAAAAAAGTGGGCGGCCGCTGGCCAGACAACTTAAAAAGCAACAGGAATCTAGGCATGTTCATAACTAGGGATGAGCTTCGAGTTCGAGATGAACCCATGTTCGACTCGAACATCGGCTGTTTGATCGTTCGCCGAATTTCGAACATTATGGGCCGTTCGTGCCAAATTCGAGTGGCGCGTCATGGCCCATAATTCACTGTGGCATCGCATTGCATTGCTGGCTGATTGGCCAAGCATGCACTATGACCCGCATGCTTTGGCCAATCACAGCGCGCAAAAAAACGAAGAGCCATAATTGGCCAAAGCCAGGGTGGCTTTGGCCAATTATGTCTCAGGGGGTTTAGTACATGCCCCGCACTATATAAGGCCGCCTCCGTGGCAGCCTTGTGATGGTTAAAGACAGATGGAGAGAGAAAGTATCTTATTTTAAATTCGATAGAGCAGGCAGGCGAGTCAGTTAGCTTCAGTTACAGTGTGTAGAGGATATATATGCATCCTAGATGTTGTGACAGGCAGGCAGGTGATTGTGCTAGCTGCAGCAGTGTTTCACTTAGGGTACTGTGTGCTTTCCATTGCGTTCACCTAAAGCTTACCCAAATACAATTGCTGGTGTTCTCATAAAAATACAGGCAGGGACCTCCAGTATTTTGTTTTAGTGTTCTTTGCACAGTGTGCACCTAAAGCTTACCTGAATACAAATACAAATACCCAAATGGGCTGGTAATGGGCTGGGTGGGGTACCCATGTCATTTTTTTAATGATTTTCATCCATATTGCCGGGACCAGACAGACAGTCATTTAAAACTGCTTGCGTCTTTAAATTTAATTTTTCTTTTAGAAATTTCATTTTGTGCAGGGACAGTTCTAAACATGGGAAACATGTGCCACTTCCCAGGCATACTTTAGACACCCCCCAGGTACGATATTTAAAAGGAATATTTCACTTTTTTTTTTCACTTTAAGCATCATTAAAATCACTGCTCCCGAAAAAACTGCAGTTTTCAAAACTTTTTTTTTTGCATTGCTACATGTCCCCTGGGGCAGGACAATAACTTGCATATTAGCCGTTATAATTAGCACTTTTGATTTTGAGCGTTCGCATCCATTGTATTTAATATGGTTCTAAAGTTCTCGCTAACTTTCGGTCCGTTCGCAGGTTCAGGTTGCGAACCGAACCGGGGGGTGTTTGGCTCATCCCTAACTTATTAGTAAATGATAAAAAAATTGTTGAAACTCAATCTATAGCAAAAGAATTTCATAGATTCTATGAGGCATTATACATAATTCAGACACCTGGACCTACGCTATTAGGGGACATGGAGAAACAGCGAAGGGATGAGATTCGAGATTATATTAAAGAGGCATCTATGCCCACACTACCCGACACGGTCATTGAAGAAATAGAACGCCCAATTACAGTAGAAGAGTTGAGTGGAGCAATAGCAGCCTTGCCAATAGGTAAAAGCCCAGGGCCGGACGGCCTGACTAATATATATTATTTAAAAAAAATCAGAGTTAGTGCAACCACTATGTCGTTACTTTAACTCCATTAAACGCATCTAGCCCACTACCCCCAGAAGCCCTGTTGGCATATATTACAGTACTTCCGAAAGGGGGGAAAAGACCCCCAATATTGTGCCAACTATAGGCCTATTACCCTACTCAACTCTGACACTAAACTTTTAGCCAAGATCTTGGCCCTCCGACTTCAAGAGCATATGGGTAAACTAGTCCACCCAGATCAGACAGGATTGATGAAAGGACAAGAGGCAAGGGATAACACTATCTGGGCGCTTTACGTCCTTCATTGGATGCAACATGGCCCTGATAAAGCCCCAAGGATCGTACTGTCAATGGATGCCGAAAAGGCATTTGATAGGGTGAATTGGGGCTTTATGATTGAAGTGCTGAGGGAGGTGGGCCTGGGCGACCGTATGATGGGATGGGTAACAGCTCTATATACAGACCCAAGAGCAAGGGTTAAAGGTGAACGGCACATTATCAGAATATTTTAACATACGAAATGGTACGAGGCAGGGGTGTCCCTTTTCCCTGTTAATATTTTCTATGATACTGGAGCCTTTTTTTGTGCAAGATTAGAAGAGAGAGAGAGAGAGATATTAGGGACATACATTGGGTCTGTGGATCACAAAGTATCAGCTTATGCTGACGACCTATTTTATCTTTCTGCCCCACAGACGTCTTTACCAGCACTTATGTCTGAAGTGTATAGATTCGGTAACCTATCCAACTTTAAAATACATTTTGGAAAATCTACCCTCCTACCTAATCATGTCCCCCTAATGTTGGCAAAGACATTGCAACAGGCATACCCTTTTATTTGGAATAAGGATTCCTTGTTTTACCTTGGAGTGCATATCACTGCGGATCCAAAATTATTATACAATCTCAATTACAGCCCTCTATTAACAGGGATAATAGGAGATATGAAGAAATGGATGGGCCAATATTTGACATGGGTTGGAAGAGTGAGCGCTATTAAGATGAGCATACTACCCAGAATAATTTATATACTGCATACGGTACTGATTACATTACCAAATACCTTTTTTAAACAAGTACAGAAGGCTTTTGTAGCATTTGTGTGGAATGATAAAAGGCCAAGGTTGGCACATGACATTTTACGTAGAAGTAAAGTGGAAGGGGGAATGGGGGTTACCAATATATCCTTGTATTATAAGGCCATGTCCTTAGTCCGGATTCTTAACTGGTGCCATGATTCCCAGAATAAAGTATGGGTTTCACTGGAAGAGACAATGGCAGGGAGGAATTTAGCGGATGCCCCTTGGATTCCAAGCAGATCAAGAGGACTCTCGAAATAGACATCACCCATGACTCGGAGTACCTTACTAGTATGGGACAAACTGAATAAAACAGGTAAATATGCCCCTCAGATATCCCCTCTGGCTCCACTGGAGGGATTCCCTTGGTTCCCGCCGGGGGAGGAGATGGGATTCTTGGGGGCAGGACGGGAATACCACATGTGGCAAATTTGCCCCACGTGGAACCCTGTCAACCCTTTCGAAGTTGGTGTCAGCCTTGGGGAATATACCCATAGCGGTATGGAGATACCATCAAATGGCGGGCTTTTTTAATAAAATAAATCTTTATTAAGACCCCAAAACTCACTTACTGCATTTGAAATTTAGTGTGTACGTTTGCCGGATGCGTGACATCTGATGTCACAAATGTATAGACTGATTCTTAGTGGCCAAAACACCACAGTCCCTTATTTTATCAGAGAATGGGAAAGAGAATCATGGTATTGACAATCGCACAAATTAAAAAAATGATTAAATCAATTTATTCTACATCTATAAGTTTGTATGTACAGGAAATGGCATAGAAATTTATGACAAGATGGTATAGGACCCCAGTTAAATTATCACAGATGTATCCAAACAGTTGACGCCCAGTGTTGGAGAGGTTGTGGGCAGAAGGGCACATTCCTCCACCTGTGGTGGACGTGCCGGGTGATTGAACCATTCTGGGAGTCAATTATCCCATGGATTGAGAAATTGACTCCTAGACCCATGGCCTTTACACCCTAACATTTTTTATTTCACAGGGCGCCTGGATCCATTAAATAAGAAAAGTATTGCACCCCATTTACTGAATGCAGCTAAATTATTAATACCAAGGTTCTGGAAACAAACCCTCTGCCCTACCTTATTGGATTGGAAAAGGGAGGTTATTCTAATAATAGAAGCTGAAAAATGGGTCCATGCAGTGAAGGGCCTACAGGGAAAATTTGAAAAGATATGGGCAGGATGGATATACTATACTCCAGAGATAGGTTAGGAGGGAAGTATTATGAAGCAGACCCAAATAAAGGAAGAGGTATTTCCCAAGGCCTCGGTACAAATATCTCCGGAAAGTCTTTATTAAAAGTTAAATTCTGACATTGACCCTTTACTTTTTTCCTCCCTTTCCCTCTCAACCCCCCGGTACAGGGGGGTGTGAGTGTAGATATCCGTGCACATGCATGGGGGTGGGAGTAAGAGATGAGGGCGGATCCACCACTACATTGATGGTTAGACAAATGGTGTGGGAATGGAATAGGGGCCAGAGGGTAAAATAAATAGGAGGGAATGAGGCACAGGGGTGACTTTTTACACATGTTTTTGTTGATAGTTTGGCCATTAATGGCCTCTTACACACATTGGGTTTAAAGATAGGGGTGGGGGGTAAATTAAAAATAATCAAATTAAAATCAAGGGGTAAACTTTTTTTTTTTTTTTGAGTGGGATGATAGTGTGGCCATAAAGGTCTTATAAGTGTTTGGTGACAGTGTTGATAGTATAGACAACAGAGGCCTCTTACGCATATTGGGTTAAGGGGTAGGGGAGAGGGGTTTTTTTTTCTCCCTCCTCTCTTTTGGGAATTAATGGATCAAATGGAGGGAAGGGATCACGGGGAAAGAATAGATTTAAACAATGCACGGGTAAATTAAGGGATAGGGTGGACAAAAGGAACCAGAATAGAAGAGGGAGCCCCCAGGAATGGAAGTGGCAGAGTTGACCCAACTCCCACTGTGCACTAAGGAAGGAAGGGATCAAACGGGAGGGAATACCTCCCCCATCACTCCCCCCCCCCCTTCCTCGCCTCTTTCTTTCTATTTCTCTCCCTTAAATTTTCTACACGTTTTTTTTTTTTTCTTTTCCCAATTCAAATTCAGGTAGGGGGTATACACGCTAGCTTTTTGAACAGAATATACTGAAATGTTTGTATTTATGTATTTTCTTCTACGACACTACGAACTATAAGGTTGTATAATAACGATGTGATATGTTGAACTTTTTAAAAAAAAAGTTTGATCATAAAAAAAAAAAAAAAAAAAAGGAAAGTTAGCCCAATTTTTTTTGTATAATGTGAAAGATGATGTCACGCCGTATAAATAAATACCCAACATGTCAGGCTTTAAAATTGCACACACTCGTGAAATGGGAACAAACTACAGTATTTAAAAATCTCCATAGGCGACGCTCTTACAGGTTACTTGTTTAGAGAGTTACAGAGGAGGTATTGCACTGGAATTATTGCTCTCGCTCGAACGATCGTGGCAATACCTCACGTGTGGTTAGGACGCCATTTACAAATGCGGGTGCGACTTACATATGCGTTCGTTTCTGCGCACGTGTGTGGGGTTATTTGATATTTTTACACTGTCCCTTTATTTTTTTTTATCTTAAGAAAAAAAAATCCAGCCAATCTTCCTGGAGGACCAGAAGAGACGTCGGAGGTCGCGCTGGTCCTCCAAGAGCATAGAGCTGAGTGGAGGGCAAGCTTCCCCTCACTCGGCTTCCTGCCGATCCATCGGCAGTATCGGATCGGTTCCAAGCTTACCGACGGCTCCGGTAAGCTCGGAATTGACCAGGAAGCGGTGGGGAAAATATACCGGGGTTATGGTAGCTAGCTGCTGCCATAACCATGGTATTTAAAGTGGAGTTCCACCCTCTTTTACAAGTTGTTTGCATTATATGTCTATATGTCCACTAAAAACGAATTGGCATATTATTATTTTTTTTTTTAAAACTCACTGTTTTACAGTGGTCTGTTTATAATTTGCGCCGCGGCCGCACCAGGACTCCTTGCGTCATTCACTGACCGCTATGCCTCCTGGGAGATGTTTGTCATCCCAGGAGGCCCTGTGGCATCGCATCTTCTCAAGGCACGCCCATCCTGCCCTCCCTCAGTGTATGTGTGGCTTCTTCTTCCTCCGCTCCTCCCTACCCAGCGAACCTGTCATAATGTGACCTGCTGCCCTCCTCTCCTTCCGAGATTCAGAAAAACAGGTACGGGCGGGGGTGTTGGGGGGGGTCGACTGGATGATTGTATGGCAGCGTCAGCACAACCCCCCCCCCCCACTCATCAACTCTGTAGAAAAAAGTCCCGCGGCAGCACAGCCTATCCCCCCACCCCCTCCGGTTATCAACTCAGTAATGTGCAGTGTGATAAAAAAAAAAAAAAAAACAGTCCCGCAGCAGCACAGCCTATCCTCCACCCCCCCCCCCCCCCCCAGCTTATCAACTCTAATGCAGTAAAAAAAAAAAAAGTCCCGCGGCAGCACAGCCTATCCCCCCCACCCCCTCCCTCCTCCCTCCACTTATCAACTCTGTAATGCAGTGTGATAAAAAAAAACAAAAAAAAAAACATCCCGCAGCAGTAACTACCCCCCCCTCTCCGCTCAACAACCGTACAGTGTAAAAACAAAAACAAAAAAAACAAACAACCCGTCCCGCGGCAGTACCCACCCCTGTCAAAAAATAAAAAACACCCCCGCGGCGGCACATCCCCCCCCGCACCCAACAAGGGTGCAGTGTGATAAAAAAAATAAAAAAACATCCCGCGCATCTCTCCCACCCCCCCCCGCTCAAGAACTTTACAGTGGGCCATGCAATTTGATGTGCTGGGGTGATGCGATTCGATGTGCTGGGGTGATGCAATGTTCTGTGGGCCCATACGATTCGATGTGCTGGGGTGATGCAATGTTCTGTGGGCCCATGCGATTCGATGTGCTGGGGGTGATGCAATGTGCTTTAAAAGATGCGATTTGATGTGCTGGGGGTGATGCAATGTGCTGTAAATGATGCGATTCGATGTACTGGGGGTGTTGCAATGTGCTGTGGGCCCATGCGATTCGATGTGCTGGGGGTGTTGCAATGTGCTGTGGGCCCATGCGATTCGATGTGTTGGGGGTGATGCAATGTGCTTTAAAAGATGCGATTCGATGTGCTGGGGTGATGCAATGTTCTGTGGGCCCATGCGATTCGATGTGCTGGGGTGATGCAATGTTCTGTGGGCCCATGCGATTCGATGTGCTGGGGGTGTTGCAATGTGCTGTGGGCCCATGTGATTCGATGTGCTGGGGTGATGCAATGTGCTGTGGGCCCATGCGATTCGATGTGCTGGGGGTGTTGCAATGTGCTGTGGGCCCATGCGATTCGATGTGCTGGGGGTGTTGCAATGTGCTGTGATTGATACACACAAAAATGTCCTAATTGTAAACTAAATCATTTGTTTCTGTGCAGATATATCTACATAATAATATTATCTATATCTATATAAATAATGTAGATATATCTGCACAGAAACAAATGATTTTGTTTACAATTAGGATATTTTTAAAGCTCTTACCCTTAGCAACAGATTTCTGTATTTCTAGAATATTATTGCTTGTACATACTGGAGGGGAGGAGATGTTTACATAAATAGGGGGCGGCAACTTGCTATGAAACTGGAGAGCAAATATAAACATGAAAGTGAAACTGATTACACTGCTTGTGATATCCAGGAAGACATATGCAGTCTGGCTTCAGATGCCCACACTTAAAATGGCCACGGCCAATTTCTAGTTTATACACTATCTAAATGCTGTAATAACCTAACAAAACAGACCTTAGTTTACAGACTAACTTTACTAGAATACATTAAAATTGTGTATTCTAGGGGTATTTTTATTTAAAAAGTGTAATTTCGGCCGGAACACCACTTTAATAAAGTAATGACGTATATTTACAGTTAGGCGGTCGGCAAGTGGTTAAATAAAATTATGAATTTGGCTTTTAAGAATGTATTTTTGTTCAACTCCAGTTAAACCTTTTTTGTTGTAGTTCAGAAATAAGTAGGAATAGATCAGTAATGGCGACGAACAGCGACTTTTAGCGGGACTGTGATAACGTGGCTGACATTGACACTTTTTGGGGATCAGTGACACTAATGACTGGAAAATGGTTATCAGGGGCAATCAAAGGGGTCAACTGTGTGCCTAGCCAGTGTTTTACTATACTGTGTGTGCGGCTTTTACTAAGGAAAGAGGTGGAATTTATTCCTTGCTTTTCATGGACACAAATGCCTTGTTTCCACTGAGCGGATCGGTTCGGTACGGCACGCTATTTTGGGTGTTTCCATTATGAAAGTGTGCCATAAAACCGAACCGTACCGCACCATTCAGAGTCCCTTCAGATGTGGGGCCATAGAAAATGGAACGGTACGGTTAGGGAGGAGCTACTGGCGTCACACGATACATTTCACTAGACGTCGACCGATATATCGGCTGGCCGATATATCGGGCGATATTTCGACTTTTTAAAGAAATCAGCATTGGCCGATTATCATGTAAAAAAAGCCGATTGTCTGGGATGAGGCAGGGGCGTGCTGGGTGGAATTCCTGCCCCCCCCCCCCCCGCCCGTTCACCGTCTGCTGCTATCACGGCCGCTGACTTTTTTTTTTCAGTGGAGGTATTCGGCAGCGGCTGCCCCGATTGGCTGTTACCGGCCCGCGCTGCATTCTGGGGTTTGTAGGCAAAGGCGGGGGGGGGGGGGGCGCAGCACGTCAGGGGACGTTTTTTTTCCAGTGGAGGAAGTAGACAACGGCGGGCGCCGATTGGCTGTTACCGGCCCGCGCTGCATTCTGAGGTTTGTAGGGGACGAATGGAGCTTTCTTTGGCTAGGCTAGGGGATGGAACGGAGCCAGGAGCGCTCTGCTGGTGGGCACCGATGAGGTGGCAGTAAATGAAATTATTAGGCTGTACTGGTGGGCACTGATGTGATGCACTGGTTGGCAGTGATGTGAGGCACTGGTGGGCAATGATGAGGGGGCACTGGTGGGCAATGATGAGGGGGCACTGGTTGGCACTGACAGGCTGAACTGGTGGGCACCAATGAGGTGGCACTGATGGGCTCCACCGGTGGGCACTGATGTGGCACTGACAGGCTGCACTGGTGGGCACTGACAGGCTGCACTGATTGACACTGACAGGCTGAACTGGTAGGCACTAATGAGGTGGCACTGATGGACACTGATAGGCTGCACCCCACCTCTCCACCCTAAACAATAACCTCCTCCCCACCTCTCCACCCTAAACAATAACCTCCTCCCCACCTCTCCACCCTAGGTTTTCTGAGATGAAGGAAAAAAAAAAAAATTGGCCTAAAATATCGGCCATCCCCCCGATTTCCAAATATCGGCATCGGCCAGAGAAAAACCCATATCGGTCGACCTCTACATTTCACTGATTGGTGGATAGAAAAACGTCAATACTGACGTCAAAGCAAAGCGCCAAACAAACACCACGTCGCCGTTCAGTCAATATAAAGGAGAAGGATGCCTGCAAACAACAGCCGGGTCTGGTTATCTCAGGAACTCTACTTTCCTAACGATTATTGGTGATAGCGTCATTCAGAGTGAGCTTGATGGATCAGTGAGAAATGAAAAGGTGTACAAAGATATTTCTCAACGGATGGCAGCTGAAGGATTTGAACGGACGTCGGGTTAGTGTAGGGCAAAGCTTAAGAAGCTTAAAGGACAATATAAAAAAAATTAAGGACGCCAACAGCCGTAGTGGAAACTGTCCGAGTACTTGGAGGTGGTACGATGCCATTTACGGTCATAGGCCAGCAAACCAAGGCAGGGAGGGTGGTCTGGACTCTGCAACTGCAATTCTCGAATCCATGGTAGACCCCTTAGGTAAGTGTTTTTTTTTTATACTTGGCATAGGATTTCACTCTGCTAACCATTAAAAAAAAAAAATATATATATATATAACCATATGTTCATTTTCAGAAACAGCTGATGGACGCTCCAATGATGC